>CAKOBO020000020.1:2642852-3850704 GCA_932526585.2 Philonthus cognatus | reverse complement strand
ATATATATATATATATATATATATATATATATATATGTATATATATATATATATATATATATATATACCGGGTGTTTGATTAAGCGTGGCCATCGGCTGTATCTCAGAAACTATACATCGTAGCATGTTGCGTTAAAAAATGTCATGGTAAAAATGATCAAGAGAAATCGCTGGAAATTGTTTTAAAGTTCATAGCTTCTCCGCAAAAGGGCGCGATATCTCTATAGTAAAAGATTAAAACAGTTTTTATTAAATAAATGCCAAATTAAGCGATTTGAAAAATATGAAAATCTTAATCTACGGTAAATTTCGCGTAATTTTAACTATCTTCTCGTTTTTTTATATCCTACATAAGATGCGCGGGAGAACAAAAATGTCTAATTATTTGAATGCCTGCAACTTTTGTTAGATTCTACTGAATTTAATAAACTTGGAATCATTTGATGGATGCACTTTGAATGCACTTTAAAGCATAATTTACTCTGATTTATTTTAGTTTCGATGATAAGCGCCAGATGGTGCAATTGAGACAATCACCGTATTTTCCCATTTTCTTTAAATTTTTAAATTAGAAGGTATACGTAAGTTACGATAGTTAATTAAAATGAAAAATAGTGTAAAACCTGGTGAAAACAGCAACCTGATATCTTCATCCTAACCGGAGATATATTGAAATTTTTGCAAATGGGGTATTTTGTACTTATAGCGCCGTCTGACTCTTACCATAGACACTAAATTAAATCAGAATACACAATGTTTTAGAGTGCATTCAATTATTTATCAAATTTGTCAAAGTTTACTAAATTTGGTTGAGCCTAATTAAAGTTAAAACCATTTTAATAATTAGACTTTTCCATTCTCCTCCACATCTTATGTAAAAGCAAAAGAAACGAGAAGGTAGATGAAATGAAGCAAAATTTAAAGTAGCTTAAGATTTACATATTTTTAACATATGTAACTTAATTTGGCAATTTGAATAAGATCTTGTTTTTATCCTTGCGATAAAGATTGCGCCCTCTACTAGCGAAGCTAGATTTAATTATTGTATTTGTTTTATTTTGTTATGTTTTGTTTGTTTGATTGATATTAAACAAGGCCGTAGCTTTCAAACACGTTACAACGAAAATTTTCGCGCATTTAAGCTAAATCACAGTAACAGTTCCTTTGCAAACCATTTGCATTATCACATTGTTTCTTAAGGGGATTATTGCAGTGTAACACGCCGATCGTGTTGGAAAGACCCACATAGTTTAGAGTAGCTCATCCGATGCCAAATTTACAGCACAAGTGGGGAGAATACAGTCACATGAAACAATGATTTAAAGATATGACACTAAATTTGTTCAAACTCGTTCATTTTTGCGCATGACGTCATGCGGTAAGTAAATGTTGGCGGCATTCAAACACTAACAAATCCATATTTCGCAATTTACATAATTACAGTGTAAACATTTACACTATCTTTGGTTAATTATTTTAATAATTTAAGAAATTGTTATTATTGTAAACTTATAAAACAACATTGCCATTGACAACGTATTTTATGTATGACTAAACAATAAATTTAATTTTACAGCTTAAAATACTTTTTTATTACACTAGTACATAAATTGATACTTTATTGGAAGAACTGTCTCATTTTGTGTTAAAATGTAGTAGTACTCAAAACCAAAATGACAAAGCCACTAAATATATTTCGAATAAAAAAAAGCTCAAAAATAAAATTTTATTAGGATAACGGACATTTTATGCTTTTTTGTATATAAATAAGATTTATTCACTTACCATACTTATAGCCTTGCTCCGCAATAAGTTATAGGGGTTTCCAATAAGTTCAAATATTATATACTTATGACATAAATACTTTATATCAACTTTGCATTTTAAAACACATTAGTCCTGAGAATTATTCAATATTTTTTGCACTTTAAAGTAATTTAATTCAATTAATACTAATTTTGATAATTATAATTATTAAAGAGTTATAGCGAAAACTGTAATTTTTAAACGTAATAAAAATCAAATTTATAGCTGCATTCAGTTTATTTTTTTATATTAATGACCCGTAAACGCAAATTAAACCAGTACGCTCCTGACTTTACGTCCCTTGGGACGCTCAATTCCCAAGGGAGAGAAAGTGATAGTTTAGTCACAGGGGACTAAACTAGGCACTTAAGTCCCGGAAGTGCAAAAAATAATAAATATTATGTTTAAATGCAACAAAATACCTATCCACTAGGCCTCATTTTTCAAATTCTTTTTTTTATAAATATATTTTTAAATAACACAATTATTTTCACAAAAATTACAAACATTATGTTTTACACATAATAAATTTATTTAAAAATATTATTGTATGTGTAAAGCAAACCTAACATAATTAGAAATATGATTATTGTATTAAATTTAAGGTAGATTGGACTAATGTGACACAAATCTGTTTTAATTTCAATAAAGGTTTTTTGTATCAACATGAATGAATTTAACTAATGTTGGTAAAATTTACGCTTATATGAAACTTAAGTAAATAAAAAAAAAATGCAAATGCACAAGTTTAATTATTTTTTATTGTTGATATATTATAAATATATGTATATAGACACAAAGATACAACAATTTTAATCTTTTATTTATGTTACAGTTTTTTTTAATTTTCTTTTTTTGTTACATGCTGTATTTTTTAAATCTTCATTCATTTGGCGTATTCTAAAAAACATTCTGGATCGAAAAAATATTTTTTTAATTTTTTCAGTACAAAGTACATCTATACTCTTTTCCAATAAATTTTTTAAATAATTTTTTGAAATTAATATGCCATTTTTATTCACATCATGAAAATTTTTTTCCAATTGACCCATATGAACCATAAGTTCTGGTGAAGGTTTCCTTAACCCACCTTCACTGACATGGCTCACCCATGTATAGCTTGCGTCACTGGGTCCTGCCAGTGAACTACTAGGTTCATTTAATTTGTTGCAAATAAAGCCCGCCAAATTTTCTAATCCATCATAAGATAACTCATCTTCCAACCCTTTAAACTCATCCTCATCATCTGCGTGTAAAACATTAGAATTTAAGAGGCCTGCTACACATTTGTCCATTAAATTGTATTCATGGCTATTTGCCAAGTCGGTCGCATCATCTTCTTCTACATTACAATTTGCAGATAAAGCCCCTTCATTTTTTCCTAAAATATAGGACCTCAACCTATATTTGAATTCAAGGGCATCAGGATGATCATGAAGCCCTCCTTTTGACCTTATAACCCCAAAAAAGTTCTCCAAAACATCTTGGTTTAATTTGTTTGTTAAAATATAATTTATGTTCAATCTTTTTTTCAAATCTTCAAACAATAAATTTAATGACGTATTTGAAATAAGTATTCCTATAACAATAAAACTTTACTATTAGATAGAAATGATTAATTTACTTATGATATTTACCTATTTGGAAGGGCATAAGGGATGTTTTGCCTTTGACTCTTAAATTTTTTATAACACTTGACATGTTATTAATAATTTCCTGTTGGATTTCAAGAGCCATTCCAAAAGCTTTTACTCGTTCTCGGCTATCTGCTTCTGGTACTTTGGAATTGAAACAATCGAACCAATCATTTACCTAAATACAAAAATATTGCTTTAATTTATTTCACGCACTGAATATAAAAATTATTATTATATACTTACCAGTTTAAAAAACTCTGCACATTCAATCCAATTTTCATCCCCAAAATGGCCATTCATTCCACACCTCGTAATGGCACTAGAAATTGTATGTGAAAATAATTTTGTTGCTAATTTGACCTTTTGTCTTTCAGCCCCTTTTACATTTAAAGAACTCAAACTAATCTTGTGTGTAATGCGTAAATCGGTCGTGCTTGTGATTTGTATTAATTTTTCTATTATGTTTTTGTTTATCTCTTTTGAGTTTAAAATAAATCCACTATCGACAAAATGATTTCTTAATAATTTTACAAGATGTGGTACATCAGCAAATACATATATTTTTTGGTCATTTTTAGGATTTAGAAACCATGTTTGTTCTATGGTAACTCCTAATTCATTATGAAGCGAACGGTTCCCTCCTCCAAGATCACTCACTATACTTACAATTTGAAACCCTAGAAAAAAAAAAATTATATTACAATGATACAACAATTTGAGAGACCTAGCGATTTTTTTACCTGAATTTTCAACAACATTGATAATTTTAAAAAGCAAATCCTTCGTCATTTTGCAGTCATAATCATAGAAAATTGGTTGCTTCCAATTAGACATCAACCCTCTAAGCATTACTACTTGAACATAGTTGTATGGTTTCAAAATGTTATCATTTACTTTGTCATATAAATATACTTTACGGATTTTCATTTCATCAAATGAAAGTACGCAGACTTTTTCCATATCATTTAATTCTTTTAATTTAATTATATTTATAACTGGTGTTAAAATTCCAGGAGTTATTTTTATTTTTTTTAACCAACTTCTTAATGTAGAAAGAGCTGGCAATGGATATCCTTGCTTTAAAAGCAATCTATAAGTGCGTGCACTTGCTGCATTAATTGTAATGGCTTTTGAAATGTCTTCATAAGTCCACCGTATTCTTTCTCCTTTTTGGCACTGTAATTTTTGTATTTGCTTTGGGGTAAATAATCTTTTTACACTCTCAGCTTCCTTTTCCAATTGAGTAATTCGACTTGTCAAATCAGAAATTAATTTGTCTCGGCCGTCGAACTCTGTATTACATCTGAAAATATAATAAATTAAACAAAATATATATTTCCTGAAAAAAATTATACCCTCTATCTTGTGTGGGTTTTTGTTTAGCCACATCACCATCACCTCCATCACCAATAGTTTCTATACATCCACCACTAGTTTCACCTTCCTGAGAACTGTTTCCAGCACCACTAATATAAATCCCAAAAATAAGCAATATTATAGTAATGATTTTTAAATATTTAATAAATAAATAAAATTTAATATATTATAAGCTTAATAAAATAATGTTTATAGCAAACAAATAAAGCCCACATATTAAAGAATATTATAGCATTTTCAGCTTACAGCCCGAGGGCGCCCTGGTGCTGCACTCGTTGAGCGTTAGCGCTTTCAGCTTACGTGCTACAAATTACTTGTAGATGTATGGGTGCAATAGAACCAGGACAATGCAATATGTCACGACTGACCCAGTGGCCCTTGTAAGCTGAAAACGCTATTCGTGATTATGTAGTTCACAACAAAATTAGTCACTTACGGGGAGTTTCTCCAACGGGTGTTTGCTTGTAAATCCACATAAATTTTAACACCTCATATTTTAGGTTACACAATATTTTGAGAATTTTAAATATTTTATTTCTATTTGATATTGCTATTTTATAATAAAAGCTTACCATTCTTGTATTAAATCCTCTTTTAAAAGTTCATTGACCAAAAGCGAACTGTGCCTCCTTGCTATCCTCTTTTGCCTCGATGTAGAAGCCATAGAAGTACTCGCAACGTCAGAACGTAAAGATGTTATCGGCAAATTTACTGTTGGCACCACACTTGGTTTAAGAAGCCGGCGATTTTTGGTAGTATATCCCAGTAACTCCTGTTGTAAATTACGGGCATAATCCTCTTCGATAAAATGTTTTGAACACACTCTAGCATTAGTCGTGTTTATTTTGTCTTTACGACAACAAGCATTTTCCCAAGCTTTACGAACAGCCAACTCTTTCGGAAAACGAAAGAACATAAAGTCTCCTTTTTTATAATCCTTAGCTTGGTCATCACTTTTGCAACCAAACACCGTACACCTCATGATGATAGACAATGGATGTTCAACCGATCACAACACAACGGAAACACTATAAATTGTTTATTAAACTAAACACTTAACTAAAATATTTAGTACTTAATAAACAAACACTATAAATACACTACAATAAACTAACTAAAACTATAATTTTATTGTCAATAAATGTTCAATCGATCACAACGAAGCACGAAACACATTGAATGTACTTATAAAACTAAACACTTAATATTAAAATAAACTAAACAACCACTATAAATACACCAAAATGAACTAAATAAAACTATGACTGACTAAATATTAATACACAAAACGGAATAAAATGAAAGCTTGGAAAATGCGTCTCTTGTTTACTAACCGCGTGACGTAGTAGACAAACCAATATGGCGGCAAACATGCGCAAGATCATATCTCTAAAATCATTGTTTCATGATACAGTCAGAGAGAAACGCGGCAGTTCGCTGTGCATTTGTGCATTGCTCCTTGGCATGAACGGATAGGGTCTCGCGTCGCGTGGAATAGACGAAAAAAAAACAAAGCGTATAAAAAAGACGGATCGAACGAAAGTGTCGATTCGTATTATTTAAACACGCTGATAATACATACAAGCTATGTATTGTTTTCAATTCGTTAGAAAGCGTTATCGGATCCTGTGTTATTTTTCGGTATTTACAAAACTGATGATTCTTATTCTTGTCATTATAACACATTATTTTTACTTTTAAGACTCCAGTTTCGACAGCCGAACAAACTATGTGTTTTATTTTATTAAATTATAGATTATTTCTTAAAAATATAATAATAAAATAATTCATGTTCATAAGCTCATTGTGAATATTTATATGCCGCACATATATGAAAAAAAACATAGGATTTTCAATCATATTTTTTAAATGGGAATATTATCTTCCCTAACTGCTATTGTCATGAAAATAATGTGTATTAATTTGGCCTCTGCCCAATTGGGTAAATACCCCCAATTTTGGGGAGAATTTCAATTTATATTCGGTCAAATATTCTAGTTTTTATGAATGCAACAAATAAATAATAGATTGAAAAAAATTAAACGGAAAGCTGCCCTGTTTTTTTTTATGTTTAGTACAGGGTTTACAAAATGATGATGTGTATAAATAGGCTCAGTCAACTTAGCCCCCCGAAGTTCGACTTTTTTGAAAAAAGCGATTGCGCTAGACCGGCCTTAGCTAGCGCCACAAAAATTAGAGCTAGCGCCATTTAGACAAGAAAACTACGGGGATTTGAACTTTCGGGGGGCTAGGTTGATGATAGCCCCCCGAGTTTGGATTTTTTAAGTTTTTTTACACTATTCGGATTCCTCAGAGCTAGCGCTACCAATTTAAAAGCCAACGCCACTCCCACAGCCCCAAAAAATGATAAAACATTTTTAACCCTGGCCCCCTAAAATGAGATGCTTTTAATCAAATTGGGTGGAAAATATAACTTAGAGCTAGCGCCAACAGAATATGACAAAAATATTCTCTCAAAAATATCAGGTAAAAAAAAGTTCACGTCCAAATTTTGATGCAAGAGCTTTCAGATCCTGTATGCGTATTACCATTTACTTCCTGAATTTTAATACAAAATGATGTTTGGCATATAATATACCGCTTTCAACAAATAGTTCGGCGTTGTAATTACTTTATTTATGTTCATAGACACTGGCTATTAGAAACATGATGCCTAGTAGACAGTAGCGTAACTGACAATTGTGTTTTCACTCCTAGCTAATTTAAATCGTTATTACGCAAGAACTTACCGTACGATTTAAGAAACTCTTTGGCATTGTAATTACTATACTAATATTTATAAACTCTGGCAACGAGATAGCTTGCACTAGTAAGACAGTGGCGTAACTGACGATTGTTTTTGATAATTGAAATCATTATAACTCGGAAACTAACCGTATGATTTCAAACTTTTTTTTGGCATTGTAATTGCTATACTGAAGTCTATAAACACTAACAACGACATAGCTAGTGATATTAAAGGATAAATTAAAATCACTTGCTTTGTTTCACTATTTGTTTCTATTTACTCGACTAGTTTCGCTTTATACGGCATTATCAAAGTTCACTCTTGATTCACTCTTGATAATGCCGTAAAAAGCGAAACTAGTCAAGTAAATAGAAACAAATAGTGAAACAAACCACGTGTTTTTAATTTATCCTTTATTATTATTTCAAAATGTTTCACCAAGTGATAAATGAGAAAGTTATTCAAGAGATAGCTAGTGCTAGCAAGACAGTGGCGTACCTCGCGGTTGTTTTTTTTATGATAACTTAAATCATTATTACTCGGTGGAAAACACTCGTTGGGAGTCTCAAACTGAACGCTTTTCAAAAACAATGAATGCCTGAAAATTTACCTAGTACACATCGGGTTATGTATGTACCTAATCAAAACATGGGTATCTTTTCGATGCTACAAAATTGTGATTAAGCTCCTTTCGTTGCTATTCAATTGACTTTATTTTCATTCTAACACAATCTATCTCAACATCCTGATTCTACGATATACAGCGAGTTTTTCTTTAAAGTAGACGTATTCCAGATTCACTTTATTTTGTTTAAATCTTTAGATATATGTTGTTTTTACAGGAATTCAATTTGAAGCTTTAAGCGAGTGTTTTCCACTCCCAGACTAAGCATGAAGTAAAATTTCGAGTTTAGAAAAGCCCCGTGAAAATTTGTCGAGGGTCGCGCAGCGACCCGAGACAAATTTTCTGGGCTTTTCTAAACTCGAAATTTTACTTCATGCGCCACGCGTATAGAACACTAAAATTTTGTGAAATTTGTGTATATTTGAACCATACTTGAAATCAGCGTTTTATACGCGTGGCGCATGAAGTAAAATTTCGAGTTTAGAAAATCCCAGAAAATTTGTCTCGGGTCGCTGCGCGACCCTCGACAAATTTTCACGGGGCTTTTCTAAACTCGAAATTTTACTTCATGCTTAGTCTGGGAGTGGAGAACACTCGTTTAAAGCCTTGAATTGAACTTTTGCACCCAATTTGATTAAAAAAAATCTCATTTCGGGGTGCTAGGGTTTAAAATGTTGTATAATCTTTTGGGGTTGTGGGGGTGGCGCTAGCTTTTAAATTGGTAGCGCTAGCTCTGAGGAATCCGAATACTGTAAGAAAACTTGAAACATCCAGCATCAACCTAGCCCCCCGAAAGTTCAAACCCCCGTAACTTTCCTGTCTAAACGACGCTAGCTCTAATTTTTGTGGCGCTAGCTAGCGCTAGCTAAGGCCCGTCTAGCGCAACAGTTATGTTTTAAAAAGTCGAACTTCGGGGGGCTAAGTTGACTGAGCCGTATAAATAGAGGATTGCAATAACATTCAATTTCAATTCATTTATTCCTTATTTACTTACTATCAAAATATGACTCATCATAAATCAGCCAAATTTGAAAAAAATATATTGGGCTCGGTGCAATGTTGAGCAAGAAGCTTATTATTTGAAATGCATTATAACTACCTTATTATTATTATAGTTCTATTTTTTCTAAAATAATTAACAATGAATATGCACGCAGTTAAACCCTACATTTTTTTAAACATTCGTCAAACAAATATTACCTGTGCTCAGTAAAAAATAGTTGATTTGTAACATTAATCTACGACAACGTCATATTGGTGTTATTCTTACTATTCTTATAGTTTTGATATCATTGATTCGTTGATGAAGTCGCAGTTGGTTCAAATAGGTCCGATTGCTTTAATAACGAAAGATTTAAGACGAAATAATGATTTGAACAAGACTGATTGTTATTCGATTGCTTCTGGCTTATTAATCAGCTTAAAACACTTTAAAAATAATTTAATAATACCGACACTGTCAAATAATAAGGAAAGCCAATATTAAAGGTATATTACACATCTTTATTTAAATTAGTGAAACATTTCGTGTTTTCTATATTAGTGAACATGCAGTATAAAAAAATACTTATTCCATTAGTAGTCAGAAAGCGTGAAAATAAAACACTAATACAATAAAATATCGATTATAATTGCGAAATATTAATTTTACGAGAATAAATGCTAACGACGCGAGCCGTTTTTGTTAACTATGATTGAAAAAAGAAAAGAAAAACAAACGCGAAGCCGCACAGCGTTCATCGGCCCAGAGATAAACGCTGGCCGCATGCTGCTCGCCCCTCCAATAATTGTGCAGATGAGTGTACAACGCGTTCAACTAAGAGAAGATCCGCAAGGCGGCGGTATTTTACGGTCTTATTTTTCAAGATTTTTATTTTAACCTGACTCGGGCATGAGCTATCGCATCCTTATGAAATGTTCACATTATATTCCTTATAGTATAAACTAGTAAGATATGGGAATATTTTTTTTTAATTTTGAAAAATTTAACATTATTTTTTTCATACCTCTGAAAGCAAATTGTTTAAAGAAAAAGTACTTCGATATTTTACTAGATAATTGGGCTTAATATACGCTGTCAAAATTTCAACTTTCTAGGACCTTTAGTTTTTAAATAAACCTAACATTAAATTTCAGACCACTGTTATATTCCCCTTAACGCATCTTCCCACGTTCTCCTCACTCGCTCCATCGCTACTCTCGCTTTCTTACCAACAAACTCTATATGCCTTGCTTTACTACCAATCTCCGATAAGATAAACCCTAGGTATTTAGACTCTTTCCACACTCTCACCCTTCCATAACAATTCTTCTACTTTCCCTCTTCTTCCTGCATTCGGATATATCATCCATTTCGTTTTCTTCACATTAATGAGTCATTTTCTCCTGTCAAAGTTAAAATTCCATTACTAATCGTCTGCAAAATCGGTTTTGACAAGATTAAAAATCAACATTATTATTAGATTGAACATTAAATATATTGACACTGATATTATAGTGTTTATTATTGAGTTATGTTATTGACAATATAATGGAATTTAATATTAGCAATACTGTAATGTTAATTATTTAGTATTTTCAATATTTAACACTTATTTAATATTAAGTAGGTTATTTTATTCTGGGTGAGGTTAAAATAACTTGATGTTTTTATATAACGAATATCAATTCTATTTTCTTAACTGAGAAACTTGTGAATATTACAATATAATATATTTAGAAACTTTAACTAGCTTGCTTAACGGAGTTTATTGAATTTAATCGAAGTAAGTAATATTTTTACTGTCTTGCGTTCGAGACTTAAATCAGAAGTGCCCGAAATAAAATCTAATAGTAATGAATAATGGTTCTTCGTTAAGCAAACAATGCGTAAGGAGGAGCACGCATAGGCCGGGGTGAACTTTATCATCTTTAGAGGAATTTTTCCATTAAGTACAAATTCTAATTAACTATTTATTCTTCCCAGGCTTATCTGTGCTCTAGCATTAGCAAATGCATTCTGATAATAACATTTAGCAATGAATAATATTTAAGTAAAAATAAACAACAAACATCAATAAGTGAAACAAACATAAATAACTTTAAATATGATTATCAAAAATGCATGATACTAAAGTATTAAATTATATAAATGAAATAAATATACAGATGGGTACATTACAATACTTACGAAAATGAATCTTTATAACAAAATGATAAACTAATTATTTACTTTGCTAGATATTATTTTACAATAGCATTATAATTTATAGCAAATTTTAATTCAAATAATATGCACCAATGCTAATATCCATATCAATCACACTACTTGACTATTGAAAGCAATTTTTTGCAATTTTTTCGAAATATCTTATTTTCGTTTAATTTTTTTTAATAGCGCCACTGGAGTAAACTCTGTTTTTCGCTCATATTGTCTACAATGCCATACAAAATTACATAAACCGATTGCGTTGAATATACGTATATAATATCACGAACACGGGGACTTCCCCGTCTTGCATTCGCTAATAGGCGTAATAGGCCTGTCAAGTGCAATGCGCGACACCAGTAAAAAGACATCAGCGCATGAAGTAAAAGAAAAACAGACTGCAGGAAATTACACTTTTCTATACACGTTTGAAAAAATTACAATTATTGATCTCCAGTTTTCTTTGCGTTATAACATTATACACTTCAAATTCTATTTTTGACGAACATTTCACCGATTCGGCATAATACTATAAAATTATTGGGGGCCCTGTCGTTCTGCAGTACACTTTCACTAAATAGTCCATCTTGCGGAGCCCCCAAAGCTTCCCGTCTGCCTTATTGTTGGTTCGCTACTGCCCGCCCCTATAGCGGCATTGATACAGCCGATACAGCGGTAGCTACGCCTCTAGTTAATGCACCAATAAATGGTAGATACTTAGATAGATAGAATAAAACCTTATTTTGTAAAAAAAACGTTTTTCGAAATCTTTAAATAATCGCGAAATATGCATTTTCTGACTGTTTTGGATGCGTTTTCGCCTGAATCTACATCTTGCAGTCGCCAATTTCGACGCACCTTGCACTCTTGATACCCGTTTGCACTGAGAATCATTTTAAATTAAGTTACGTAAGACAACAGCTATTGAAATTAAGAATTTGTATATTAGTGATCTTGCCATGACAGCATTATTGTGATGATTTTGCCCGTACAATCCTCGTGCGTGAACAATTTTCCCGAGTTCACGCATTTGACGGCACTCGCTCCGTCGTCGCTCGTGCTTAAAAAATGCGTTTACTCGGAAAAAATATTTTTCCGCACTTGTTTTGTGAATAACTATTCCCTCTCTTCTTTTGTTTAATTCCCGATATAATTAAACAATTAAACGATGTGTACCTATTATGAATAGCACATTGTTATAATTTTTTTTAGACACATTTTTCGGGGTATTGTCACGTAAGCTTCGGCCATTCGGTAACCGGTAACCGTAATGTAAAAGGCAAATATGGAAGAAGAAATTCGTTTTAGAGTAAACGGCAAGTCAATATTATTTGTAAATAAAGCAGTTTACATTTTGTCTAATAAATGTTGAACTTTGTTTACCTGAAAATAAATAGTTTTATCTATAAAAATATTTAGTACGTTTTACCTGTAGAAGAAAATGCCTGCAACATATAACATGAATACATAATAATCTCGGAAATTAACAAAACACGAACGACTAGGTATACGAAAATAACAACGGACACTGGTATAGCGGCGAAGTACTCTACGATTTTCGTACATCATCTGAATCTCGAGGAGCTGTAGTAAGTGTTCGGGTTCTTCCGTGTAAAAATGCTTTCCTCGCCTCGAAGAGGGGAATGAAATATTTTTGGCCTGAAACGGTCGACTCCCTAAGGGCAGCTAGTTTTTTGGATCACTTACATGCAATTTTCTTGAAGTGCCGTGCCGACCTAGTTGACGCCCAGATTAAGAAAGATGCTGCTGCCGCGGCGCCTATAATGAACCGGCGCCGGGGTGCTTCGTACCCCTTGCACATAAGATAGTTACGCCACTGGTGAACATGTTGGTATATAATTTATTTAAAATGGGCCATCACTTTCATGTCTATCTTGGCTACTGCTTGAATCAGAGATAATTTAATTGTTAAAAAATTTAGACCTTCTAAAATTGACCAAACCCTATAATGGGATACGGTTTGAGTGGGATGAGGGCCAATATTCTTCTTCTTCTTGCAAATTTAATGGCCTCAGCTATACAGCTCTGTTGACCAGCTACAGCAATTTTAGGGAGAGTTGAAAGGTATGGGCTGAAGGATATAGGATGAAGGATATAGTTACGTTCAAAACGTTTAGTTAGGAGGGGATTTTCCTTGAAAATGAAAACAATTACATTAGTTTTTAAATAAATGTGTTTGTATCTTGTAATAATGAATATAAAATGATGTAACTTTTAAAACAACATTTAGTTAAAACGGATATATTAGAAAGATGGGGCTGTATGGCCAGCAGAAATAGGGGAAGAGCACACATTTTGGCATTTTTCATAATAATTATTACATGAATACAATATGTGATTTAGGTCTACAATATCAACACAAGTGCAATTGGGAGTATCTATACTTCCTATTTTGTATAAATGACTAGAAGATGAGTTATATCCATCCAGTGGCGGCTGCTACAGGGAGGGCAACGGGGCACTCCCCTCCCGTGACAAACCGTGACCTGTGACAAATTTATTTTAACAACGGTCCCATTCTCAATTCCAAAATGTTGCTTCACTTTAATTCAAATAAGTAAAGTTCGCGCCCCACACACATTTCTCCTCAGCTACCTAAAACCAGGAAGAATCCTGTAAAACATCCTACTATCCGTGTCACAGCATTTTGGGCACGGAATAACTTAGCCGCACGAACCCTCTTCTACCTGCGTTGGGACACGACCGCTTAGAAAGCGCGTGTTTGCAAAGCACACGTTTAACTCGGGAAAAACCGAAGTTTGCGATGACGTCACAATAGAAGCCAAAGGGATATGCTTTGGTTGCGGTTTATAGCAAAACCGCGAATCACACCAGAACACCACAACCACCATTCAATAGCTGAGAGAAAGACCATCAATTTAGGTACAAACACTAATAAGAGCTTCATAGTAGAAGCCTATAAAACTTCGAGCTGTCACAATGTGGAAAATGCTTTCACGACGAGTTTCCACGGGAAAACAACTATACATAACAATTGCATCACCTCCCTTTATGTCTGGAAAAGGTTAAAATATTTAATTCTTAAATATTTTAGCTATTATTTCATATTTTTTTATAGCCCAGGCATAATGATTTATGACCCCCCTTTGTTTGTGGTTTATTTTAACATTCAACGGCAATTGTTTATGTATAGTTGTTTTTTACTATATCAAAAGATGCGCATTGTCATGCTGCATCTTTTGGTATACATTTAATTTACAAATTTCATAACAATCAACCGCTATTCAATATTAATTCAATAAGACACCATTTTTCGCCTGGAATCATTTCAAATTGAATATGTATATGTAGAAAATAATTTTCCCCGTATTTTGGTGTACATATCATGGGGAAATATTATACGTAAGTTTTTTTTTTTTTTTCATTTGTTTAATTTTTTTCTTTCGGGCCACCCCGAAATGGCTCCAGCGGAAGCCAGGAGAGAAATGATGCTCTTACCCCCCAAAAACGTAGAGGTGGAAGGTTTTTCGGCGTTTGGCATAAAAGCCCAGCGCCCTAAGGAAAATCAAGCAGTTCACACCAAGTGTCGAATCAATCAGTTCATCAACCAGTTCTCACCAAGTGCCGTCTTAAGTCCGCGTTATTGTTATCGTTGTAAGTTATTTTATTTTATTTTTAAATTATTATTTCACTTAATTTTGTTTTCACTTGTATATTTTTCTTATTGCTCATTTTTTGTTATATGTTATTTTCTTGTATATTTCTTTTCAATTTTAATTTTTCTTTAAATAAATTCTGTACTTGTTATTTTTCTTAAACAAGAATTTTTAATTCAAGTTACCTAACAGAATTATTCAGAGTCAATTAAACGTAAGAATTTATTTTCATAAATGAAATAAACAATTTAATCTGTTCCTGTGTAAGCTGTTCCGTCTTCACAAAAATCCAGGTAAGATAAACTTCTTTATTATTTTTTTTTATTGTGTGTAACCTCTACCCTGAGTTAATCGAGTAATCACGGGAAACCGATCAAAACATTGGCCAACAAGTTTACGTTTTGATCGGGAATTGCGACTCACAAGTCAACGTTCTTAAAATCCCCCGTTGATAAATGGCGCCCAACGTGTTTTAATTTACCATTTATCCTCGATAAATAGCGCCAACGTGCTTTAATTTTTTTATCTACCATTTATCTTTGATAAATGCTGCACTGGTAGCATTTAAGATTTTATTTCTCATTTACCATTTATCGTTGATAAATATCACACGTGTGTAATTTTTTTTTCTCATTTGTGAATATCGCCTAACACCAGTTACTTTTATTTGAAAACTTCATACAGTGCACCCAAAGTGTAATAGTTTTGTTGTTAGCGAATTATTCTGTTAAATAATTAACACCCATCATTTTTATTCTCACGTACCTTTGAGTTTCCTTTGTGATAAATTCATTAGTTTTTGAGAAAATTCAGACTCACGACCCTGAAAACAATTTATTTGAGTCAATGTTTATCAATTAATATACGTACTTCCAATTAAATTTTTTGTTTTAGTTTTATATTTTAGAAACTCAAATAATTTCGTTAATATTTTGGCCTGATTCTTGTTGTTTCTAAATACTTAAGACGTATTATTTTATTTACACAGAACAGTAAGAATCAAATTTATAAACAGTCACTAGATAATTACATTTTTTATTTAGGAACACACCAACCCAGGAGTAGCTGATCAGTCAAATTTAAATTTGTGTTTTTTTTGTTTTTTCTGTTGTTATTTTAATAAGTTTAGGTGCAGTTAGAAACTCGACGGGGCCGTACTTCACATTTTGTGTTATTAATCTTTTTTTTGTCACGAAAAACCGGTGTTAAAGATGAGTACACACAACATGACCATTCGTTCAGCTCCCAAACAAGCACACCTAGACGCCATTCTGAGCGCGACCGGAGCGCTAGATACGGTGAACCTGGATGCCATCCTCACCGGTGCCGAATCCAGGATCGACCAATCCACAACAGGCGCGCAGAAAACACAAGACAGCACTACAGAACGACCTCCTTCGCGTAGTTCGACTCGAAGTTCTACAGCCCTCGAGGAAGTCTACGGCCTCATGGAGAAGGTGGATCGGGATTACGAGGCCACAAAACGGCTAAAACGGGATGCCTTGTTGCAAAAACAACGAGGGGAAGAGGAGAATAGTGCGGAATTTTGGAAGGATAGGCTGCAGAAACAGTAATACAATTCTGCGAGAGAAATAGCCGCGCTCCGCGAACAGCTGAGAATGACTCAAGCGGAAATGGAGTTCCGAAATCAAAACTCGGCATCTAGACGTGATCTGCCGACACCGCCACCCAACTATCCGGAGCAGCCCCACCAGATCGTGACGCATGCAGAAATCCACCCGGAAAATTACATTCCAACAAAAAATAACTCCCTTCCCACCGCTCAAACAACTACACCACTCACCCACCCAAAATCACATCCCGATCCAAGCAATAATTTCCTGGGCCTCATGCGACAATCAATCCTCTCCAAACCGACGGAAAAACCAAAATTCGATGGCCGCGATCCAAGGAAGTTCATTTGGGAGCTGGAAGTCGACTTCAGGGGCCTCAACTTGACGGACGAAATAAAACACCAGCACGCACTGAGCAGAATGGACACGGAGGACATACGGAAATATAGGGGATATTTTACAAAAGACGTAACTTGGGAACAAGCAAAGTTATTATTTATCAAATCAATCAACCCTGCTGCAGTTGCCCACGACCAGCTGATAGAATTGAAATGTCACTCTTCAATCGAAATCTGATATCGTCGAGCGAAGAGTTAAAAACAACAATTATGTGGCGTTTAGCATCTCCCTCTCTGCGACAGGCACTCTTTTTCAAACCGACCACCGTAGCAGACTTCGTGGACCAGGCAGCAGCGTTATCATGTTCTCAACTGGACTTAATGCCTGTTATGCAATTCAGTCAAAACAAATCTCCGCCGAATAATACAACGTATCATTCCCAGGATAAGCCGACACAAGTGAACACCAACAAACACACAAATTATTCGCCGGAAGATAACCGCAGCACAAACTTCATGAACCGCCCTCGCTCACCACACTATAAGCACACACAAAAAGGAAAATATCCCGAGAAGAGAACACTCACCCAAAATCAGAATGCCACACAGCCGCCTCAAACGAAGAAGCAAAGTGTTTCAAAGCCGAACCACCAAGACCCACCGTTTTGCCAGAAGTGCAAGAAAGGCACAGTGATTGCCCACAACATTCGGGAAACGCTCAACAGCGGCAGGAGTAGAGCTGAACAATTTATTAAGCTCACCTGCCGCAACTAAATACCGCCACCGCAACTCGACTCGGATAACGCCCCCACGTTTTAGGAAGATATCCACCCGTCACCTTC
Source organism: Philonthus cognatus (assembly GCA_932526585.2). NCBI lineage: Eukaryota > Metazoa > Arthropoda > Insecta > Coleoptera > Staphylinidae > Philonthus > Philonthus cognatus. Next base: position 3,832,931 of record CAKOBO020000020.1, on the reverse strand, counting down.
ACCAAGAGACTTACAGAGACCGTCACTATCACCAGGACATCGGCAAGGCCCGGCTCCTCCACCAGGACGTCGGCGAGAACCGGCTCCTCCACCAGGACATTGGCGAGTCCCAGCTCCTTCACCAGGACATCGGCGAGGCCCGGCTCCTCCACCAGGACATCGGCGAGACTCGGCTCCTCCACCAGGACATCGGCGAGACCCGGCTCCTTCACCAGGACGTCGGCGAGACCCGGCTCATCCACCAGGACATCGGCGAGACCAGGGACGAACGGGCGAACAACAATATGTGCTCGCGAGAAAGTGCCCGCGAAATAGACACTGTTAATCGTGTATCTACGTGTTCAATCGGCATCTCGCAGCTTGTGCTCCTGCCGTTAATTGTGCGCGAACAGACAATAACATGCCTTCTCGACCTCGGAGCAAACCAAAATTATATTCGCCCAGGAATTTCAACTTGTATCCGACCACTCCGAGCTAAAACGAACTTAGCTGGGAAAAACATAACAGCAGACGTCACAGGACGTCACAGGAGTGACCACGTTGAAATACCAACTCGGCACGCAGCTCTTCTCCGAAGAATTTTTGGTAATGCCAGGACTCCGCTACGAAGCAATTCTCGGAATTGGATTTTTCATCAAACACGACGCTGTTATCGATTGCAGCAAGTGTTGTATACACCTCGGTATCGGCCTACGACAAACAATTCGATGGACCGAACAGCGCAACCATGCAGACGATGAATCTCCGCCCAAGCTGGATAACGACTTCATCGGAGCTGCCACCCAACATTTCGATGAATTACTTAATAGATTTATACGAACATTCACACCGAAAGACCAGTTCGCTCACCGCACACGCACTACAGAACATAAAATCCAGCTCACCACTACAAAACCAATTCGTATCCGACCTTACCGAGTTAATCCAGCTCGGTAACAAGAAATTGATAAACAAGTAGAGGACCTCCTAGCCCAAGGAATAATCGAACCGAGTACCAGCCCATACGCATCTCCTATCGTTTTGGTGAACAAGAAAGACGGAACCAGTCGCATCTGTATCGACTATAGAAAGATAAATGAAGTCACCGTCTCAGAGCCGACTCCCATGCCGGTCATTCAAGAAGCCCTCCGCGACCTCGGGGATGCCAAAATCTTTTCAACTCTCGACCTGAAAAGTGGGTATTGGCAGATACCCATGGAGGAGTCCTCCAAATTGTATACAGCCTTCTCAACTCCAGACGGTGGGCATTATCAATTTAAAGTAATGCCATTCGGACTCAAAAATGCCCCTGCCACGTTTCAGAGGTTAATGTCGCAGGAAGTCCTGGCCGGTATGATTCACGATTTTACGATGGTGTACTTAGACGACATCATCGTATTTTCAAAGACACCCGAAGATCATCTCAGGCACCTGGCACTGGTTTTCGAACGCTTAGACCAGTTCGATCTTCGGCTTGGTGTGGAAAAATGTTCTTTCGGAAAAACGGCGTTGGAATATTTAGGACATATGGTCGATGCCGACCGAACCGTACCACTAAAGAAGCACCTGCAGCAAATAGTGAATCATCCGATTTCGAAAACCCGCCGACAGCTACGCAAATTCCTGTGACTTTGCAACTGGATTAGACAATATGTTCAGGGATTTGCGAACATCGTCGTCCCGCTCAATACATTAACTGCCACGACACGCCCATTTAAATGGACACCAGTTGCAACATCAGCAATGGAAATCCTCCGACAACGTGTTCAACAGCCAATTCAACTCCACCGGCCCTTACCAGATCTGCCATATACTGTGCAAACAGATGCGTCGCAGTTAGGAATCTCTGCAGTACTGTTCCAGACCACCCCAGCAGGAGAGAAGAGGATCATATCATTTGATTCCGCGAAATTAAATGATGCGCAGAGAAGATACCACATCAATGAGCAAGAGTGTCTAGCGCTCATATGGGCTCTTAGAAGGTATCGCTCTCTTCTTGAAGGACGTCATTTTCAGGTCATAACGGACAGCAAAGCTTTAACTTGGCTAGCTAAGTTTAAAGATCAGAAGTCAAAACCAACACAATGGGCTCATTTGCTACAAAGTTTTGACTTCGAGATTAGCCACTGCGTAGGAGAAGCTAATCAACTGCCTGATTTACTCAGCCAAGAGCCGGAAGATCAGCCGGTTGGAGACCTAGCGGAATTGGAGGAAATTTTACCACCACAGTTAAATATGGTAGGCGTCCCTCTCATTCATTCGGTGATGGAAGCGCAGCAGCTCAATGAAGACGTGCAGCGTAAACTCCATCTGCTGGCCGATCAAACTCACGCCGAATGGGAGGAACATAGCCAATGTTGGGAAACACTAGACGGATGCCTGTACTATCGACCCATTGAAGATCGTGACAGAACATTGTATGTCCCCGCCGCAGCAATTCCTCGAGTTCTCCACGCAATGCACGACGAGGCTATTCACCCAGGTCGCGACGAAACTTTGCGAAGTATTCGTAGCCGTTACTACTGGCCCACACTGCCAACGGATGTACGAAACTACGTGAAGAAGTGCCTCGTCTGCATTGCCACGAAGCGTGGAAAGAATCAAAAGAAAGCTCCCATGAAAGCGCGCATTCCCGTCTCACCATTCGACACAGTAGCAGTGGATTTAATGGGACCGTAACCTGCTACAAACACCAAGAAAAGATCAATTCTCGTGTTAACTGATCTATTCACCAAATGGGTTGAGGCGTTCCCGATTGGTCAAGCCCGATCAAGCAATATTTTAAAATTGCTAGAGGAACAAGTGTTCCACAGATTTGGTTACCCGAGAGTTGTGATCAGCGACAATGGCCCGCAGTTTAACTGGAAGAAATGGCATGACCAACTTCATAAATGGGGAGTAGAAGCGTATTACACTCCAGTTTATCACCCTCAGGCGAATCCGACAGAGCGGAGAAACCAGGAGTTGAAGAAATGCTTGCGGATACGGATGCAAGGACAGGCCGGAAATTAGTGGGCAGATCACCTCCAGCCCATTCTATTTGAGTTGCGTTCCTGTACAAACGCCGCAACAGGATTCACACCCGCCCGCGCTGTTCTAGGATACGACCTACCCCGCCCAGCAGAACGCCCAATCCCAACAGCCCGACCGAGTGAAGTAAGAGAGGAGATATTGGAGGACATCCGAGAACAACAACGCCAGTATGTCCGTCGTTACGATTCCCGAAACGAACCTGCACAATTCGCAAGAGGACAGCAGGTCGTTATCCGAAATCACGCGTTAAGTGATGCTGAAAATCCTGCAGGATTCGCCCCCAAATGGTTAGGACCCCACACGGTGCAGAATCATTTCGAAGGACGCGTGCACTTAATCGATCGGAATGGACGTATTGTACGAATACACGCTGATGACATGCGGCCAGCACCTCAACAGACCCTAACACCCGGAACACCAGAACCTCTCGACGTCGCTGATGACCCTCTTCCAGGACCATCCAGCACAGCCCAGACTAGTGCCTAGTTTCCGCGATAAAGACGCTCTCTCGAAAATACAGAAACTATTACCCCACCCAAGAACGATTGAAGATAGTTAGTGTAAGTGTAAATATTTGTTAATAGTTTTTTTCGACATCGCAAGTGCGCGAAACTGTGGGTACAATCGGTACCACAGATATACGACGACCTCGGGCGATAGTATGTGCTACAAAAAGGATTACTCCCTTTTCCTGAACACCGCCTCAAAAAAAACATTAACCAAGTGACACCAGCACCGCTGTCCTGAGACGACTCAACAGCAGACTGACAATGGGCAGTCTTTATCACCTTTATCACCGCCCATTGTGGCTCCCAATAAAAGAAAACCAACTTGGACAATATTGGTTTTCATATTTCACATGTACATTTTTACTTTTAACGGCACTTTTATTAATTGTATATATTTTTTTTCTTCAGTGGTGTATTCACACGAACTTTGCTTATTTGACGGGGCCGAATTGTTACCGGCGCTTTACTCTAAGCGTCGTTAACTCAACATTTTTCAAATTCATTGTAACAACGGTCCCATTCTCAATTCCAAAATGTTGCTTCACTTTAATTCAAATAAGTAAAGTTCGCGCCCCACACACATTTCTCCTCAGCTACCTAAAACCAGGAAAACATCCTACTATCTGTGTCACAGCATTTTGGGCACGGAATAACTTAGCCGCACGAACCCTCTTCTACCTGCGTTGGGACACGACCGCTTGGAAAGCGCGTGTTTCGCTTTGTTCGCGGCTTATAGCCAAACCGCGAATCACACCAGAACACCACAACCACCATTCAATAGCTGAGAGAAAGACCATCAATTTAAGTACAAACACTAATAAGAGCTTCATAGTAGAAGCCTATAAAACTTCGAGCTGTCACAATGTGGAAAATGCTTTTACGACGAGTTTCCACGGGAAAACAACTATACATAACAATTGCATCACCTCCCTTTATGTCTGGGAAAGGTTAAAATATTTAATTCCTAAATATTTTAGCTATTATTTCATATTTACTTATAGCCCAGGCATAATGATTTATGACCCCCCTTTGTTTGTGGTTTATTTTAACATTCAACGGCAATTGTTTATGTATAGTTGTTGTTGACTATATCAAAAGATGCGCATTGTCATGCTGCATCTTTTGGTATAAATTTAATTTACAAATTTCATAACAATCAACCGCTATTCAATATTAATTCAATAAGACACCATTTTTCGTCTGGAATCATTTTAAATTGAATATGTATATGTAGAAAATAATTTTCCCCGTATTTTGCTGTACATATCATGGGGAAATATTATTCATAAGTATTTTTTTTCATTTGTATAATTTTTTTCTTTCGGGCCACCCCGAAATGGCTCCAGCGGAAGCCAGGAGAGAAATGATGCTCTTATCCCCCAAAAACGTAGAGGGGGAAGGTTTTTCGGCGTTTGGCATAAAAGCCCAGCGCCCTAAGCAAAATCAAGCAGTTCACACCACGTGTCGAATCAATCAGTTCATCAACCAGTTCTCACCAAGTGCCGTCTTAAGTCCGCGTTATTGTTATCGTTGTAAGTTATTTTATTTTATTTTTAAATTGTTATTTCACTTAATTTTGTTTTCACTTGTATATTTTTCTTATTACTCATTTTTTGTTATATGTTATTTTCTTGTATATTTCTTTTCAATTTTAATTTTTCTTTAAATAAATTCTGTACTTGTTATTTTTGTTAAACAAGAATTTTTAATTCAAGTTACCTGACAGAATTATTCAGAGTCAATTAAACATAAGAATTTATTTTCATAAGTGAAATAAACAATTTAATCTGTTCCTGTGTAAGCTGTTCCGTCTTCACGAAAAACCAGGTAAGATAAACTTCTTTATTATTATTTTTTTTTATTGTGTGTAACCTCTACCCTGAGTTAATCGAGTAATCACGGGAAACCGATTAAAATGTTTGGCCAACAAGTTTACGTTTTGATCGGGAAATGCGACTCACAAGTCAACGTTCTTAATATCCCCCGTTGATAGGTGTAGAAATAAAGTAAAAAATGTTTTTAATATAATTACTTTTTAGTAAGAACACAATTACATGGAACTTGTTGCGACAGATGTAGTTGGTACACCATATTTTTTGGAAGATTTAACCTTTGTCAGCAAGTCTTTTTTCCCTTTTACATATTTATAAAGCGTTAACAGATGGCGCTACTTCGTTACTTCAGTACTTGAGCCAATCTCGTAACAGTATTTTCTCAAAATCGGGACAAAATTGGGTATTGTCGGGATATCGGGACAACCCTAGCTCCGGGGCATCTCGCATATTGCCCTCAATCTGCTACGTCTACGTCGCAATCGAGCGATGGAAACTGGTGGAGGTAGATCGCGGCTCTACGCTAACAACGGATCATTCTCTGGTTTGTCCCAGGCTCAGTGTGAAATAGGCAACGGTGCGCGTATGTTGTGTTTTCTGTCGTCGCAAATGCAACTATGAATTCCGTTACTAACATACTCGAACTGATAAAAAATAACACACTGAGTCATGACATTATGATAGAATTAAAATGTCTAGGCCCCCCTAGACCAGATTTATTCATTATACAAGTAGTGCACAATTCAAAAACTAATAAAACCGTGTCGAGAAAATTCAACCGATACTCTTATTGTTTATCAGACTGGTTGTGTGAGTGTAATGTGAAAAATGTGTTTTTTTTTTTGTTTTGTGTGCTTAATTAAGAATTCTCCACAAAGCGACGCGGCCTGGACTTCTACAGGTATTAGTGATTTAAAACACTTTGGCGAAAAAGAAAAAAGACATAAAATAAGTGAAAAACATCTTAGTAACATGATAGAATATTCAGTTTTGAGGATGGTTAATATAATGTGCCAGCTGAACACTGCATATAAATTAAATATAATTGAGCACAATGAAAACGTCAGTAAAAACAGACATATTCTTGGAAAATTAGTAGACTGCATTAAGTTTTGTGGCATGTTTGAAATCGCTATAAGAGGTCACGATGAAACACAAGAAAGTGCGAATCCGGGAATTTTTCGTGGATTGGTTAATTTATTGGTAGATATTGATAGCACCCTCAAAGATCACATCAATAAATCTAAAAATAGAGTTTTTATGGGTTTGTCAAAAACCATTCAAAATGAATTATTGGATAGCATCTACGAAGTTTGCCGCACTTTGATTCTCGATGAAATTAACAAAGCTGACTGCATCGCTATACAAGCAGACGAGACAACAGATTCGGCTACACTTTCCCAGTTAGTTTTTATAGTTCGATACGAGTTGAACGGAAAAATTCAAAAACGATTTCTGCCTTTTCTGCAACCAGAGAATCATACTGCTGATGGCATTAGCAAATGTTTATTGGAGGAACTTAGGAAAATTAAATTGGACCAAACTGCTGAAATTTAATCTCCCAAAGCTACGATGGCGCCTCAGTAATGAGTGATAAAAACAAGGCAAAAATTAAAGAAATTTACAAATATGCAAATTATATTCACTGTTACGCGCACCAGTTAAATCTGTGAATTGAACGGGCTGCCTCATAAAACAAACAAGTGAAAGTTTTCTTTTGCAATCTAGATGGTTTTTCTACTTTTTTTACAAGATCACCAAAGCATACTGCTATACTCGATGAGGTTGTGAAAAATCGAGTTCCGCGATCTGCACCAACCAGATGGAACTTTAAATCAAGATGTGTTGTGAGTGTCTTCAGATATAAAAAAGATCTTATCACATATCTGACGCGGATCATTGATAATGAATCTAGTGACCAGTCGACAATAAGGAAAGCTGTAGGCTTAAAAAACATTTTAAGTGATTATGATTTCAATTACTGGTTATATTTTCTCTATAACCAATTACAACATCGTCAAATTGACAGTATTAAAATGCAGTCTTGTGTGTCATCCTTTAAATCACCAATTCAGCATGTGAGGAACTCAACTGATTACGATTATTACAATGAAAATAGTGAAAACGATGGAGAAGAGGAACATTCCCGACAACGGAACAAAAGATCCCGTTATGAAAACTAACATAAAATGGTTGCTAAAGAAGTGTGCGACATTATTATTAAAAATATTGATGACCGTTTTTTGTTTAGTGATCACCTATCTATAGCTCTTCTTTTTTAACCACACTTATTTTCAATACATCAACATTCTTTCCCCGAAACTGAATTCCAGAGAAGCGTGAAGACTTTTAATTTGGAATCAATTGCTTTTAAGCATGAATTAGTAGTTTTGTATAATAGGCCAGATTTTGGAACTGCTTCATCTGCTCTAACATTACTGCAATGTTTCTATGAAAATAATTTAACAACTACATTTGTTGAATCTGTGAAACTATTGAAAATAATTTGCACCATACCGATGACAACAGCTGATAGTGAACGGTGTTTTTCTACTTTGAAGAGAATAAAAACATTTTCTAGAAATACCATGAAGGAAAGCAGACTAGGTGCCTTAGCAATGTGTTCCACTGAAAAAAAAAGATTCATTTCAACACCAAACTTCAATGATTTGGTTATTAATCATTTTACCCATTCCAGGGAACGGCGATTGGATTTTATTTTCAAACAAGTTAATTAAATATCATGGTGAGTTTAATTTTTTCTGTACTTAATTTTTGATATTAAACACTTCAAAAATCGTGATAAATTTAGGGTTTTGGAAGCATATTTTGCAAAAAAAAAAAAACACAAGGGTGCGTACTCCCCCAGACCACCTGGTGTCCTCCCGTCCCAAAAAATCACGGGCTGCCACAGGTCCTATCTTAATACGAATAATGAATGTAACAAATCTTCTACCTCTAACTTTTAGATCAAAGAACCATACACTAGTAGGAATTACCGGGTGTAAAGAGTAGTGTTTAATACGAGAGGGAGTAGTAGACCAAACGGATTACCATTTTAATCTAAGACTGGACATAAGCGTTTTAAAGTAATCCTTGTATGGTGATGAATATTCCAAAAAAGGGTTATCCTTTACAGATTTAGCCAACAAATCAACAGTTTCATTTCTCAAAATACCTACATGATTAGGAACCCAACATAAATTTATTTTATAACATTTATTAAACAGCTCACACGTTATTGACCTAATATTTAAAACCAATAAATGTCTGTTAGGGTTTATTCTCATTTTTTGTATTGAATGTAGTACTGATTTAGAATCAGAAAATACAACTACACTTTTTAGATTGAGCTGTTTAATCAGTTTTAAACATTCATGTAAGGCTAAAAGCTCTGTTGTATGTATAGATTGTATAGAAGATAAATGAGGAATTCTACTTGAGTAAGATAAAGAGTTTTCTATATATATTCCACAACCAGTGTAAGAAGATGTAAAAGAACCATCCGTAAAACAAAAAACAGAGTTTGGCAATTTTTCACGAGCTACATTATAAAAAATTAAATTTTTATCATTTAGATTAGGAATAGTGCTGTCTATATCTAAATTTAACGTACTTTTTATAGAAAGAAAATTAGAGAAGTAAGTAGAAAGATAACAAATGTTACCGGCGTTTTACCGCAAACGCCGGAACTTTGATTTAATCAGCGTAATTTAATAACTTTTCGGGCAACATAATTTTTGATTCATTTTTTTTACAGCGTCACCCATTTGTTTTTTTAATTCCCTTTATTTATCAACTTCATAAATCATAATAATTATAAAATGAGTAAAGTCCGTATTATATACATTGAAAGTTGAATTTGTATATTTTAATTTTAAGTTTACATAGATTTTATTTTTTCTTAGGATTTGTATGTTTTTCCCCATATCAAATTTTCACTCGCGTTAAATGCTCAATAATCCGCAACGCCGTACCCGAAATGTTTCTCTAGAATTACCCCAGGTACCAGTCACGCCCCGCATTTTACGTACTGGGAATTTTTGTAATCCCTGTTTATGACGCCCAGGTATTCCAAAGACACGGGCTATTGTTAAGGGTAATAGAGGGTAAGTACGCGCAAACACGCGAGAGGGTACAGCTGCGGGATTGTTTATATTTTGACATGTGTGATATAAACTTAATTAATAATACCAACTAATACCACTCATACAGGGAACATCGGCGATTAATTTACGAAATATGGTAAAAAGTCCTACCGTTGGTACGGATGCTACAACCAGAACATGAAAACCGGTTAAAGTTGTTAATACAATTATTTTGCAATAATTTTAATTTAATATGTGGTTGTACATACGTACTGGTTCCCGGCGGTAGGCAATTTAAAGAGCGCTTGCGCGCGCCCTAGCGCTGAGCGAAGAGCGAACCGCGTTTACCCCCAACCCCACGCGTCAGCCAATGGGAGAAGCCCTAGCCATACCAGCTTCTCCCTCAATGAGTTGGTAGTGGTTAGTTGGGAGTTGGAGTTGGTAGTTGGAAGTTGGAAGTTGGAGTTGGTCGTGTGGAGTTTACGAGTTGTTTTTTCAAAGTTGCAAGTGCTGTTTTTTTTCTTTTAATTTTACGAAGCACTTTTAAGTCGTGTCTGTTTATTTTAACTTTTCTTCAACAATTATTGAGTCCTGTTTACGCGAGTGCAAAATTTTATTTTCTTTATTCCAATTAGTTATTTTTTGTTGTTGTTTATTGTAAATGTTAATTATTAATTCATATATATTTTGGGTTTGTGAATAAATCACAGTTTCTTTCTTAAACTAATTCAATTTTTTTCTATTTATTTTTATCTTCAAACATTTGTTTACCCCCGTTACCTCTAAAATTGATAAAAAAACAAAGTGAAAGTGTTTGTGACAATCCAGCGAAGAAACATCCCGAGGAAAGAAGACTACAACATTAAGTCGTATACTGTAGAGCAACAAAGGTCAGAAATAACTAATATTTTTTTTGTATAGCTTGCCAATCAAGTGAGCCAAGCCGGAGGTTAACAGCGAGCACCACTGCTTATTTTGTCAAACTTAATTTTTTTGTCTAGCGTGAGTGCCCTCCTGTTACATTTGGCGCCCAACTAGTTTGGTACGAGGAAACCCACGACCCTGACGATTATTTTTTTCTCAAGTTATTTTACTCCCTGTTACATTTAGATGAGGTGAGGATGTTAAAAGACAAAGAAATTACATAGTTTTCTAATATAGAAGGGTGAGGTTTATGTTTCAAATTGTATGTATCGAGTAATTTATTTACAGATGCGATGACTATTTGATTATTATTAGCAATCAGATCTTATAAGAATTGGAGGAATACCACTTTTCACTTCTAAAGCTCTAGAAGGACGCAACGATGCTATCTGGAGTCGGTCAATAATCATCGCCGAGGATTTATTTTGCGGTGAAAACAGAAGCAAACCATATTCTATTGGGGATCTGATTAACAATTTATACAAAGTAATTAGGGTAGCGGGATTAGAGCCCCACTATACCTGGGAGAGACTCTTAAGAACATTAAGAGTTTTATTGACTTTTGCCTATAAATCCAAAATATGAGGTCTCCATGATAGCGTAGAATCTAGAGTGATACCCAAATTTTTAATTTTTTAAATTTCGGTATTGCTATTTCTTCATAATAATTATATTTTGAGACTTTGAAGGCGAAAGAGATAAACCATGGAAAAACAGCCAATCTGACAAATCAAATAAACCTTGATTTATTCTATTAAACAAGGATTGAATATTATTTCCAGAGCAGTACAAAACTATGTCATCAGCATATTGCAGGATAGAACAATAAGAGGAAATTAAAGATTGTAATGGCAAACTATATAATATGTAAAAGATGGGGCTAAGAATGGATCCTTGAAGGAGGCCTATGTATGACACTCTGGGATTTGAATAGGTGGTATCGTTTTTAAGGTGAAGGATTTTTTTATTTATAAGAGACCAAATACATCTTATTATATTTGATGGAATACCTATATATAGGCCTGTCAATCAATGATGACGGGATTACTGAATCAAAAATGGATTCACAGAAATCACTAAAAGCTTTCTTCTTTTTTTTGATTAAATATTTTTCTAGCCTGTGCAATGGCTCTTTTAGCTGAAACGAATGATTCTGTAGACCCTGTTCTGTAAACATGTTTAATTGCTTACCACCATGGAATCCCACCATGGTCAACGACGGTCGAAAAAAAGGTTGATGCAGAGGGATAAATTTGTTCCGTGCCTGATTGATACATTCTATAAATTGGGAATATGAGTATTCTGAAGAAATGGAATTCTTTATTGTAATTATTCCAATTTGCCTGTTTATAATTACGGCTGGGTAAAAATGATTTTTTAGAATGTGTATTCGTATTAGAGCTAAGATGTAGACTAATGAAAATCGGAAAATGGTCGCTACCGTACGAATCAGTTAAAGTTGACAATTTGTAAACAGTCCTAAAGATAGAGAAACAAGTGTTAAGTCAATGATACTATTCTTCAAAGAATATGCGGCCAACCGGCTAGGTTTATCGTCCTGTAATACTAATAAATTGTTAGTTTCTATAAAATCCCAAAAATGTTTTCCGTTTGTATTGGAATGTGAACCGTTAATTTGGGGGATGTGGCAATTAAAATTACCTAATATTATATGTGGGGAAGGTCCAGAGAGAATATAATCCCCAAAGTTATTAGTACACTTTAATGAAGGAGGAATATATCCAGAAATGAATGTAAAACTGGGAAATTTAACAGATGAAAATTGCGCATTATTGCCAGAATAATTTGAATAAAGAGGCAATTCAGAAAAAGTTCAATAATGACGGATAAGCATGGCTACACCATCCTTGTCATCTTCCCGAGATTTTGAAATAGTTTTATAACCTCTAATTTTTATTATTTTTGTCCAAGTTTCAGAGAGACAAATTATGTCTGTGATTAAATCATCAATTAATTAGGATTTCTTTATTTGCATTGAAGCTCCTAGGATTTCAATGCACTATTTTCAATGGGTGCATTGATAGATGTAGATTTATATTTATTTAGAGTATCGATTGGTACAATGTTTAAACAAGTTTGTATAAAAGTAGTTGGGTCTGAAGAGTATAATTTCGGTATGAGGTCTTAAAATTAAAATGGGTTGCATTCTGCCTCAAAAGAGGTTAAAGGATTATTGAAACATATTTTTTTGGGGAGAAGGAGAAAGTTTAGTGAGTTTGATTATGTCTAGATTTTATTAGGAGAAGAATTGAGAAAATTAGAATAAGATGAAGAATTTGAGGTTGGACGCGTTAAAATGGGATATGAAAAGTAAGGTGAAAGAGAAAGAACATTTTGATTCGAAGGAATGAGATTGAGAACTGGAATATTTTTACTATTTAAATTTTGAGATACAGGGTTTGAAGAGTAACTGATAGGGAATAATGAGTTGGCTTGGGAAAAGGCGACATTGTGCCTCGACATGTATTCTTTTATTTTCTTCATTCTAAGGAATTCAGGGCAGACTCTGTTTTTTTGATAATATACCAACTTCTGAAGCTGTATGAGGTCCCTGACAGTAAGTGCATTTCGGTCGCAAAGCTTGACAGTCTTTAAATAAATGGTCTTGGAATCCACATTTACCGCATTTTTCTTTACTTTTACATAAGTTTTTTGTGTGTCTATATCTAAGACAGCACTCACATTGTGTAACAGGGAAAATGTACATTTCCGGATATTAATTTGTACAGAAGAGTTTTATGTTTAGAGGAGAAGAGTTAGAGCGAACTGTTATGACAATTGTATGGGTATTAATAAATTATTCTTTGCTTTCATTTATAATTTTTTTTTCCATCTCCTCACGCTGATGGTTTGAAATGAGTTGCTAGTGTTTAAGTTTTGTAAGATTTCACCCTCAGATCAACGTCTCTAACAATACATTTTGTGGTCAAATATTGAGAGGGAATATAGGCCTTAATTGAATATTTATTTAGTAGTTGCTTGTCATTTAAAATTTGTTCGCATCATTGACATTTTTTAAACTCTGCGCTGCCTCTGTTTCTACCTCTTCTAGAGGTATTTACGTTATATCCAGCCCAAAATAAAATGTTTCCTACTACCATCTCATGTAGAGCGGGAGTAGGTCCATTTTCTAAAACAATTGTGCTCTATCTCCTAATTTAAATGTCAGTATGTTTGACGTTTGTGTTGACGTTACGGGGGGGGGGAGCTCACTCCCGAGCACGTTTCCATTGAAAAACATATCCTACTGTAATCTAAATATAAGAAAATATAATGGAAAACTATTAAAATGTAAAAAACAAAAGAAATAGAACTTACAATTTTCACAGAGCAGTCGCAAAACAAACAAAAAATCACACTGAAGAAAACACACAACCACTCTGATCAAGTGCTGTCGGTCGAGTCGGACGGGATGTTGTAATTACCTAGCACATGTTTTAAAAATCAAATTATATCAGGGGCAATATTCATGTCTAATAAAATCAATATTTTAGCAATGAAATCACTCCTGTGAAGTCTTTGCCTTATGAGCCAGTGCCGAGCCTTGTTGGAATAACAAGTGCTTATTATTAACTATTTTAGGACTAGGGCCTTTACAACTTCACCTAGAATGTCTTCTTGATAGGCCTTAGTTTAGACCCCTCTGGGCTCCTCTTTTGGCTGCGCCCCTGATTGATCGAATAATTTCTGTCAATAAATGTCAGTTTGAGATAAAAACAAGATTATTGGCTTAAATATCAAAATTCTTTTAAAAAAGAATAAATATAGAAGCGAAAATGGTTTTACATTTATACTGGCAGTAAAAAGATAATTGTGAAAAATGGATACATCTCAGAGAAATAAAAAATAAATAAATATTGAAAGAAACGTACAAGGCTTGAAAGACAAATATCACGAGTGACATATTATAAAATAATTCTGAAAGATCATTAATGAAATAAAAATCAGTCTTATTTGATCAAACGATTATTTATATTCTTTAAATATGCTTGAAATGCAAGAGGAAATGGTATGATGTAAACTTTCTTTAATTATATTAGCATTTTCATTAATGTTTTTTATTTGTTCAGTCCATAATTTTTCTGTCAATAATAATTTTCTGAATCATACAAAAACTTGACCGTAGTGTTTGTTGTAATGTTTCTTTTAGGAGGAAAAACCGAGTGAGATCGATTACGTATTGGTCTACAGATCATCCAGTTTAGACGATGAACAGCAACAGAGGAGGTTGATGTTGTACGAAAGGAGTCTTTTAAAGACCGGATTAACGTTGAGATTAGAACGCTACATGGGTCTGTCCTTTGTGAAGCTCACTGTGCCCAAGTTGGTTTTGTATAAATATGGCGAGCTGCTGAGACTCAGAATGCCCTTAAAATTCGTAATTATGTTTTTCTTTATGGGTGGGGGGCTTTAAAGTGTATTTATTTAAAGTTTTCTGAAGGCTAACGTATCATGGTTTACTTTTATGTTGTTGTTTCAGAATGACGATTATAAGAGGTCCGGCAATGAGAACACAGATGATTTTTTAAGTCGTTTCTTCAGTTTTTTGAGTGTTGACAAAGAGGAAAAATATTATAAACTCTGCGCCGAGTTTAGTAGGAATAAATTGTATTTGTGAGTTTTTGTTACATTTACCTTCATTGCTTATTTCTTTTTAATTTGTTATTTGAATAATGTGTTGATCTAAACTTGAAGGTCAATACATAAATCCAAAAACTTGAGTCGCCTATTTCCAAAAACCACAAAATCCATTATTTTCAAATGGATTTAGGGTTTTTTTGAAATAGGTGACTCAATTGTCTTCCATCGGTAACTAATTCTTACTGTTATCGATGCTAAGTATACTATTAATTGCCATTTTTTATACAATTTTATTTTGTACCTTAAGATTTAATCAAGATGATCCAGATTTCTTCAATACATCTGCCAGAATTTCAATAGCTGCTTATATTGTAGAAAGAGCGTCGTTCGGTGATTTTGAAGGCAGTGGAATCGAACAGTTGCTTCTGGAAAAGGTTTTTTTGGACGCGTATCCTCTTCATGATGTAAGTAATTTCCATATATTCTTTTTTCTGCATTCTATGAAGACTGAAAATATGTATTTCTTTGTAGTTATCTGAATTTTTGTATTTTTCAATATACTGTTTTGGATAGAGTCTGTAAGTCTTTCCTTTATGTGAAGTATAAAAGTCAGGAGTGCAGTTGCGTAAAAAAACATAAATAATGAAAATTATTATTTGTATTATAAATATAAAAGAATTGATTAGAAAAAGTAGTAAATATACAATAAAAACAACTTTAAAAACTTTAGCTCTCTATAAAAGTGAACCTACATATCAAAAGCAGTATATTTTGAATACATTATATCAGTGTTTTATACGCGCCACAGTATAAAACACTGATTGATGCGCCACGCATGAAATATAATTTCGAGTTTAGAAAAGCTTCATTTGGATTGGAAAATTCAAATTTGTAGGCTTTCTTCAACTCGAGATTTTATTTTACTTCATGGTTAATCAAGGAGTGGAAACATTTGTTAGAAGTTTGATTTACAAAAAAGTGTAAATAATATTATCCCAGAGTTGGGTTCTCGAGAAACCACAGAAGTTACGGAAACTGGTATCGAAATTAAGGTACCTTTTTTTACGATTCTGAAACAAAACTCAAAAAAAATTATAAAATTAAATATCATTATTAAAACTCATTGAAAATAAACTCCACAACACACATCTGGATCAGTATACAGGGTGCCCGTTTTTTCGAGCTGCACTATAGGAATCACGCTTATTTCAAGAGATAGGCAAACGGTTAAATGGGAGCAAAGTTGCGTGCTTACAGGGCTTACAGTGCTTACCTATAATCTGCTTTCACATTTCAAATATCTTTAATTGTTTGTTGTAATTAAAATAACTGACATTATCGGTATTAAAAAATTGCCCAAATTTCCGTTACTTTTGATCTTATTCTAAATTTGTGAAAAGATTCTTAAAGCAACTTTTTATGGCTCGACTTATAGAGTAAATTAAAAACTGCAAAGCGGTTTGGTTTTAGTTTTTCTAAACACAACTTTTGTTTTTCTTACCAGAATTACCAGCAGTTGTTACTTTGATTTTAATAATGTGCAACACGTCAAATTTAAAAAAAAAATGTTCTTTTTCTGCAACATACCATGTCTCCGTGCAAAGTTCCCAAAAGCCATTTATTTGCGTAAAAAAGATAACCAATCATTAATAGTCTTTCTTGTACATAACATCTTAACTATTGCATAGCAACTTGGTGTTTGCTTGAACAACAACAATAATCAAACAATAGAATACATATGGCATATCGTTGATATCAGAATTAATATTGCGTTTCAATGATGTGTATAAATTTGTGTTTCCATAAGAAAATCAAAAGTTGAGTCTAGAAAACAAAAACTAATCGATCTGAATATCTTTAGCGTTTGGTATTCGATCAATCATAAAAAGTGTCCCTAAAAAAGCTTTTACAGAATTTGAAAAAAATAACTAATATATGGACGATTTTTAAAAATCCAAAATTTCATTTTTTTTAAAAGTATATCGATACAATTAAGGATATTTAAAATATGAAAGCAGATTCTCGATAAGCACTATAATACGCAACTTTGTTCTCATTTAACCGATTCTATATCTCTTCAAACAACCGAGATCCCCTCGTAGTGCAAATAATAATAATAATACTGAAGATTGACTAAAATTTTTCATGTTTTTTAATGAAAATTAAAAAAAAATATTTAATTTGCACAAACCCAATTTTATACAAAGTTGAATATAATTTACAAATATTTTGTTCTTAAACGATTTACTCAGTTGAAACAAGTTTCACAATAAAAATATGTTTTACTTTGTTTTGATACAACTTTTTTTTATTTAATGTGACTGGTGTCTATCAACTTGGCCCCCCAACTCAAAATCTTCAAACAAAAATATTGCGCCAGAATGGTCTCAACTTGCGCTAACTTGCGCTCAAATATTAAAACTTCCGCTCACATATTAAAAGTTGAGGGTAGAAAGTTATAGCGATTTAAAAATAGGTGGGCTAAGTTAACGCCAGCTCCCCCTTTTCATAATTTTAAATTATCATTATATTCTATAGAACTAGCGCTATCGATACCACATACTTTTAAAAGTTTCGCTGCAAAAATATACCCCCTATAAACAAAATACAGAAGGGTGCCAGCCTCCCCAACTCACATTTTTTAAGGTTTTTCCGAATTAAACACGAAGCTTAGAAGTTGCGCTCACTTGCGCTATCAAGATAGCAAAATATGATTTATATAAAAGCTGTAGATAATTATCGACTTTATAATCGGAACAAATATTTGTACGTATACAGGGTATCCCACAACTGAGAGCCAACCCAAACTTATGTTTTTTTTTTTATTGGAACACAAGGTATATTTTTGAATTTTTATGCGTAGTTTTTAATAGTAATTAAACTGATAATAACTCTAATTCGGCTAAATTTAACCGTTTCTGAGTTATTCTGCTTTTTAGAGCAAAAACAAGCAATATTTGAACGGTCACAGAAAAATGATAAGTTACTCCACCGAATCTAAGTATACTTATCAAGTACTAAACTCGCTTAGACTGTGATGTTAGGAATAACATGAACGTTAAATTTAACATTTCGTGTACGGAATCGGGCTGTATGTCAGTTTAAACAAGAATAATTCAAATTCAAAACTATTTGAATTCGAGAAAAGAAGCTTACGCTTCTTATGGTTGGCACACCGCCGGATATTGAATTATACCATGAAATATTTAAAATCTTATTTGATTTGATTTGTTACAACGTTCTATCAAAGTATGTATTATATATTCCATTTGTTTCTGGATCTCGCCTAGCTATGGAAAAGTGACAGTTTAAGTATTGTAAATGGGGCTGGTTGTGTTTTAAATCAGTGTTTTTAAATGTCACTGTCAGATGTTCGATTTGAAGGTTATAATTTCTGACTATTGTGATCTAACACTGTTGCCTGTTTTACAAATTTTCACATATAAAAGGATAATAAAATGCAGTTTTAAGATTTACAAAATTTACTACTTTGTTTTTGTACATACAAACACAGCAATAATATTGTATATAACAAATATAATGAATTCGGCTCTGCAAACTTATTTCGTCATCCATTTGTATTTCTCGCTTGGGTCTTCCCGTTAACACATTTTGATCAACTCCATCCGTCCACCTTAATTTTGGTCATTCTCTCTACCTCTGTTAAGATAGCAGTGCCAAATGGGCAGAATGCACTGTAACCTATACTAGAATTAAGGGCTAATTAAGGGCTATTTTAGTGCCCTATTGTCGATTTTAGTGCTCCACCCTTAAGGGTGCAAATCGCAACATAGCCACCTTAACATTAAGCTGGCAAGGCAAACTTACAAATCAGGAATTAAAAAACATTTTCTGTGCGACATAATTAAGGGCTAATTAGGTTCCCTATAAGCAATTTTAGTGCTCCACCCTGTACTTAGAAAAAAAATATTTTCTACTACAATTTCACTTTTCTCGAAAATGGACGAGCAGACTGCAACAAAACTATAGAAAAATTTAGAGCTCCTTGCTTACTAATTAAGTGCCCCATTAGCGATTTTAGTGCTCCACCCTGTACTTGGAAAAAAAATATTTTCTACCCCAATTTCAGTTTTCTCGAAAATGAACGAGCAGATTGCAACGAAACTATAGAATAATTTAGAGCTCCTTGTCTACTAATTAAGTGCCCCATTGGTGATTTTAGTGCTCCACCCTGTACTTTGAAAAATAATATTTTCTAGCCCAATTTCACTTATCTCGAGAATGAACGAGCAGACTGCAACGAAACTATATAATAATTTAGAGCTCCTTGCCTACTAATTAAGTGCCCCATTGGTGATTTAAGTGCTCCCCCTGTACTTAGCAAAAAAATATTTTCTACCCCAATTTCAGTTTTCTCGAAAATGGACGAGCAGACTGCAACGAAACTATAGAATAATTTAGAGCTCCTTGCCTACTAATTAAGTGCCCCATTGCTGATTTTAGTGCTCCACCCTGTACTTTGAAAAAAAATATTTTCTTCTCCAATTTCACTTTTCTCGAAAATGGACGAGCAGACTGCAACAAAACTATAGAATAATTTAGAGCTCCTTGCCTACTAATTAAGTGCCCCATTGGTGATTTTAGTGCTCCACCCTGTACTTAGAAAAAAAATATAAATATAACGAAACTAAAGAATAATTTAGAGCTTCTTGCCTACTAATTAAGTGCCCCATTGGTAATTTAAGTGCTCCCCCTGTACTTAGCACAAAAATATTTTCTACCCCAATTTCAGTTTTCTCGAAAATGGATGAGCAGACTGCAACGAAACTATAGAATAATTTAGAGCTCCTTGCCTACTAATTAAGTGCCCCATTGGTGATTTTAGTGCTCCACCCTGTACTTAGAAAAAAAATATTTTCTTCTCCAATTTCACTTTTCTCGAAAATGGACGAGCAGACTGCAACAAAACTATAGAATAATTTAGAGCTCCTTGCCTACTAATTAAACGCCCCATTGGTGATTTTGGTGCTCCACCCTGTACTTAGAAAAAAAATATTTTCTACCCCAATTTCAGTTTTCTCGAAAATGGATGAGCAGACTGCAACGAAACTACAGAATAATTTAGAGCTCCTTGCCTACTAATTAAGTGCCCCATTGTTGATTTTAGTGCTCCACGCTGTACTTAAAAAAAAAATATTTTCTACCCAAATTTCAGTTTTCTCGAAAATGGATGAGCAGACTGCCACGAAACTATAGAATAATTTAGAGCTCCTTGCCTACTAATTAGGTACCCCATTGGTGATTTTAGTGCTCCACCCTGTACTTAGAAAAAAAATATTTTCTTCTCCAATTTCACTTTTCTTGAAAATGGACGAGCAGACTGCAACAAAACTATAGAATAATTTAGAGCTCCTTGCCTACTAATTAAGTGCCCCATTGGTGATTTTAGTGCTCCACCCTGTACTTAGAAAAAAAATATTTTCTAACCCAATTTCAGTTTTCTCGAAAATGGATGAGCAGACTGCAACGAAACTATAGAATAATTTAGAGCTCCTTGCCTACTAATTAAGTGCCCCATTGTTGATTTTAGTGCTCCACCCTGTACTTAGAAAAAAAAATATTTTCTACCCCAATTTCAGTTTTCTCGAAAATGGATGAGCAGACTGCAACGAAACTATAGACTAATTTAGAGCTCCTTGCCTACTGATTAGGTGACCCATTGTTGATTTTAGTGCTCCACCCTGTACTAAGAAAAAAAAAATTTTCTACCCCAATTTCAGTTTTCTCGAAAATGGATGAGCAGACTGCCACTACACTATAGAATAGTTTAGAGCTTTTTGCCTACTAATTAAGTGCCCCATTGGTGATTTTAGTGCTCCACCCTGTACTTAGAAAAAAAATATTTTCTTCTCCAATTTCACTTTTCTCGAAAATGGACGAGCAGACTGCAACAGAACTATAGAATAATTTAGAGCTCCTTGGCTACTAATTAAGTGCCCCATTGGTGATTTTAGTGCTCCACCCTGTACTTAGCAAAAAAATATTTTCTACCCCAATTTCAGTTTTCTCGAATATGGACGAGCAGACTGCAACGAAACTATAGAAGAATTTAGAGCTCCTTGCCTACTAATTAAGTGCCCCATTGGGGATTTTAGTGCTCCACCCTGTACTTAGAAAAAAAATATTTTCTTCTCCAATTTCACTTTTCTCGAAAATGGACGAGCAGACTGCAACAAAACTATAGAATAATTTAGAGCTCCTTGCCTACTAATTAAGTGCCCCATTGGTGATTTTAGTGCTTCATCCTGTACTTAGAAAAAAAATATTTTCTACCCCAATTTCAGTTTTCTCGAAAATGGATGAGCAGACTGCAACGAAACTATAGAATAATTTAGAGCTCCTTGCCTACTAATTAAGTGCCCCATTGTTGATTTTAGTGCTCCACCCTGTACTTACAAAAAAATATTTTCTACCCCAATTTCAGTTTTCGCGAAAATGGATGAGCAGACTGCCACGAAACTATACAATAATTTAGAGCTCCTTGCCTACTAATTAAGTGCCCCATTGGTGATTTTAGTGCTCCACCCTGTACTTAGAAAAAAAATATTTTCTTCTCCAATTTCACTTTTCTCGAAAATGGACGAGCAGACTGCAACAAAACCATAGAATAATTTAGAGCTCCTTGCCTACTAATAAAGTGCCCCATTGGTGATTTTAGTGCTCCACCCTGTACTTAGAAAAAATATATTTTCTACGCCAATTTCACTTTTCTCGAAAATTTACGAGCAGACTGCAACGAAACTATAGAATAATTTAGAGCTCCTTGCCTACTGATTTAGTTCCCCATTGGTGATTTTAGTGCTCCACCCTATACTTAGAACAAAAATGTTTTCTACCCCAATTTCAGTTTTCTCGAAAATGGACGAGCAGACTGCAACGAAACTATAGAATAATTTAGAACTTCTTGCCTACTAATTAAGTGCCCCATTGGTGATTTTAGTGCTCCACCCTGTACTTAGAAAAAATATATTTTCTACCCCAATTTCAGTTTTCTCGAAAATGGACGAGTAGACTGCAACGAAACTATAGAATAATTTAGAGCTCCTTGCCTACTAATTAAGTGCCCTATTGGTGATTTTAGTGCTCCACCCTATACTTAGAACAAAAATGTTTTTTACCCCAATTTCAGTTTTCTCGAAAATGGACGAGCAGACTGCAACGAAACTAAAGAACAATTTAGAACTCCTTGCCTACTAATTTAGTTCCCCATTGGTGATTTTAGTGCTCCACCCTGTACTTAGAAAAAAAATATTTTTTACCCCAATTTCAGTTTTCTCGAAAATGGACGAGCAGACTGCAACGAAACTATAGAATAATTTAGAGCTCCTTGCCTACTAATTAAGTGCCCCATTGGTGATTTTAGTGCTCCACCCTATACTTAGAACAATAATGTTTTCTACCCCAATTTCAGTTTTCTCGAAAATGGACGAGCAGACTGCAACGAAACTAAAGAACAATTTAGAACTCCTTGCCTACTAATTTAGTTCCCCATTGGTGATTTTAGTGCTCCACCCTGTACTTAGAAAAAAAATATTTTCTACCCCAATTTTAGTTTTCTCGAAAATGGACGAGCAGACTGCAACGAAACTATAGAATAATTTAGAGCTCCTTGCCTACTAATTTAGTGCCCCATTGGTGATTTTAGTGCTCCACCCTATACTTAGAACAAAAATGTTTTCTACCCCAATTTCAGTTTTCTCGAAAATGGACGAGCAGACCGCAACGAAACTAAAGAACAATTTAGAACTCCTTGTCTACTAATTTAGTTCCCCATTGGTGATTTTAGTGCTCCACCCTGTACTTAGAAAAAAAATATTTTCTACCCCAATTTTAGTTTTCTCGAAAATGGACGAGCAGACTGCAACGAAACTATAGAATAATTTAGAGCTCCTTGCCTACTAATTAAGTGCCCTATTGGTGATTTTAGTGCTCCACCCTATACTTAGAACAAAAATGTTTTTTACCCCAATTTCAGTTTTCTCGAAAATGGACGAGCAGACTGCAACGAAACTAAAGAACAATTTAGAACTCCTTGCCTACTAATTTAGTTCCCCATTGGTGATTTTAGTGCTCCACCCTGTACTTAGAAAAAAAATATTTTTTACCCCAATTTCAGTTTTCTCGAAAATGGACGAGCAGACTGCAACGAAACTATAGAATAATTTAGAGCTCCTTGCCTACTAATTAAGTGCCCCATTGGTGATTTTAGTGCTCCACCCTATACTTAGAACAATAATGTTTTCTACCCCAATTTCAGTTTTCTCGAAAATGGACGAGCAGACTGCAACGAAACTAAAGAACAATTTAGAACTCCTTGCCTACTAATTTAGTTCCCCATTGGTGATTTTAGTGCTCCACCCTGTACTTAGAAAAAAAATATTTTCTACCCCAATTTTAGTTTTCTCGAAAATGGACGAGCAGACTGCAACGAAACTATAGAATAATTTAGAGCTCCTTGCCTACTAATTTAGTGCCCCATTGGTGATTTTAGTGCTCCACCCTATACTTAGAACAAAAATGTTTTCTACCCCAATTTCAGTTTTCTCGAAAATGGACGAGCAGACCGCAACGAAACTAAAGAACAATTTAGAACTCCTTGTCTACTAATTTAGTTCCCCATTGGTGATTTTAGTGCTCCACCCTGTACTTAGAAAAAAAATATTTTCTACCCCAATTTCAGTTTTCTCGAAAATGGACGAGCAGACTGCAACGAAACTATAGAATAATTTAGAGCTCCTTGCCTACTAATTAAGTGCCCCATTGGTGATTTTAGTGCTCCACCCTGTACTTAGAAAAGAAATATTTTCTACCCCAATTTCACTTTTCTCGAAAATGGACGAGCAGACTGCAACGAAACTAAAGAGTTACTTAGAGCTATTTACCTACTAATTAAATGCCTCATTAGTGATTTTAGTGCTCCACCCTGTACTTAGAAAAAAAAAATGTTCTTCTCCAATTTCAGTTTTCTCGAAAATGGACAAGCAGACTGCAGCGAAACCATCGAATAATTTAGAGCTTCTTGCCTACTAATTAAGTGCTCCATTGGTGATTTTAGTGCTTCACCCTATACTTAGAAAAAAAAATGTTCTACCCCAATTTCAGTTTTCTCGAAAATGGACGAGCAGACTGCAACGAAACTATAGAGTAATTTAGAGCTCCTTGCCTACTAATTAAGTGCCCCATTGGTGATTCTAGTGCTCCACCCTGTACTTAGAAAAAATATATTTTCTACCCCAATTTCAGTTTTCTCGAAAATGGACGAGCAGACTGCAACGAAACTAGAGAATTATTTAGAGCTATTTACCTACTAATTAAGTGCCCCATTGGCGATGTTAGTGTTAATGGTTTAAATAAAATCTCTGTATACCTATCTTCTCTTATTTTTCTTACAAATTAAAGAATATAGGGTATGCCAATGTAAATCAATGCAGAATTGTATTCCGCCTAAGAATATGAAATAATGTACAGGGTGTTTATTTGAAAAGAATCGAGATTAAAAGTTGACTAAATATAGTAGTATATAGTAGTATAGTAGTATATTTTGAACATTTTTTAAATCATTTTTAAAAAAATTAACAATTATTGGGCTCCTTTCGGGAGTTGGCATTTCAGAGGCAACTTTACATCAATATTCAAAATGCAATGTTTGATGTTTTGTCAAATTTATTTTCAGAACTACTGAAATATATAGAACACAGCACTCTTATGAAAATTACACATAGTTTTTTAACATACAGCAGAAACAGTCCATATACTTTTAATGTGTTTCGGCGGTACACTCTGTATAATAATAGTTCATGTAATTGTTAATTATATCTATAAATTTAAACTGGGATCATTATGGGTTCATAGTACGTAAGATCGACGAGATCTTAATTAATGATATTATTTAACATGTATGTACAAACAGGGTGAGTTTTTTTCATGTTCTCAATTGGGATTTCAGGGTGGAGCACTAAAATCACCAATGGGGCAATTAATTAGTAGGCAAAGAGCTCTAAATTATTCTATAGTTTCGTTGCAGTCTGCTCGTCCATTTTCGAGAAAACTGAAATTGGGGTAGAAAATATTTTTTTCTAAGTACAGGGTGGAGCACTAAAATCACCAATGCAGCACTTAATTAGTAGGCAAAGAGCTCTAAATTATTCTATAGTTTCGTTGCAGTCTGCTCGTCCATTTTCGAGAAATCTAAAATTGGGGTAGAAAATATTTTTTTTCTAAGTACAGGGTAGAGCACTAAAATCACCAATGGAGCACTTAATTAGTAGGCAAGGAGCTCTAAATTATTCTATGGTTTCGTTGCAGTCTGCTCGTCCTTTTTCGAGAAAAGTGGAATTGAAGAAGAAAATATTTTTTTTCTAAGTAGAGGGTGGAGCACTAAAATCACCAAAGGGGCACTTAATTAGTAGGCAAGGAGCTCTAAATTATTCTATAGTTTCGTTGCAGTCTGCTCGTCCATTTTCGAGAAAACTGAAATTGGGGTAGAAAATATTTTTTTTCTAAGTACAGGGTAGAGCACTAAAATCACCAATGGAGCACTTAATTAGTAGGCAAGGAGCTCTAAATTATTCTATGGTTTCGTTGCAGTCTGCTCGTCCTTTTTCGAGAAAAGTGGAATTGAAGAAGAAAATATTTTTTTTCTAAGTAGAGGGTGGAGCACTAAAATCACCAATGGGGCACTTAATTAGTAGGCAAGGAGCTCTAAATTATTCTATAGTTTCGTTGCAGTCTGCTCGTCCATTTTCGAGAAAACTGAAATTGGGGTAGAAAATATTTTTTTTCTAAGTACAGGGTGGAGCACTAAAATCACCAATGGAGCACTTAATTAGTAGGCAAAGAGCTCTAAATTATTCTATAGTTTCGTTGCAGTCTGCTCGTCCATTTTCGAGAAAACTGAAATTGGGGTAGAAAATATTTTTTTTCCAAGTACAGGGTAGAGCACTAAAATCACCAATGGAGCACTTAGTTAGTAGGCAAGGAGCTCTAAATTATTCTATGGTTTCGTTGCAGTCTGCTCGTCCTTTTTCGAGAAAAGTGGAATTGAAGAAGAAAATATTTTTTTTCTAAGTAGAGGGTGGAGCACTAAAATCACCAAAGGGGCACTTAATTAGTAGGCAAGGAGCTCTAAATTATTCTATAGTTTCGTTGCAGTCTGCTCGTCCATTTTCGAGAAAACTGAAATTGGGGTAGAAAATATTTTTTTTCTAAGTACAGGGTGGAGCACTAAAATCACCAATGGAGCACTTAATTAGTAGGCAAAGAGCTCTAAATTATTCTATAGTTTCGTTGCAGTCTGCTCGTCCATTTTCGAGAAAACTGAAATTGGGGTAGAAAATATTTCTTTTCTAAGTACAGGGTAGAGCACTAAAATCACCAATGGAGCACTTAATTAGTAGGCAAGGAGCTCTAAATTATTCTATAGCTTCGTTGCAGTCTGCTCGTCCATTTTCAAAAAACTGAAATTGGAGAAGAAAATATTTTTTTTCTATGTACAGGATGGAGCACTAAAATCAATAATGGGGCACTTAATTAGTAGGTAAATAGCTCTAAATAATTCTCTAGTTTCGTTGCAGTCTGCTCGTCCATTATCGAGAAAAGTGAAATTGGGGTAGAAAATATTTTTTTTCTAAGTACAGGGTGAAGCACTAAAATCGCCAATGGGGCACTCAATTAGTAGGCAAGGAGCTCTAAATTATTCTATAGTTTCGTTGCAGTCTGCTCGTCCATTTTCGTGAAAACTGAAATTGGGGTAGAACATTTTTTTTAAGTATAGGGTGGAGCACTAAAATCACCAATAGAGCACTTAATTAGTAGGCAAGGAGCTCTAAATTATTCTATAGTTTCGTTGCAGTCTGCTCGTCCATTTTCAAGAAAACTGAAATTGGAGAAGAAAATATTTTTTTTTCTTAGTACAGGATGGAGCACTAAAATCAATAATGGGGCATTTAATTAGTAGGTAAATAGCTCTAAATAATCTCTAGTTTCGTTGCAGTCCGCTCGTCCATTTTCGAGAAAAGTGAAATTGGGGTAGAAATAATTTTTTTTCTAAGTACAGGGTGAAGCACTAAAATCGCCAATGGGGCACTTAATTAGTAGGCAAGGAGCTCTAAATTATTCTATAGTTTCGTTGCAGTCTGCTCGTCCATTTTCGAGAAAAGTGGAATTGAAGAAGAAAATATTTTTTTTCTAAGTAGAGGGTGGAGCACTAAAATCACTAATGGGGCACTTAATTAGTAGGCAAGAAGCTCTAAATTATTCTATAGTTTCGTTGCAGTCTGACTGTCCATTTTCAAGAAAACTGAAATTGGGGTAGAAAATATTTTTTTTCTAAGTACAGGGTGGAGCACTAAAATCACCAATAGGGCACTTAATTAGTAGGCAAGGAGCTCTAAATTACTCTATAGTTTCGTTGCAGTCTGCTCGTCCATTTTCGAGAAAACTGAAATTGGGCTAGAACATTTTTTTTTCTAAGTATAGGGTGGAGCACTAAAATCACCAATGGAGCACTTAATTAGTAGGCAAGGAGCTTTAAATTATTCTATAGTTTCGTTGCAGTCTGCTCGTCCATTTTCAAGAAAACTGAAATTGGAGAAGAAAATATTTTTTTTCCAAGTACAGGATGGAGCACTAAAATCACAAATGGGGCATTTAGTTAGTAGGTAAATAGCTCTAAATAATTATCTAGTTTCGTTGCAGTCTGCTCGTCCATTTTCGAGAAAAGTGAAATTGGGGTAGAAAATATTTTTTTTCTAAGTACAGGGTGGAGCACTAAAATCACTAATGGGGCACATAATTAGTAGGCACGGAGGTCTAAATTATTCTATAGTTTCGTTGCTGTCTGTTTGTCCATTTTCGAGAAAACTGAAATTGGGGTAGAAAATATTTTTTTTCTAAGTACAGGGTGGAGCACTAAAATCACCAATGGGTCACCTAATTAGTTGGCAAGGAGCTCTAAATAATTCTATAGTTTCGTTGCAGTCTGCTTGTCCATTTTCTATAAAAGTAAAATTGAGGTAGAAAATATTTTTTTCTAAGTACAGGGTGGAGCACTAAAATCACCAACGGAGCACTTAATTAGTAGGCAAGGAGCTCTAAATTATTCTATAGTTTCGTTGCTGTCTGCTCGTCCATTTTCAAGAAAACTGAAATTGGGGTAGAAAATATTTTTTTTTCTAAGTACAGGGTGGAGCACTAAAATCACCAATAGGGCACTTAATTAGTGGGCAAGGAGCTCTAAATTACTCTATAGTTCCGTTGCAGTCTGCAACATTTTTTTTTTTCTAAGTATAGGGTGGAACACTAAAATCACCAATGGAGCACTTAATTAGTAGGCAAGGAGCTTTAAATTATTCTATAGTTTCGTTGCAGTCTGCTCGTCCATTTTCAAGAAAACTGAAATTGGAGAAGAAAATATTTTTTTTCTAAGTACAGGATGAAGCACTAAAATCACGAATGGGGCATTTAATTAGTAGGTAAATAGCTCTATCTAATTCTCTAGTTTCGTTGCAGTCTGCTCGTCCATTTTCGAGAAAAGTGAAATTGGGGTAGAAAATATTTTTTTTCTAAGTACAGGGTGGAGCACTAAAATCACTAATGGGGCACTTAATTAGTAGGCAAGGAGCTCTAAGTTATTCTATAGTTTCGTTGCAGTCTGCTTGTCAATTTTCGAGAAAACTGAAATTGGGGTAGAAAATATTTTTTTGCTAAGTACAGGGTGGAGCACTAAAATCACCAATGGGTCACTTAATTAGTTGGCAAGGAGCTCTAAATTATTCTATAGTTTCGTTGCAGTCTGCTCGTCCATTTTCTATAAAAGTAAAATTGGGGTAGCAAATATGTTTTTTCTAAGTACAGAGTGGAGCACTAAAGTCGCCAATGGAGCACTTAATTAGTAGGCAAGGAGCTCTAAATTATTCTATAGTTTCGTTGCAGTCTGCTCGTCCATTTTTAAGATAACTGAAATTGGGTTAGAAAATATTTTTTTTCTAAGTACAGGGCGGAGCACTAAAATCACCAATGGGGCACTTAATTAGTAGGCAAGGAGCTCTAAATTACTCTCTAGTTTCGTTGCAGTCTGCTTGTCCATTTTCGAGAAAACTGAAATTGGGGTAGAACATTTTTTTTCTAAGTATAGGGTGGAGCACTAAAATCACCAATGGAGCACTTAATTAGTAGGCAAGGAGCTCTAAATTATTCTATAGTTTTGTTGCAGTCTGCTCGTCCATTTTCAAGAAAAATGAAATTGGAGAAGAAAATATTTTTTTTCTAAGTACAGGATGGAGCACTAAAATCACGAATGGGGCATTTAATTAGTAGGTAAATAGCTCTAAATAATTCTCTAGTTTCGTTGCAGTCTGCTTGTCCATTTTCGAGAAAAGTGAAATTGAGGTAGAAAATATTTTTTTTCTAAGTACAGGGTGGAGCACTAAAACCACTAATGGGGCACTTAATTAGTTGGCAAGGAGCTTGAAATTATTCTATAGTTTCGTTGCAGTCTGCTTGTCCATTTTCGAGAAAACTGAAATTGGGGTAGAAATTTTTTTTTTTCTAAGTACAGGGTGGAGCACTAAAATCACCAATGGGTCACTTAATAAGTTGGCAAGGAGCTCTAAGTTATTCTATAGTTTCGTTGCAGTCTGCTCGTCCATTTTCTATAAAAGTGAAATTGGGGTAGAAAATATTTTTTTTCTAAGTACAGGGTGGAGCACTAAAATCACCAATGGAGCACCTAATTAGTAGGCAAGGAGCTCTAAATTATTCTATAGTTTCGTTGCAGTCTGCTAGTCCATTTTCTATAAAAGTGAAATTGGGGTAAAAAATATTTTTTTTCTAAGTACAGGGTGGAGCACTAAAATCACCAATGGGGCACTAAATTAGTAGGCAAGGAGTTCTAAATTATTCTATAGTTTCGTTGCAGTCTGCTCGTCCATTTTCGAGAAAACTGAAATTGGGTTAGAAAATATTTTTTTTCTAAGTATAGGGTAGAGCACTAAAATCACTAATGGGCACTTAATCAGTAAGTAAGGAGCTCTAAATTATTCTATAGTTTTGTTGCAGTCTGCTCGTCCATTTTCGAGAAAAGTGAAATTGGAAAAGAAAATATTTGTTTTCTAAGTACAGGGTGGAGCACTAAAATCACCAATGGGGCACCTAATTAGTAGGCAAGGAGCTCTAAATTATTCTATAGTTTCGTTGCAGTCTGCTCGTCAATTTTCGAGAAAACTGAAATTGGGGTAGAAAATATTTTTTGTCTAAGTACAGGGTGGAGCACTAAAATCACCAATGGGGCACTAAATTAGTAGGCAAGGAGTTCTAAATTATTCTATAGTTTCGTTGCAGTCTGCTTGTTCATTTTCGAGAAAACTGAAATTGTGGTAGAAAATATTTTTTTTCTAAGTACAGGGTGGAGCACTAAAATCACCAATGGGGCACTTTATTAGTTGGCAAGGAGTTCTAAATTATTCTATAGTTTTGTTGCAGTCTGCTCGTCCATTTTCGAGAAAAGTGAAATTGGATAAGAAAATATTTTTTTTCTAAGTACACAGGGTGGAGCACTAAAATCACCAATGGGGCACTTAATTAGTAGGCAAGGAGCTCTAAATTATTCTATAGTTTCGTTGCAGTCTGCTCGTCTATTTTCGAGAAAAGTGAATTTGGGGTAGAAAATATATTTTTTTCTAAGTACAGGGTGGAGCACTAAAATCACTAATGGGGCACTTAATTAGTAGGCAAGGAGCTCTAAATTATTCTTTAGTTTCGTTGCAGTCTGCTCGTCTATTTTCGAGAAAACTGAAATTGGGGTAGAAAATATTTTTTTGCTAAGTACAGGGTGGAGCACTTAAATCACCAATGGGGCACTTAATTAGTAGGCAAGGAGCTCTAAATTATTCTATAGTTTCGTTGCAGTCTGCTCGTTCATTCTCGAGATAAGTGAAATTGGGGTAGAAAATATTATTTTTCAAAGTACAGGGTGGAGCACTAAAATCACCAATGGGGCACTTAATTAGTAGACAAGGAGCTCTAAATTATTCTATAGTTTCGTTGCAGTTTGCTCGTCCATTTTCGAGAAAACTGAAATTGGGGTAGAAAATATTTTTTTTCCAAGTACAGGGTGGAGCACTAAAATCGCTAATGAGGCACTTAATTAGTAGGCAAGGAGCTCTAAATTATTCTATAGTTTTGTTGCAGTCTGCTCGTCCATTTTCGAGAAAAGTGAAATTGTAGTAGAAAATATTTTTTTTCTAAGTACAGGGTGGAGCACTAAAATTGCTTATAGGGCTCTTAATTAGCCCTTAATTATGTCGTACAGAAAATGTTTTTTAATTCCTGATTTGTAAGTTTGCCTTGCCAGCTTAATGTTAAGGTGGCTATGTTGCGATTTGCACCCTTAAGGGTGCAGCACTAAAATCGACAATAGGGCACTAAAATAGCCCTTAATTAGCCCTAAATTCTAGTATAGGTTACAGTGCATTCTGCCCATTTGGCACTGCTATCTTAACAGAGGTATTCTCTCTTCTGTTGGCCCTTAGTATTTTTTTGTAGAATTGCAAATTTATTCCCACCCTCTTGTGATACTGATAATTTTCATGTCAAACAATTTTTAAGCCCTCATTCCACTTTTATTATTTAGTCAAGAGAACCTGCATCTGAATCTTCTGATGTTTGTTCTGAGCCAGATACCCCAAGCGAAATAATAAAAGGAGGAATGGTTTCAAAAGAAAGGTGTGTTTTGTCCAGTCATCCGAAATAAGTTTTTCACAATGATCACAGAAATTTTGCCGCATATCGGATGTACATTTTGAGAGAGACTCAAGCCATAAATTCTGAACACGATCCTTAGATGGTTGCTTAGAATTTATGTGCTTATTGTAGTAAGTCTTACAAAACCCCCATGCCATTTCAATTGGACTGTATTGACAATGGTATGGCGGTAATCTAAGAACTTCGTGCCCGTTCTTTTTCAAAATGTCATCAACTACGTAAATTTTGTCATTTGATCGAAAAGGTATAAATAAAGCCCATAGTTCCTTTTTGGTAAATTTTGGATTGAATTTTACATTCTGTTTAACCAACCACACCTGCATTTCGCATTTCTTACAAGAAAATGAAGGAGTTTTGTCTAATTGCACAGAATGGTGAAATAATTGTTGCAAGATTAACAATAAACCTCTTCAAAATTAAAAAGAGGATTACTTATGATATCATAAATTATTGCAACACTGTTAAAATAAGGAATCGGGAGTGGCAACTAATAAAAAATGTAAATGTTGATACTGCAACATAACAACACGAAAGCATGGCTAGGCGAGATCTAGAAACAAATGGAATTGTGTATAACGGTTAAATTTCGCATTAGGATGTATAATTTCAAATTCGCAAATGGTAGTGTATGCAACCCAATAATTTAATAATTAAAAGCAGGGAATGGACATTTACCATAGGCAACTTAAGAGCGCCGCAGAGTTGCCAATTTAATTAGTGTTAGTCATCCGTTTGTATCTAAATTCGATACGTCGAATCGGGTTATTCTCGTATGGACTACTGGTTTTTCGCTACCGTGACGTGCTATGGCTGCTAGGCTACCGTGTAGCGGCGTTATTTGAATTGAAAAGTTAGAGAAACGGTTTCGTTGGAATCATGGAAAATGCGTTTTTTTTTTGTCGGTTGCCGTTTGTCTGTCGTCCATTTTGATGGTGCTTTCTTTTTCGTCGTTGTTCGCGTGAAGATCGAATGCGTTCTGTGAGTGTAGACATCGAATTATTAGTTAATTACCACGGAGTGGGTTTATTGCTTCACCACAGAGCTGAATCAATCCTGGGTTAGATTTGCGTTGGATATTGTGGAAGTTAGCGGTTGATAACCGGATTGTCGGCGAAGCCGGATTTTCAAAGCGTCTTCACGGCGACACCATTTTCTTTGTGTTGTGGGAGTTAGTACTACGAAAGGTTAGTAATCTGGGTGAATTACGTGTATTTATATTATACTAAGGTATACAATGGGTTAGTTTCGTAATACTAATTTTTGTCATTTTGAAAGGGCTCTTTTCCCTTTTTGTCCTATCGGGCTCTTCCTATCGAAGGGTTTTCCATCATACTTGGCCGGAAGAAGAAGCATATTTTCCCCGTATTTTTCTGGATTACGGTGGTGCGATCATCTTCTGGATGCGGAGAGGGATTTTTCCACCCATTATCTTGTTGCTGGTCCCGGAAGGTGTAGGAAGTGAGGAGAGGCTCCCGACCGGATACAAGGAACAGGGACACAAATAAGCAAGTGAAGCAAACAAAAGTTATTTTAATTTAGGCGTTATTGAAGTTAATTTATAGTTTACGGGATGGCTCTTAAGTTACGAGTAACAGTATATATATTTTCATTTAATATACAGGGTGAACCAGTACGTTACATATAGGAGAGTATATATATATTCTGGAACATTTACAGGTTGTATTGTAAGAACCAATGTAATTCTGGAGTGCACTACAGGAATTCATGTCAAGCTGTAATTGTCTATATAGTACAGGAGTTGTTTTACTTACTTGGTTCTTTTATGAATCATTACATTATGACCCCTTTTTGGTCAAGGCGTTAATTTATTTCTCGGGTTATATTATTATATTTAATTTGGTAAATGAAATTAAAGTTTTATTAATGACGTATTTTTTTGCTTCCGTCGGAGCTGTATATTTCGTAATTTAATTTCCTCTGATTTACCTTACACTGTGTCTTTTGAGAAAAATTACGTGGCGCCCTTTTTGAAATTTAATACGAACCACCCCGTCTTCACTGAGTGATCTGGGTAAGGCACAGTTGTCTATTTTGAGGTAAGGTAAGTTCAAAGATCTTTCCG
The DNA here is from genome assembly GCA_932526585.2 of Philonthus cognatus. Taxonomy (NCBI): domain Eukaryota; kingdom Metazoa; phylum Arthropoda; class Insecta; order Coleoptera; family Staphylinidae; genus Philonthus; species Philonthus cognatus. The sequence goes on along the minus strand of CAKOBO020000020.1, from coordinate 3,799,099 downwards.
TAAAGAGGTGACGTCACAAGTATATGCAACATCCAGGTAAAATTCTCTTCAAACCAACTAACAAATACAAAGTAAAATGAAAGGAAAAGTTACAAGAAATTAGAAATGAAACGACTTGGATTAAAACTAAAGTTTTAGGCCATCTTTAGACGCGTTTCGAGATTTATCTCTCTTCGGTATAGCTTTGCTTAAGACGTTTTAAAAAAAAAAGAAATAAAACTGAAATCAACTTACTTGGAAAATGTGTTGTGTGTGGAATGAACAGGTACACAGAAATGGATTGAGTGGAAAATATGGTCGGTATTTATACGTAATGACATAATCTCCATTTTTACCGACCATATTTTCCACTCAATCCATTTGTGTGTACCTGTTTCATGCCACACACAACACTTTTTCCAAGTAAATTTATTTCAATTTTATTCCTAAATTTTTCTTAAAAACGTCATAAGCAAAGCTATATAAGAGAGATAAATCTCGAAACGCGTCTTTAGTTTTAATCCAAGTCCTTTCATTTATAATTTTTTGTGATTTTTCCTTTCTTTTTACTTTGTATTTGTTAGTTGGTTTAAAGAGAATTTGACCAGGATGTTGCATATACTTTGATAGAGCGTTGTAACAAATCAAATAAGATTTTAAATATTTCATTGTATAATTCAATATCCGGAGGTGTATTTGCACGGGAAGTAGTTGTTTCAATGGATATTTATTGTCTTAAGTTGTCTTATTAATTAAGACATTACATTTTCACGAACATATTCGTAATTTTATATATTATGTATGTCAGTTTAATTGGTATTAAAAACTAGGCATAAAAATTACAAAATACAATGTAATACAAATGTTTCAATAAATAACTTGTTTTGTTCAGATTTATTTATTTGTTATTGGTTCAAACTTTCTGGTCGTGGAGAAAATATATTACTCGGTTAGAATACAAAATTGATACTCGTGGTTCCTCATGCTCTCTGGCGCTCGCGTTCGGAATCGTCCACCGTATCAGTTTTTTTTATTCTAACCTTGTTTCAGAATACAAGGTGGCCAGAAAAGGTGTGATAATCTTCAGGTAGAGTGGTTCATTGATTAATTTCAAGCAGAAAATTTAAGTAAAAATATTGTATTGTGGATTATAACTCCTCACGAGCCAATTTAAAGAAATGTAAATTTGGCAACAATGGATCAAACAAGTGTTTAATTTAATAAAAATCATAAATTTAACAAATCTACAAAAATTAATATTTGAAGTATACATTAAAAATGAAAGATTAAAGTAAATGTTCAAATTGATAACCATCCGTTTCTAAGCAGATCTGGAGCCGTCGTGGGATAGAATAGAATTAATTACTCGGAGCAACATCTCTTCAGTAATTAATTCCACTGCAACACGAATTCTATTCATGACGTCTACATTGTCCACTGGAGGTGTTGCATACACCTTTTCTTTTAAAAATCCCCAAACGAAAAAATCAAGTGGATTCATATCCGGCGACCTTGCTGGCCATAGTATGGGTCCATTGCGCCCAATCCATCTATTTGGAAAATGTTCGTCCAACCATTCTCTTGAAATTCTTGCTGTATGAGGTGGTGCACCATCATGCATGTACAGCATGTTGTTTACTAAATTTAGTGGAACATTCTCCAAAACTTCTTCTAAAATATTTACATAATTTAAGGCATTTAATCTTTGATGAATAAAAAAGGCCCAATTACACGTAAATTTAGAATACCAAGCCAGACGTTAACTGAAAATTTCCTTTGATGTCCCATTTCTCTAACCGCCCGAGGATTTTCTTCTGCCCAAAAGTGATAATTATGACAATTAAATACCCCATCTCTAGTGAATGTACATTCATTACTCCAAAGAATTTTAAATAAAAAATTTGGTTCTTCCCGAATTTGATCCAAAATCCTGTCACAAAACATACGTCTACGCTCGTTATCATTTTCATACAGTGGTTGAACTTTTCTTGCATGCAATGGACGCATTCGATTTTCTTTCAATACTGCATGGACTGTTGTTTTACTGGGGACATTTAACTGTTGAGCTATTTGTCTCGTACTAATATTGGGATCTTCTTGAACTGCATTCAATATCAGTTCTTCTAGGTGAACAGTGCGACTTTCCCTAGGTCTCCCTCCATATTATTATAATCGAACGACCCAAAAGTACGCAGCCTTTGGTCTAATTTTCTAAACGTATTTACGCAGGGCTGTTGGCGATTTGGATATCTTCTTTGGTACTCATCTTTGGCACTAGTTGCATAACCATTGCAGAATCCAAATATCATGTACATATCTGCATACTGGTTGAATGTGTACATCTTCAAAAAGTATGATGAACTTATACAAACTTACACAAATAAATTATGACAAGTATATGTCAAAGTCAAGTGAAATTTAATAAGGTTACATATGAAAATACATAGTTGCCAGGTCTATTTTTAGTAAAAAAATGCTTCTGAAGAAGTTATTAATTTGTTAAAGTTTCCAATTTATTTATCACCTGTCATTTAAATTTTACAAATGTGTAATTGATTTTTCCAAAATAATAGAAAATAACACTAATTTCCAGAGATACGTTTAATATTTTAACGACCTCGTGAAATGTGTTACGAGGAAGAATACAATATTTTTTTATTTAGATTTTTTATCCAAAATTAATCAACGAATCACACTACCTGAAGATTATCACACCTTTTCTGGCCACCTTGTATACTATTATTTATTTATGTTTTAACTAAATATTTGTAATATAAAACTACATTATTCCCTAAAAACTACAAAAATAAAATAAATTATAGTAAAATAAATTTTAAAAACCCCTAAATCCCAATTTAGTTTGTTAACCAGCTAAATCCAAAAGCTTTTTTGATATTTCTAGAAGAAGTATGAAAGTAAGATTTTCCTCATTTGGATCCCCTATTTATCATTATAAATACAACCGATTTCTGCAATAATAATTTGAAAGAATCATCATTCATTAAGTGAATGCAAAATATTAAATCACTCGAAACGAAATAAAGTGGATTTAGGGGTTTTTGGAAATAGGCGACTCAATTATCTACAACTTTTATATAAACCATATTTTTCTATCCAATATATATATATATATATATATATATATATATATATATATATATATATATATATATATATATATATATATATATATATATATATATATAAGGCCAAAAGGTTACTTTGACACTTCTGTGAGGCACCCTGTATTTATTTTTTTAATAAGATGCCTACAATCGAGTTTTGTGACTAATATAGCGATTGAATTATAAAAATATATTTATAGTGGAATTCAGGAGAGGGTCCTATGACTCATTGATGAGGAATGTGTGGTTCAATTTTTTTAGAGAGTATATCGACAGTTTTATCAGCAACGATTTTTCCTAGTCGCGTCAAATTTTCACGTAACATGACAATGTCATACTGTATAGGTCGTGAGTATATTACTGTTCTTTCTTTTGCAAAACCTTAAAATCATAATTATTTTGTGAATATTTGGAGAATGTCTACACGTACTTGCGTTAATAGTACACTGTGATTGAAACCAACGTAAAGAGTATATGTTGAGATAGAAAATTTTAATCGAATACGCATTTATTAGATTTGGCAAATTGTCATCGGATCAATCTGTTAATATGACCTCTAAAATTTCCGATTAAAAATTGGTTTTACGCTTGCCCCGCATAAATTTAGACAAATACACACGAACAAGCAGATATTAGTATTATTATTTGATTCCGCAGTATAATAAGGAAAAATTAGGTAGATGCTAAGAAGCTCAGAGGATACATTTTCAATTTGGCCACATCTCCTACCTGAATAAAGATCCTAGTAAAATTGTCTTGGCTTAACACATACTCTTTAAGTTGGTTTTGATCACAGTGTAACGCAAGTACGTGTAGACATAATCTGAATTATGGCTTTAAGCTTTTGTAAAAGAAATAACAGTAATATACTGGCAACCTAAACAGTATGAGATTGCCATGTAACGTCAAAATTTGACACAACTAAAAAAAATCGACATATACTCTAAAAAATTTCAATCACACATTCCACATCAATGAGTCATGGGATACCTCTCCCGAATTCCACTATATTTTCGTATTACACGTATTGGTGCAGAAAGCCCTACAAATCAAGGACACCTCTCGTGAATCGTATCATCGGTGGATATAAAAGGTTGGGATAAATCGAAAATTGGGTAATGTCAAATATAACCAAATTTATACTGGTTAAGTCAGGTTTTTTAAAGAAAGGTTATAATATGGAGTGACAGGACTAGAGTGTGCTCCGGTTTTTACCTTTCGGTGTATACCGATAGAGCGTCCGTCTTAGGGAATGGTGGATCACCGCCATACCGGCGAACCACTGCCCGTCGGAGACCAACCCACATGTGGACCGGAGGGGCGAATAGAAACCCCTGGGCTTTTCAAGTCCCACCCCCCAACTCCTCATTTAATGGCGAAAAGTACCAGGGCTGAGTGAACCCCACCGTGTGCACGTTAGCGATAGAGACACAGACTAGACCGGTCGGTATGTGTCTTACGAGCGTCCGTCTAAGGACAAGTGAATCACCGCCATATCTGAAACCACTGCCCGCCGGAAACCAACCCACGTGTGGACCGGAGGGGCGAGTTGGCACCCTTTGAGCTTTCAAAGGCCCACCCCCGACTCCTCATTTAATGGTGACAAGCACCGGGGCCAAGTGAACCCCGCCGTGTGTAGGTTAGCCCTATCCAAGATAGGGACACGGAGGTTACCTCAAGAAGGTCTACAACTCCGACTTGGACAATCGTCCCTTTCAGACATCCGCCGTCCAAAGACTTTGGTCTGCCCCCGCCGCCTCCTTAGATTTTAGGTGCCATGACGGGACCCCCAGATAGTGACACGGAGGTTACCTCAAGAAGGTCTACAACTCCGACTTGGAAAATCCTCCCTCTCAGACATCCTTCGTCCGAAGACTCCGGTCTGCCCCCGCCACCTCCTTGAGAGGTGCTATGATGGGACCTTCAATATGGAGTGACAATAAAAATATTTAAATGAGAGGAATAGAAAGGTCTAAAGTTTGATACACACTATAAAATTTTACCTGTAATTTTGTTTCCGCCGATAGTACCTTATTAGTTTTTCCACAACTATCTTTTAATTACCAAACTATTTTACATTTTCTTGCAAGAACTATGCGAAGACCAGTTTTTCTATTTCTTTTTTGTCACAGACACTTTTTGGTTATGGGTTTTAGAGATGAGTGTGTAAATATATTATAAAAAATATATCAGTATAAAACATGTTTGGCCTTATGCATAGTCCTGTGAATTAACAGTTACTAAGTGTGATTAACTAATCGCGATTAAGGTGTTACTAAGTACGCCGTATGCATAGTCATGTTTTAACACACATATGGGCAACCCCCGGCCCGCGGGCCGTATCCGGCCCGTTGTAAGATATGATCTGGCCCGCGAGACATTTTGAAAAAACCCAATTAAAAAAATATTACATTAGGTACTTATACTCACGGGAGTGACAGTGAGGCGGCAAACATCAAATTCTTTGATGTTTGCCGCCTCACTCTTTGATAATCGCCGCCAATCGACTTGCTCGATCAAATTCTTTGAGGTTTGCCGCCTCACGGGCGACACATCAAAAGATTTATTGCTTTTCAATTATTCTAAACTAGTTTATTCCAGATTACTCGTTCATTTTGCCTATATAATCGGGTGGATGGCCCGACCGTTAGTTCAGTTCTATTTGAGCTACCGAGGTGATAACTTGGACAAGCGATATCCTAGCGAACTGCTCGAGCCGTCAACTTGCTTTGTGACTTTGTGTGCATCTTGAGTGGTTACTAACTATAGTTTGTTATTAAGTTTATTGAACGAAAAGTAAACAAAAATGATATCTGCTGGATAGAAACGAAAAGTAGATACAGAGGGTCGTCATTTTCAAGAAAAATGAACTGAAGAATTTTTTTTTATCTTGCACAATGGTAAGCCTATTTGTTTGCTATGTAATGAATCCATTTCAGTAATGAAAGAATTCAATATAAAGAGGCATTACTCAACTAAGCATGCTACGCTGCACTCACTGACAGGACAATTAAGAACAAACAAAATCCAGAAGCTTACCGCAAATTTGGAAAAACAGCAACAAATGTTTCATAAACAAAGAACACAACTTGATAATGTTGTGAAAGCTAGTTTTATATTTAGCTAAAAATTGGCAAAGGCATTGAAACCATTTGCCGAAGGAGAATTTATCAAGGAGTGTATGTTAGAAGTTTGCGATATTATATGTCCTGAAAAGAAAAAAGAATTTGAGAAAATTAGTTTGTCAAGACGAACTGTTGTTCGACGTATAGAAATGATGGCTAATGATATAAAAACAACATTGACTGACCGTATGGCTAGTTTTGAATCATTTTCCATAGCATTAGACGAGAGCACCGGCACCGATTTGTCTGACACAGCTCAACTGGCTATATTTATTCGAGGTGTTGATAAGGAGTTCACTGTTACTGAGGAATTGCTTGCTTTACAGCCGCTAAAAGGAAACACTACAGGAGAGGATATTTTTATTGAAGTTCAAAAGGTATTCACAAGTTTTGGCTTGCCATGGTCAAAATTAATTGGAGTATGCACTGATAGTGCACCTTCTATGGTCGGCTTACGTAAAGGTTTTATCGAAATTTTGAATGCAAAAGCAACAGAATTAAATGTGCAAAAAGATCATTTGATAGTCCTTCATTGCATTATCCACCAACAGAACTTGTGCTCTAAGTCCATTCGATTCCAGAATGTTATGAATGTGGTAGTAAAAACCATCAACTTTATTCGATCCCGAGGGCTTAAACATCGTCAGTTCAAGGCGTTTTTGGATGAAATATCAGCTGAATATAACGACGTAACATATTATTGTGAAGTCAGATGGCTGACCAAAGGAAAAATGTTGAAACGGTTTTACGAGCTTAGAAATGAGATAGCAGACTTTATGAAAATAAAAGATAAACCACTATCTGAATTAAGTGACCCAAAATGGATATGTGACTTAGCATTTCTGGTTGATCTTATAGGCTATTTGAATGATTTAAATTTGAAACTTCAAAAACAAGGACAGTTAGTAAATGATTTGTACAGCCATTTATAAGCGTTTCAGATCAAACTACGCTTGTGGGAGTCAGATGCTGTCTCGTAACAGTTACCATTTCAACACGCTCTCTGCGTATGAAAATATTGCTTATGCTCAATATGCTGAAGAACTCAAGTTACTGTCGGAACAATTTTCGAACAGATTTTGCGACTTCAAAAACATGGAAGACTGTTTCAGTTTATTTGCTACTCCTACAACATATATTGTACAAAATGCTCCAATACACGTACAAATGGAGTTGATCGAGATTTAAGAAAACTCACTCCTAAAATCCAAATTTGAAGACGTAGAGTTGTGCGATTTCTACAAAAAATACCTAGAAGAAGACAATTTTCCGCAGCTTAGAAAATTCGCAAGAAGATTGATTTGTGCGTTTGGCAGTACTTATAAATGCGAACAGATCTTTTCATTGATAAAAGTTAATAAATCAACACATCGTACAAGACTGACTGACGATAATTTGGAAAATTCTTTATGTCTTTGTGTCAGTGGAATTAATCCAAATATCGATGGATTAGTTTCCCAAATTCAAGCTCAAGTGTCTCATTGATTTCGGTGTATTTAACTTTCGTAGTTTGTAACGATTTAATTATAATGTGCCATTTTTTAAATATCATTTTGTTATTTTAATAAATTGTACTAAAATAATATTGTCGTATTATTTTATGTCTAATATCTATCGCAAAAAATATTATCACTACTTTAAAATGCACTAAGTACTTTTAAACGCGGCCCGCGAACGTATTTGCACGCTAAAGTTAGGCCCTCAACATGTCAAAGGTCGCCCATACCTGTTTAACACATACTTGTTAGTAGCGCCTATTTTTAGTCGCTTTAGTATCGGCAGCATTGTTTTTTTTTTATCATTTCCATGTCAAATGGAATCATAGACGAATAACGATATAGATCTTTCTACGATATCTATCTATGTAACAAGGATTGCTACGCCCTCTGTGCCAATGTTGCTAACTAATGTACACTATAACAAATTCTGTTAGCGTAGAATTTGCAATATTCAATTTCTAACTGTGGATTTTAATTAACTTTTATAGTCTCTATATGTTACTATTCACCATAGACCTCAAAGTGATTTGAACTAGTGTAAAGTTCTTGTACGAGCAAAAACGTGCGCTTTCTCTGTGCCCACAAAAACGCGCAAACTGCGTTTAAATCGAAAGAAGAAAGACAATACTCTATACGTACGATGAAGACAAATTATTACACTATAGGTTTGATAAGCTTACTACAACTGTAAACGGACGAACGAATGTGGCTTTCATCCTACTGCCGTTCTAGATAAATTCGTTCCTCCTACAATGTGCGTATTTTTATGAGCACAGGCCTAGCACACGATTTTGCGGTCATTCGCGAACTTTACAACACTAATTTGAACAAAAACACAGCTTATTATTTTAGGAAACAGAACTTGGCACTCACCGTTGCGCGAATGACGTTTGAGGTTACGTATAGTAGTAAACATGGTAAACTAGGGGTCTAGTGTGATTAAAAATTTAGACAGTGATTAGCGCTAATCGCGTCTAAAATTGGCTATGCATACGACATATTTTATTTTCTTACTAAACTTTAGTAAGTCACACGATAGTTGTGATTAACTGACTATACATAAGGCCGATTATTTTTAAAATCGAGTGCACAAAACAGGTGTTAATAATTTAGTTCCGAATATTTAAATATACTCATCGTCATAAGTAAATGAATACCCAGTAAGCGTAGATGAATTTTTATGATATTTTCAGAAAAGACATATTATAGTCGTGCCAAGAAACGATGAACATTTCCATAAGATTAGACTAATAATATACGGTTCACGAGAGGTGTCCCATGGTTTCCTTGATTTGTAGTGCTTTCTGCATTCATGAATGTTTACATTCACGTTATCAATTATAAAATTCTGAATCAATCTGTTCAAGGTCATATGTAACCGCGCATTGGCGTAACGTTGAAAAGGGGCTTTGTGTTTAGTTCTTTTTACTGAATCCTGCATTGAAACCCCAGAAATTGCATTCCAACATGCAATCAAACTCTTAGGAAGGACTCATGCCAATGAATACATTATTGCAATGCACTTACAAAAAAATCCCGAAAAAATGATTACTCTTATGAGATTGACATTATTCCATTTACAATAATAATAAACTGTAGTACAATTAACTTTAATATAAAAATATATATTTTCATTTCTATCGCGTCCGTTTCAAAAACTATAAATCTTCATTCATAATTTTTCAAATAGACGCGATAGAAATGTTGTTTGCGTGGATGTTCGTCAGGCTATATATTTTAAATGATCTAATTTTCAAACCTCGATTAAAAATAGTTAACAACATCGGATTTTAACCAAATAGCGACCTTTCTCTAAAATGACCCGAGAAGCAGGAAAATGCATAAATGTGACCATATTATTTCTATGTCATTAAATTCGCAGTGATGCGGTGGGAATCGCAATACTTCATGGCCATGTTTGAGCAGATATTCATCTACCACATATCTGTTAGGTCTAGCATATCGTTTGGCTAGGGCTAATAGTTAACCATAACCATAAGAGACGGCTCTTCTAAATTTGGGACAAGTTTCTCCTTAACCTACTTCATAAATATATCGCCATTTATGTCACCATGGTAGTCTGCAAGTTTTTAAGTTGTTGCATAAATAAGGGAAGCATTCTCCCACGAAACCTGTACTCTGACCAGCATGCAAAATAATAAAGCGCTTTCCCTTAAATCCTCTAGGCTTTATAACACTTTTATTAGAGTCATCTGACCAAGACCTTCTTTTATTGCGTTTGGCAAAAATATAAGTTTCATCTAAAAAGACAACATTTCGCCGAATGGCAGATTTTTTATTTTCATTATATTTGCGTAGAAAATTCAATCTTAGTACTACAATGTTTCCTTTTTCCATTAATATCCTCCGGTTGCCCTCCTTTTTTATAAACCATAAAGTTTTTGGCCCAGTAATAGATAATCACAAGTTATAAATCATGACACGGGTGATCTATTACGTCGGCGATAGAGAGCACTTCATCCTTTTTTATAGATTATACAAATAGCGATTGAGAGTATGTACAGAATTCCGAAAATTATGCTAATAAAGGTAGTGGCACTTTTATTAAAAAAGGAGAAAATCAAATTATTATGTCTTATGGATATAAATGTTTACTAATATTTTAGTATCCGTGCCCGTTGTAAAGGGTGCATTTCTTCACGGCTCAAAGTCCGACACTTCATCAAGCAATAGGTTAGGGTAGTGGAAGAGTTTAAAAATATATTAAATTATGTAGTGTGTAATACTAAAATTTTATTATTCCCTTTTTTTAAAGAAAACACATACTACCGGCTCTTATTAGTATAATTTATAGAAGCATGAAGTGCTCGTTGACGAAGATCGTAATAAATCATTATCTATTATTAGGTATATTTGCCGACTATAGGGTTTTTGGGGTGCTCGGCTCGGATGTTATAATAATGTTCACGAACACAAACTTATACTTTGAGTATATACAGGGTGTCTACGCTAAACCGTTTGTTAAATGTTTATGGTGTTGCCGTTGCAATAAAAATTTGAAAACAATCCTTGTCGTATGGTTGAATCAGTTCTCTTCATGTGAAATATTTTCAACTTTATATCATTTCCGGTTCCACCGGAAGTAGAACCAAATGTGTTATTTTGAATGGAACACCCTATATATTAGTAATTTTTTAAATTCCTCGTTTAAATTGCAACATATTTTATTCTAACATATGTACACTTATCTCTTATAGTTTTCAAGAAAAAAAAGTATTTCTAAAATTTTGACCTTTAAAAGGCATCTTGAAATCTGTCTATAACTTTTCTTAAGAATAAGATAAAAATATGATTTACACCTCTACTTGTATCTAGAGGATGTCTCTATGAGTAAATTAATTGGAAATTGTCAATTTTAACAATAAGTTAAAATCGCATTTAAAGTATTCACTGACAGCTCTCCTTATTGTAACAATTTACCTCATGGACTGCATCCAAAGGTAAAAGGGGACCTCTATTGCATTTTTCGTTGTTGAAGTAGTCCATTACTTTATTTATCATATCTCGGGCTACTTCACTAAGCTTTTTTCCAGGCATTTTGAGTTTATGGTTATACAAAACTAGATCTAATCACAAAACAAATATTTCTACCCTTTCTTACAATAAACTAAACTAATACACACTATGAAAATACACTAAAAACGTACGAAAAACTAAAAAAAAACCAGAAAATACTTGTAAACTTGAAAACTTGAAACGGATAGTGATGCTACTGACGTTTCTGGGAAGCGTTGTGCTGGGGTAGACATGTACTATAATAGCGTCTTTGTCTAATCCATCGCCACACGTTTTCGAGCGATGAGCAGTGTTGTCCGTACTTGTATCAGGAGTCACAAGACATACGTTTCTATTATTTTCTACGATAATGCGCAATAGTATACAATGGTAGAATAACTGCTTGTCTTTGGTACATACATAAATTGATGATGTGACTGCCAACATTCGTAAAAAATACTTTAGTTTGATGTCAACAGATTGCGTATGGGAAAAGAGATAGGAAACTTCAAAATACATCTGCTATGGTTTTTAGATGGAACATGCGAAAACGTATGTTCCGATATGCAGGTTTAACATTTTAAGGTTAAACTTCACATTTTGACAAAGTCTTTGTAAAAATTAATCTCCGAAAAAAGGGCCACAAATCATTTGAATTAAAGTGCACAATCGTTTTAAATGTGATTTAAATGTTAAAGTTCCAATTTCCACATCTACTAAATAATTCAGGTATTTACAGCAATAAATAATACTCCTACATTTATGTTTATTTTGTGTAAGCTCCAACAAAAGTGTTAGTTGAATCGAATACGCATATAGTAGATTTGGCAAATAGTTATCGGATTAATCTGTTGTTATTAAATTTCGTAGTATATATAATAAGGAAACATTAGGTACATACTAAGAGGCTAAGAAGATTATTCGTACGATTTGGCCGCTTAGTTCCTACCTGAATGAAGTTCCTGGTGAAATTGTCTAGCTCAACACATACTCTTTAGTTAGTTTCAATCACAGTGTACTATTACTATTAACGGCTAGACATTCTCTGAATATTCACGAGAAATTATGATTTTAGGTTTTTGTAAAAGAAAAAAAAAGTATAATACTGATATGTAACGTCAAATTTGGACGCGACTAGAAAAAATCGTTGCTAATACAACTCGACATACTCGATATACTCTTTAAAAAATGTAAACCACATATTCCACATCGATGAGTCATGGGACATCTATCCCGAATTCTACTATAAATCGAGTTGCTATAGACAATAAAACAAAAATTCGTTGTTTTTTTTTATTTTGACTTACTTATTCATGTAGCCCATCAAACTAAACGTTTAAGCTTATAGTCTTAATCGATTGTAAAAGAATTCCATTTATTCGAAAATGCGCAATTTTTCGATCAAAAAGTGATTTTGGACGAGGTAGAATAATCGGTGAACGAGAAGCAGAATTATCCATTTGTAATGTCGGGTGGAACGCAGTGTTGCAGACATTTTTGTTTGCGAAGACAGATAGAACACACGACCTTACCTAGAGTGCCATGGAAAATATTGTAGGTTGGCAACTATGAAATTATACATTATAATTATTATGTTTGACGTTTTATATGTCAATTCGTAAAGCATGTAGCCAACTTAAATTTTAAAAAAGATAAAATCATGGCACTCTAGAGGTTTTTTTTTTATTGAACTTACGATTGTTAGTGTAGGTGCCTTTTTAGCATTTATTACTTCATAATTTTTCTAATTTTATTGAATACATTAAGCGTAATTTTTTTCACGAACCCATTATCGTAATGATTTGTAATTTCATCGATAAGATTTTTTATTAGCCAATGTTTCTGGTTAATTGCAGAAACATTGGTTAAAAGTTCTGCTATTCCCAAAAAGTTCTTTACTCCAAAAACATCTTTAAGACCTCGATATACGTCCTTTATAATGCGTTTCGCGTCGGGTGAAAAATTATCATGTTTCACCTGGTTATTTCGTTGGCGGCACTCTTGATGTGAACGTCAAGGGGTGGAAGAAATAGTATTGTTTCCATGGCGACAGCGGGTGTTGTTCTGAAGACTCCTGTTGTGCATGAGCAGACCAGCCTCTGTATGTGGTTTAGTTTTAGTTTACTGTTAGCGTTTTTTTAATGTTCCTCGATATTTTGTTAAATATTTACTCTTAATATGTAGGATATATTAAAAATAGTGTTTTTTTTAGCTAGATATCGGTTTACATTTGTGAAAGTATTGGTAATATTGAACACTACTTTAAATAATTTAGATAATGAAACATTAAATATAAATTGTAATCCCACTTCTTGTCATAGTTTTCGGTCAAGGTTGAAATAAGTGTTATGTATTGAAAATCCGAATTAACTTTGCGTATTCTTCCTTTCTATATATCTCTAGCTATAATGGGCACTTTAAGAGTACGCTCTACCCTATGAAAATTAAGATTACTGCTTTTGCTGTTATTATTTCGAATATTTTAATTCTCTCTTTACATATCCGTTTAAAATTGAATTGCAGGGTGCATGTTGATCTAATTTAATATCTTATATTAATATTAATAAAATTAAATAAAATCTAATATATAACTTCATCATGCACTCCATAATAATTTTATGATTAAATATTTCTAATATCATATTCTTATGACATCTTTATAGTTATAAAAATTCAAATATTTTCATGAAAAAAAACGAATTGTTCATAATATCAATACAGACCATTTTATTGGACAATTCATATTTTTTCAAGCAAGAGTTTACAATTATGTACCAAAATATATATTATTAAACCACCACTTTGTGTGCCTTTATAGGGTAAAACAATTGTAAAATATAACGGTGAGGGTTGAGCGCAGCCTTAATTTAATCGACTCAGGGAACCTTAAAACGCATATTTCCGCTAATATTTTTACGAAAATAATACTTTCCCTTTGTAATCCATATAAATAAAGTAAAAATAAGATATTTTGAATTTTGAAATCGTATCCATTAGCCAAAAATCGTCAAAAATTTCATAGTAATTTTATTAATTTATTCAACATTATTTATTTTAAAAATATCATGGTATTTTACATAAAGTTATGAAATTGATAATTGAAACCTTAGAGCAAGAACGATACATGCCACAATAAAATATCTAATATGTATAAAAACAGAGACAGAGAGAGGCACATTCCTATTATTTGCATTTTTGCTCTTAAAATTACACCGGCCATAAAGCGGTTCTACTTCTTGAAAAAAACGTTTTCTCAAAAAGTAAGCAGTGTGGCATGTAAATAAATAAATAAATGCTCTAAATTCTTCAATCATTTGAAAATTTGTACGTAGCCTAATTCTACCCTTAAGAATTCAACTAATTAATACTTCCTTCTGTTCAATGGTGTAAAAATCAAATATAGGTGCTATAAGAAAAACTGAAATCTGATATCGTATTTTGAACATTATTTTAAAACGAATGAACGTTGTTGAAATGTTAATGTAGTTTAAATTTTTATTAAACTTTTGTCTACTTATCCGGAATTATCTTGAATACAAATAGAGATATAGGGATTTTGAATTCAATACAAAATTCTCACCATTGGAATTTTGTAAAAATACGGTCGGTATATCAAATGTTTATGTTTTGTCTTGTCTACAACTTATTATTAAATAATTTTGAATTTTATGAACACAGAATATCACGAATAATATTTAAAAAAACTAAGCGTAAACTGCTACTTTCGTTTTTCCGCTGTTCGACAAAATAGTTTGAGCTCCTATCATAGCAAACGGCCATGTTAAAGTCGACGTTAAATATCAAAGATAAAAACATATGCAAAATTATAAGCTCTAATAAAACGTAAGTCAGAAAGCTTGATGGATAAATGGTCGAAGACATTATTAACATCTGATAAAAGAAAAACCTTTATTCATAAAGCACCTGATAACAGATAATTACAGCGGCACCCGACAATTACAGCGGCACTCGACAAACCATTGAATTTTCAATTACATTTTCTAAGTTAGCATGAATCTTGAAATATGTACGAATCCTGAGAGCTGGGATATTTAATATGGAGGAAAATTCTTGCAACTGGAAAAAGCCGCAACCTATTGACGTAGTTCCTAAATTATGAGATTGTTAATTTTATATCATCATCCTACAACATCCTAACTATAGGATTTACATTATTTCTTGTGAAATTTAAAGTTTTTAATGCAATAGTTAAGTAAATACTTTATTAAAAATATTTTAAACGCATAAAAAAATACCTAAAACTGCCGCGGTTGTTATATCCAATGTTTCTTTTGAGCTCTCAGTTTCCAGGATATTTTCCGAATTACACATATTACATTTTATTACAAATTTAGACTGAAAGCCATTTTTTATTCTTTAATTATAATGCAATTTTTTAAAGTCTATTCATATAATGGAACATGGTGAATAGCTTGGATTTGTTCCCAGAAATATGCAATGTCAATGATTCTCCTTCCTTCCAAGGAAAATTTGCTTTAATCCTGATTATCAACTTCTAGAAGATAATCTGGACCCTCGTTAATATATGCGCATACTTTATAATTAGATGATTCAACTGGCTCATCCCTTGATTTTCCTTTGATGAAATTTCTAATAAAAATGTATTTAAGTTTAACAATCTACACAAT
This sequence comes from Philonthus cognatus, assembly GCA_932526585.2. Taxonomy (NCBI): domain Eukaryota; kingdom Metazoa; phylum Arthropoda; class Insecta; order Coleoptera; family Staphylinidae; genus Philonthus; species Philonthus cognatus. The sequence goes on along the minus strand of CAKOBO020000020.1, from coordinate 3,783,206 downwards.
TTCGTGTTTTTAATATTCGTGAACGAGCCTATAAACTTACTTACTGCATTCTCGACCTACGGTATGCACTAACAGTATATTTCCGTTCATTATATTTTCTTCCCATTGTAAATAGTCACAAAGCACCAAAAAAAATAATGAAACCAACACTAACAACTGAGTACGATGAAAGATCTAATATAACTGAGAAATATTTATTTTACGAGAAATAATGTAAGCTGTTTTTGTTGGCTATGATCAAAATAAAATAGATTGAAAACAATAAAACGTCAAGATGTTTTTAATAATAATTTGTTTTCATGTTTTTTCATTTCAATGGCTTCTAACATGTTTAAACGATAATTTGATGATTGTTTTAATAATTTTATGTTCTTTATTGTGATTTTGTGGACGGTTTCTGGTAAGTGGTTAGCCACTGCAGATTTTTCGTAATTAAGATATTAGGCGTGTGCTAAGTGTTCTTTGAATATGGTATTTAGATTACGCTGTGTTTGACCAATATAAACTTTATCGCAATTACAACAATCGATTGAATAAACACCAGATTGGTCTAGTTCATCTGGTTTGTAGAATGTGTTACCTAAAAGTTTGCGTAGTTTAGAATTAACATAAAACGCGTGGGTTAGGTTGAAATTTTTGTATAATTTGTTGAATAAATTAATCCAATGAATTTTGTATCTGTGTTAGGGTTAATCGGTGAAAGAGATGTGGTATTATGAAGTTTAATTTTGAATTTATGCATTTTAATTAATTTGTGATTGGTTTGGAGGTTATATTTGAGATTTATCGCTATACTATGGATGATGTTGAATTTCTTTTCCCTATTTTTTTGTGGATAATGCTATGCTGAGGGCTCTGTAGATGAGGTAATTAAATGATGCTAGTTTATATTTTATTGGGGCATAGGAATCGTCTAAGAGGTAATTAAAGGTGTGTGTGGGTTTTCTAAATATTTGGAAATCTAATTTATTATTATTTTTTAGTAATGAGAAGATCTAAAAACTAATAACCGATTTCAAATTAAAATTATTAAAGTTCGAAATCAGTATATCAATTTATTTAATGTATGTTATGTTGAAGAGTATATAATAATATCCTTACTAGTGCAGAATCATTTATTATTTTAAAATTGTCTGTACATAAGAGTTCTACAAGAACTTAAGTTTAGGTCCTACAAATTCCAACATTATTAAGCAATAAAATGTTTGTAAAATTATATTTAATATGTTAAAATAAACAACGAAATGTTGCGAAAACATGTGTTTACTGATGATGCGTTTATATCTTCTTACCTTCTTTAATTAGTATTTTACTGATTAAAAATATAACAAAAGTTGATAAGCATTCCGCTGAACTACAATATTCAAAATACAACATATTGTGGTTGATGTAATAATTGACAAATTTAATTTATTTTTGAAGGGAAGAGTGTACATTGAGTTGACTATATTACCATTAGAAATCGTAGCGAATCACATTCTACTCAATACTTTGATGCGTCCCAGTATAGTGTATTCATCGCTCTTTTGCTGAGCAATAAAAATCGAACTTGAATAACCTTAATAAAATTATAATCATTTTACAACCTTGCGGCTACCGGCACTGCGGGTGACCAACGCGGGGGGTAGTTGGACCGGGATGACAAAGGCGACTACACCAAAATCCCTAAAATCTACCGATTTCTATCTCTTTCCTAAAATGTTGAAGGGTAAGGGGAAAGAGGCCGAGCACTCAAGGGGTGATCCATTATGAACACCGACCGCATTTTTTTAGTGTCAATGTCAACCCGATATTAGCAGGTAGTAAGAAGTTCATCAGCCGGCGCGTGGCGTTATATTTTATTCGGTTTGGGGTGGTTTTGATAGGAAGATTTTTTTTATATTTATGGAATTATTTAAAATGGAATTATAATAAGTACGACATTTGTAAAATAAAATTAATAATATAATTAGTTAAAATATTTTTTGTTGTTTAGTAACAATAATTTTTACAAATAATATACCTAAACTAACTTAATAAACTTAACTAACGTAACTAACTTAACTTAACTAAAATAATTTATGGAAGAAACCACCGTTGAATTTCCCCTGCAAACCAAATTAGGAACAAATTAGAAATATTGGCATTGAATAAATATTAAAAATTTATAAAATTATGAGTGACTAGTGATGTAAAATTACAGGTAATTTAAAATTGGGTAATATTTTCAGTAATATTACTTAAAAAATGGTAATAATTGGTAGTTTTAAGTTAGACATAAAACTACACGATCGCGTTTTGAACTTCACATTAAGCCAGCATTAACGCGCCTGTCGCATGAAGTAAATATTTTAAGTTTAACAAAAACCTGAGAATTTGAATTGGTTGCTTCGCTACGCGGCCAATCCAAATTTTCAGGCTTTTCTAAACTCGAAATATTTACTTCATGCTTAATCAGGGAAAGCAAAACATTCGTTAAAAAATGAAAGTTTACCCAACATATGAATATATCTTCTTTGACATTGACTGTCATCATCAATATTTACAAAATAACAATTTTAAAGACATTCGTCGTACCGCATTAACCTGCGATACTTGACTAGCCCCTATGTAATGAAAATAAAGTGATAATAAGTAATCATTTATATCTTATATATTTTGTTTGTAATTAAGTAATTTGTAAATAAAAGCGCTACTAATATTATAAAACGTACGCTGGTTATTGCTATGAAAAAAATGTAGTCAATTTTTTGAATTCAGGAACCACTGAAACTGATCACAAGTTACTTTATCCAAAACTTTTAATAAAGAATGACTTTTGTCGAAAAGAGGATAACAAAAAAGTGTTTCCTATCTGAGCAATAATCCTGGAACATATTTGAAAAGATAGAGCATCGATTAAATGGGGGCATAGTTGCGTATTTTAATGCTTACTTATAATCTGCTTTCACATTTAAAATATCTTTAACTGTTTCGATTTAATTTAAAAAAAAACAGCATTTTTCGATATTTTAAACTGCTCAAATCTCCGTTATTTTTTTTTTTTTTTTTTCAAAAACTTTTGTTTTTCTTATGGGCGCATATGCAGATATGCATATCTCTGAACAGCACTTTTTAAGCTAATTTCAATGATGTGCCACATGTTGAAATGTATTGTTTTTATGGTCTGTTGCCATGGAAACAATCGCGTAAATTCCGCAAAAACAATTTATTTGCGTAAAAAAAAAGAAAACCAATTTTTAATAGTCTTCCTGTTAAATAAAATTTCAACTGTTGCATAGCAACTTGATATTGTTTGGTTGCCATAGCAACTTGAACAACAACAATAATTAATCAAATGCATGCATGCGGCATATCGTTGAAATTAGAGTAAAAAATGCAATTCAATGATATACATATCTTTGTATGTTTCCATAAGAGAAACAAAAGATGGAGTGTAAAAAATAAAAACTAATCTTTCTGAATATTTTAAACGTTTACCATTCGATAAGTTATTAGAAGTGCTTTACGAAAGTTTTAATGAAATTTGAAAAAAATAAATAACAGATATGGGTAATTTTTAAATATCGAATATCAGTTTTTTTCCGAATAACTCGGAAGAAATTGGAGGTGTTTTAAATGTGAAAGCAGATTATTAATATGCACTACAGTACCGAACTTTGCCCCTATTTAATTTTATTTTTTTATTTCTTCAAATAACTGAGATCCCTATAGTGCCGCTCGAAAACAATTACTTCCCGAGCTAATACCCCGACGGACATTGATACAATAAGTGTTTGCTGTTACATACAGTAACCTACTGCAAATGTAACAATTTGGGTCAAATTATTCAGGCCATCTATAGACGCGTTTCGAGATTTATCTATCATCAGTATAGCTTTGCCATTCCCTCTAAACAATTTTACACCTTAGACTGGCGGTCACGTTACTGTTGAAACATAAGTATAAATGCAACTGCCAATTCCTGGTAGTAGAATACTTCAAACATTAAAAGTGCGATTCTTTTCTCGATTCTTTTCTCAACAGCAAACACTTGTTGTATAATTAAATGTCCGTCGGGGTATTAGGTCGGGAAGTAGTTGTTTCAATGAGTGGTTGATATATACAGGGTGTCTACGCTAAACCGTTCGTTAAAAGTTTATGGGGTTGCCGTTGCACTAAAAATTTGAAAAAATACTTTGTCATACGGTTGAATCAGTTCTCCTAATGTGAAATATTTTCATCTTTATATCACTTCCGGTTCCACCGGAAGTAGCACAAAATTTGATATTTTAAATGGAACACCCTATATATTAGTAATTTTTTGTATTCCTCGTTTAAATTGCAATATATTTTATTCAAACATATGTACACTAACCTCTTATAGTTTTCAAGCAAAAAAAATATTTCTAAAATTTTTACCTCTAAAAGGCATCTTGAAATTTGTCTGTAACTTCTCTTAAGAGTAAAATAAAAACATTATTTATATCTTTACTTGTATCTAGAGGATGCCTCTATGAGTGTATTAATTAGAAATTGTCAATTTTGACAATAAGTGTTCTTAAAATGGCAATATCGAAGTGTCCTCTTTAATATCTCGTAATTCAATTTTTTAAATGGAATGACCTTTTTTTATCACGTGGTACGATTGGGGGGAAGATTTCCTACAAAAAAGTATCAACAACTATTCTCCTAATGCAAGTGGTTTTCGAATTAATTCAAAGATTCGTTTTTCGTTGCATTTATGCAAGGAATAATGAGCGCATAAGTCGCAACTGAATTTTAGTAGGCAAGTAGTAATGCTTGTGTTTTGTCGCGGATGTAATGCGAAATGTCAAATAATAAAAACAATTAGTACAAAGTTATACAGGAATCAACAAAATGAATAAATACACTCATCAACAAATTATCAATTTATTCTTTATACATGGCAACTGCGATAGAATTGTTACTCGAACATGTAGATGGTTAGAGAGTTATTTGGTGGGAAGATCTCAGCGTGTGCGTGTGGGTCAACATGTATCTAATACAATACCAGTGACGTCAGGTGTTCCCCAGGGCTCACACTGTGGTCCGCTTTTATTTTTACTCTTCGTCAATGACATTGGGTTAAGTATAAAAAATAGTCAGTTTCTTCTGTATGCTGATGATCTCAAGGTTTACAAAAAAGTGCAAAATGTTTCTGATCAGCTACAACTCCAAGAGGACTTAAATAGGATTTCTGTTTGGTGTACAATTAATAAATTGGATTTGAACTTGGGTAAATGTTTTTCCATATCTTTTAGTCGAGGGCGTGTGGGGGAATTTACCTACAGTTTACATAATCAACCTCTACCTCTGAATAATAAAGTTAAGGATTTGGGCGTAATATTTACAACAAAATTAGATTTCAAGGAGCATACTTCGCATGTGTGTAACAAGGCATTAAAAGTGTTGGGGTTTGTATATAGATTCGGTAAACAGTTCAAGGACCCTACGGTCAAGTCTCTTTATTTGTCCCTGGTGCGCCCACATGTGGAGTATGCTTCTACTGTTTGGGCACCATACTCAAAAAACGCTATCCATCAGCTGGAAATGACTCAGGGGAAATTTCTAAAAATTATGTCTTCTCGGCTAGGTGTAGCTAGTATCAATTTTAGTCATAGTGGCATGTTATCGCTATTGAACCTGAGATCGTTAGCTGAAAGAAGAGTATTTTTAAATTTGACTTTCTTACACAAAATTGTTAATGGTCTAATTAACTGTTATTATTTGGTAGAGGCACTAAATTTCTTTATACCTCGTGGTCTTCAAGCTAGACATAGGCCTATATTCCGTTTACGTTTTCATTCGACCAGATATGGGATGTCTAATCCCATCGATCGTATGATGAGGTATGCCAATGGTATTAGCAATAATCCCAACTTTGTTTTATTTACATCATCAATTCATCAGTTTAAGGTCCAATTACGTCGTATTAGGCTATCCAATGTCATTGACTGTTAGATCTCTAGTCCAGTAATAATTTGTTGGCTGTAATCATTGTAACTCTTTATATGGTTTTTGTTATTTTTGCTCAATATGTATATGTACACTTATGTAAAATGGAGATTCCGTTAATAAATAAATAAATAAATAAATGTAGAATATTTAATGAGACTTATCCACATGTGCCGCTAATGAATAAAACAAGATTTAAAAGATTGAAATCAAATTTTGTTCAATAGGCAGTTACCATGTATAAAGAATAAATTCATAATTTGTTGATTTGTGTAATTATTCATTTTTTTGATTTCTGTATAACTTTGTACTAATTCTTTTTATAATTTGACATTTAGCAATATAATCGCGACAAAACAAAAGCATACTACTGGCCTACTAAAATTCAATTGCGACTTATGCGCGCATTATACCCTGCATAAATGCGACGAAAAACGAATTTTCGAAATAATTCGAAAATTACTTGCTTTAGGAGTATAGTTGTATAATACTTTTTTGTAGGAAATTTTCCCGCCAATCGTACATCGAAAAGCGGGTTTAACCCAATTACCATATTTTTGAAACCAATTCGGGTGTTAGACTTTCCATAAGATTTCCAAATGTTTTATTATTTGAAAAACCAACAAATAATTATCTGCACGATATTGTAAACGGCATAGACTGCTGCTTACAATTTACATTTTTTTATTTTTATTCTCCAATTTTATAACCTTTAATAAAATTATCGGTATTTACACTGTACATTTATTACTACATGCATAAAAATACAATTTTATGAATTGAGAAGGAATTTATAAGCGAGCCCTTTATGAATCCTAATAAAGGAACGTTCAATCGCACTAATAAAGCAGCTGTGTGATTTTATCAGCGTTAAATTTAATGGTAAGGTTTATAATATATTTTAATCAAATAATGTATGTACTATTCAATTGCAATCTGCTGAATAAAATTAAACTAAGTAAATAACGACCCATTAATTACTCACATTAAACAACATTTCAAAAAACTGTACCTTGTATTTCCGGATTACTGCCCGAATAGTAGTATTTTTTTTTTTCGACAAGTAATTCTATACATTATTAACTCTAAAATTTAATATAGAGTGTTCAAAAATTAAAAAAAAAAACAGAATGAGGAACAAGCTCTAATTATAATTTTAGATGTAAAATGTTATTGCGAAAAGTTATATCCAATCGAAAATTATGTCTACATGTATAATTTTAGGTCAATAGGATTTTTTTAAATGTATCTGACGTTTAATTGTTCAAAATAAAGCTATTGGCAGTCTTTTTCTGAATGTATTAAATAAACTTAAGTTGCTTGTATCAAGCTGAAATTACATTTTCTGTAGTAGTTCTGATGCAAGGAATATATTCCTCTAGCTTCGTTCTAAAGAAAACTGTTATGGCCAAATGTTGCTAAATCATTATTTCTAGTAGTCGTAATTTTAAAATAAATATATAGAAAACGTAAATTGCAAGTTTTTTTGTATGAACAAAAGTTGTTTTGTTTGATATTTCGATTAGAATGCAAGAGTTCAGTGAGTAATGCTTAACAATTATTTTGGATTAAACCAATATTTTTTGAGAAATTTGAAAAATGTTTGCAGATCTTTTTTTTAAAGACCAACAAGATTATGATTGGCATACTAAACGTATTTCACTTGTTAATTGCTTGGTTATAAACCATTTCACACTAATTCAGCGTTTTATACTCGTCGCGCATGAAGTAAAATTTCGAGTTTAGAAAAGCCTAATTTTTTTTTTCTAAACTGAAAATTTTACTTCGTGCTTAAACTGGGATTGGAAAGACTCGTTAGATGATCAATCATAACCTTATTTAGCTTTTTTTATTGCTAGATTAGCGTGTTTTATTAAATCGATTTGATTAAAGCGTAACCAAATAATACCATTGTATAATATATTGATTAATGTGGTAAATTGTTGAGTCATCAAGTAAACATGAACGACCGTTTAAAACGCTTTAAAATGGGAAAAAAGGGAAACTACCTGCTATTCTAACAGATAAGGTCATAAATCGTAACATCAACACCCCATAAATTGTGGTTTCTTTTCTTCCATTATACTCCCGCGCTTGTAGAGGGTGTCTCTCTTCAAAATTTGCTGGTTTAGAGATTCTGTAGAGGCCCTCTCAGCAAAAGAGCGATGAATACACTATACACATCGAACATAGGAACATTTACATTGAGTACATTCTAGCATGTTCGGTGTTACACAAAACTCTCTGTGTATTACCCGTGCTCAGTCATAATTAGTTAATTTGTAAAATTAATCTACGACAACGTCATATTGGTGACGTTATTCTTACCATTCTTATAGATTTGATATCATTGATTCGCCGATGAAGTCGCAGTTGGGTCAAGTAGGTCAAATTACCAGAAACTTTACACTTTACTTTAATAGTTTTTATTGCGAAAAGTTTATTGGCATTTAACAACTGCTTAAACAACGAAAGATTTGAAACAAAATTATGATTTGAACAAAACTGATTTTTATTCGATTACTTCTGGCTTAGTACTCAACTTAAAACGATTTAAAAATAATTTAATAATACCGACACTATCAAATAATGAGGGAAGCCAATATTAACATATTTCAATGTTTTACAATTCAACACCCTGTATATAGAGGTACATTACACATCTTTATTTAAATTAGTGAAACATTTCGTGTTTTCAATATTAGTGAACATGCAGTATAAAAAATACTTATGCCATTAGTAGTCAGAAAGCATAAAAATAAAACACTAGTACAATGAAATATCGATTATAATTGAGAAATATTAATTTTACGAGAATAAATGTAAACGACGCAAAGCCGTTTTTGTTAACTATGTTGATAAAAGAAAACAAAAACAAACGCGAGGCTGCGCGGCGTTCACTAGCCCAGCGATGAACGCTGGCCGCGTGCTGCTTGCCCCTCCAATAATTGAGCAGATGAGTGAGTGACATGCGTTCAACTAAGAGAGGCGGCAGTATTTTATGGTCTTATTTTTCACGATTTTTATTTTAACTTGACTCAGCGATGAGTTATCGCATCCTTATGAAATGTTCACAGTAGGCATGGGGTCACCTTAGACAGACAGCCTTGAGAGCTGCCCGTCCAAGATCCCCTCCATATGACGTCACACCCACCGGAAGAGGCTTGTATCAAGGTCACGCCCTCCGGAAGTGGTGAGTCTTATCAGCAACATCCGGTGTAGTGTGCACTTTTGACCGGAAGTCCCATAAGAGACAATGTGTTAGAGTGAGACTCGGAAGTGAATGAAAGAGTGAGATGCAAAATACAGTTTTACCAACCTAAATTTTCTCAGGAAATAAAAAGTGATGTGATTGGTCAATGATAAGAAATGGGTGTGTATAAAAATAAAGATGGCTGCCAACAGTTCACTGATTGAACTAGATGTTTTTGAATAGGTTTTACAGTACGCCCCTGATTAACCTGGATGTTTTGAAAGGTTAAGAATATCCATCTGATTCTCTCTCTATTAATATAAACGTAATACATTCTTAACCTCAAATTAAATCTTTCTCTCTCTCAAAATGATAAACGAAAAAATCATTTTTTATAAACTCACACAATAGGAAAAGAATTGTAGGTAAAAGGACGAAGATGTAGAAGCGGCAATGACCAGAAGCTGAAGATTGGTGTTAGTGATGGAATGTGTCCATCCGGAGTAATTTAAGAAAGTCTTGCGTTAATAAGATAATGTGTGTGTGTGGAATATTAAGCGTTAAATTAATATCTAAGAACGAAATGTGACAACGACCAGAAACTAGTGATTACAAGAAAATATAAGATATTGGAATACAATTACCAGAAGCTGAAGAATGGTGCCTCTGATGGAATGTGTTCATCCAGAGTAATTTCAAAATAGATGCACTTCACAAAGACATCATAGCAAGAGACGTCACTTTTTACACACTGATAAGAAACACAACCGAACACTACGAGAGACAGGCACTGACTGATTAATTTTGTATAAGACACTATCATATGAGAGTATAGAGTCTACGGAGCATGCGCAGTTGAGATTCAGAAAATGGTCAAACTTGTTCAGACCTGTTTGGACTTGTTTAGACATGTTTAAACTTGTTTAGACATGTCAGATTTATCACATGATAAATCTAGTAAATTATAGGAGGGAAATTCAAATTCATTTATAGTTCTGTTTATGGTTTTGAAGTAGGGAACAAAACATAATGTTTCTTAAAGAAGACGTATTGTTATTTTTATTATTATTATTGATTGTTATACATTTGGAAATTCGTTTTATAAATTAGTATTTATAGGTTTATCTATCGTCACTTCTGGTTGGAATTATTCACAAGGCAGTAATAGATAAGATGATCAAAAAGATTGCAAATATGTGATATGTACATACAAAATATTTAAGGAAAGTGATGACTCACCCCGAAATTATACGGATGGACTCCCCTCGTGTATGAAATAAGTTCTCCTTTCAATTTTTGCATCAGAGACCATATCTATTTCATCAGCTTCTTCGGGGGCGTTTGGGAAATCACAGTAAAAACGAATGTACTTTAAATTATTGTTATATAAAATGTGTAATTGTAAAACGTCACCACTACCCGGAACAGAATTAAACACAATCCAATGAGTTTCCGTATCACATTCACAGCACACTTGCAGATATCTACCGTCCTGTGTAAGTTTCGGTCGTAAATTTGTTATTTCTTTCGCTGTAATAATTTCTAATAAATATTCAACTGACATGTTTCAGCTTGTTTAGTAAAATGAAATAATCGATCAAAACTCGTGCGGTTGGTTGTTCTTCCGGCGTGTGTTGATAAGAGACCTGAGAAATGAATGACATGTAAATTTATTGTTGCTAAAATTTAATGTATTTGTGAAAATATATAAACGTAATAATTCAAATATACGAGGAGAATGATAAGGTGTTTGTGATTGAGCTAATTGACTAAGGTAAGAGTAAAAATATTTTTAAATTAAGGGGATTCAATATATGATACAAATTTTTAGGAGAATTATGGAGGAAGGTGAAATGATCATAGGAGATGAGAGATAACCAATGGAAATAAGATTAATACACAGTAAGTCATAAAATATTATTAAAATACGTTTTTAATAATAACAATTATTTTAATTAGTTTTAGACATTGTGGTGCCATCTATCGGAGACATCCGAACTTTATTATATAAATTGGTAAATTATGAAGAAATGGACTAGTGGAAGAAGAAGAAATTGGGTTTATAAGTTTATAAACATGTGTAACTTTAAAATAATGTAGATTTAAGGAACATACTAACAGTTATAAAAATAAAATGTAATTCATTAAACACCTCACGCTAAATGATTTATCATTTGTACATTGGGTTGCCTACAGTCTTGATAAAGTAAACGTTATCAGTTACAAAACGGATTGGGTTGCATATATTAATATAGACTTAATATTAATGTAATGTGATAAGTAAAAATCATATATATTAGAAGCACTTAAGAGAGTAACAATTGATAATGAAAATGTTATTATTATAATTTTTTATTCTGTTTTACTATTTATACGAAGACTATTTGTTAGGGATAAGTAAATAAAACACAAATTATTTTTAAAATATATATTAGAAGAGGTTCTAAGAAAACATACAATAATTAAATATATTTACATCGTAATAAAATTATAATTTACATCGTTTGTAACCATTAGGAACAGAATTAAAGTCAGTAAATTTCCGTTTGGTAGAGTTCGGTTTATACATTTTTGTCTCTTCGCGTGTCACTAACTGATGTTCAGCAGTTCGTCGAATGTTTGTTGAAACTACTGGAATGGGATCACTTTTCTTTAGAACCATTTCAGAAATCTTTTTAAAGTTTATTACTTGTGACGTGGTATAGTTAAGTGTTATCCCTTTAACCTTCACTGAAGCACTTATACCTTTTTGTCCAATCACCTCATATCCGTAATTATTAGGTCCACCAGACACAAACTTTAAAATAAAACTTCCCTTGCCGTACAAAGGTTCCAATTCATCCGTCATCTCACCGATGAAATTTCCTGTAGGGACATCGTATTCTCCCTCGCGTCCTATGTAAATTACACTATCAGTATCGTAATAGAGTACTCTATCCTCCAATTTTTCTAAGTAACTGTAAAGTTTTAGCCTTGCTTGAGCGGTTGTGTATGCAGCTAGTGTAACATTAACTGTACTTAAGGGATCGTAGGCCTCTTCAATAAATTCGTAATTTACAACCACTGTATCTTCATTAACGGGTAAGATACCGCAGACCTCTACCGAAGGATTTATCAATAAATCAAACAGTTCTTCTGGTCTATTAATTACAGATACTTTTGATTGATTTTCACGCTGACCAAGTTTGCCCCAGAAAGAGTTTAAAATTAGTTTTGCGAGAGATCGAAGACCTGGGTTTTCCAAAATACTTGCAAATTCTAGGCGAACACCTTCTGCCTTGAAAAATTCTTCAATGTATTTGTCCTTCTCCTCTTGAGTATTTAAATTTTTAGGCCACCCAGAAGCTTGCTGTTTGTATTTAATAAATGTGTTCATCATTTCGGTGAACAAACCATCTGAATTTAATTTAGAGTCATACTGCATTGATTTGTATTTCCATATTTCCTGCATTTCAATCATTGTATACCCCTTCTCTAGTGCCTTGTAAACTTCTTCGATGACCCATGTTCCGTGTAGAGTCCTGTCTTCAATAGAATGATTGCATTCAACGTTTTGGTCCATTTCCTCTCCGCATTTTCGACACAAAACAAACATTAACTTATTATTCATTTTAAGTGGTAACACAGGATGATAGAGATCGTTCGGTGGTAGAATAGAGCATTTAATTATTCCACAACTAGTACTAAGATCGATTTTTGAACACTCGTCATTACCAACTATTACTTCAGGGTGATCAATTGGAAATCTTCCGTACTTGCACGCCCAAGGGTAGAGAGAGCATACATCAACATATTTTATTTTTTCACCAGGTACCGCTTCATAATATTCTTTGCAATTCCCAGTTCTTCCTCCATAGAATGCATCTCGCGGATTGAGAGGTAAACAGGATAAAAGATGATGGTTTTCTGTATATTGTCTAATTTCCTGGGACTCTTTCATTTGTTGTATGAATTCACACTCCCACATCTCCACAACTTCGTACCCGAGTTCCCAGAGTCTTTCGGATTTTGATAGTGTTGATTCATACCTTGTATTTGGGGATTCATTGAGGTTATCATACAAAGGTGTGTCACGGTTATGTTTGTAGCATCGAATACAACCGTGGTAATAACATCCATGGAATTCAAACACTTGACCTGTTTCTTTACAATATCCATCCACCTCTACGCCTTTTACAATTGCCTCTCTTTGTTTTGCGGCATGTACAATATTTATTTGCCTTTGTTTTTCTTCCCAAATTAGCCATTGTGTACCTATTTTGGACTGATTGTTGCGCCATCTGTAGCCTCCTTTAGGAATAATTCCAATAGTATTTGGATTGAGAAAATTACGACGATACACTTTATTACATGCAGAGGCAATTGTGCAGGATTCTGTAAGTGGGCAAACATTTCCAACATCAAGAAGAAGATTACGAAATTTGAGACATGCAGCAGTTAAAATCTCCACGTCGCTAACGCAATATTCAACTAGCTCTTTCTTAAAATCGAATTCTGTATCCTTATTGACTTCATACCACTCTAAAAATGTATCCCGAGCATCTGTCTTCATTTAATCCGGATTATAGTACTCGATAGAAGGAAGGCGGCCTACATAATCATCATTTTCTGTTTTATTAAATAAATGAGGAAAGTATCCTTTCTTGAAATTATCTCCAAGTCCAAAAGCTTTAGGAAGAGCACTGAGAGCCATAGGAAAAAAGTTTAGACTGTCAATAAATTTCACATTATCCAGTATCATCTGAATAATTTTTGTGCCTCGCATTATTAATTCAGGTTTTAAATCAGTTTTTGTTAAAATATAATTGAGGATAAATTGATGATCATATGCTTGACCATTATGAGCTACTACCACAACATTCTTGAATGATTTTCTCTGATTTAGTACATATACCAGGAATCTCTCAACAGGAGTAATTTTTAAAATATTTAATCGAGGCCCGCACTTATTGCAAAGTTTGACAGAACTATCCAAACAGTTCTCACAACACGTCTTAAATACACACAAGTTTGGTTCGTGCAGTAAATCCCCGTTTTCCAACTGCGTTTCTTGTCGCGATTCCAAATCGTAGAACACGAATAAAAAGTCATTTGTTTTTGGAGCCACAGTGTCTGGACGCATGTAACACAAATGATTTCTCGGTAAATGTTTTTGACAAATCTTGCAGAAAATTTCCCCACACGTATGCTGTCTATCACTTTTAATAGTCTTAAGACAGTCATTACACATACGTATTTGCGCGCATACGGAGCTTTTACCTAAAGAGTTGGGTTTCTTATGATTACTAAAACAGTCTTGGCTTCTAAATGTTCTATTACATTCCGAGCACTTTATTTTTTTCTGATTTTCGCATGCCGGTGATTGTTGACACGTCTGACAAGTACCGCCACACCTATGTCTATTTTTAGTGTTGTAAGGTATATGACACTCCTCACAATAATAAATACAACAAAAAGCGGCAGTTAGTGATGTAATCACATTATAGTGTCCATCATGATACAGCAAATTCAGTTTTTTATCACTTTCACTAACGCCTTCAAACACCAAGTCTCTGCCTTAACTTCCGTACTGATAAACAGTAATTTTATAATCACTAAAGTACCGTTGGAATTCATGCAGTTCTTCAACACCGGCACCTTCTTCGGGAACTTGAACACCTGAAGCTTGGAGTAAAGCTTAAGCTCTAGATGTTTGCAATTTGCCTATATCTCTACGCACTTTTACATATTCAGGGTCTTTGTCAACACGAGCAATTGCAACAACGAGAGCACGAGGCAAACATAAATTGTCTTTGTTTTCAATAGTCACTATTCCTTTACGCATTGCACACTCTTCATTAAAGGTGTTATACCTTTTTCCGCGACCACGACCCTCAGGCATGCGCACTGATGTAACACTCAAACAGAACGTATCTGTATTGAGACCTGTAGAGTTGGACTGGAAAATTCCATTGATGATGGACCATACATCTTCGGTAGAAATTTGAGATGCATTCCTGAATTTCATATAGCCAGACCCTTGTTGAAACTCCTTTGAGCAGAAGGTTACTCCCACCTGGTCATTAGGCTGTAAGTGATCCGTTGATTTTTTGACAATCTGGGTGATGGCCTCCTTCACCCATCCAACAGGTTCGATATTTTCAGGAATCGGTTTAATTTTGAATTCCATGGTACGCCCTTGTACCTTGAACCTCTTGTTCACCTTAATGAAATCTTTTGCAATTGTAAATTTCTCCATTTTCAACTGTAACAATTTTAAGAAAGGCTTTAAGACACGTCTAAACACGTTGGTGACTGGTCAACAACTAAAGTACGAGATTGACATTTCTCAATATAAATCCTATTTAAGCGTACAGAAAATTGAGCATGCGCAGTAGAGAGGACAGAAATATTTAAATTGTAACAAAGGAGAAGGTTCTTTCCTTGATAAACTTAATAATTGCTCAAGAACTAATTAAAAAAATATATACGGTGGATGTTTACTCAGTTCATATATATATATATATATATATATATATATATATATATTTTACGATCAGGCAAAGAGATTCGGTTTTTAACTTTAACATTGTATGCGGCTCTCTGTTTCTCGGGCCTACATTAGTAATTACCATTCACCTTTGGAGTGAATTAGACGATGGAACGTCTTACGATTCAACAGCTATCGTTTCGAAGACAATGTTAGGTTTTAATTTTGGAAAACCTGTCGTATGTTCCTTATCCTGCAATAAAAATTGCGCTTATATATTTTTAATAGTCTTATAGGGTAACCATATCCTATTACTCGAAATTTCTATAAGATTTAAATTACTGTTTAATTCAATAATTAGTTAGCAAATTATTAAAATCGAATTTGTATATGTATATCTCACTCGTTTGCACGGTCTTATCATAAACTTTTAACCGCAAAGCATAATGATAGCACATGGAATTAATTATAATTACATCAATAGATTTCGGTTAGTTAGATATTATTGTTGGAAACACGTATAAAAACAATACGCTTTCAAAACTTACTAGACATTTAAGGATGTCATGTTATCAGGCTATTCAAAAATGCTATTAATTTTTAATTATTATAATATTAGTGATATTAAGATAGCAAAAACATTTAAATTTTACACTCATTTTATTTCATAGTGGAATAAAATATCGAATCTGAAGATAAAATCGCTGTATCTTGAACCATTTTCGTCTTATCAGTTGATCATATCCGATGCAATATTTCCAAGGTATAAAAACCCCTCTTCGCACTTCAAATAATTAAATTTTTGTGTTGAGAGATAGGCTGAGAGACGCTTTTATTTGCTGAGAGACAGACTGAGAGACGCTTTTATTTTTATTTGCTGAGAGACAGACTGAGAGACGTTTTTATTTTTATTATACTAGTTTAATATATATTGGGAAGAATTATAATCGATCAGGGTTAGTAAAAAATAAAAGAGGCTCATTAGGAAAAGAGGCTCATTCAGAAAAGAGGCTCATTCAGAAAGAGGCTCATTAGGAAAAGAGGCTCATTCAGAAAAAGAGGCTCATTCAGAAAAGAGGCTCATTAGGAAAAGAGGCTCATTAGGAAAAGAGGCTCATTAGGAAAAGAGGCTCATTAGGAAAAGAGGCTCATTAGGAAAAGAGGCTCATTCAGAAAAGAGGCTCATTAGGAAAAGAGGCTCATTAGGAAATGAGCCTCTTTTCTGAATGAGCCTCTTTTCCTAATGAGCCTCTTTTCTGAATGAGCCTCTTTTCCTAATGAGCCTCTTTTCCTAATGAGCCTCTTTTCTGAATGAGCCTCTTTTCCTAATGAGCCTCTTTTCCTAATGAGCCTCTTTTCTGAATGAGCCCCTTTTCCTAATGAGCCTCTTTTCTGAATGAGCCTCTTTTTCTGAATGAGCCTCTTTTCCTAATGAGCCTCTTTCTGAATGAGCCTCTTTTCTGAATGAGCCTCTTTTCCTAATGATCCTCTTTTATTTTTTACTAACCCTGATCGATTATAATTCTTCCCAATATATATTAAACTAGTATAATAAAAATAAAAACGTCTCTCAGTCTGTCTCTCAGCAAATAAAAATAAAAGCGTCTCTCAGTCTGTCTCTCAGCAAATAAAAGCGTCTCTCAGCCTATCTCTCAACACAAAAATTTAATTATTTGAAGTGCGAAGAGGGGTTTTTATACCTTGGAAATATTGCATCGGATATGATCAACTGATAAGACGAAAATGGTTCAAGATACAGCGATTTTATCTTCAGATTCGATATTTTATTCCACTATGAAATAAAATGAGTGTAAAATTTAAATGTTTTTGCTATCTTAATATCACTGATATTATAATAATTAAAAATTAATTGCATTTTTGAATAGCCTGATAACATGACATCCTTAAATGTCTAGTAAGTTTTGAAAGCGTATTGTTTTTATACGTGTTTCCAACAATAATATCTAACTAACCGAAATCTATTGATGTAATTATAATTAATTCCATGTGCTATCATTATGCTTTGCGGTTAAAAGTTTATGATAAGACCGTGCAAACGAGTGAGATATACATATACAAATTCGATTTTAATAATTTGCTAACTAATTATTGAATTAAACAGTAATTTAAATCTTATAGAAATTTCGAGTAATAGGATATGGTTACCCTATAAGACTATTAAAAATATATAAGCGCAATTTTTATTGCAGGATAAGGAACATACGACAGGTTTTCCAAAATTAAAACCTAACATTGTCTTCGAAACGATAGCTGTTGAATCGTAAGACGTTCCATCGTCTAATTCACTCCAAAGGTGAATGGTAATTACTAATGTAGGCCCGAGAAACAGAGAGCCGCATACAATGTTAAAGTTAAAAACCGAATCTCTTTGCCTGATCGTAAAATATATATATATATATATATATATATATATATATATATGAACTGAGTAAACATCCACCGTATATATTTTTTTAATTAGTTCTTGAGCAATTATTAAGTTTATCAAGGAAAGAACCTTCTCCTTTGTTACAATTTAAATATTTCTGTCCTCTCTACTGCGCATGCTCAATTTTCTGTACGCTTAAATAGGATTTATATTGAGAAATGTCAATCTCGTACTTTAGTTGTTGACCAGTCACCAACGTGTTTAGACGTGTCTTAAAGCCTTTCTTAAAATTGTTACAGTTGAAAATGGAGAAATTTACAATTGCAAAAGATTTCATTAAGGTGAACAAGAGGTTCAAGGTACAAGGGCGTACCATGGAATTCAAAATTAAACCGATTCCTGAAAATATCGAACCTGTTGGATGGGTGAAGGAGGCCATCACCCAGATTGTCAAAAAATCAACGGATCACTTACAGCCTAATGACCAGGTGGGAGTAACCTTCTGCTCAAAGGAGTTTCAACAAGGGTCTGGCTATATGAAATTCAGGAATGCATCTCAAATTTCTACCGAAGATGTATGGTCCATCATCAATGGAATTTTCCAGTCCAACTCTACAGGTCTCAATACAGATACGTTCTGTTTGAGTGTTACATCAGTGCGCATGCCTGAGGGTCGTGGTCGCGGAAAAAGGTATAACACCTTTAATGAAGAGTGTGCAATGCGTAAAGGAATAGTGACTATTGAAAACAAAGACAATTTATGTTTGCCTCGTGCTCTCGTTGTTGCAATTGCTCGTGTTGACAAAGACCCTGAATATGTAAAAGTGCGTAGAGATATAGGCAAATTGCAAACATCTAGAGCTAAAGCTTTACTCCAAGCTTCAGGTGTTCAAGTTCCCGAAGAAGGTGCCGGTGTTGAAGAACTGCATGAATTCCAACGGTACTTTAGTGATTATAAAATTACTGTTTATCAGTACGGAAGTTAAGGCAGAGACTTGGTGTTTGAAGGCGTTAGTGAAAGTGATAAAAAACTGAATTTGCTGTATCATGATGGACACTATAATGTGATTACATCACTAACTGCCGCTTTTTGTTGTATTTATTATTGTGAGGAGTGTCATATACCTTACAACACTAAAAATAGACATAGGTGTGGCGGTACTTGTCAGACGTGTCAACAATCACCGGCATGCGAAAATCAGAAAAAAATAAAGTGCTCGGAATGTAATAGAACATTTAGAAGCCAAGACTGTTTTAGTAATCATAAGAAACCCAACTCTTTAGGTAAAAGCTCCGTATGCGCGCAAATACGTATGTGTAATGACTGTCTTAAGACTATTAAAAGTGATAGACAGCATACGTGTGGGGAAATTTTCTGCAAGATTTGTCAAAAACATTTACCGAGAAATCATTTGTGTTACATGCGTCCAGACACTGTGGCTCCAAAAACAAATGACTTTTTATTCGTGTTCTACGATTTGGAATCGCGACAAGAAACGCAGTTGGAAAACGGGGATTTACTGCACGAACCAAACTTGTGTGTATTTAAGACGTGTTGTGAGAACTGTTTGGATAGTTCTGTCAAACTTTGCAATAAGTGCGGGCCTCGATTAAATATTTTAAAAATTACTCCTGTTGAGAGATTCCTGGTATATGTACTAAATCAGAGAAAATCATTCAAGAATGTTGTGGTAGTAGCTCATAATGGTCAAGCATATGATCATCAATTTATCCTCAATTATATTTTAACAAAAACTGATTTAAAACCTGAATTAATAATGCGAGGCACAAAAATTATTCAGATGATACTGGATAATGTGAAATTTATTGACAGTCTAAACTTTTTTCCTATGGCTCTCAGTGCTCTTCCTAAAGCTTTTGGACTTGGAGATAATTTCAAGAAAGGATACTTTCCTCATTTATTTAATAAAACAGAAAATGATGATTATGTAGGCCGCCTTCCTTCTATCGAGTACTATAATCCGGATTTAATGAAGACAGATGCTCGGGATACATTTTTAGAGTGGTATGAAGTCAATAAGGATACAGAATTCGATTTTAAGAAAGAGCTAGTTGAATATTGCGTTAGCGACGTGGAGATTTTAACTGCTGCATGTCTCAAATTTCGTAATCTTCTTCTTGATGTTGGAAATGTTTGCCCACTTACTGAATCCTGCACAATTGCCTCTGCATGTAATAAAGTGTATCGTCGTAATTTTCTCAATCCAAATACTATTGGAATTATTCCTAAAGGAGGCTACAGATGGCGCAACAATCAGTCCAAAATAGGTACACAATGGCTAATTTGGGAAGAGAAACAAAGGCAAATAAATATTGTACATGCCGCAAAACAAAGAGAGGCAATTGTAAAAGGCGTAGAGGTGGATGGATATTGTAAAGAAACAGGTCAAGTGTTTGAATTCCATGGATGTTATTACCACGGTTGTATTCGATGCTACAAACATAACCGTGACACACCTTTGTATGATAACCTCAATGAATCCCCAAATACAAGGTATGAATCAACACTATCAAAATCCGAAAGACTCAGGGAACTCGGGTACGAAGTTGTGGAGATGTGGGAGTGTGAATTCATACAACAAATGAAAGAGTCCCAGGAAATTAGACAATATACAGAAAACCATCATCTTTTATCCTGTTTACCTCTCAATCCGCGAGATGCATTCTATGGAGGAAGAACTGGGAATTGCAAAGAATATTATGAAGCGGTACCTGGTGAAAAAATAAAATATGTTGATGTATGCTCTTTCTACCCTTGGGCGTGCAAGTACGAGATTTCCAATTGATCACCCTGAAGTAATAGTTGGTAATGACGAGTGTTCAAAAATCGATCTTAGTACTAGTTGTGGAATAATTAAATGCTCTATTCTACCACCGAACGATCTCTATCATCCTGTGTTACCACTTAAAATGAATAATAAGTTAATGTTTGTTTTGTGTCGAAAATGCGGAGAGGAAATGGACCAAAACGTTGAATGCAATCATTCTATTGAAGACAGGACTCTACACGGAACATGGGTCATCGAAGAAGTTTACAAGGCTCTAGAGAAGGGGTATACAATGATTGAAATGCAGGAAATATGGAAATACAAATCAATGCAGTATGACTCTAAATTAAATTCAGATGGTTTGTTCACCGAAATGATGAACACATTTATTAAATACAAACAGCAAGCTTCTGGGTAGCCTAAAAATTTAAATACTCAAGAGGAGAAGGACAAATACATTGAAGAATTTTTCAAGGCAGAAGGTGTTCGCCTAGAATTTGCAAGTATTTTGGAAAACCCAGGTCTTCGATCTCTCGCAAAACTAATTTTAAACTCTTTCTGGGGCAAACTTGGTCAGCGTGAAAATCAATCAAAAGTATCTGTAATTAATAGACCAGAAGAACTGTTTGATTTATTGATAAATCCTTCGGTAGAGGTCTGCGGTATCTTACCCGTTAATGAAGATACAGTGGTTGTAAATTACGAATTTATTGAAGAGGCCTACGATCCCTTAAGTACAGTTAATGTTACACTAGCTGCATACACAACCGCTCAAGCAAGGCTAAAACTTTACAGTTACTTAGAAAAATTGGAGGATAGAGTACTCTATTACGATACTGATAGTGTAATTTACATAGGACGCGAGGGAGAATACGATGTCCCTACAGGAAATTTCATCGGTGAGATGACGGATGAATTGGAACCTTTGTACGGCAAGGGAAGTTTTATTTTAAAGTTTGTGTCTGGTGGACCTAAAAATTACGGATATGAGGTGATTGGACAAAAAGCTATAAGTGCTTCAGTGAAGGTTAAAGGGATAACACTTAACTATACCACGTCACAAGTAATAAACTTTAAAAAGATTTCTGAAATGGTTCTAAAGAAAAGTGATCCCATTCCAGTAGTTTCAACAAACATTCGACGAACTGCTGAACATCAGTTAGTGACACGCGAAGAGACAAAAATGTAAAAACCGAACTCTACCAAACGGAAATTTACTGACTTTAATTCTGTTCCTTATGGTTACAAACGATGTAAATTATAATTTTATTACGATGTAAATATATTTAATTATTGTATGTTTTCTTATAACCTCTTCTAATATATATTTTAAAAATAATTTGTGTTTTATTTACTTATCCCTAACAAATAGTCTTCGTATAAATAGTAAAACAGAATAAAAAATTATAATAATAACATTTTCATTATCAATTGTTACTCTCTTAAGTGCTTCTAATATATATGATTTTTACTTATCACATTACATTAATATTATGTTAAGTCTATATTAATATATGCAACCCAATCCGTTTTGTAACTGATAACGTTTACTTTATCAAGACTGTAGGCAACCCAATGTACAAATGATAAATCATTTAGCGTGAGGTGTTTAATGAATTACATTTTATTTTTATAACTGTTAGTATGTTCCTTAAATCTACATTATTTTAAAGTTACACATGTTTATAAACTTATAAACCCAATTTCTTCTTCTTCCACTAGTCCATTTCTTCATAATTTACCAATTTATATAATAAAGTTCGGATGTCTCCGATAGATGGCACCACAATGTCTAAAACTAATTAAAATAATTGTTATTATTAAAAACGTATTTTAATAATATTTTATGACTTACTGTGTATTAATCTTATTTCCATTGGTTATCTCTCATCTCCTATGATCATTTCACCTTCCTCCATAATTCTCCTAAAAATTTGTATCATATATTGAATCCCCTTAATTTAAAAATATTTTTACTCTTACCTTAGTCAATTAGCTCAATCACAAACACCTTATCATTCTCCTCGTATATTTGAATTATTACGTTTATATATTTTCACAAATACATTAAATTTTAGCAACAATAAATTTACATGTCATTCATTTCTCAGGTCTCTTATCAACACACGCCGGAAGAACAACCAACCGCACGAGTTTTGATCGATTATTTCATTTTACTAAACAAGCTGAAACATGTCAGTTGAATATTTATTAGAAATTATTACAGCGAAAGAAATAACAAATTTACGACCGAAACTTACACAGGACGGTAGATATCTGCAAGTGTGCTGTGAATGTGATACGGAAACTCATTGGATTGTGTTTAATTCTGTTCCGGGTAGTGGTGACGTTTTACAATTACACATTTTATATAACAATAATTTAAAGTACATTAGTTTTTACTGTGATTTCCCAAACGCCCCCGAAGAAGCTGATGAAATAGATATGGTCTCTGATGCAACAATTGAAAGGAGAACTTATTTCATACACGAGGGGAGTCCATCCGTATAATTTCGGGGTGAGTCATCACTTTCCTTAAATATTTTGTATGTACATATCACATATTTGCAATCTTTTTGATCATCTTATCTATTACTGCCTTGTGAATAATTCCAACCAGAAGTGACGATAGATAAACCTATAAATACTAATTTATAAAACGAATTTCCAAATGTATAACAATCAATAATAATAATAAAAATAACAATACGTCTTCTTTAAGAAACATTATGTTTTGTTCCCTACTTCAAAACCATAAACAGAACTATAAATGAATTTGAATTTCCCTCCTATAATTTACTAGATTTATCATGTGATAAATCTGACATGTCTAAACAAGTTTAAACATGTCTAAACAAGTCCAAACAGGTCTGAACAAGTTTGACCATTTTCTGAATCTCAACTGCGCATGCTCCGTAGACTCTATACTCTTATATGATAGTGTCTTATACAAAATTAATCAGTCAGTGCCTGTCTCTCGTAGTGTTCGGTTGTGTTTCTTATCAGTGTGTAAGAAGTGACGTCTCTTGCTATGATGTCTTTGTGAAGTGCATCTATTTTGAAATTACTCTGGATGAACACATTCCATCAGAGGCACCATTCTTCAGCTTCTGGTAATTGTATTCCAATATCTTATATTTTCTTGTAATCTCTAGTTTCTGGTCGTTGTCACATTTCGTTCTTAGATATTAATTTAACGCTTAATATTCCACACACACACATTATCTTATTAACGCAAGACTTTCTTAAATTACTCCGGATGGACACATTCCATCACTAACACCAATCTTCAGCTTCTGGTCATTGCCGCTTCTACATCTTCGTCCTTTTACCTACAATTCTTTTCCTATTGTGTGAGTTTATAAAAAATGATTTTTTCGTTTATCATTTTGAGAGAGAGAAAGATTTAATTTGAGGTTAAGAATGTATTACGTTTATATTAATAGAGAGAGAATCAGATGGATATTCTTAACCTTTCAAAACATCCAGGTTAATCAGGGGCGTACTGTAAAACCTATTCAAAAACATCTAGTTCAATCAGTGAACTGTTGGCAGCCATCTTTATTTTTATACACACCCATTTCTTATCATTGACCAATCACATCACTTTTTATTTCCTGAGAAAATTTAGGTTGGTAAAACTGTATTTTTCATCTCACTCTTTCATTCACTTCCGAGTCTCACTCTAACACATTGTCTCTTATGGGACTTCCGGTCAAAGGTGCACACTACACCGGATGTTGCTGATAAGACTCACTACTTCCGGAGGGCGTGACCTTGATACAAGCCTCTTCCGGTGGGTGTGACGTCATATGGAGGGGATCTTGGACGGGCAGCTCTCAAGGCTGTCTGTCTAAGGTGACCCCATGCCTACTGTTCACATTATATTCGGTATAAATTAGTAAGATATTAGAATATTTTTTTAATTTAAAAAAATATAACATTTTTTTTTTCATACCTCTGAAAGCAAATTGTTAAAAAAAGTACTGCGATATTTTACTAGATTGTAACATTTTTATTTTCATTTTGAGAATAAAAATGTAACATTTGCGAAAATTTAAAGTACACGCTCAATTTCAGTTGCATACGTAGCAATACTATTTTGCACCAAAGTTTTTTTTGAACATTTGCGAGCGCGTCCATCTCCGCGGAAAAACGGTTTTTTTTTTTTGAGGATGCGGCCAGCGAGAGAGAGTGCATGACGAAGCATATCGTCGTAGAATTGTAATTTATCGCTGCCGACATCTTGTACGAATATCGTTATTGCTGTTTGTTTATCGCTATCGTAATTGCCGATCAGTGCCGCTAAAATTATCGCTACTAGTGTTCGACATTACCTTGGGGTGAGTTTTTTTGTTTTCTATACAGGGTAGGCCATTTTAATCAATCCACGCAAATAACTCCGAAGATATATATTGATAGCGAAAATTGACCATAACAAATGTTGTATGGCTGGTAGGGGGACATTCGATGATGGCCTTTAAACTGACCTTGAAGTTGACTTTCAAGGTCATTTGAAGGCCAACTTCCAAATTTTAAATGGCAATTAATATTTATTTTGAAAGAGGGCCATCATGTTAGTACGGCTGCATAAAAATTTAAATACTTCACATAAGAACATTTTCGAGAAAAAACTTGAAGAAAATTTTACTAATAGACTTCAATTCAAAAGATCAATTAAATAAGAAAACTAAACGATATTTCCTGCCACTAACATATCATTTCAAAACATACTTCACTTATTCTAATTCAAAAAACTCAAAAATTAAACTAGATATGTAATTGTACTACATTATGATCAATATTTTAAATAAAAATTCAAAAATGCGTGTTGTTCGTGAGCTTAGGGGCGACAAACAATTGGTCGTTGAGCTTGTCATGCAAATAAATAGTGTCAATCAAAATTTCACTACAAAATGCATTCGTTCATTTTTCAATGGAAATTTCATTTGAAGATGTAAACACTTGGACAAGATATCTTCTGCAAATCAAATATAATATGGCTGACTATCTGGCGGTAGAGAGAGTCGAAATGCTGTTGATTCTAGGAGAATGTGGAGGTAACTATCGACAAGCTGCTATCTTGTATCGGAATCGATATCTTCAAAGACGGCACCCCAATCACTCTGTAATTCGAAACATCCATCTGAAAGCCCGACAAGGACATTTACGACGTGTTAAACCAAGACATATTTATAACCAAAATGACGTTAGTGCAATAACTGTTCTGGGAATGGTTCACATTAATCCTCATATTAGCAGCTATGATATTGAAAGAGAATCTGGCATACCTAGACGTACTTCACTGAGAATATTGAAGAGCCTACGTTATCACCTCTATCATATCTCGCTAACACAAGCGCTTACACCCAATGATATGAGGAAGCGTGTAGTTTTGCCAAGGGGCAGAACAAATAATAATGAACGATCCCATTTTTTTTTCGTTATGTTATGTTTTCCGATGAGGCAACTTTCAAAAGCAACGGACAGCTTAATAGACACAATTGTCACTATTGGTCTGACGTGAATCCTCACTGGCATAGACAGGTCAACAATCAACATCGTTGGAGTCTTAATGTATGGTGTGGTATCATAGATGGACATTTGATTGGTCCACATTTTTTCAACGGTAACGTAAATGGGCAATTTTTTTTTAATTTCTTGAGAGATGCACTCCCAGTACTACTGGAAAATATGAATTTGCGAACAAGATTGAGAATGTGGGTTCAATTGGATGGAGCTGGACCACACTTTGCCCGGATAGTTAGAAATTATTTAAATGAGAGTTACCATAACAGGTGGATTGGACTTGGTGGAACTGTTGCATGGCCACCAAGATTTAACTTCTCCGGATTTTTATTTATGGGGTTATTTGAAAGATGTTGTTTATGAGCATGAAATAACAAACAGAGATAATATAATAGGTACAATCCAGACCGCTTGCCAAAATATTCCAAGGACAGTTTTGTTAAGAACAGTTCAGGACTTTCAGCGCCGAATTAATTTATGTATCCAGCAAAATGGAAATGTCTTTGAGCATCTTTTTTTAATTTTCTTTATTGTATATTGTTTAGTTTTGTCAACGGCTTGCCGTATTATGGCTTCATTATGTTGGTGGCAGGAAATATCGTTTAGTTTCCTTTTTAAGTGAAGTATTGAACTTTTGAATTAAAGTCTATTGGTAAAATTTTCTTTGAGTTTTTTTTTCTCGAAAATTTTCTAATGTGAGGTATTAAAATATTTATGCAGCCATACTAACATGATGACCCTCTTTCAAAATAAACATTGAAAAAGCAGGGTTGCCATTTAAAATTTGTAAGTTGGTCTTCAGATGACCTTGAAAGTCAACTTCAAGGTCACTTTAAAGGCCATCATCGGATGTCCCCCTACCAGCCATACAACCTTTGTTATGGTCAATTTTTGCTATCGAATATATCTTCGGAGTTATTTGCGTGGATTGATTAAAATGGCCTACCCTGTATAAAAAAAAAAAAACGTGAATGCCCCGAGTGTTTATATTTTTGTAAATTAGCTACAGTGTTTATTTAACTATTATGTAGGGTTACGGTTGGGCCTTCTGGTCGCCACAAAAATCAGTCAACCACATTTAAGTTGGAATCAAATCAAATACTCCGTGCCCGAGCTCTCCAAATTTTTTTTGGAAGGGACAAGGATTCGACGACTGAAGCGTCGCCGTTCTAGCTGGGTGGAGTTAACCCTGGTCGCGGAAGGGAATAAGATAAGTCACAAAACAGAGATCCTTGAAAGTTTATTTACTGAGATACCTTGTAGCATCGATTATCGTCCTAGGGCAGCGTTCCTAGGTGGCGCCCAATTTATTATTTTGTGTTATCGATTTTTGCGTTATTTTGAGTTGTATTTTTAATTACTTACGTAATCGAGGAATTACTATATTTTTTATTTAATTACATCTTGTATGAGCGACACCTGTTATTTTATTAATTAAATTCTCAATTGTATCACTTATTTTTTTTTCGTTTATCTTAAATTAAACATTTCTTTAAACCACGACCCAGCCACCCATTTTAAAATGTTAGCCGCCTCAAATAGCGCCCAACGTGGGGCTGTTATCTAATTAAACAAAACAAAAAAATAAATAAAAGAAAAAATTAAAGTGATGAACTCAATTTTGTCATCGTTGCGTTCAGCAAATGATTGTAATAATTCGATCAATAGTAAATTAACTTTAAAGCGAGATCCTAAATTCTTGTGTTGTAAACAAAATAAAATAATAATAATAACAAAAATGAATATAAATTATTTACGAAAAGCAGAAATTATTTATGAATTATCAATACGCGGATTTAGGACGTTCTTAGATGGACGTTTTTAGCGCGATAGCGGAGCGGGACGGATCGCTTTCCGCTCCGCTTTTAGCTCTTATACGAAGCGGATTGAACGCGTTTTGCAAGCGGGTGCTAGGCGAGTTCGCCGCCGAGCCTTCGGTGCCGTCTATCATTCAGTTGTGCTACGCTGAGTAATAAGCATGGACGAAATAGATTTAATTACGTCATATTATTATTTATTTATCCTTTATTATTCATAGACGTTACTGTACTTATGTATTTAATATTTTTATAAATATAAATATTACTTACCCAAATTCCACATGCACTCCGCCCACTGAGCAAAAAACAAACAAATAACGTAATATCAACAGTGCAGCAACATTAAACGTTGTTTTAATGTTGATGAAACATTACTTAAATGGAATTGTTCCTTGGGCGGTGCCTGAATTTCTAAAATAAAACTTTCTGTATCAAACATACTTATAAAATCACGTTTTATCGCTAGGATATAGACAATTACTTTTTTTGCTTTTATTTAACCCGCAACCTGTATACAAATTTCTGTCAAAAATTTCACACACTTTGATGGGTAATAACCTGCATATTAAAAATAGACTTTGAAATGGGCATTTCCCTAGTATGTTGGCCAATTGGAGAGTCAGGGTAAATAGAAACTGCTGGCAGTACAAAATTTACAAGCACAGAGACCACTCTCAAAAAAATGATTATTAATTCTAATTATTATTTTGTTCTCATCACACTATTTTTACAAGAGATTGGGGGCGATTTTAAATTGTTGGTTATTTTATTTTTCGCAATTTCTAAAAAATATCAACGATTTTTTAAGTATTAAATAAAATTATACTCATATCTTAGAAATGGAAGTTTACCTAAAAATTTATAATTTATATTTTTTGTTTATTAATTTTTTAATTTTGGCACCTATCTAAACGCACAAATATTTATTATTGCGTTACGACTAAATATTGTAAGGTAAATATTACGAATTCGACTCGCTTTGGCCGATTTTTTACAAAAATATTGCAAAAAACGCCCGCTTTGAAAACGCGTTTCACCCGTCCATATAAGAAGGCGCATAAGAAACCATGTGTTAAAACTGAAAAACGCGTCCGTCCCACTCCGCTCAAATTTAAGCAGACGCGAGTGCTGGCGTTTTCTCCGCCTCGCACCCGTCCGTCTACGGACTCTCATATAAACCTATGTGTTAAAACCAGGGCTGTGGAGTCGGAGTCGGAGTCGTGGAGTCGGAGTTTAGGTATTTTGGTCGGAGTCGGAGTCGCGGAGTCGAAAATTAGTTACGACTCCGACTCCGGACAAATCGAAATAAAAAGTAGAAGATGGACGAAAATTGAGCGTAACACTTCAGGTAACGCTATTCGTTGCTGCTGTACCTATAGCTTCTAATTAAGTCGCGATAGGCATTTAAATTCTAAATATATGATTAAAAATAAGTATTTTTTATTATATTTTGTGTAAAATTATTGGTTTTACATATAATAATAAATTATGTCTAATTTGTAACGTTTAAAAATAATATAGTGTTACTGGGCTTATTGAATTAACACGATTATTAGTGCATTTTTAAATAATTAATTTTGATAATTTTCTTCGACTGTTACATTTTTTTTATAGAGTGTCTTCTCTTTGTATAAAGAGCCGGTCGGTGAGTTATAGTGGCTTAACGAATCATAATTAATATCGTAGAATTTTAAAATTATCAATTATGATCACGTTAATCCTTAAAAAAAAATACATGTTAATTTTGTATTTGAACTTCTTGTACATACATGTGGTTTTTAATAGTATCCTTTAATCCTTATGATTTCCTAATAATCACCGGAGTCGGAGTCGGACGTTGAAGCTGGAGTCGTTTTATCTTAAATTGAGGAGTCGGAGTCGGATACTGTATCCACCGACTTCACAGCCCTGGTTAAAACGCAAACGCTTGCGCCCGCTCACGTTCCACCTCGCGTTTAAAACGTCCGTCTAAGAGGTCCCTTAAGGTCAGCGATAATACCCATGTTAACGATTTGAAATTTATTTGAAGAAAATATATTTCGGATAATAAAGCAGTTTTGTCGGGCGTTTGCGATACTATGACCTTGCAATCCCAAAAGAAATTTCAGACTCATTATCAGAAATTGAAAAGAATCTTACATCATTTCCAGGTAGAGACACTAAATTAAGCAAAAGGAACATTCTTTCTCGTTTGTTTCACTTATCCGAACGATTAAAACGTTATGAAAAATTCGATACTGATGAATTATCAACATTTAAAACTGTATCTCTTAACAAATGTGATTTGCTTGAAGCTAAATTGTCACGTACGGTATATGAGCTTACTAAAGCCATGTCCAGTACGTTTGTTGATGAACGTAATTTCGTGGGAAGTGATGTAAGTGATACCGAAGAGTATGTAAATTCCAACCCCGAGGTAATGAACACAGTAGCGCCGAAAGTCGCGAAAATCCCTGTTTGTAAGTGGGAGTTAAAATTTGACGGCCAGGCGGGATCTGAAGACGTTTTAAATTTTATAGAAAGAGCTGAGGAATTACGCTTAGCTAGAAATGTAACAAAAAACGACCTTTTTCGTTCGGCAATTGATCTTTTTTCCAGCGCAGGAATTTCGTGGTTTAGATCGATTAAAAATAAAGTTCATGATTGGGATTCGGTAATAGAGCGTTTAAAGTTAGATTTCTTACCGGAAGATTACGATGAGTACATTTGGGCACAATTACGTGGCAGAAAGCTGTGTATTAGTAGTATGGAAAATTTGTTTTCGAGATTAAATGATGTCCCGGATGAAAAAAAGATTGTAAAAGTAATTAATAAGAATTTGTTACCGATTTATAACGTTCACTTAAGTTTGATTGAGGTTAGTTCCACTTGTGATTTAATGTCATTATGAAGAAAAATTGAAAATTCCAACTATAGTCAATTATCGGTTGATACCTTGTCTCATTCGAGCCTTGTTTGTTCAGCGAGCACTGATAACGCGGACGAAAATGCGTTGTGTAAAATGTTGTTAGATAAAATTAATTCTTTGGAATTAAAATTAGCAAGTTACAGTCAAGTTAAGCCACCAGAGTTACAAATGAGCGTCGTTAAAGTCGATTCGTCAGGCAAATGCTGGAAATGTCAGGCTACTGGTCATAGATATAGCGATTGTAAAAGTGCCAAAAAGTCAATATTTTGCTTTGGTTGTGGAAAAGAGGGGGTTAGCAAGTTGCAGTGCCCAAAATGTTCAAAAAACTAATGTCAGGGAAGGGTGACGGCCGACCCTCCCTCGAAGTGGATTTTAGGTCTGAACATAAAAAAAATGTGGCATGCATGGTTAGATAAAATACAAGAATTTTGCGCACCATAATTTAAGGTTAGCCCTTCATTTTATTACCACAGTGGGGATGATAAGCCTCATATCGAGTAAAACATTTTTAATTCTAAATTTATCGCATTGATTGATACCGGGGCTAACCGATCAGTGATTGGTTCGGAATTTTTAACGTTTGCTAAAGAAAGTGCAATCGAAACATTACCAAATAATGTTTCTTGTGTAACAACCGCTGATGGCGTGACACAAGAAGTAGTTGGAAGTATGAAACTATCTTTTGCATCTGGCAACCTAAAGAGTGATTTCGATGTTTTGGTCGTACCCTCATTAAAAGTGAATTTAATTCTCGGCATTGATTTTTTAAGAAAATATCAAGTATGTTTTGATTTTAAAACCGACCGTTCGGCTTCGAATAGAGTTATGAACGGAAAACTTAATAACTCGAATTTAAATGTTTTTGGGATTAGTGATCGCGCTTTGCTTTTACCTCTTCAGGAGGCAATGCTCGGTGACGTAGTGCAAATTTTTGTTGATCTTTCCTCAGCTGGTTTGGGTAAGACTGACCTAGTAGAGCATTTTATTGATACAGGCAACGAAAAACCTTTCAGGGGCATTTAAATTCCGAGATTGACAAAATGCTTGAGTTAAGTGTAATAAAACCGAGTAAGTCTCCATGGTCGTCTCCTGTTCTCCTAGTTAAAAAGAAAACAGGAGAGTACCGATTTTGTTTCGATGGCCGAAAATTAAATTCAATAACTAAAAGTGACGCATACTCTCTACCGTGGTTACGTAGTATTTTGGATAAATTACGAGATGCCCGATTTATCAGTAGCATTGACTTGAAAAGTGCGTTTTGGCAAGTGCCGTTAGAAGCATCATCAAAAGAAAAAACCGCATTTTCTGTTCTGGGACGCGGTTTGTTAGAATTTATTGTCATGCCGTTCGGGCTGAATAACGCTGCGCAAACTCAACAACGTCTCATGGATGAAATTTTTGGGCGGTATAGCCTACGCGAGTAGAACTCTCAATAAAGCCGAAAGAAATTATTCAGTAACAGAGCGCGAATGCTTAGCTTTAATTTTTGGAGTAGAGAAGTTTCGCCCGTATATAGAAGGCACTAAATTCAAAGCCATCACTGACCATTATTCGCTGTTATGGTTAACAAAAATGCAGAACCCTGTAGGTCGGTTAGCGCGATGGGCCATGAAATTGTCACAATTTGACAGGACTTTAGAGCACAGGAAAGGGAACTTGCACACTGTGCCTGACGCACTCTCCCGATTGCCGGAAGTAAATGCTCTTGAAAATTCAATTGTGATCAACGACCCGTGGTACCTGAAATTAAAATCGGAAGTTGAAAATAACCCGAAAAATTATGCGAGATTTCGTGTCGAGAACGATTACATATATAAGTTCTTTGATAATGAAAATCAAAAATTCCCGTTATATAACCCGTAATGGAAGCGAATTATTCCTGGTGAAGAACGTCCAATTATTCTTAAATCAGCTCATAACGACGCGAAAGCCGGTCACTTTGGTTATTTCAAAACACTTAAGCGCTTACGCGAGCGATACTATTGGCCGAAAATGAAATCCGATGTTTTCAAATACGTTCGGTCGTGTGACGTTTGCGGCGCGCAAAAATCGCCCAACACTGCACGTGCTGGACTCATGGGACAGCAAAAAGTCGTAAATTTTCCGTTTCAAATTATATCGCTCGACTTAATCGGGCCTTTGCCGCGTTCTAAAAGAGGAAATACTTTCCTGTTAGTAGTGACAGACTGGTTTTCTAAGTTCGTGATTGTCGAACCTTTAAAAAAGGCCACCGCAAGTGAAATTGTTAGATTCTTAGAAAACCAAGTATTTTTATTGTTTGGTGCACCTCAAATAATCATGGTTGATTATGGTACTCAATTTACCGGCTCCCAATTCAAAAACTTAGCGAAGCAATACGGCGTGCAACGAGTTTGGTTTAATTCAAAGTACCATCCTCAGGTAAATTTCGGGTGGGGTGAATCGCGGGTGAATCGCGTTATCGGTACCGCTATACGGTCCTTTATAAAAGATGATTTCAGCCACACTAAATGGGATGAAGATATCCATCGAGTAGGTTACGCAATGCGTTCCGCCGTACATGAAATTACCGGGTTTTCGTCAAATACGGAGAATTTTATGGAGATCATGGAGATGATAAAGACGTTACGGTGGAGACGGTATCGCGTAAAAATTATATTGACAAGTTATCGGAAATTTCTCAAATTTTTACTAAAGTTAAAGATCGACTCGATAAAGCATACTCTCGAAATGCTAAGTTATTCAACTTAAGGAAACGCGACGTTTGATTCGAAGAGGGCGATTTGGTATGGAAAGCAAATAAGGTTTTGTCAAAGGCAGTTGACAAATTTTGTGCGAAGTTAGCTCCTAAATTCGTATTATGCAGTGTCAAGAGGGTTATTTCGCCTGTAATTTACCAACTGTGCGATGAAAATGGGGATGAGATCGGGAGATGGCATATCAAAGAGTTGAAGCCATATTTTGTGTCAGGTGATTTAACTGAACAGGGAGATTAAAGAAAAAAAAAAATGTGTTTTAAGATTTTTTTATACCGGGGAGAGGTGCAGTGTAACATTTTTATTTTCATTTTGAGAATAAAAATGTAATATTTGCGAAAATTTAAAGTACACGCTCAACTTCAGTTGCATACGTAGCAATACTATTTTGCACCAAAGTTTTTTTTGAACATTTGCGAGCGCGTCCATCTCCGCGGAAAAAGGTTTTTTTTTTTTGAGGATGCGGCCAGCGAGAGAGAGTGCATGACGAAGCATATCGTTGTAGAATTGTAATTTATCGCTGCCGACATCTTGTACGAATATCGTTATTGCTGTTTGTTTATCGCTATCGAAATTGCCGATCAGTGCCGCTAAAATTATCGCTACTGGTGTTCGACATTACCTTGGGGTGAGTTTTTTGTTTTCTATATAAAAAAAAAAAGGAAAAACATGAATGCCCCGAGTGTTTATATTTTTGTGAACTAGCTACAGTGTTTATTTAACTATTATGTAGGGTTACGGTTGGGCCTTCTGGTCGCCACAAAAATCAGTCAACCACGTTTAAGTTGGAATCCAATCAAATACTCCGTGTCCGAGCTCTCCAACATTTTTTTGGAAGGGACAAGGATTCGACGACTGAAGCGTCGCCGTTCTAGCTGGGTGGAGTTAACCCTGGTCGCGGAACGATTATCGTCCTAGGGCAGCGTTCCTAGGTGGCGCCCAATTTATTTTTTTGTGTTATCGATTTTTGCGGAATTTATTTTGAGTTGTATTTTTAATTAGTTACGTAAGCGAGGGATTACTATAATTTACATTTAATTACATCTTGTATGAGCGAAACCTGTTATTTTATTGAGTACATTCTCAATTGTGAGAATCACTTATTTTTTTTCTTTCGTTTATCTTAAATTAAACATTTCTTTAAAGCACGACCCAGCCACCCATTTTAAGTAGTTAGCCGCCACAAGATAATTGGGGTTTATAAATGCTGTCAAAATTTCAACTTTCTAGGTCCTTTAGTTTTTAAATAAACCTAACATTAAATTTCAGACAATTGTTATATTCCCCTTAACTTTGATTACTGTTATGTCTTATGTAGATCAATCTAAATTTATCTTAAAAAAAAAAAATACAATAAACACTCTCGTGATAGTTCTAATAATATTTTCACCGATCGTTAGAATTAGTTGTTAAAAGTTGACCGATGAACTTATTATTTATAACATATTTTTAATTAATATATTATATGTGTAATAATAAATAGTTGTAAATATTCAAATTGGTCTATTTCTCTTCATGGATTATTATAACTTAACATGTAATTATAATTTTAGTACGTATAAAAATGAACGTGTAAACATATTTAGCAATTATTACATTAATTTTAAAATTTCATTACTCATAAATATATCTCTTGCTTTCATTCACAGAAAACTGTTTGGCTTTAGGAAGTTTTACAGTGTCTAAATCTAAGATCGTAAATTAGTTTGTAATATCATTCAACACCTTTACTTTTTATGCTCAAATCAAGAACCTTTTCGTAAACTTTATCCAATTAGTATTTACGTCATCTTTTTTTAAGTCAACTTTTCTTTATTTTTTTTTATTATTGGCCATTGTTGTTTTGAACATAGTTGCCAAATGCTTAATTACCCTATCATAAAGATTAATTAAGTGGCGGAACATTACTGTCGGCATAATATTACCACTTTTCTGTCAAATAATGAATCAATTGCAGCATGGCATTTATATAGTATTTTTAATAGAAAAAAATGGCTTCAGTTTGCGGTTAAAGGACCTGAACGTAACCTCTAATAATCGGTAGGACCCCCGACCGCTATGTAATGAATACATTTCTGCGGGGGATGGGCCCGAATTTCACGCCTTGTTATAACATCTAGCGTTCCGGAACCGAATGCAAAATAGGAAAGGGTCTTGAAAGGGAAATACTACCTGATGCTATTGACACACTTTTACTTATATGAATTGTAATTACTACAATTAACTTAACATAAGTTAATAAATTCCTCATAGTAAGTTAATTATAACACATAATTCATTTCATATATAAAGAATATGAAAAAGGAAGTGAGCAACGAAAACAACAAAAATGCAGATTACGAGTAATGAAAAGATATTGATTCAATAAAAAAATATATTAATTGTTCTAAAAACTAAAATTGGTAATAAAAAACAAATTAAATCAAAATATATACAATTATTAATCAAATCAAATCAATCAAATCAATATCTTTTCATTACCCGTAATCTGCATTTTTGTTGTTTTCGTTGCTCACTTCCTTTTTCATTTTCTTTATATTAGGTTTTAAATATGAAACGAATTATGTGTTATATTTAACTTACTATGAGGAATTTATTAACTTATGTTAAGTTAATTGTAGTAATTACAATTCATACAAGTAAAAGTGTGTCAATGGCATCAGGTAGTATTTCCCTTTCAAGGCCCTTTCCTATTTTGCATTCGGTTCCGGAACGCCAGATGTTATAATAAGGCGTGAAATTCGGGCCCATCCCCCGCAGAAATGTGTCCATTACATAGCGGTCGGGGGTCCTACGGATTTTTAGAGGTGACGATCTGGTCGCCCCCCCGCGCTTGTCATCTGCAGTGCCGGTAGCCGCAAGGTTGTATAATGATTATAATTTTATTGAGGGTATTCAAGTTCGATTTTTATTGCTCAGCAAAAGAGCGATGAATACACTATACCTTCAATTTCTTCTCTCTACGTAATCTAAATAATTGTTTCAAACTATTACTCAATTTATTTAACAAATATACACACAACAAACATTTCCGATATGCATCCGTCAAATAATACATTAATATTAACAGACATAAATCAATGAATAAATTGATTTTTTTTTTAATTATCTCATCATTTATTTTTTAGTTTTACTCAGAATTTTATGAAATGTAGCTAGCTTATACTCTTGCATACGCTGATCACAAATATCTAAAAAGTTTTCACTGACACGTAAAATTGCACTAATTATTAACGTTTTAATGGCAGAAACAAACTCTTAATATTTTTTATTTTTACTCGGATTTTAATGAATTGATTATAAAAGTCTGAAAAGCTTTCGCTGGCAAGTGAAATTGCAACAATTATTAAGCCAGCGATAAAGTTTAAACAATTTTTATTTTTACTTGTATTTTAATGAAATATGGCAATGTCGTAATTCGAAGCACACTGATTACAAAAATGTTTTTGCTGGCAAGTAAAATTGCAATAATTATTAACATTTTAATCGCTGCAACAATCTTTCAACATTGCTTATTTATACTCCGATTTTAATGAAATTTGGCAATGTCGTAGTCCAGATCACACTGATTACAAAATTAAAAAAAGTGTTCGCTGGCAAGTAAAATTGCAATAATTATTAACATTTTAATCGCTGCAACAATTTTTGAACATTGTTAATTTATACTCTGATTTTAATTTAATTTGGCAATGTCGTAGTCCAGATCACACTGGTTACAAAATTAAAAAAAAGTGTTCGCTGGCAAGTAAAATTGCAATAATTATTAATATTTTAATCGCTGCAACAATTTTTGAACATTGTTTATTTATACTCTGATTTGAATTAAATTTTTGCAATGTCGTAGTCCGGATCACACTGATTACAAAAATCAAGATAGATTTCGGCTGGCAAGTAAAATTGCAATAATTACTAACATTTTAATTGCAGCAACAAACTTTCAATATTTTTTATTTATTTTCCGATTTTAATAAAATTTAGTAATATTGTAGCCCGGATTGCGACAATTATTAAGCCAGCCATAAAGTTTAATGCATTTTTATTTTTACTTGTATTTTAATGAAATTTAGCAATGTCGTAGTCCAAAGCACACTGATTACAAACATTTAAAAAGTTTGCGTTGGCAAGTAAAATTGCAATAATTATTAACAATTTAATCGCTGAAACAATCTTTCAACATT
The DNA here is from genome assembly GCA_932526585.2 of Philonthus cognatus. Lineage (NCBI taxonomy): Eukaryota > Metazoa > Arthropoda > Insecta > Coleoptera > Staphylinidae > Philonthus > Philonthus cognatus. Next base: position 3,745,259 of record CAKOBO020000020.1, on the reverse strand, counting down.
GTTTATTTATACTCCGATTTTAATTAAATTTAGCGATGTCGTAGTCCGGAGCACACTGATTACAAAAATCAAAAAGTTTTCGGCGTCAAATAAAATTGCAATAATTATTAACATTTTAATCGCTACAACAATCTTTCGCCATTGTTTATTTATACTCCGATTTTAATGAAATTTAGCGATGTCGTAGTCCGGAGCATACTGATTACAAAAATCAAAAAAGTGTTTGCTGGCAAGTAAAATTGCAATAATTATTAACATTTTAATCGCTGCAACAATCTTTCAACATTGTTTATTTATTCTCTGATTTAAAAAAAAAATATTTATTGTAATTTTACTTGCCAGCGAAATCTATTTTTATTTTTACTAAAATTTTAATTGCAGCAGCAAACTTTCAATATTTTTTATTTATTTTCCGTTTTTAATAAAATTTGGTAATATTGTAGCCCGGATCACACTGATTACGAAAATCAAAGAAGTTTTTGCTGGAAATTAAAATTGCAACAATTATTAAGCCAGCCATAAATTTAAAAAGTATATATATTTTTACTCGGATTTAAATAAATGTTGGTAATGTTATAGTCCAGAAAACACTGTTTTCAAATATTAAACAAATTTTTACTGACAAATGAAATTGAAGAAATAAATCATTTTATTTGTGGTCGGATTATATTTACAAAAGGTACCGAAAGGATTACTTTTACGGATTACATAAGCGGGAAAGGTATTCTAAATGATATTCATTAGGAAAAACCGCTCAAAGGATACGGTATTAAAATCTTAGTAAATTCACTCGGTTAGGAATAACTTAATTGGATTTGGCCGACACAGATTAAATGTACCAATAGGTAAAAAGGCCACCGAACAAGTGTTGTTAAATTTTAAAAAGCATAAAAATTGGGAAATATCAATTCTCATTTAATTGTTTTTTGATCTTTTTTAATCTCATCGGTATATCGTACCGATATACTAATAATGGAAATCGTAGACACTTGCTTTTTAAATTGTAGCTATCGGTTTCATGAATTGTTATGAAATTTGGGAGTGTTATAGGACGGAGCAAGCCGATTTCAAATATCAAAACAGTTCTCACTGATTTGTAAAATTGGTCGGATTATATTTAGAGAAGATCCCGAATGGATTAGTTTACATATTACATGTTTAGGTAAAAGGGATTCAAAAGCTACGTTTACTAGGAAGACCGCTCAATGAGCACCGAATTAAAATCTTGGTAATCCTATTAAACAACATAATTAGGAATTTCCAAATTTGTTAAAAATTTCGTTAATTTTCACTAACATCCGAGTAAAAATATATTTATTTTATAAGTTTATGGCTCGCTTAATAGTTGGTGCAATTTTACTTGCCAGCCGAATCTTTTTAATTTTTGTAATTAGTGTGCTCGGACAACGACATTGCCAAATTTCATTAAAATCGGAGTTTAAATAAACAGTGTTGAAAGATTGTTGCTGAAATTAAAATGTTAGTAATTATTGCAATTTTACTTGCCAGCGAAAACTTTTTCGATTTCTGTAAGCAGTGTGCTTCGGACTACGGCATTGCCAAATTTCATTAAAATACAAGTAAAAATAAAAATTGGTTAAACTTTATGGCTGGCTTAATAATTGTTGCAATTTTACTTGTCAGCGAAAACTTTTTTGATTTTTGTAATCAGCGTGCTCCGGACTACGACATAATAATAATAATCCTTTATTTGCATAATAATAACATTCATCGCCAAATTTCATTAAAATCGGAGTATAAATAAACAATGTTGAAAGATTGTTGCAGCGATTAAAATGTTAATAATTATTGCAATTTTACTTGCCAGCGAAAACTTTTTGAATTTTTGTAATCAGTGTGAACAGGGCTACAATATTACCAAATTTTATTAAAACCGGAAAATAAATAAAAAATATTGAAAAGAACAATTAAAATGTTAGTAATTATTGCAATTTCACTTGCCAGTGAAATCTATTTTGATTTTTGTAATCAGTGTGCTCCGGACCACGACTTTGCCAAATTTCATTAATATCAGAGTATAAATAAACAATGTTGAAAGATTATTGCAGCGATTAAAATGTTAATAATAATTTATTTATTTATTTACGGAAAAATCCATTATACATAATATGTTATAGTAATACAATTCAAATTTCATAATACAATGAATTTTACTTGCCAGCGAACACTTTATTGATTTTTGTAATCAGTGTGCTCAGGACTACGACATTGCCAAATTTCATTAAAATCGGAATATAAATAAACAATGTTGAAAGATTGTTGTAGCGATTAAAATGTTAAAAATTATTGCAATTTTACTTGCCAGCAAAAACTTTTTGATTTTTGTAATCAGTGTGCTTCGAAGTACGACATTGCCAAATTTCATTGAAATACAAGTAAAAATAAAAAATGTTTAAACTTTATGGCTGGCTTGATAATTGTTGCAATTTTACTTTTTAGACTTTTGTCAATCAATGTGCTCCGGGCTATAACCAAATTTTATTAAAATCTGAGTAAAAATAATAAATATTGAAAGTTTGTTTCTACGATTAAAACGTTAATAATTAATGCAATTTTACATGTCAGTAAAAACTGATATTTGTGATCAGCGTATGCAACAGTATAAGCCAGCCAAATTTCATAAAATTCTGAGTAAAACTAAAAAACAAATGATGAGATAATTAAAAAAACAATTCATTCATTCATTGTTTTATGTCTGTTGATATTAATGAATTATTTGACGGATCCATATCTGAAATGTATGTTGTGTGTATATTTGTTAGATCAATTGAGTAACAGTTTGGAACAATTATTTAGATTACGTAGAGAGAAGAAGTTGAAGGTATATACTTTCCAATTAGAAGACCCTTTCAGAAGGGTCGGTCATAAATCTGTCAGCGGTACGCTTTTGTTCGGTGGATTTCTGACCATTTTCAAGGGTAAAAGTGTTTATCTAGCGTCAATGAATGTGCTACAACTGATCGAAAAATACTTGCCAGCGAAAAATAATAATATTTTCGTAACCAGCATAAAATTTCCAGTTTTATGTGCAAAGTTCATCTAAATCGGACTAAATTTAATAATCCATTGTTTTGTGGTTTTTTGTTAATAAATATTGCAGTTTAACTTGCCAGCGAAGATTTTTTGAATAGAGCTTTAAATTCTACATGGAATGTATAACTTTTATGAAAATCTGAGTTGTAATTAACCTGTAATTAAGAGTAATAAATAATCGAATTATACGATTTACTCATAAAGTATATGAGGCATTCTTTTACAAATCGAACGGATTTTATAAAAAATATTGGTTCTATTTTTTTAGATGCTTCAATTTTTTTTCATGCGTTTCTTATACAAAATAAGCCGACCCGTATTTATGCGATTTTTTTTTCATCAGTATTTTCGAAAATACAGACGGTTAAAGTGTTGAAAACTCGCTGATTATGCATTTCTTTAGATCGTGATATCTCCGCTTCTGTTCATCGTATAGAGCTTAGCTATGGCTCACTTTATAGGAAATAGAATTATCTTCTTAATAGTGTTAATTATTATTACATTTGTTGTTAATTTATAATAATTATAAACAATTAAAATATTTAATGTCATTTTGCTTCTAGATGTCGGCACTGTAAAATTAAAAAAAAAATACCATCGTATTTCTCGTTTCATTTAATTTAAAAATCATATCCTTTTAGAATGGTCATTTGATTCCACCAGTATGAAATAAAACAATTTGTACGGTAGTCTATTTTAAGACACTAAACATCTCTATCTCTATTTGTAAACATCTGTATGTTGTCACGCTTGGTGTCGTTAAATCTGACAGTATAGCCTTGACTGTTGAATGTAAACGAATTCGATTCTTACAGTTTAAGTTTTATTATACGCTGACTTCATTTTAACTGATACCCTGAAAACTCTACTGACAGCCTTAAATCAATTATAATTCTTACTTATAATTATTATATACACTATATTTAGTAAAATGAAACTTGTATAGATTTAAGCAAGTTGTTACACATTCGTATATTGATTACTTATATATTTCTGTATGTTTTATAATTAATTTACTTTCTTTTTAACTATATTGTCTTGTAATTAGGATATGTTTCCTGTTGGACAATAAAGATTTATTATTATTATTATTATTATTATTAACAGTGTGCATTTTTAAATGCAGTATGTGATTTGAAGTGTTATATTTTGTAATCAAATGTAAGTAGCGTATTATCATTCAATGAAGCGCATTTTAGTATCCAATGAGTTCTATTTTCTATCGTGTACATACTTACAGTGAAGATTGAATTACAATGCCGAAAACATCACAAAAATTGCCGAAAATCCAAAGGGATGCGTGCTGTAATTCATATAAACTGGATCCCTATCCGAAAACGAGACAACAGACATTGAGAAAAGTGAGAAAAAGATACTACTCGAATTAAACATACCGTGTACAGAAGAATTTCTACAAATGCTTATTTGTACCTCTTGTCGAATCCGACAACGTACACCTTCCAGTACAATTGTGAGGGAAAACCAACAGGTATTTATGAATTTACTTCCTCTTATAGGTCATTTATTTTATTTGTCGTAGTTAATTTTATTAATACGGCATTGATTTCTCGAATAATTTCCTATAAATAAAAGGGTAATTCTAAAGGCAATTATAGAATTGTACATTTTAGAAAATTTCTGGAGCGGCAGAGTCCTCGAGCATGAGTGAAGATTCCCAAAATGTCGTTGAAAGTGGAGAGAGTTCACCATATTCAACGGAAGACCCACAAGTTTCAAAAATGTCAGTGCGAGAGCTAAATAAAGGGTTTATTTTTATAGGAACTTCCCCTATCAAAGAAGACAAAATGCGTCAAACGAGATATTCTTAAAAAAATTTAAAAAATATAACTGAAGCGCTAAAAAAGAAAAAGTGATAAAGCCGGCGATGAAGATGAAGATGAAAATGAGGCCAATATTATACAAAAACTCAAAGAACGATACAATACAACTGAAGATAGAACCATGCGGATACGAATACTGACAATTTTCAGTCTTTGGTCTTTCCGAAAAATTAAACAACATTTTGAAGCCACAAATCACATGATTATCGTTGCAAAAAGAACTGCCGCTGAAAAGGGAATACTATTAACTCCAAATCCGAAAACCCATCCGACCTTAGAAAGGAGAGTAATAGAATCTATAATTGCATTTTATCAATCGGATAAGCAGATTCGAGTATTGCCCGGATAAACGGATACAGTTTCCGTAAAAATCGATGGACAAAAAGTTCACATGCAAAAAAGATTGGTTTTGAATAACTTAAAAGAACTATTCCAAGAATTTAAGACTGCAAATCCAGGTGTGAAGTGCAGTTTCTCAAAATTTGCAACTTTGCGACCAAAACATTGCGTATTAGCGGGAGCAAGTGGTACCCATTCTGTCTGCGTTTGCGCCATCCATGAAAATGTTAAGTTATTAATTGATGGTGCAAATATTGGAAGATTAACAGGAGATTTACCGCAACCATTAAAAAAATACAATGACTGTTTAAATCGTATGATTTGTAATCCATCTTCAACAGTATGTTATCTAGGAGAATGTGACACGTGTCCTGGTATCACAAACGTTATACAACAAATAGAAAAATCGTGTGACGATAATCTCATTGATTCTGTAACATACAAGCAATGGACCACTGTTGACAGGACTACGTTGCAGACCTTAATATCTCCCATTGAAGAGTACTTAGAAAAGCTAGAAAATGGTTTATCGAAATTATTACTACATTCGTTTCTTGTAAAAAAACAAAATGAATTTTTGAATAATAAAAAACAGAGTCTGCCGCGAAACGAATGTATTGTTATCTGCGACTTTTCGGAAAACTACGCTTTTGTAATCCAAAATTCCATTCAAGGCATACACTGAAACAATGATCAAGCAACAGTGCATCCATTTGCAATATATTATCGCGATACTGATAATGAAATAAAAATGAAAAGCTTGATCATTATTTCTGAATGTTTGCACCATGATGTCATTGAGTTTCACGTTTTTCAAAGACATTTAATTCAATTTATAAGAACGTATTTGATAGACATTAAAAAAATTATTTACTTTTCTGATGGGGCAAGCGCACAGTATAAAAATAAGAAGAATTTCATTAATTTATGTCACCACGAAAAAGACTTTGGCTTAACAGCAGAATGGCACTTCTTCCCGACGTCCCATGGCAAAGGACCGTGTGATGGTTTGGGCGGAACTTTGAAAAGATTAGCCATCCGATTCAAACTCCGCAAGATTTGTTTACTTGGGCAAGTGAATCGTTGCCAAATATTGCTTGCCGATTTGTTACTAACGAAGAGTATGACAAGGAAGAAAACATTCTAGAAACACGCTTCAGGAAAGCTATGACTATCAAAGGTATTTTAGGGTTTCATTGTGTAATACCATTAAGCAGAAACAAATTGCAAGCGAAACCATTTTCATTGCACGACATATTTATATATGCAAATATTATGAAAAAGTAAACATGGATAATGTATAATAAATTAGTGACGTTTGGTTAATAAATATATTTAGATTATTAATTTATTTTGGATGTATTCACTTATTTATTTAAAGTTTGCCCAACCTATTTCTTACCTTACTGCCAGTTTCATTATTATCTTAATATCAATCATACTATTAAAAATCGTATCATTATTATTATTTTATGGAATAATAATAAATAATGGTCGATTATTACATTTTTTAGCTTTTTTTAATTTCTCTCACATTTAATGACAGGTACAGTACGACGCCACGGACCCAGCTCCTGCAGCCGCGCGCCGCATATTGCGTTCTACCGTACAAATTATTGTATTTCATACTGATGGAACCAAATGACCATTCTAAATAGATATGATTTTTATATAGAATGAAACGAGGAATACGATGGTATTGTTTTAAATTTTTTACTGTGTCGACATCTAGAAGCAATATGACATTAAATATTTTAATTGTTTATAATGATTATAAATTAACAACAAATGTAATAATAATTAACACTATTAAGAAGATAATTCTATTACCTATAAAGTGAGCCATAGCTAAGCTCTATACGATGAACAGAAGCGGAGATATTACGATCTAAAGACATGCATAATCAGCGAGTTTTCAAAATTTTAACCGTCTGTATTTTCGACAATACTGATGAAAAAAAAAATCGCAGAAATACGGGTCGGCTTATTTTGTATAAGAAACGCATGAAAAAAAATGAAGCAAATAAAAAAATAGACCCAATATTTTTTATAAAATCCGTTCGATTTGTAAAAGAATGCCTCATATGTTGTATCAAATTGTGGTTAGCACTAATCTAAAGTGCAATCCTTTTTCTATTAGTGTGTGTATTTTAATTAACATCTGCTAAGTAATTATGTAGATATCGACGAACAAACATTACGAAATATACTTTATGGCTGGAAACTTTATGGCTAACTTCACAAGGTTCCCGCTAGCGTGTCTTCACGCAGAACAGCAGATCTGGGCCCGTAACTACAGTACCGATGTCATCGGTGAGAAGTTTGTAATAGGTCAGTAGCGGTCATGTGCAAATATTATTTTTGACGAAATTAAATTAAAATAATAATACAAAAATCACCCAAGAAAATATTAAAGAAAAATCAACATTCAGTAAATACGAGAATAACATTAGTCGATCAAAATTTTTTATCTGAAAGAAATAACAAATGCAGCATCGCCTTAAAATAATAAACAAGTACCGGCGCGTGGAGAAATGCTAAGACATACAGAAAGATTCAGTTCAAGGTTTAACCAAGCGCAAACACAACGAATTTGCGAAGTCGGGGGAATTGCGTGACGTCAGGGATGGGTGGTATTTTATAACCATATATGGTCTGCGCGAAATCTTCCATCTCCACGATCGGGTGGGAAATAGAGTTATAAAAGCTGTGCGGAGCGGAAAACATGAGGAGAGTCGGGGGGGAGTCAAGAGAGTCATGAGAGTCAAGAAACAGTTCGGAAGAAGAACATCACGAAAAGCACCACAAGTTCCAAATCACAGAGGGAAATAAGAATAACACAACAAAAATCTAAATTATACAACAAATATAAAAACTATACAACAAAAAAGAATACAAAACAGTTAACGGGTGTGGTCGAGCTGTGCGTGGAAAACGGAGGAGTGTTCCCGCTAGTTAATTGCCTGAAAACAATTAACGGGTGTGGTCGTCCCGAGTTAGTACTGCAGAGTTATGTTCCCGCTAGTTAATAGCACAAGAAGCAATTGACGGGTGTGGTCGAGCTGTGCTTGGAAAACGGAGGAGTGTTCCCGCTAGTTAATTGCCTGAAAACAATTAACGGGTGTGGTCGTCCCGAGTTAGTACTGCAGAGTTATATTCCCGCTAGTTAACAGCACAAAAAGCAATTGACGGGTGTGGTCGAGCTGTGCGTGGAAAACGGAGGAGTGTTCCCGCTAGTTAATTGCCTGAAAACAATTAACGGGTGTGGTCGTCCCGAGTTAGTACTGCAGAGTTATGTTCCCGCTAGTTAAAAGCACAAAAGCAATTGACGGGTGTGGTCGAGCTGTGCGTGGAAAACGGAGGAGTGTTCCCGCTAGTTAATTGCTGATCACAATTAACGGGTGTGGTCGTCCCGAGTTAGTACTGCATAGTTATGTTCCTGCTAGTTAACAGCACAAAAAGCAATTGACGGGTGTGGTCGAGCTGTGCTTGGAAAACGGAGGAGTGTTCCCGCTAGTTAATTGCCTGAAAACAATTAACGGGTGTGGTCGTCCCGAGTTAGTACTGCAAAGTTATGTTCCCGCTAGTTAAAAGCACAAAAGCAATTGACGGGTGTGGTCGAGCTGTGCGTGGAAAACGGAGGAGTGTTCCCGCTAGTTAATTGCCTGAAAGCAATTAACGGGTGTGTTCGTCCCGAGTTAGTACTGCAGAGTTATGTTCCCGCTAGTTAATAACACAAAACAATCAACGGATGACGTCGGGATCTGCTTGCTAATCAGAGGAGTGTTCCCGCTAGTTGGTTGTCTGGTAAGCTCCGAGATGGTTTTTGTGGGTTTCCCATCTCGTAATGCAAATGCAGGGGTTATTTAGTTTTGCTCCCACAAGTAGAGTCATATACTTTTTGAGTTTAACTAAAATGCACATGGCTTCTAAGTACAAACGAAAATAAAGTATTTCGAGAATATAAATAATTTAAGAAACACAAATTAATTAGAAATGTCATAATTGAGGTCAATAAACTTTGCATCCGTTAAACTCACATCCTGTTTTATTTATTGTCCACACATACTCCTGGTCATTAAAAGGGAAGAAAGACACAGTATTTCCGATAATGCATATTGACACAAACAACGAATCTGTTAAATAAATTAAAAGGGTTACTACATACACAACACAACGTAAATAAAATACAAATTATAAATTTGTACAATACCTAGGGTCGAATCATTACAAGTTGCAATGTCGAAATGTTGTCATTTTGGGAAGAATTTACCCAATCGTTTGGAGTAAAATTACGTCATTTTAGTGCAACTTCTCGCTGTTGACAAATTGCATCGGTACTGTGAATACGGGCTCTGGCGTATTTTGTAAAATACGAAGTGCGAAATATTTTTGTTTTAAGGCAGATTTTCTAGTTGGATTATCATTGCTATCCAAAAAAGTATTATTCTAAAATAATTTATATTTTTTATTCAAACACTATCTTGTTTTTTTTATTGCACACAAGAAAAATATGAAATAACTGGCGATTATTCGCAAGCACAATTTTAGAAAAATCGAGATTTGTTCTTTGAATTTCTTTACTTTATTTTTAGAACTGCTACCAAGATTTTAATGAATCTAAAAAGTCTTAAAAAAATCTTAGAACTTTAATGTATAATGTTAGACTTTTATGTAATTTACTAATAGACACGCGAAAACAATTATATTAAAAATAAATTATAAAAACATTTTGTTAATACACTTATTATCGTAAAACTCTTAATATTCACTCAGTTTTGAAAAAGGTGCTATTTGCCTAATTTGTTTTTGTTTTTTTAGAGTAAAAATTACATAATTAATTAAATCTGACGATAATAGTCAACATCAAAAAATAATTTGGATGAACTTTCACATAACTTAATAAACCTTGACTGGTTGCAATCGAAATTTATATATCTGGACTTGAACATTTTTCTAATATGTCAAATCAAAGTTCGAATTTCGGAAAGAAAGTGATTTAGGGATTTATATTATTACAAATTAAAAAAAATAATCAAAGTAGTATACAATCAACATGAAATTCATAAAACCTACTTAGAACTGATTTTCTTTTTCCTAAAATATTAAGTCAAAATTGAAATTATGCAATAAATTCAGCCATTTTAAAAGTACGAGTAAAAAATCAACGGATTGTCAAAGTTCATTGAATCTACAACGAAATAAATAAAATTTTGTTATAATTGAAATTTAAATAGTCGACTGGATTTTTTAAAATATCAGTTCTAAATTGTAATATCGTAGAAAAAGTGATTAACCGTACATTGTTTAAAAAAAATGTAATTAAACTTTATGTAATCAACATAATATTCACAGAATTTACTTAGAATTCAATGCACTTACATATGGACAATAAAATTATTTCTTAAAATATTAAGTTAAAGTTGAAATTATGCAATAAAATCAACTATTTTAGGAAAATGTTACTTTTGCACAATTGTAAAAATTCAACAGATTATCAAATCAAATCAAAATTTATAGAATTTACCCAGAAATGAATAAACTTATTTTGGCTTTAATTGAAAGAATTGAAATATCTTCACAGGATATTTTAAAATATCAAATTAAAGTTAAATTTTAATTTAAAATATTTATGAGCATTTTTCTATTGAATTAAATTCTATTCATTTTAAATAATTTCTGCCCATTTTGATCTTTTTCAATTTTGTTAAAAACCTATTTTTTATTTCAAACGTTACAATAAAAGATGTAAAATGAATAATTTGTTATTAGCATTGGCTCTTTCGTAGTTTATTTATTAACTTTATTTTACATAATTTAAGCTTTTCTAATTTTTTTGTCAATGTTTAGTAACATACAAATAATGCACAGGAATTTGTTTTCGTTATAAATTTAAACTAAGAAATAACATCAACTCTATTCTTGTTACGTCATAAAATTGATAATAAAGGAAACTGAAAAGCAAGATCCTGACTGATCGTCTAACGATGGGTTCCACTCACAGATTAAGCATAAAGTCAAGTTTATAGTTTAGAATAATCTCAAAATTTGGATTTGATGGGCGCGCGAGTAAAGCGAGTCGCGACCCATCAAATACAAATTTTCAGGCCTTTCTAAACTAGATATTTTACTTCTGCACTATGCGTTAATCACTAACCTTAAGTGAAATCTTTAACTAATTGGTTAGAGTAAAATAAATTATGTATGTCAGTTATCAATTGTTCAATTACAGGGAAAGTGCTGTGATGGACACTTCACCATTGTTTTTATTTGTTTATTATTTAATGTGTCAAATTCGTGCTCCGAACAGAACTAACAATTTGTCAATTTTGAATCGTAATATTAGCATATTTATTATTATAATTAATTCAAAAAATTCCCTGACCTTCCTCTGACGTTTCCGGTTTTTTCAGTTGGTCGCCACTTTGTTAACATAGGTTTTCAATAAAAATCTAAATTTATTAAAAACATAAATCAGCTGCAGTTCTATAAATATTAAAAATTGGGCTTAGTCTATAACTGTTTGATTATTCAGATATTATTTAATTGAATAATTTAGTGTTTCATTCAAAAATTGGATTCATTGTATTATTTAAATATTTAACTCTATTTTATTTTCGTATATTCAAATTACAAAACCTAGTACCTATAAGTACTATTGTTGCTGTTTAAAATATAAATGTTTTTGAAGTTAATCTGTTTTATTTTTAATTGAGAACATTTCCTAATTAAATTAATGATTTAAAAATGAATTTATTTCCTTTCCAATTATTAAAGAAAAAATTAAATTTAACACATTCTCCACAGAAACGTGTTGTTTAATAATACACCATTATACCATAATAATATATTATGTCACAATAGTGACGGCGAGTGCAGTATTCCGTGAGTATGTAATTGCTATACCACTCGAGAAACGTACGATACGCCCTAACAAAATAAACAATGATCACAAAAGGACAACGTATTTATTCAATCATTTTTGACAGTAACATGATATTGATGAAAACTAAACTACTACTTGACCAATATACATCAAAGAAATGTCATTTGGTTTGCGGTAATCAATCATCTGTTCAGCTGTCAGCATGCAATATACTTGTCAAAGCTATTACGTGCATGTGTAGGTAATGTCAATCATACGCGTCAAGATAACAGTGTGTTATGATGCGGTTACTAAATAAGGCGTAGGTAATTAGTATTACAATAATATTTGATTGGAATTGACATATAAAGCCACTAAACACACTATTGAACTTATTTTCTTGCTTGATTATTATATGGTGCTACAGAAATATGTTTACATTTTCTTTATAATATACAGGGTGTCTACGCTAAATTGTTCGTAAAAGTTTATGGGGTTGCCGTTGCACTAAAAATTTGAAAAAAATCCTTGTCATATGGTTAAATCAGTTCTCCTCATCCGAAATATTTTCAACTTTATATCACTTCCGGTTCCACCGGAAGTAGCACCAAATTTGTTATTTTGAATAGCACACCCTATATATTAATAGTTTTTTGGGTTCCTCGTTTAAATTGCAACATATTTTATTCGAACATATGTACACTTATCTCTTATAGTTTTCAAGAAAAAAAAATATTTTTAAAATTCAGACCTCTGAAAGGCATTTTGAAATCTGTCTGTAACTTCTCTTAAGAATAAGATAAAAATAAGATTTATATCTCTACTTATATCTAGAGGATGCCTCTATGAGTGAATTAATTGGAAACTGTCAATTTACACAATAAGTGTTCTTAAAATGTCAATATCTAAGTGCCCTCTTCAACATCTAGTAATTCAATTTTATAAATAGAATGACCCAATTTTTATCACGTGGTACGATTGGGGGGAAAATTTCCTGAAAAAAAGTATTATACAACTCTACTCCTAAAGCAAGTAGATTTCGAATTATTTCGAAAATTCGTTTTTCGTCGCATTTATGCAGGGTATAATGCGCGCATAAATCGAAATTGAATTCTAGTAGGCCAGTAGTAGGCTTTTGTTTTGTCGCGATTGTATTGCGAAATGTTAAATAATAAAAAGAATTAGTACAAAGTTTTACTGAAATCAATAAAATGAATAATTACACAAATCAACAAATTATCAATTTATTCTTTATACATGGCAACTGCTAATTGAACAAAATTTGATTCCACTCTTCTAAATCTTGTTTTATTCATCGACGGCAAATGTGGATGAGTTTTATTAAATACTTCACATGTTCGAGTAACAATTCTATCGCAGTTGCTATGTATAAAGAATAAATTAATAATTTGTTGATGGGTGTATTTATTCATTTTATTGATTTCTGTATAGCATTGTACTAATTGTTTTTATTATTTGACATTTCGCATAACATATGCGACAAAACAAAAGCATTACTACTTGCCTACTAAAATTCAGTTGCGACTTATGCGCGCATTATTCTCTGCATAAATGCGACGAAAAACGAATCTTCGAAATAATTCGAAAACCACTTGCTTTAGGAGTATAGTTGTTAATAATTGTTTGTAGGAAATCTTCCCCCCAATCGTACTACGTGATAAAAAATGGTTCATTCCATTTAAAAAAAAAATTGAATTACGAGATATTGAAGAGGGCACTTTGAAATTGACATTTTAAGAACACTTATTGTGAAAATTGACAGTTTCCAATTAATACACTCATAGAAGCATCCTCTAGTTACAAGTAGAGATATAAATCATATTTTTATCTTATTCTTAAGAGAAGTTACAGACAGATTTCAAGATGCCTTTTAGAGGTCTGAATTTTATGAATATTTTTTTTCTTGAGCAAATCTATAAGAGATAAGTGTACATATGTTCGAATAAAATATGTTGCAATTTAAACGATGAATCCAAAAAATGACTAATATATCGGGTGTTCCATTTAAAATAACAAATTTGATGCTACTTCCGGTGGAACCGGAAGTGATATAAAGTTGGAAATATTTCACATGAGGAGAACTGATTCAACCGTATGACAAGGATTGTTTTCAAATGTTTAGTGCAACGGCAACCCCACATACTTTTAACTAACGGGTTAGCGTAGACACCCTGTAGACTTTACTTTTGTTGCATTACTAATTTTTCGTTGGAAGTCCAACATTTTTATAAAAGAATTAATGTGAAACCTCGTTAAACCAGTGTAAAAATAAACGAATGAATGAATGCTGAAACCTCGTGCCGTTATGTCAACCTACTCAACCTGCCATTACGCCGAGCAGTTGATGGTGCGTCAGTAAAATTATTATTTTTTTATTAACATAAATAATTAAGTAATTTTTTGTTGGAGCGAAATTGATTTTTTTTCTTTATATTGCTTGCTTGTTTTAATTTTCTTTATTAAAATGTTTATAACAACAAAAATGCATCTTCCCTTTCAAATAATTTTTTTAGAGAACTGTGCAAAATTTCAAGTTGAAATATTGATGGGTTTTTGAATCAAATTCAAATACGATGATTTTACAATACCCTTAAGGCTTACGACGATATTGAAATTCTAAATATATCACAAGAAATAAGCAATATTTTTGAAATGTTTTGACTAAAATCATATCAATAACTGGCTTTATATTACAAATATTTATGTAATGTTCAGTCGATTTTTAAGGGCAATAATTTTGGACAAAATGTTAAAAACAAATTGTATTTTAAATATTAATGGCCTCGTGAGACTTACTGAATAATCCTACAATATTTCTTTTGTTTTTAATTTTTTTAAACTTTAATTAATTTTCTATTTTTGTTTTTAATGTACTGATTAACGAATCGCACTACGTAAAGCTGTTTACTCATTTTTTGGTCATTTCGTATAAAGGATAAATTATATAAAATGAGAAATGATACTATTAATATTTTTAGACAATATATTATACATGTCAGACAATTAATATTGTGTAAATTTTATTTCAAATATTTATACTCACAATGCACGTAGGAGTGTCATTAAGAGATGCATCAAATTCATTTTTAGTGATGAACATCAATTTCAACATTTATTGTAATTTTTTTTAATCTTTTAAATATTTTAAACATTTATTCGGCCTTCGTGTTTTTGTATAACACAATGTATTTAAAAAATATTATGTAAATTATTATTACAATAAATAAATAATTCTTACTGGAACTGTTCATAATCTAACAATAAGTAATTTGATTTTTGCTTTAGGTTCAATGAGACATATTTAAAATGTTTCAGAGAATATATAGCCAAGCCAACTATGTCTTCTTTCTATTTAAAAAAAAAGTTGTAGATTACTTAATATCAACATTCTATTTCCTCCCAGAAAAGTGCGCAAACAACATGTAACTTTTATCTTAGTAAAATAATAAATAACTGTGATATTAATAAAAATCGTAAATGGAAAATAATGAGTTTTTCGCTATAACTCGAAAACAAAAGACAGATTTTTGTTTTTGCTAATAAGTTCTAAAAAAAGAGATCAAGAATGCGTTATCTGTTTTTTACCATCTCTTCTATTAGCCACCCCTTACCTGATATTTCCTTATTATAATACGGAATTTAATAATAATACTAATAAATCTCCGTGTTTGTCTTTATTTGTCCAGATTTAATTTTGCAAATTATCCTGTACACCCAAACTAATGTTGAATCGGTAATTTTGCATTTTACCATAGAGTAATTAGAATATTAGAGGCGCCAGGGCCGGTACGCCGTGAGCAATATCTGAGACGCGCTTGACTGTTGCCACATCTGTGTGCATTTGTTCAAACACTAATAATGTATGTGTCGCTGAAAATCTAATCTTCCGGCGAAAAAAAAAAAGTATGTTTTAAATTCAGTGAAAAATGAAATTTTCTGACCATAGCTTTCTGCGGGGCCTCGTTGAAGAATGTCATAAATGGAAATTCTTTGTAAATATTATTTTTGTTTTAGCTAGTAACTTTGTAAGCTTTGCAGACAAAATCAGCACAATTGATTTTATATAAAATCTTGCATTTATTTAAGATTGTATTTTTTGAATGAAGAAACGGCGAAATATAACAGATATTTAAGTTTCTAAAACAAATTATACAGAAAATGGTTATAGACTATTACCTGTTCTGCAATTGATTTTAAGAATTAATTTAAAATTTTGTAAGCGGAACGCGACAATTATATTTTTACAAGCTCTAGTTTTATTAAATGCTAAATTAATAGTAGTAGTTATTCCGTTTTCTTAACTTTTTTTTATTAAATTCTATATGTACATTTCAGGTACTATGTACTTCTTTTCAATAGAAAAAGTAATATAAGAGTTTTGTGAATAAAAAAATAAAAATACAATTTATTTCGCAAACAAGTGTCATTTATTCGAAATCAGATAAAGGCCGGCTAGTTTAAGGAATTAATTTAAAAGTTAGTTGTTCATAGGACTTAAAAAGATTATTCCTGTTTGTGTGCATTTTTGTATTTATTTATTTTTTATATTTGGTGTTAAGTATAATAGGCTATTTAGAATTCCTGTTATAAAATTACACAAATGCTACGGTCACTTGTAACAAAAAATGTAAATTCTAGCTTGACGTTCACATAACAAATGTTGGGTCTATTTACCGTCCCTAATAAATGGAACATCTGTATCCTTCAACCCTAATTCGATACGGTTGCCAAAAAATATGTGCTGCGTATACATAGGGTTCTGGAACGTTTTTATTGACTCTTCCGGCCTTTTATTACCCCATTGCTTTTTTTCAATTTTCTAAGAAAGTGAAAAGAGACAAACATATTTTTTCAAATTTGAAAATGTAAGGGTAGTCTGAGATTGAATTGGCTCGAGACTAATCAGTTGACCGTTGGTGACCAACTAGTAAAGTCATTATGGCATATTGTAGATGTTCGTATTTCGCGTGTGATTCAAATCGAGCCATGGATGGAATACATATGTTTAAATTCCCTGTGAAAGACAAAGTGCGGTGTGATAACTGGTTACAAAATTGCGGAAATTTAGATCTTATTTCTCTACCCGACAAAATACTTTCAAGAAGTCTGATATGTGAAAAACATTTTAGTGATAACGACTTTGTAAATAAAGAATATAAAAATAAATTATTGTGTACCGCGATTCCTACGTTATATTGTAAACCTGAAAACATTGCTGTGGACAATTTAAAGGTATTAACCCCTAAAAGAACTTACTCGCGAAAACGGGATTACGACGAAAATAATTTTGATGCGCCCTCTACTTTTACGGACGTAAGAATACTTATCAACGGGGGATTTTAAGAACGTTGATTTGTGAGTCGCAATTCCCGATCAAAACGTAAACTTGTTGGCCAAACGTTTTAATCGGTTTCCCGTGATTACTCGATTAACTCAGGGTAGAGGTTACACACAATAAAAAAATAATAAAGAAGTTTATCTTACCTGGTTTTTCGTGAAGACGGAGTAGCTTACACGGGAACAGATTAAATTGTTTATTTCACTTATGAAAATAAATTCTTATGTTTAATTGACTCTGAATAATTCTGTCAGGTAACGTGAATTAAAAATTCTTGTTAAAAAAAAATAACAAGTAAAGAATTTATTTACAGAAAAATTAAAATTGAAAAGAAATATACAAGAAAATAACATATAACGAAAATGAGCAATAAAAAAAATATACAAGTGAAAACAAAATTAAGTGAAATAACAATTTAAAAATAAAATAACATAACTTACAACAATAACAATAACGCGGACTTAAGACTTCACTTGGTGAGAACTGGTTGGTGAACTGATTGATTCGACACTTGGTGTGAACTACTTGATTTTGCTTAGGGCGTTGGGCTTTTATGCCAAACGCCGAAAAACCTTCCCCCTCTACGTTTTTGGGAGGTAAGAACACCATTTCTCTCCTGGCTTTCGCTGGAGCCATTTCGGGGTGGCCCGAAAGAAAAAAATTAAACAAATGAAAAAAAATACTTATGAATAATATTTCCCCATGATATGTACACCAAAATACGGGGAAAATTATTTTCTACATATACATATTTAATTTGAAATGATTCCAGGCAAAAAATGTTGTCTTATTGAATTAATATTGCATAGCGGTTGATTGTTATGAAATTTGTAAATTAAATTTATACCAAAAAATGCAGCATGACAATGCGCATCTTTTGATATAGTCAACAACAACTATACATAAACAATTGCCGTTGAATGTTAAAATGAACCACAAACAAAAGGGGGGTCATAAATCATTATGCCTGGGCTATAAGTAAATATGAAATAATAGCTAAAATATTTAAGAATTAAATATTTTAACCTTTCCCAGACATAAAGGGAGGTGATGCAATTGTTATGTATAGTTGTTTTCCCGTGGAAACTCGTCGTGAAAGCATTTTTCACATTGTGACAGCTCGAAGTTTTATAGGCTTCTACTATGAAGCTCTTATTAGTGTGTGTACTCAAATTGATGGTCTTTTTCTCAGCTATTGAATGGTGGTTGTGGTGTTCTGGTGTGATTCGCGGTTTTGCTATAAACCGCGAATAAAGCATATCCCTTTGGCTTCGATTGTGACGTCATCGCAAACTTCGGTTTTTCCCGAGTTAAACGTGCGCTTTGCAAACACGCGCTTTCCAATCGGTCGTGTCCCAACGCAGGTAGAAGAGGGTTCGTGCGGCTAAGTTATTCCGTGCCCAAAATGCTGTGACACGGATAGTAGGATGTTTTACAGGATTCTTCCTGGTTTTAGGTAGCTGTGGAGAAATGTGTGTGGGGCGCGAACTTTACTTATTTGAATTAAAGTGAAGCAACATTTTGGAATTGACAATGGGACCGTTGTTACAATGAATTTGAAAAATGTTGAGTTAACGACGCTTAGAGTAAAGCGCCGGTAACATACTAACACCGCAAAAAGCTGCTCGCAGAAAACTGAAATTATCACCTACTTTGACAATCAATCCGGTATTTTCTTTGAATGAAACAAGATCACAAGACCAAAATAAAGGAAAACTTCTGAAAAAGAAATCAGCAAAGCATTCAATATTATTGCGAAATCATAGAAAAGAAAATTTTGTATTAAGAAAAAAGATAAACAAATTAGAAAGTAAATTAAAAGGTTCTAAGAATCCCACTGCTAATACATTTGTCCAAATGTTATATCGCAGTCAAGGAAGACAACCCTGGTCTAAATCAGAAAAATCGGTGGCATTGTCTCTGTATTTTAAAGCACCGCGAAACTATAGATACATGAGAAATATTTTAAAATTCAATTTACCCGCGGAGTCAACTATTCGCCGTTGGTGTTCCAATAATCAATTAGAGACAGGACTACCAATAAAATATTTAAATAAATTTAAATTAAAAGTAAATACAATGGAGGATAAACAGAAAGATTGTATTCGTTTATTAGATGAGATGGTAATTAAAATGGGATTGGAGTATAACTCGAAAAAAGACTTTGTAGAAGGATTTGCTGATTATGGAAAACTTGGCCGTTTCTGAAATATTGCATCGTCGGCTTTGGTATTTATGGCTAGGGGTTTATTTTCATCGTGGAAAATGCCTGTGTGTTATTATATGAGTGCGGGAACAATCAAACGTGACGTGCTAAAGGATCTTCTAATAGATATTATTACTAAGTTAAATAACTGTGGGCTTAGAATAAAAAGCATTACGTGTGATCAAGGATCTAACAATCGGAAAATGTACTCATTATTGGGAGTTTCTATCGAAACCCCGTATTTCCATTTCCGCAATGAAAAAATATATTGTCTTTTTGATGTACCACATTTATTTAAAAGCATCAGAAATGTATTACAAAGAAGTAATATTCATATTGGAGATGATATAGTGTCATGGAGCGATATAAGAAACACATATTTAATACATAAACAAAATATAACACGAGCACTACCAAAAATTGGACACGCCCACATTTTCCCGTCAATTTTTTAAAAAATGGCGCGCAGGTATTCAGCCACTCATTTGCAATGGCAATTAGAAGTGCAAAACAAACAAATGAATTAAAAAGTATTACAGCCGACTCTACATCATTATTTATTACGAAATTGAATAATCTCTTTGATTTATTAAATAGTAAAAGTTTGTATAATGCCAATCCAAATAAAAGAGCAATAAGTAGATATAATTCAATTGCAGAAATCAAATTAAATGAATCTATTGAATCCATAAAAAAGTGGACAACGTTCAATAAAAAAAGCAATACTCCAAAGAAAGGTGTGTATTGTTTCAATGGAATTATTCACACAATAAGAGGGATTTTGCAAATGTGGAGCGATCTGAAACAAGAAGATAGATTTTTATGTACAAATAAATTAAATCAAGATCCCCTCGAAAATTTATTTTCTCATATTCGTGGATCGGGTGGTTACAAAACAAACCCGACAACAAGGATTTTTTGAATAGCACTACAAAGAGCTATCTGTTCCGGACTACAGGATGACACTGGTAATTGTGAGGATGATGGCAATTACTATGAAGAAATAGAAGAAGAAACAACTATATCGCAAGCCGAAGACATTGCAACTATACTGGAACCATTATTATCAGATGAATCGGATGCAGATTCAGATTCCGAATCAGAACCAAAAACTGTTCAAATGAACATTTCAGGAACTTAAGCCGGGAATAGTAGTGTCTGTTTTACGGGATATTTAGGTCGTAAGTGTTTTATCAAGTTTAAGTGTAACGAGTGCAAGGATTTCTTACAGACAACAAAAGATTTAAATGATCCAGATCAATTATTTATTATAAACAGGGATTTTTCTCCATCTGAAGAAATGTCTTATTTAAAAGTACCTACACGGTTAATGTCGAATATAGGATTTCTGTGTGCAAACATTTTTAAAAACGAATTTAATAAGAATTCACACAATTTCAACATCAAACAAACAATTGTAAAAAAATGTATTGAATCTATCAAAATAAATCACACGAATTGGTTAGAAGAACCAGCAAATTGTGTTAAACATAAACTGTTTATAATTGATTTAGGGGTAGAAAAACTAATTCAAAAAACTGTAGTGTGGACTAGCAAAGAACTCAGAGATAGTATCAACTTTCAGAATAAAACCCGAAAATTGCAAAGTTTGTAAATATTGTGCTTGTGGTTATAGTTTGACAAGTGTGTAAATATGTAGA
This sequence comes from Philonthus cognatus, assembly GCA_932526585.2. Taxonomy (NCBI): domain Eukaryota; kingdom Metazoa; phylum Arthropoda; class Insecta; order Coleoptera; family Staphylinidae; genus Philonthus; species Philonthus cognatus. The sequence goes on along the minus strand of CAKOBO020000020.1, from coordinate 3,723,934 downwards.
TATACGTATGAATTTAATAATGACATAATAATAATTTGGATAAGTGTTGTCTTAAATTTGAAAATGTATATTTATACTTTCAAACATACACTTGTGGCATCGTTCAAAATGTTTGCTGACATTTTAATTGTTTTTTATGAGCATTTTTGTGCTTAGTAGATAATCCAGTGAACTTCATGATTATCAAAAATCTTCTTGTTGGAGTACGTGAAGGATTAATTATAAATTCGTAAGATTTTTATTCCTTTCTTCACTATGTTTATTAAATAAACTATATGTACATTTCGGGCACGAAGTGTCCTTTTTCAATAGATAAAATTCAAAATTAACAAAATTGTAAATACAAATTATTTAGTTTATGGAATTAAATTTAGAAGAGGGTTATATACCGGGTGACCACGAGATCATGTAACAGCCTATAACTTTTTTGATAACAAACCAATTGTTTTCAAATTTGAACCTGATATATAAAACATAAAAGCACAATATTTAATGTAGTGTGACCTTATCTGCCACTTCCGGTTTCACCGGAACTGATATCAATTTTCTTATTTTGAATACAAACATGCCCGTTTTTTGAACATTTATTATAAATTTAACATCTGAAATAATTAAGAAAACCAATGAATGCGATTAATCAAGAAATTATTGTGCTAATATAAAAACAGTAACAAAAATATTGATACTGTCCTTGACGGGAAAAATTGAAAAGTTATCACCATTTCAAAAAAATTAATTATTATTTTCCACAAATCTTTTCATTTTAAAACTTTTTTCAACAAATTGTAAACAAAACAGCCAAATACAGCTGACAATCTAATATTTCTCAATAAACTTAAATTTGTCGGCCGTTTTGAAATTAAAATCTCATATATGACACATAAATTTATTCCAAATTTTATAACGAATAAGAATATTGCAAAAACAGATGTAGTTGCATTTAAAAATAAAAAGTTATAGCCATTTGAAAACCGAAAAAAAGGTTTTTCAATTTTAAAAAAATATTTTTGTCCAAATAAAATTTATGAACAAATGTGTGACCAAACCACTTCAAATTCATTATTACTTTGATTTCAATGACAACTTTGAAAAAAAATATATCTCATATTCATCGGGTGGCAATTTAATATTTTTTAAAAAACTTGAATTTGTCAGCCATTTTTAAAATAAAATGTCATGTATGGCACATCAATGCATTCCAAATTTTATAAAAAATAAGATTATCACAAGAAACGGGCACGTTTGTATTTAAAATAAGAAAGTTGATACCAGTTCCGGTGAAACCGGAAGTGGCGGATAAGGTCACACTAGATTAAAAATTGTGCTTTTATGTCTTATTTAACAGTTTCAGATTTGAAAACAATTGGTTTGTTAGCAAAAAAGTTATAGTAGGCTGTAACATGATCTCGTGGTCACCCGGTATATTTAAAAGATTATTTCTATTTTTAAACATTTCAATTGCTTCTAACATATTTAAGTTGAAATGAATACATTCTTTTAATAATTTAAAATTATTTACAATAAATGTGTGTCCTGTTGTTATAGTATCATGAGCTATAGCTGATTTATCAAGATTATTAAATTTAAAAACGAGATTTAAATATCACATTTACCATACAAAAAATCATACTCTTGATAAATCAGCTATAGCTCATCATACTATAACAATAATTTGAAATTTTTAAAAGAATGTAACCATTTCAACTTAAATATGTTAGAAGCGATTGATATGTTTAATAATCGAAATAATCTTTTAAATATTGATTTAAGTCCTCTAAATAACCCTCTTCTAAATTTAATTCCATAAACTAGCCGGCCTTTATACGATTTCAAATAAATCACACTTGTTTGTTTAAATAATTTTTATTTACAATTTTGAATTTTATCTTTTGAAACAGGGCACTTCGTGCCCGAAATGTACATATAGTTTATCTAATAAACATAGTGAAGAAAGGAATAAGAATCTTACGAATTTAAAACTTTATATCTTACATATTCTAGCAAAAATTATTCTTGTTTGCGCCAAAGCCCTGAAAAATAAGTTGCGTTACGCATGTGACACGCATTCTTTAATGTTATTTTATTAGAAAAGTAATCATTGTTTTTCCTCATATACAGGGTGGGCCACGAATAACGCCCATTAAAAGATTTCAGGGTTCCTGACAGAGGAAAAATTTGAATAAATTCTACATTGCACGGTTGAAAGCGATCACCTCATGGAAAATGTTTCGACTTTCTATCACTTCCGGTTGTACCGGAAATGGCTACCAACTTTGTTATTTTAAATGGAACATCCTATATATTAATTTTTTTTTCGATTCCCCGTTTAATTGTCTACCCTCTCATATGAATTTATATCCACTTAACTCTTACCAGTTTTTGAGTTTATTTGTCAAATATTGATCTCAAATAGACGTTTTGAAAAATGCCTATAACTTCTAGTAGGGACAAGATAGACAGACGAGCGGCATCTTGAATTGTTACTTATAGATCCCTCTAGAAATAAAAAAATTTGCATCTGTCAATTTTGACAATAGGTATTTCAAAAATATCAATATTTCAGTGTGCACTTAAAAACATCATAATTCAATGTTTTCAAATGGAATGGCCAATATTTTATCTCATATGGTGATTGGCAAGACAATTTGCAACATAAAAGTATTATGTCTCCCTATATCTAGAGTAAGTAGTTTTTGAGTTATTTCGAAATTTCTTTCCTCCCAGAATGGTTGCACAATTGAATAATTCCTGTACAATTCACACATGCTCCATACTATGCTACTGTCAATATTCACTGAACCGAATCTAGAAAAATTCGTTTCCAACGTGTCAATATTTTTGAACACTTCGAGTAATATTATAATAAATAAGTGTAGCAATCGAGAAATTATGAATTTATTCGTCATATATGGCTAGTGCGACAGAATTGTTGTTTCAACAAAACTTATCCACACTTACAAGTTTTGGGGTAAGTTTTGTTGAAAATTCTGCAAGTTCTCTCAACAATTCTGTCGCAGTGACCATGTATGACGAATAAATTCATAATTTCTTGATTGGTATACTTATTCGTTTTAATATTACTCGAACGGAGCGTTCAAAAATATTGACAGATTCGGTTCAGCGAATATTGACAGTAGCCTACTATGGTGCACGTGTGAATAGTACAGGAATTATTCAATTGTGCAAGCATTCTGGGAGGAAAGAAATTTCGAAACAACTCAAAAACTACTTGCTCTAGATGCAGGGAGACATAATACGTTTATGCTGCAAATTGTCTTGCCAATCACTATATGAGATAAAATATTGGTCATTCCATTTGAAAACATTGAGTTATGATGTTTTTAAGTGGGCACTGAAATATTGACATTTTTGAAATACCTATTGTCAAAATTGACAGATGTCAATTTTTTTAATTCTAGAGGGATCTATAAGTAACAATTCAAGATGCCGCTCGTCTGTCTATCTTGTCCCTACTAGAAGTTATAGGCATTTTTCAAAACGTCTATTTGAGGTCAATATTTGACAAATAAATTTTTAACTCAAAAACTGTAAGAGTTAAGTGGACATAAATTCATATGAGAGGGTAGACAATTGAACGGGGAATCTAAAAAAAAATAATATATAGGATGTTCCACTTAAAATAACAAAGTTGGTAGCCATTTCCGGTACAACCGGAAGTGATAGAAAGTCGATATATTTTCCATGAGGTGATCGCATTCAACCGTGCAAAGTAGAATTTTTTCAAATTTTTCCTCTGTCAGGAATCCCGAAAACTTTTAATGGGCGTTATTCGTGACCCACCCTGTATAGTAATTACTTATGTTTACTGTATACAATTACGTTGTTATCTCAATGTAAAATGTTCGATTTGGTAATTCGCAAACAAAAACATTTCTAATGGTGCATTTACACTTGTACATTTTCAGCTACAACTTTTAGTTGCGCAATTTTTCAATAGCAAGTTGCATTTGTAAATAACAAAATGTCAGTTTAAAGTCATTCAATTCGATCTGAAAATTGACAATTTATTGTTTGTAAACAAAGTATGCTATTTAAAAATTGCGCAACAGAAAGTTGCGGCATAAAAGTGTACAAGTGTATTCGCTCCTTAAGGGGAATATAACAGTGGTCTGAAATTTAATGTTAGGTTTATTTAAAAACTAAAAGTCCTTGAAAGTTGAAATTTTAACAGCGTATATTAAGCCCAATTATCTAGTAAAATATCGAAGTACTTTTTTTTAAACAATTTGCTTTCAGAGGTATGAAAAAATAATGTTATATTTTTCAAAATTAAAAAAAATATTCCCATATCTTACTAGTTTATACTATAAGGAATATAATGTGAACATTTCATAAAGATGCGATAACTCATGCCCGAGTCAGGTTAAAATAAAACCGTAAATTACCGCCGCCTTGCAGATCTTCTATTAGTTGAACGCGTTGTACACTATCTGCACAATTATTGGAGGGGCGAGCAGCATGCGGCCAGCGTTTATCCCTGGGCCAGTGAACGCTGCGCGGCTTCGCGTTTGTTTTTCTTTTCTTTTCTCAATCATAGTTAACAAAAACGGCTCGCGTCGTTAGCATTTGTTCTCGTAAAATTAATATTTCCCAATTATAATCGATATTTTATTGTACTAGTGTTTTATTTTTATGCTTTCTGACTACTAATGGAATACGTATTTTTTTATACTGCATGTTCACTAATATAGAAAACACGAAATGTTTCACTAATTTAAATAAAGATGTGTAATATACCTTTAATATTGGCTTCCCTAATTATTTGACAGTGTCGGTATTATTAAATTATTTTTAATGTTTTTTAAGCGGATAAATAAGCCAGAAGCAATCAAATAACAATCAGTCTTGTTCAAATCATTATTTCGTCTTAAATCTTTCATCGTTAAAGCAGTTGTTAAATGCCATTAAACTTCTCGCAATAAAACTATTAAAGTAAATTGTAAAGTTTCTAGCAACCAGACCTATTTGAACCAACTGCGACTTCATGAACGGATCAATGATATCAAAACTATAAGAATAGTAAGAATAACGTCACTAATATGAAGCTGTTGTTACAAATCAACTATTTTTTACTGAGCACAGGTAATATATGTTTGACGAATGTTTAAAAAAATGGAGGGTTTAACTGCGTGCATATTCATTGTTAATTATTTTAGAAAAAATAGAACTTCAATAATAATAAGGTAGTTATAATGCATTTCAAATAACAAGCTTCTTGCTCAACATTGCACCGAGCCCAATATATTTTTAAGGCCCGGCTTGGCCCGACCCGGTCATAAAATAAGAGAGATTGAGTTTTGCCTGACCCGGCCCGGTCAACATTTCAGGTCTAAATAAATAAAAAAATATACTTATCTGATTATAGGCGTAGTTTTTAGAAAAAGTAAATAATATATATAAAATTAAGATAATTTATATATTGAATATGATACGGGAAAATCGCCTAAGAAAAATTCAGGCCCGTGCAGTGCTCCAATTGACATATCTTCCCTAAATATTTTAGATCAGAAATCTCAAATATATTTTTTGTTGAGTATAAAATGTCTGCTTGAAGTCATTTTATTATTTATTTGTTCCATTCATAAAAACTAGAATATTTGATAAAAAAAATTGAAATTCTCCCGAAAATTTGGGGTATTTACCCAATTTGGCAGAGGCCAAATTAATACACATTATTTTTATGGCCATAGCAGTTAGAAAAGATAATATTCCTATATAAAAAATATCATTAAAAATCCTGTGTTCCGCGTTTTTCATACGGGGTGTCTACGGTAAACCGTTCGTTAAAAGTTTATGGGGTTGCCGTTGCACTAAAAATTTGGAAAAAATCCTTGTCATACGGTTAAATGAGTTATCCTTATGTGAAATGTTTGTAACTTTATATCACTTCCGGTTCCACCGGAAGTAGCTCCAAATTTGTTATTTCAAATAGAACACCCTATATATTATCATTTTTAAGATTCCTCGATTAAATTGCAACATATTTTATTCAAATATATGTACACTTATCTCTTATAGTTTTGAAGCAAAAAAAAAATATTTATAAAATTTTGACCTCTAAAAGGCATCTTGAAATCTGTCTGTAACTTCTCTTAAGAATAAGATAAAAATATGATTTAAATCTCTACTTGTACCTAGGGGATGCCTCCATAGGTATATTAATTCGCAACTGAATTTTAGTAGGCAAGTGGTAATGTTTTTGTTTTGTCGCGTATGTAATGGAAAATGTCAAATAATAACAGTATATTACGTAACCAGAGTAGTATCCAGTATATTACATATGAGCGGACATGTTGCGCACGAGCTGCGCAGCGGCGAGTGCAGTATTCCGCGAGTATGTAATTGCCATACCACTCGAGAAATGTACGATACTTTACCTACGCCCTAACAAAATAAACAATAAGCATTAAAGAACAACTTAATTATTGTAATAATTTTTAATAGTACCATGACAATGATGATCTAAAATTCTAAAAAAAAAAAACTTAACAATGTAATTGTAAGTGTATTTAATGGTCAGACATTTATTTCAGTATTTAGTTTTTGTGCCACTTCAGTAGCTTCTTATAAAATCATTTCAAAATGTTCATCCATGCGATTATTTGTTAACTTATCGATCATATTATTTAACCAATGTATGCATATTTTATTATTCATTGTGGGACTTTGAATCATTTTACTTAAATGATTAATTTCATTCAAAATTTCATGCCAGACTACAACAGAGCAAATACATTTATAATTTTGAATCTTTAAAGCGAGTGAATGCGCTTTGTGAGTTGTGGAACTATCCCACACTGACGTATTTTCAGATATTTCAAAGAGATCATCAAATATTTGTTCCAGATGATACCGTAACTGTTTAATTGCGTCAATTCTGCTGGACCATCGTGTAGCACTCAAAGCTTTTAATTTAAGATCTGGTAAATTTTTGCAAATGATCGACCACCTTTTCGTATATAAAGAATATAAAACATATATTTCTTGAATATATAAAAAAAAATGATAGTTTCGTGCGTAATATTTACAGCATCATTGACTACCAAATTTAGACTATGAGCTGAACATGGAACGTAGAATGAACGATGATTGATGTTCAACATTTTTTTCTGCAACCCGTTGTGTTTTCTATGCATGTTTGAGCCATTATCATAACCTTGCCCGCGCAAATTTTGAATGTCAGTGTTCAATTGTGAAAATAAATTCAAAACAAAATTAAATAAACCCTTGCCAGTTGAACTAGTAACTGGACAAAAACCAATGAACTTCTACTTTTTTATTTGTATTGTTTAGAAAACCATGTCTAAGTATAACTGTTATTTGTTCCGCATGGCTTGCATCCGGTGTGCAGTATTATATGAGGGAAAAATATTTCGATTTTTTAAATTTATCCAAAATACAATCTTTTATCGCTGTGCTGAGTAATTCAATAATTTCATTCTGAATTTGATCTTCTAAATAGTGGGCCATACTCATCCGACTGGAATCAAATTTCATTTCAATTCTGCGAATATGTTCCGCGTAACTGAATCAAAAGAAGCAATCATTTCTATTGCTTTTAGAAAATTGCCGTTATCATGCTTAAACATATTTTTTGATGAACCTCGAAAAGCAAGACATTTACGTGATAAAAACTTTATAACGGCAATAATTCTTTCTAATACATCACACCAACGCTTTTTTTCTGACTCTAATAGTCTCAATTGCATCTGATTTATAGTAGCCTTAGTTTTGACCATATTATTTAATTGCACCCATGATTTCACTTTTTCATTGTGGAAATTGCTCTTTTCGTGTCTTTTCAAAATGAATGATAAATGTTGCCAATCCGATAAACCGTTCGAATCAGACAGACTACTTGCAATTTTACCAAACATTTTGCAACAAAAACAATAAACTAAATCTTTTGAAATAGAGTATACAAGCCAATCTCTATGAATGTTTTCCCCATTAGAAAGTTTTCTATAATAGTAAGAGTCACTAAATTTTCGATTTTCGTCCGTTATCATTAATGGGAAAATTGTGGTTACGCACCTGTATAGGACCACGTCTAACTAAAATATCAACAAGATCACTATTAATACTAGCAGACCACAAACCAGGGTCGTCACTACATGTCAAACTAATAGAAACCGCTGATGACGGCATAGGTTCTTTAGAGTTATTTTCACTTATATTACTTTTATTATCGTCTTCTGAATAACTTGGGCTGCAACATATTATTTTCTCGTCAGATTCTTCCATAGGTTCGGGAGCCGACGTCGACGCTGTGATAGTTTGATTAATTTCCTGACTATCCTTATTTTGTTGCAAACCAGTCATTTTTTCTTTTCTCGTTTCTGACTTCGATATTGAGCCCCAGAAAGCTTTTTCCTCTTTGGTGGTTCTTAAATCAATTTTTGAATATACATACTTGACCGTGGTTGCGTTCGCATATATTTTTTTCACAAGGTCCTAGCTAGTGTTGCACCTTGCACGAAATCGGCGAAATAAATGCGCTATAGTTGTACGCACAAACGACTCTAGCGCAATCGATTTCGCGAACTTCGCAGTTTAATCACGCACATTCGTTTACCCGGTTAGATTCGCTATCTATTACTATTTTACCTTAAGGGGAAGTCAACCGCTCGCGTGCGCGAGAAAATTGTCTAAAAATGCATCTTTGTGCGGCATCCTACTGCATAAGATATTTCATAAAAATAAATGAATTAAATAACACACATTCTCAAAGGCATCTTCTCCGAGAAGATCATTTTTTTTTTCATTTATGTTACAAATATTACGAAAAATAATAATAAAGTGAGACGAAAATTCGCTTATTTACCAATATTTGCCATTTGATTGCGCAACAACGATAATAACTGGCAAAAATAAAAAATGATCTTATTAAAGTTTGTACATTTATTAAACGAATGTATTTTTTTCAAATGTTTGTTTTTTTAAATAACTATTGTTATACCGCACAGTTTGCAGGTTTATGATTAAAATTACGTTTACATCCAAAGCGATATCCCCCACCCTTTACTACGATCTGATGAATGCCGGCTACTTCTGTCTTTTAATTATGCTTGCGTGCTCTCTCCCACAATCGCTGTCTCATCTAGCACTCGGGTACTCTCTCATACGATGCTAAGGCAATTTCATGGGATCGGATTTCATGTTTCGTGTAAAGTAGATACTGGTTGATTTTCGAGTATTTGCGGAAATCGCGCACGGCTAAATTTCAGAGCTAGCATGGGTTCAAATACAGTTTAAAAATATATTTATTATTTTAAACAATTTTTAAAATTAAATATATACATACAACCCTAAAATGTGTACAGTTTTCATTATTATTATATTAAAATGGGTTTTTCGCCCCCTTTGAGCCGCAAGACCATTTTTTTCGATTTTTCTAGATAAATGCGAAGCCACCGTTGAGTGGCGCTAATCTGGCAATACTTTTTTGAGCAATTAGTAAAAATCTCAAACCATGGTACGCGATTTGGATGTACTTTACAAAATATTGTTTTTTGTGGTGAACATAAAATCGGGTTAAAATCGGACTTTTCTGTGAAATGCAACATGTGCAATGACATTTTCAAATTATCTACATCGGCAACTAATTAAATTAATAACGATGCAGTACAAGGGGCAATAAGTGTAGGTTCCGGGTTTTCAAACGTGAATGAATTATTTTCAGTTCTAAATATTCCATTTATGTCGTCAAAATTATATACAAAATGCCATGAGTTTATTAGCAACGGATGGCAAAAAACGTCCATCATTGCAATGGAACAAGCAGCAAAACAAGAGGCTGACCATGCCATAAAAATGGGTAATGTCGATGAATATGGCGTGCCATTATTTACAGTGGTTGCGAATGGTTGTTGGAGTAAACGTTCCTATAGACAAAATTATAATGCTCTATCTGGCGCCGCTGCTATTGTAGGCCAACAGTTTGGTAAAGTTATGTATTTGGGTATAAGAAATAAATTTTGCTATTCATGCTCGAGGTACCCAAATTCTAATCATAGGTCTTTTAAAAACTACGTGGGACCATCAACTGGAATGGAATCGGACATTTTAGTGGAAGGATTTAAAATGAGCCAAGAAATGTATGGCATCAAATATTCGAAAATAATTGCGGGCGGTGATAGTAGCACATATAAAAAGCTTTTTGAAAGTCGTCCATATTCGAACATCACAATTGAAAAAATAGAATGTTCAAATCACCTACTCAGAAATTTTTGTAATAAATTAAAAGTTTTATCCAAAGATACCCGTTTTCCTATTAAATATAGAAAACATATTTCAAAAAATATATTACGCTTTAGAAAAAAATAAATAAATAAATAAAAGTGGAAATAAAACAATTTTGTTGAAAAAGGACGTTGATAATTCGCTATCAAGCTCTAATTTGAAATGTACCCTAAATAACCTACGAGAGACTCAATAAAATTTACAAATGTTCAAATGTTGATAAATTGTCCCATTAAAACAAATATGTTTGCCAATGTACTCTTTTTTTCTAATAGTTTACTAAATCTCAATGGTGGGCACGACAAAACAAACGAACGTTATATATATTTTTATTTATTCCATTTGTTTTTTTTTGTGATTTACATATTTAACAACATAAGTATGCATGGCATTTCCAATACTTGGTTGTAGAATTTTTCAAAACATTAACAGTATGATTCTTCAAGCAATTTACAACAAATTTATCTTACAAAGACTAAATCAAAAACTCATTCAAATAAATGTTTGTATAATGCAATGTCCGTCGGGGTATTAGCTCGGGAAGAAGATGTACCAAAGAGTAAGAATAAAATGAATTTGTAAAACAAATTTGTTGCAGATTGCGCGAAGAATCGCACTTTTAATGTATTTTTTTGCATATTTATTGTAATTAGAAATAAAATGATTTCAACCGTTACTGCATGATAATCAATGATGTATTATATGTACTCGTATATGTAGATAATAACATGTCTATAGATTACTTCTAAAAAATGATTTAAAATAATCGATATGTATACTTACTTACATTTAAATGTGTATATAATGAAAAACGGATTCTTAAATACAGTAACGCTTATATAGATTATTTTAGTTTGTATTTTTAAAGTATTTGTTGCATATTTTTTATTCATTACCATTATGACTATTCTTTCAAGTAAGTTATTTTAAATTATTATACCAGTGATAATCAATTATTGTTCAACTATTGTGTAGCGTATTACAAAAAAAAACTTCTTCCTGAAATAATAAAATTTATTTATTACAAATTATGGCGGGGCAGACTTATACGTTTTTGAAATGTTGTATTATCATAGTAGGGTGCTTATATTTATAAGTGTGTCGATAGCTTTCCCCATTACCGTAATTACATTAGGTATCTTAACAATTTTCAGGATTATCTAAACTCGCTATTGAACAAATAATTTTGTTCATGTAAATCCCGGACCGCTTTATTAAACAATATAGAAATATAGAAATTAAAATTTTGTAACATACAGATCAATTTTATATAATAAATAAACTTCTACTATTCTAGCATCGAAAGTTTTACTTTCGTTCCTGAAACAATAAAAAAAAATTATAACAAATTTCTGATGGTCTGAATAATTATTTGAAATATCATAAATTGTTCATTTACACCAGGGGTCTCCAAACTACGGCCCGAGGGCCACATCCGGCCCGCGGACAGATTTTGTCCGGCCTGCGTAAAGCTAGCATACTTGAAAACTCCTTTTAGAGAACATATTTTTTATAGCAAATTAAATTTAGTTTACTGAAGTATTCTACTTTTATGTTGAATAATTATTAATATGACATCTACATTAATATGGTCGTGGGCTAACTACTCATAACATTGTTGTAGGCTTATTGTTATTGTTTTTGTGATAAGTTGGATAAAGAAACACAGAATTGTAATGAGTAAAGACATGTATAATATGCAGAAAATTTAACTTCAGTATATAATAACTAACAAATTATTGAAATGAATCCAACTAACATTTTATTTATTTTAAATAAAAACATAACTTATATCAAGCATAATGACATATGAGTAGAGGAAAACAGCCGATTCCGGCTCCACCAAACGCAAGCCGGTAACATAGAGTTCAAAAGGTTTGTCCCCCAGCTAATATAATGCCCCTTTTGCACTGCTTGCCCCCCGCCCCCCTCCCCCCTGTCCTTTTGGCCTGCGGGCGTTCCTCCGAATCTGGTGTTGGTTTCTTCGTATCTCTTAAGGTTCTTCAGATACCGCTGGAGCTAATGAAATCTGCGAATGGGGCTAAAGAAATCTGCGTGAATAGATTTAGTACCAAACGCCGCCGAGCGATATCTCCCAGATGGCGTTGGGGTCGAGCGCGCGGAGACACACACACAATAATAATAATAATAATAATAAATACAAAAAGATTGCATTATATAGTAATAATTGCAATAGCAGCATTATTGTTATCATAGGTGTTATTGTAATTAATCACATTGTAAACAAATCGTCCGCTTTCGAGCAGAGGGCGCTGTAGTTGGACGAGAATCTGGGTTTATTGTGCAGAATTTCATAATCAATTTTAGTGTTCAGTGACTGAGCCCAGATGTGTGTGTGTTGTTGAGATTGTGTGAAATCAAAATATTAAAAAAAAAAAAATGGATCCGACGAATCGGTATAGCGAAGAAGTGGAGTGCACTAGTGGAGAAAACATGGACTACTCTTCAAGGTGCAATCATACAGGATTTTATTACGTTAACCCCGAAAGAAATGACATCGAACAAGCTATAGAACTATGGAACACAGGATTTCAGTTCAATGAGGGGGCCGACTGCATGAATAATGACTTTAACATTTTAAGTGATTTTAATACAAATTTAAACGGTGAGAAAAGGTATATAAATGAAACTAGATACCCGCTAAATAAAAGTGGTCGTGTGTATGCTGCTGTTGGTCTAAGTCCGATTCGGGGTTTTTACCCCGCAATTAGAATAACAGGGCCTAAAAATACAAATGTCACATTCTTACATGCTGAATGGAATCAGATCCTAAAGTATAAGTCAAACATTAGTAATCACCTGATGAGGAAGTCCACTGACCTTGAGGATAAAGAATCTATAAATGTATTCAGTGAATGTAACATTTTCTTCGAAAAAAAGTCAAGGTCAAAGTGGATTCGGATTGAAAAAAATAGATCAAAAATAATTCTCAATGGAAAATTATTTGAACGGTTATGTGAAATATTACAAACACTGGAATACCGTCTGACGCATCTGGAAGAATTGAAGTTCTTTAAATTTTACGATGGGTGCTTGATTGATTCAATGTCAATTTGTAAAGATCAGTTGGGTTCTAACCGAGAACAACAACTGCGTGAAATTGTTGATTATTTGAAAGTGCTTATAAACGAAAAATATAACGCTGGAGTGACAGTAATTGAAAATCTCGAATGCCTTCAAGAAGCAATAGCATTCAATGAGGTTAAAGTGAAGAGCGACATTATTGCATATAGATTATTGCACGTTCGTACATGATGATGAGTGGTGAACAGGAGAAAATAAGCAATGCAATCATTGCTTATTATGATGGCTGTTTGACAAGTGACCATCTCATATTCTTTCCCGAATACTATTTGAAGAAAATTGAAGGTTTACAATTATTAAACATTTGGAATATGTTAAAACCGTGCCAGAAAAATGATAACAACTTTCGACGGAGGCTTCCATGCTTCAAACACTATAATAATATTGGGAGGACGCATTCTGATGGACCACCGCCACCTAAATATAAGTGTTATGGTTGTATTGAGTCATGATTTGTAATAGATATTTGTTTATTTAATTTAAATACAGAAAAATAATATAATAATTGATTATTTATTAACATTACACTACATCCGAATTGTTAATCCAACTATTGTGTGACTTGTCTAATCCCAACCATTTCACGTAGGCCTTCTTTCCTTTTTTTCGTATAACTTTTTCCACTAGATATACATCGGAATGTTTTACTTTCTGAAGTTCCTCTTCGTAAAATGCTCCAGTAATTGGAATACCTTGCATATCCTCCAATATGTAGCTCACGGGGTTTGTTATTTTTATTTCTCAAAAAGAGCCTTTTGTTTACTTATCCGAACAACATCACCAATCCTGAATTTTCCGATGCCAGATATTTTAATTTGCGAATAAACAGTCTTCAATAAAAGTTCTTCTTTATCTTTGGTGACGTTGCAAGGTTACATTCCTGTAGTACTATGCTTCCGCGTATTATATTCATTTGTAACCTTGGGCAAAATGTCGAGCCATCGATATTTTCCATTGAGACTAAATTCGCGATAAAGCTTATCTTTTATTGTACGTATTACTCGTTCTGCCATCGAGGCTTTTATCGTTGTGTAAGTGGAGTAATGATTAATTCCGTGTTTGTTTAACACGGATCGCAGATGTGTGTTGTAAAATTCTTTTCCCTGATCCGTTTGCAAATTTTTAGGCGTTCGGAAATCCTTCAGAAATATAGTTTTAAACGCCTCACTCACTGTGATCCCCGATTTATTCTTTAATGGTACCGTCCACAGATATTTAGAAAAACAATCGATTACCACTAATATGAATTTATAACCTTTATTTTCTCGCGCATAAAGTCCAAACTCGGCTAAATCAGCCTGCCACAAATCGTCCAATCCTTTAATAATCGTCCGCCTACGTGGAAAATGTACTCGAGCTGGCCGATGCAACTCTCTAACGATATCGCCCTTAATCTTGCTCATGTGAAGGCGGTTGTTTAATGAGTGAAACCAAATTAATTATAGTCAGTTCCGTTTGCATCAAACTCGTTTTAAGATCATCAATCTCATTGGATTTTTTTTTTCATCTGACCGAAAATATGCTCTTTCAATTTTTCCAGCGATTCATCTACGTACGACTTTGTAGCAGCGTCATCGGAAACTTGCGGTTCAGATAAATGTCTCAAAAGTTTCCGTCCAACGTCAAAATCACCGCTTGATGTAAATGAAAATCCGGGACCTGGAGGACCCCGAGTAACCGATGAATATTTTCGATGAGAGTGTCGACCAAACTTATCGACGCTTATTGTAGAATTGATGTAACAGTAGCAATTTAATAGATTATATTTGCTTCTCTGAGCTCTTCTTCGATCGAAGCAATTTCATTATCATGAGAAGTATTTCCAGCATGTCGGGACGCATGCAGTAGCCACAATCGTTCAATCAATTCGTTTGGATCATTCCAGTATGTGTATCGGTAGGGTTTATGTTCAACCCGTAGTTGTGAGTCGAATCCTTTACCACGGCTAGATCCCGGTGGATGCGGCTTGGCAGGTGGCTCTGGCGGTGTTGAATTTTTTTCCAGTTCGGATTTTATGATCGTTCTATATTTAAATGATGGATTGCCCCTTATCTGTTTCGTTGGATCACAATCACGATGTAGAGTATTTGTTCTCTTAAGAATATCAATATCATTTCTGACATCCTTTTGTTGATACGCCATAGGATTCTTTCTGAATAGCAATTCATATAGACCTACCGTACCAGTGTACCGTACTGATTTGACAATTAAATCATTTCCATCGAGTTCAATGTCTGTTTTACCGACACGAAAATTGGCATTTTCTGGATTAAAGTGAATACCATAGACAGTGTCAAAATCATCACCATCGCCGACTCTAATTAATTCTTCGATATATTGTCGCGGTAAAGGAGCGAATTTTTCCAAATATATATTTATTTCTTCAGGAGACGGTATTTCAAGAGATGTCCAAGGTGACGTTGCGTCTCTGTCCGGTTCAAATACTTCATCATCTTGTAAGAATTGTACTGCGTCTCTGTACGGTTCAAATACTTCTTCATCTTGTAAGAATTGTACTTGCTGAGGCGGCAATTCAGTGGATTGCAACGGCTGCACAAATGCATTATCACTTTTGATGAGGGTAGAAGAGGATAACTTGTTTTTATTAAATTCTGATTTTATTATTGAAATATCCGAATGCCGATTAGATTTAACTATTGATTTCAACGGATCGGTGATCGGTTTGTACAGGTTCCTCAACATTGCATCATTTTCATTACGATTTATTTTGAGAGCTAATGCCTTCTTTCTGATAGCCTTTTGAACTGAGTTCAGTTTTCTTTTAATATCAGTCATTTTTTTTCGTATGTTACGTTTCACGGTCGTCTTTGTACTCCATGTAAAGGTTGACCGTTATATGATTATATACTGATCGAAACCTTTACGATATCTACCCTCATCTGAGTCTTTGTCAATTGTAATAAAACCGAACTTATCTTTCCAGCACTCACGGCAAAGAGTCTTGAAACGTTCAAATGTCATATCACTACTCACATGATCAGCGTACGCATGTTTCAAGTTGAGATCATCTTGTTTGAATAATATAATTAAATTAGCAATATCACGAATTAAATGCTTTGGAATTCTTGTATATATCTGACAAAGATAGAATGAATCAATGTTATTATGTCGGCCCATACTGAAATATTCTTTGATCTTATCCTGTTTATCACACGCGACGTCGTCAAATATAAAAACTGAATTATCCTCCGCGTCCACCGGGCTAATAATTTCCTCGTTTTCTCTATATACGTGATATTTAACTTCTTGTACACCGTTCAGCACATTCTCCAAAAAGACGTATTTCGGTTGATACAGTGATTTGGAGTAAACGTAGACGTTCTTGAATTTTAGACCGTTTTCGTGGAATAAAAGGGATAGCATTATGTTTGATTTGCCACAATTTGATGGACCACATATCAATGCTCGAATTGAATTATTGAATTAGGTAGCAGATTGCCATGTCTGTGATTTTTAAAACCTTCTCCTACCCATCTATCTAAATTTGAAACAGAAAGAGACTGTTTCTGTTTCACAACCTTCATTGCACTAATAGCGAGAACACGTTCCACATACATATATATATATATATATATATATATATATATATATATATAGTTTCAGGAGAAGTTAATTGTCAAATGTTAATTTATGATGGTAGAGGCATGATCAACTCATTGATCGATAAACTTCCCGTCGAATTACATATACCAAGATATCAATATTGCGGTCCCGGTACCAAGTTGGAAAAACGTTTAAAACGAAGTGATACTGGAATCAACAGTCTGGACGCGGCTTGTAAACAGCACGATATCGCTTATTCGCAGAACAAAGACCTTAGCGATCGACATAAAGCTGACAAGAAGTTAGAGGAGGCAGCTTGGAGTAGAATAAAAGCGCCAGACGCGAATTTGGGTGAAAAGGCGGCAGCGTGGGCTGTCACAAACGCGATGAAAATCAAGAGAAAAATGGGTATGGGCTGCCATTAAAGAAGCCGGCGGCAGGAAAAGAATCAAAACTCCAAGAATTATTCCCATTCCAAAGCAAGGTGGAGTTACATTCAACAGAGCCCAACCGCTATCTCTCTCCTAAAATACACATACAAAAAGAAAATACATTAAAAACGATGGCTGTCGTTGCTTTTTACCAATTATATTGAATTTTAGATCAACAAATATTTTGAATTTTTTTTTTGTTTATTTAATTTAATAGTGAACAATTGTAATATTGAATTTTTTTTAAACGAAAACAATTTTTACTTTCATTTTTCTAAAAAAAAAAAAGCTCACCTGAAATTCCTCGCTTTTAATTTTAACAGTTTCACAAAATTGACTTTAATCTTCATCAAGGTTACTCGTGGGGGTAATGATTTTAAATCGTGTGTTAAAAGGCTTCAATTCGGGCTGTTGTGTCTCGCTACTGGGTTTAATGTACATTCCAAAAAGCTCAATGTTGACTTTGACATTTTGATTGTCACCTCTTAATGCATTAACCAAACGAAGGAACGTCTCACGATTACTATCCAAAAATGACGGAATGTCCGTTACAGTTGATGTTGCTGCCGATATTCGGTACGTTGCAATACGATCTTTAAATGCTTTTGCAATCTTGAAAACACCAGGCTCGATCTCTAAAGATTGTGTCGTACTAGTATGAAGAAAATGAAACTGCTTGCTTGTTGATGCTATCGGATTTGTATCCATATTGTATTTAGTTCGATCAGGTAGAGGGTTGTTTTTACAACAATGTTGATGAAATGCTCGTCCGTCCTTCAATGTTACACCGCACACCTCACAAAGTAATTGTCTATGACTGCCCAAATGACGATTTAAACTATCCGATCGCGAAAATATTTTTAAACAAATGTTACATTTGAAAACCATGACTAAACTTATTATTATTATATATGTAGTATTGTTGAGAGATTGTTATTGATGCTAAAAAGAACGTTCTACTATTATTTTTTTTTTTCGTTAAGAAGAGAAAAAAAATTTGTACTTACAATTAAATTAATATGGTGCTATTATTATTTCAGGGCTTTCCCGTTTGTTAATTTCTTTGATTGCCGTTACGCACATATACGCTTTTTCTGCATGATTTTCGTTGAAATCTTTGCAAGCGTTCTCTGAAAATGCGTCTAGAAAGCGACCCGGTAGCCAAACGTCGAATTCCTTGAGTGAACAGAGCACAGCTTTGCCGTATCGAGTATTTTTTACTTTTACGTTGTAAATTGTATACTTTTCACCAATTTGTAGCTCGGAAATTTTTATAATTTCACGAACAGTCGCCAATTGTTTCACTTTGTTGAAATCCATTTTAATGCACTTGCTCTTATCAATTGTAATGACTGACTGATCATTATTTATCTAATGTGTGCGCGCGTGGGGGAATGAGAAAATGCTGATGGTTTCTATTAATTGTTCTTATGGAATGCTGATAGTGCATATTAATTACACCAAAAGCAATCACATTTTCGCATCATTATATTTAAATAGCATTCACATCCATTGCAAACATTAAACTCAAAAGTTTGTGTATTGTCATCATCAAAATGAACAGTTTTGTGACCACCAATAAAATGATAACTCTTTTTATCCTCTTCCTCGATGTACATAAAACAATTTGCACAATATTCTTTAAAAATGTTTTTGTAAAATGCAGTTAATATGCACACAATTTCACTTGATGCCATTGTTACACTCTTATTATTATTATTATTATAATGAACTTATTAATTTTCTCATTTTTGCTAATTCTGCACTTGCTCTTATCAATTGTAATGAACGTCTGATCGCTATTGCAATTATTACTATATAATGCAATATTTTTGTATTTATTATTATTATTATTATTATTATTGTGTGTGTCTCCGCGCGCTCGACCCCAACGCCATCTGGGAGATATCGCTCGGCGGCGTTTGGTACTAAATCTATTCACGCAGATTTCTTTAGCCCCCTTCGCAGATTTCTTTAGCTCCAGCGGTATCTGAAGAACCTCAAGGGATACGAAGAAACCAACACCAGATTCGGAGGAACGCCCGCAGGCCAAAAGGACAGGGGGAGGGGGGCGGGGGGCAAGCAGTGCAAAAGGGGCATTATATTAGCTGGGGGACAAACCTTTTGAACTCTATGTTACCGGCTTGCGTTTGGTGGAGCCAGAATCGGCTGTTTTCCTCTACTCATATGAAATACTAATGAGATTTATGTAATTGAGATTTTCCACTGACAATAGTTTGTAGTTGTGTACTAATTTTACTTGTACCAATTATTAAAAGAGATTTAAGATGCTCATCAGTTAATTTAGATCTGTAAACATTTTTTGTACTACATTTTGGAGAAGGTCTTCTCACACAAATAAGTAGTACCAAAAACAGAAAACAGCCCACGAGCAAATTTATGCAAATTATCAAATTGTGTCAGTGGAAGACCCTTATAAAATTCCAACAAAGATGAGTTTTGATATTTGTTCTTAATTATATCACTGCACTGTAGCTCAAACATTTCCATTTGAAGTTCCGGGGCTAGGGTTTCCATGTTAGTATCAAAAGGATTATGAAAAATTATAATTTGATTCGCAATGGCATCAAAGTCCGAGAAACGAGTATCAATTTTTTTTTTTTCGAAGCACTCAAAGTTTTGATTACAAAATCGATAGGAAACTCAGTCTCAGTGGTGTGGCTGAATATTTCACATGTTTTAAAATGTGAAAAACATTTACTTCGTAGTTGTGATTGAAACAGTATCAATTTCTTCCGGAATGATTTGATATTAGTGTATAAATCAGGAAGATGCTGGTTTTCTCCTTGCAATCTCAAATTCAGTTCGTTCACATGTTTTGTCAAATCAACATAGAATGCTAACTTCCACAGCCATGCGTTGTTTTGTAATTCAGTAAGAGGGCGATGCTTTTCATTAAAAAAAAAATCGATTACTTCTCGAAGTTCAAAAAAGCGCTGAAGGACTTTCCCACAACTAAGCCAACGTACGGCAGTATGATAAGGTAAGTCATTTTCTCCAATCTCTTCAATAAATTGTCGGAATTGTCGGTGATTCAGCGCAATAGATCTGATAAAATTAACAGTTGATATGACTGGTTTCAGAACTTCAGACATATACAAACATTTTCCGCACAAAGACTGTTGATGAATGATACAATGTAAGACTAATGGTTTTGCACCACCGTCATTTTCTACAGCTTTTGACACAAGAGCGACCACTCCTTTATCTTTCCCACTCATGTTTTTGCCTCCATCAGTTGTAATAGATTTCAAGTTTTTCCATCGAAGGTTCTTTTGATTAATGGCCATTTCAACTCCTTTAAAAATATCTGTACCAGTGGTTGTGCCATGAATACTATACATATCAAGAAGTTCTTTATGCACTTCATAGCTTTTATCTACTCCTCGAATATAAATCAACACCTGAGCAGTATCTGACACATCCGTTGACTCATCCAAGGCCAAAGAAAACCACTCAACATGTCCATTTGTGTCGAACAGTTGAGAGGATATATTTTCAGCGATGTTTTCTACCCTTCGAGCCACAGTGTTTGCTGACATACTGACAGGTTTTAATAAAATTACCTTTTCAGGGCACATTTCTTCGGCTACTGCAATTATGCATTCTTTGATCATTTCTCCATCGGTGAATGGTTTTCCACGTTTTGCAATTTCAAGAGCCACACGAAAGCTGGCACGAGTTGCAGCCTCTTGTTCAGTTTTGAGTTTTGTAAATGAAGATTGCTGCGATTTCAATCCGCGCTTCATAGCTCCGAATTTTTCTGTCCGCAAACCTCCTGTATATTTTGAGTAATTTTGAAAATGTTTGGTTTCATAATGACGTTTATTGTTATATTCCTTGAGAACGGCTATGCTTTCATTGCAAATCAAACATAGCGCCTTCTTACTGGACTCAATTACGAAATACTGAATGTTCCACTGATCTTTGAATTTTCTGCATTCACTATCAATTTTTCGCTTCTTATCCATACTACTAAATCACACACAAAAGCAACAATTCAAATCAAAATACTGTTACAAAGATGTCTTAAACTTAAACACGCACAAACACGTTTTAAGGAGATACGCACTATTTTATTTCACAACAGTGTCATAGGAACTGACTTGTGGTTGCGCCACTAGCCTTCTTATATATTCCAATTACTGCCATCTAGAAGTGAGTGGAAGACACCAGAACTTTCTCGAACCAACGAGATTATTCTGTACGTGCTATTGGCGCCATCTGTTAGCGATAGAAGGTACTACCTATTTCCGCTTGTGTCCACCAGATGTCGTGTCACGTTACTCCTCATGGCTCGTACTCTACGACCAATCTAGAAATTACAGATAATGACAGGAAAATTAATAATATGCAGTGTTGCCGTTTTGCGGACTTTAGTCCGATTTGCAGCCTTTTTTAAACGTTGCGTACTTTTTCGGACATTTTTTTTCAACAGTGGACTATTTCACTTATTACCACCGGCAGCAATGATAATATGGTTTTGGCCCTCGGAACTTACTGGAGTAATCAGTATGGCCCTAAGGCTGGAAAGTTTGGAGACCCAGGATTTACACTATAAATCAATAAAAATTTTATGTACGAATAGTGAAGAATCATATTTCGCGGCAATGCATATTCATTACATTTATGAGTTCGTCGCGTGTGTGTCTGTGAATGGAACAGTAAAAAAGAAACGTAAAAACCAGAAATAGAACTATATTGGTAATCTGCGTTACTCTGATCTTCCCTCGCGTGAACTTCTCCTGTTCTCGGGTGGAGAAGGGAAAAGAAAATTGTGCCTTCATCCACTGCGCATTTCAGGGCCACGAGTCGGTCGACTTCCTCTTAATATTGCTAGCACAAGCATTGATTTTGAAACAATGTTTTTGTTTACGTAAGTTTGTGAATTGACAATGCGTACTTTGTGCATTTCAAATTCTTGCGTAATCATCGTTTTTGCGTATTCTTCATTTCCGTAAGTATATGTTTATCTTTAATAAATAGGCCAACGATTGAACTTGACATACCTACACGTTTGACGGAAAAAGCTTGTTATTTTATTTTTTAAGAATTGATTTCAATTTCAATTTCAAGCAGACACAACATTTTAAATGTATGTAATATTCTTACAAAACAAATAATTGTGTGTATGATGTAGATAGACGATTACTCAAGATTTATATGGGTCTAACTGGGCGAGTGAATGTGCATTATTAAACCGGTAATTTCGAAATTAATTGCGCCAGAGCCATGCGCATTTTGGTCATTTTCTCGCAATGTGCAATACTAGTGACCAGTTGCACCGTAGGTACTTAATCATGGCTAAAAAGATAATCATGATTAAGTTATAAATTGGCTTGCACCGCAACTTAATCATGGCTAAGGTCCCCCAATAACCTCAAACGGTTAATTACCCGATTTACACCGGTTAACATTCCAAGCACTCTTTGTGAAGCTAGCGCGATAACTTCAGGGTATTTAGTATCGTGAAATTATTTATTGTTTTTTGTGTTTAATATTTTTTATTTTATTTATTTATTTCAACTCTATAAGCACCTATTATGCTGTTTTAATAAACAAATGTGCGATAAATAATATTTCAATTACTTAAAAAATGAAATGTAGGTTAATTAATCGTGGTCAGTAAATCGAAATAGTTAATCAGGGCCAGACCAAACAAATGCGGGGCCCGGTGCAATGATCAAGAATGATGACTGTCGCTCTCCTCGAAAATAGTTTATTACAAAAAATAATAATTTTGAAAAAAAGTATCAAAATGACAATTGTAGCAAAAATGTGAATCATTTTTTAAGATTGCCTGAAATCAGTGGTGCATGAAGTAAATGTTGGAGTTTAGAAAAGCCTGAAAATTCGGTTTGGCCGCTCCGCTTTGCGGCCAAAACGATTTTTCGCGGGCTTTTCAAAACTCCACATTTTACTTCATGCTTAAGTTTCAAAGGGAAAACACTCGTGACAAAATTAAAATTGATTTCTATAAAAATAAGTAGGAAAATGTCGAAACTGTTAATGTTAATGCGGTAAATAACATTTCAAATCAATATATTGATCAACTACTTCTAAAACCTCGTAAGCCCCAATTTTTCAAATATTATTAATTGACGTCAAATATATACTTGATTTAAATACACTCATAATGAAGTTATACGTACCATAGAAAAATCAGAATTATTACGCAGCTCATATAATAATGAACTCATATTTGGTGTCTCCTTTAAAATTTCACATTTACAAGGTTTTGGAAGTAGGTTAACTATACAATATATTAAAAATATAAATGGCTTCCCAACTAAATTAATAATAAGTCAAATAAATAAAAAAACAATTTCAGAAAACAATTTCACACATATATCCAAGATCCCCAACTGAATCTAAAAACACGTTCACTACATTTACATATTTTGGCGAAACAACAGTAAAAATTACTCGCATATTCAAAAAACAAAATCATCAAATTGCATACAAATCTAATAGAAAATTATTTAATATACTTTTTAATTCCAAAGATAAAAATGACCCAATAAATAAATCTGGAGTGTATCAAATACGCTGTTCCGAGTGTAATAACGTATATGTAGGGCAAACAGGATGTAGCTTTAAAACAAGATATTTGGAACATTTCCGCGTATTTAAACATAATCAAAATTCAAGTACCTTCGCGAATCACGCTTTAGAATCAAAACACTCATTTCCGAAACTCAATGATCTAAAAATTTTACATCACTGTGCGAAAAGTACCAAATGATGTTAAAATGTATTAAAAAAATACAACTGTAAAACATTTCTAAAAATAAGCAAAATATTATTGAAAGTGTAAATATTTATCAAAATTCATTAAATGTATTTATTACCAGAAAAAAAATCTTGATGGATATAAAAAAAAATTCACTTCCTTATTGGGGTATTGACATTTTCAACTTATTTTTTTTATATTTAATGATGTTTTCTGTACAGTGAATTGATATTTTGGGTTATTTTTGATATTTTTCAGCAGGATTGAACGTTCATATTCATATTTCATATTTTGAATTTTGTAACATCTGCATTTAAGTTGCATAAAAAATATACCACGTTTAAAGTAAACCGTTATTTGACAGTTTCTGTAGGTTTGAGTTTTTTTGAAGCTTCAATAAATTTTTGAATGTTTCTTTTTATAAAATTATATTCCTTATATTATAAAACTACAGTCACTATTTTGACTTTCTTTAGCCGTATTCAATTTGATACTTTTGTTAGCGAGATTAATTTCATTTAATAATTTTCACATGTTACAATAGAATTTCAGTTGATCATTATAGTTTGCCATTTTTAAAAATTAAAATTTAGCTTTTTTAAATTTCCTCAAAACTTCAAAACGGACATTTCCGATAAAATATTTGGTTTGAAAATGTTCACAAAAACATTGATTATTTATAATAATAATCAAATTAAACGTTTACAAAACATCAACGTTCGCTCACTTTGTAAAATTGGGCATTTCAAGTCTTGAAACGAATGTTTCCAATTGAAACGTTAAGCATGAAGAAACATTTTGAGTTTAGAAAAGCCTGAAAATTTGGTAAGGTCGCGCAGCGAAGCGGAGCGCCCGTTCAAATTTTCAGGCTTTTCTAAACTCGAAATTTTTCTTCATGCGCCACACATATAAGACACTGAGTTATTGCAAAAATATTTAAAATATGACAGTTCGCATTTTTAATTAATGCATTGAAATAAAATATTACATATGCAGCTTCACTATTATATTTTTTACACAGAATTAATAAATTAAATAAGTACAAAAATAAAATTAAGCATTATTCAAAATCAGGGGAGCGCGGGACCTTCTAAAGCGCAGGGCCTTCTAAAGCGCGGGACACGGTGGGCCCTGCCCGTGCAAGTGCGCATAGGTCTCCTACCAAAGCAACTCTGTGGTAAATACGACAATATCTATCCCACAGATTTAGTTAAATTAATTAAATAAAGTCGTGAATCATAATTAATGATTAGTAAATATAAACCGTACTTACCATGTTTGCGAATTTCTCCACTTATAATAATCGCTTAAATATTTATGTAGGTATGACACAATTTGACTAGTTTTAATTATTCACTTTGTAATACAACAAGATCATGCGACGAGTGAGCTGTGCGTTACATGAAAACTGAAAATGTTGAGATGCCAGGGGAATTCACCAAAAAATATTGTACCCTGTACAACGGGGAAGTCCCCGCACCGAATTGTTCAATTGCCATTTATTTTCGATATAGATCAATAGATGTCGTTGTTATGACATAATAAAAAAACATTGGAGGAAATTCCCCTACACACCCGCACCCAGCGGGCCTGATCAATATCAAGTGTCCAGGGTTTGGCAACAAGAAATTCCCTACATTAGTATATTTTCATGTTTGAAAGTTTACAAACATGATTCAGTTATTTATTATTTCCACAGAACTGTCAGACGTTCTGCCGTCACTTGTGTTTTCTCAGAATTTATTAAGACAATGCTGTTTATTTACCACACGATATATTTATTGTTATGACGCACTTTCGCAGTGTAATCCAGAACGAAGATGTCACCTGGACCCAAGCCCGGATACAAGGTATGAGACCGGCCCAGGAAAAATATTTTCCTACCGGCCCCTAGTCTCGAAAGGACGCCGGCCGGGAATTGTCCCGGTGTTCCGCCGGTTGTATTCTGGACCTTTGGAGTGTGGAGGTGGTCATTTTGAATATTTACTCTAGTCGTTATGGATATTTATAAATTTATTTTTGTTTCTTACTTTACAAATAAAATTTCAGTTAAGAAGATTGTTTCTCCCACATCTCTGGTTGAGCTATTTGTACTGCGATTTGGATAATCACAAGTTCAATATAATCACGTTGATTTGAATACAATCATATAAACAAATAACATGACATGTTCATTGTGTTGATTACCCAATCCTTGACTCATGATTTAGTTAAAAGAAAGTAGCTACGATTGCAGCGATTAAATAAGTCTTTTTAAAGAAAATGCTTTTTTCTACACTCGTCAAAAAAGGTGAAATTGACAGACCGTTTTGAATTTGCACCGTGAAAAAATTTTATAATTTAGCGTCATAAAACGTCTTGTTTTCACATTAAATTCTAATAGGGCGCAACTAATACAAAATCTAAATTAACAATTTTTATTTAATGCTATAAATAGTAATTAATTGTCCATAGATTTATTTTCTTAATAGGCCAAAAATACGTTTTTTGAAAATGTTTACTACCTTTTTTGCGTAGTCCAATCAAGAAATTGGCAATTTGTGTTTTCGTATTTTGTCTTTGATTTCCTTAGCAATAAATCAGAAACTGCTGCAATTGCTGCATTGTTGATCTCCGTGGGATCACTAGAATCGTCATAATTCATAAATATTTGTATGAATGCAAACAGTAGAAATTCTGATAAATTCGTTCACTGAATAATGTTTTTGTTATTGAACTTGTTTCCATGATTACATTAACTTCGGCAACTACGTACGTATACAACATCTTTCGAATGAATTATTTAATTATTAAAACTTAAAAATGAGTGTTTTTTGATGCATTCTTGATGTTTAAAAAAAAACACTGATTGCGCACATAATACAAAAATATTATTATCTTGCTATTGTTTAACATTGTATGTCTCGTAGTACCTTTGAAACATGAAAAATCACAAATACAAATACCATCCAGTTTTATACATTTCCAAAACATAACTTTCGTTTGGCAGATTAAAACCGGACATGGAATAAATCATGATAGCCAATTATTTAATTATTCCACCTTAAATGTAGAATTGAAAACTCAGGATAGTTGACATTGATCACACGGTACTACATAAACTCACATTTAAAATTATTGCGTACGTTTCTTCAAATGATTTGTGGTTGAATTTTCGGCTACTTATGTTTTATAAAGACATTGTCAAACTGTGACACTTAACCTTAAACTTAACACTTAAAGCTGCATGCCGAAACATACCTTTTGCATGTTCCATCTAAAAAGCCATAGCAAACGTAGTCTTCTGTCTATTTTCACACATGCAATCTGATGACATCAAACTATTTTCGTACTAAATGTGTAATTATTCAACCCAACGCAATATACAAATTTATCATTTGTATTATTATTCACGTTGTGTTGTATACAGGGTGTCTACGCTAAACTGTTCGTTAAAACTTTATGGGGTTGCCGTTGCACGAAAAATTTGAAAAAAAAATCCTTGTCATACGGTTGAATCAGTTCTACTCATATGAAATATTTTCAACTTTATATCACTTCCGGTTTTACCGGAAGTAGCACCAAATTTGTTGTTTTAAATAGAACACCCTATATATTAGTAATTTTTTGGATTACTCGTTTAAATTGCAATATATTTTATTCAAGCATATGTACACTTATCTCTTATAGTTTTCAAACAAAAATAATATTTCTAAAATTTTGACCTCTAGAAGGCTTCTTGAAATCTGTCTGTAACTTCTCTTAAGAGTAAGATAAAAATATGATTTGTATCTCTACTTGTACTTAGAGGATGCCTCTATGAGTGTATTAATTGGAAACTGTCAATTTTCACCATAAGTGTTCTTAAAATGTGAATATCGAAGTGCCCTCTTCAATATCTCGTAATTCAATTTTTTTAAATAGAATGACCCATTTTTTATCACGTGGTACGATTGAGGGAAATATTTCCTACAAAAAAGTATTAACAACTATACTCCTAAAGCAAGTGGTTTTCGAATTATTCCGAAGATTCGTTTTTTGTCACATTTATGCAGGGAATAATGCGCGCATAAGTCGCAACTGAATTTTAGTAGGCAAGTAGTAATGCTTTTGTTTTGTCGCGTATGTAATGCAAATGTCAAATAATAAAAAAAAAATAGTACAAACTTAAACAGAAATCAGCAAAATGAATAAATTCACCCATGAACAAATTATCAATTTTTTCTTTATACATGGCAACGGCGATAGAATTGTTACTCGAACATGTAGAGTATTTAATGAAACTTATCCACATTTGCCGCTGATGAATAAAACAAGAATTGGAAGATTGGAATCAAATTTTGTTTAATTGGCAGTTGCCATGTATAAAGAATAAATTGATAATTTGTTGATGGGTGAATTTATTAATTTTGTTGATTTCTGTAAAACTTTGTACCAATTCTTTTTATTATTTGACATTTCGCAATACAATCGCGACAAAACAAAAGCATACTACTGGCCTACTAAAATTTAGTTACGACTTATGCGCGCATAAATGCGACGAAAAACGAATTTTCGAATTAATTTGAAAACTACTTGCTTTAGTAGTATAGTTGTATATTATTTTTTTGTAGGAAATTTTCCCTCTAATCGTACCACGTGATAAAAAAAGAATCATTCCATTAAAAAAAAGAATTACTAGATATCTAAGAGGGCACTTAGATATTGACATTTTAAGAACACTTATTGTCAAAATTTACAGTTTCCAATTAATTTACTCATAGAGGCATCCTCTAGGTATAAGTAGAGATATAAATCATATTTTTATCTTATTCTTAAGAAAAGCTACATATACATTTCAAGATGGCTTTTAGAGGTAAAAATTTTAGAAATATTTTTTCTTTCTTGAAAACTATAAGAGATAAGTATGCATATGTTTGAATAAAATATGTTGCAATTTAAACGAGGAACCCAAAAAATTACTAATATATTGGGTGTTCTATTTAAAATAACAAATTTGGTGCTACTTCCGGTGGAACCGGAAGTGATATAAAGTTGAAAATATTTCACATGAGGAGAACTGATTCAACCATATGATATGGAGTTTTTTCAAATTTTTAGTGCCAATCCCATAAACTTTTAACGAACGGTTTAGCGTAGACACCCTGTATGTAGTAACCCTTTAATTTATTGTTTGTGTCAATATGTATTATCAAGAATGCTGTGTCTTTCTTTCTTTTTAATTTCACAAAGACTATGCATGGACAATTAATAAAACAGGATATGAGCTTAACCTATACAAAGTTTATTGACTTAATTATGACATTTCTAATAAATTGATATGTCTTATATTATTTATATTCATAGAATTTTTTATTAAAAGTTTGTGCTTAGAAGCCAAGTGCATTTATTTATTTATTTTATTTTATTTTTTATTTATCTTGTTACTACATCAATTTGTTTACACTTGTCAGTAAAATAAGCTTAAAACTATGTCTAATTTAGTTAAACTTAGAAGTTGTATGACTCTACTTGTCTGAGCAAAATTAAATACCCCCTGGCATTTGCATTATGAAATGGGAAACCCACAAAAACCATCCAGGAGCTTACCATACAATCAACTAGCGGGAACATAACTTTGCAGTACTAACTCGCGACGATCTCACCCGTTAATTGTTTTCAGGCAATTAAACAGCAGGAACACTCGTCCTTTTTCAGGCATAGCTCGACCTCACCTGTTAACTGTTTTGTGCGATTAACTAGCGGGAACATAATTTTGACGCACAAATTTGGGACGACCTCTCTCGTTCATTGAGATTTACTGTTCAAGAAGCAATTAACTAGAGGGGATACTCTTTCGTTTTCCAAGCAAAAGCACAGTTCGACCTCACCCGTCAATGTTTTGTATTTCTTCTTAATTCCTTCTTCTCTTCCCTCTTGTTTTCATCCAGAATAATTTAGCCAGTTTTTGATAATCAGTCTTCTCACTCCTCCGACGTATTTCGGGGGAAGTACGTTTGAGGAGGGAAAAACTAATTATCAAAAACTCGCGAAATAATTCTGCATAAAAACTAGGGGGAAAGGAAATAAGAAGAAATACACCTACCTTTAATGCGACGCTCAAATCTTCTATAGTGGAACTACCCGTCGTCATAGAACATAAGTAGAAAAGACTCAACAATTGCTTTACACAATTAAATAGTGGAACCAGCCTTCGTCTTACTTTTGTTTGTAAAGCAGGTTCAACACTATAATTGCTTTACACAATCGAAGAATGAGATTACTCTCATTTTTATGACTTAGGTAGACTCGACACTGCCTTGATTTTATATAGAATTAATCTTACTCTTACGTGATGGTCCCTCCAATGTTTTTATCCCCAACTCCATTCCTAGAGGTACTTTGAACTGTTTTATCAACATAAATTTACTAACTTAAACCCCACTGAAAATTCTCATTCTCAACCGTCCCCGTTTCTACCAAAACATCGACTCTTCTCGTTTCGAAAAACGAACTGGCTTTTAGAATCGACTCTTTGCTACTATCCAAACTCTCCCCTTTTCTCATTTTATGTGTAAACTTTATGTGTTATAATCAACATATTACCTTTCTACTCTGACGTCAGTAACTTCCATCTATTTTCAATCAATGGATTCTGGTTGAAACAGAACATCTTCAATTGTTTGGCATGTCGAATGTTTTGCGTTTCTACCATCATGACATTTATGACGGCTGTCAAAATACTTTGAATTTACTTCAATTGCGTTAATTTTACAAATATGCTTAAAATCACTTTGGCGAGCCTATTTACAGAAAAAACATATCGGAGAAGGAAAAAGGTTTGCATTAAAAATAAGTACAAAAATAATTCAAATGTAACAAAAAAAGAGGATCCATACACATTGATCACTTACAATTTGTCGCAGAACCAAGAGGAAATTATTGTGATTATAAACGTATATTTTTTTAATATTGTTACTAATCCAATACGAAGTACACTGTTAATTTATTTAAGATTTACTGTTCTACACGTTTCCGTTCGTTCTCGTTTGTCGTTTCTTTTTTTGACAGGTTTGTCAAAACATGCGTTTACGATACTGTGCTTTGCTTTTTGTGACGTCACGGTAAAAGAGTAGTGTTCACTATACCATATATAGGGTGTTGAATTGATCAGGTCTATTTCATGAATGTTTACATTCACGTCATCAATTATAAAATTACGAATCAATCTGTTCAAGGTCATATGTAATTGCGCGCATTGGCGTAACGTAAAAAATGGGCTTTATGTTTAGTTTTTTTTATTGATTCCTGCATTACAACCCCAGAAATTGCATTCCAACATGTAATCAAACTCTTAGGAAAGACTTATGCTAATGAATATGTTATTCGAATGCACTTACAAAAAAAAATCGTGAAAGAATGATTACTGTTAGGAGATTGACATTATTCCATGCATGTACAATAATAATAAAATGCAATACAATTAATTTTAATATAAAAATATTTATTTTATTTTCTATCGCGTCCATTTAAAAAACTGTGAATCTTCATTCATTCTTTTTAAAATGGACCCGATAGAAATGCTGTTTGTGTGGGTGTTCAGAAGGCTGTTTATTTTAAGTTATCTAATTTTCAAACCACGATTAAAAATAGCGACCTTTCCTCTAAAATGACCCAAGAAGCAGGAAAATGCATAAATGTGGTATTACATGATACATCCCTACGTATACTTGATTGAATCAACACCCGGTAATTTGGTGGACGCTAAATTAATCATTATCACTGTCCGTTACATCATTGTCTGAACTACTCCCATCCCCAATACAAAAAATAAATTCTGCCACATTATCCAGAACGTTTTGGCTGATGATCTGTCGATAATTGATTCTGTGTGTCTAACAACAGAGTCCCACCTTTGCGGAGTACATTTTTTTAGGGATTTGTGCCACATGGCCAACACTTAGTTGTCTCCATATCCTTCTTCACCTATATGAGCATCATAATATTGTTTTGCCTGTACCCATATCAGTTTCATTATCCGCAGTAATATGGTGGGAGTCGCAATACTTCATGGCCATGTTCGAGTAGATATTCGTCTACCACATATCTGTTAGGTCTAGCATATTGTTTGGCTAGGGCTAATAGTTCCGCCTTGAACTTGTTACATATCATAAGTATATTGCTATCTTGTAGACAATGTGTAATTTGTGTAGGAAGTTTTGGGCTGCTTTTCTATAACACGCTGTGGTAAGGTGCATTGCCATAACTATAAGTGACGGCTCTTCTAAATTTGAGACAAGTTTTTCCTTAGCCCACTGCATAAATATATCTCCATTCATGTCACCATAGTAGCCTGCATGTTCCGAAGTTGTTGCCTAAATAAGGGAACCATTCTCCACGAAATTTGTACTCTGACCAGCATGCAAAAATAATGAAGCACTTTCCCTTAAATCCTTCAGGCTTTCGAACACATTTATTGGAGTCATCTTGCCAAGACCTTTTTTATTGCCTTAGACAAAAATCCATGTTTCATCTAAAAAGACAATATTTCGCCGAATGATAGATTTTATTTTCATTATATTTGTATAGAAACTCCGGTCTTAGTACAACAATATTTCTTTTTTCCACTAACACCCTCCGCTTATCCTCCGTTTTATATCGAAAACCAATATGCGACAAAGAGACGTTACGCTTATGTTTACTATTTCCTTCTTGACCAGTTCCTTTTCCAAGTTCTACAGAGTTAAGTGTTTTTCTGTAAACAATGAACCATAGGGTTTTTGGGCCCAATAAGAATTCAAAATCACAAAAGTTATAAATCATGACACGGGTGGTTTTATTACGGTCGGCGAGGGTGCTCTCCCTTTTCATCCTTTTTTTCTAGACCATCCAAATGGCGATTGAGAGTATGTCACATTCGCGCACTTAATAGTTCTGTTTGCTGATAATTGATAATCGCCGGCCGACCCGCTCAGTGAAGATGGCGTGGGTCAAGATTATTTGTTATTTTTTTTATTTTGGGCGCCACGTGATTTTATACAACGATTATCGCCAGAACCTTTCAAATAAAATCACGAAAACTACTTTTAGACAACGGAGGATATTACAAAAAAAAAATCATTAATTTCCCAGAAAAAAGAAAATAATAAAATATATAAATTATTTTCCCCCAATAATAAATCGTAAACAAAATATGATATTCAAGTGTTCATAAATAAATACAAATTATAATAATGTAATAAATTAATTCAAATAATACTAGATCACAGAAAAACCAAATGACTGCTAATATAGAGCCGAATTAAACTAAAAACATGTTTGGGCTTTATACCAAAACAAAAACTATTTGTTTCATGAAATTTCGACGTACCTTTAGCGCTAAGGGTTTCGTTTTGTTTTTTCTAATGTGAAATTTAATATTGTAAGAATAACTCTATACTTACGTAGTCGTACACATGCTACGCCACTGGCTATTTAATTAATTAAATTATATTAACAGAATAAAAAAAATAATAAGAAGAAAAAGAAAAGTGAGAGAGAGATTTAGCTTATCTGGTTCCGTTGTTGCTTCCGTTTACCACTGTGCCTGCTGCTGACGACGCCGACTGACCAACTACTGTCCAGCTGCCTTACGACACCCTAACCCTCAGAACTTCAAAACGATAACGAACCCCCCTTTTATTTCTTCCTTCCTTTTATCTTCGTGTCTAATTCTGCGTACTTAGTAATTAGAGGAACCAAACAGGAAGTGGGTTCATTTTTAACCAAAAGTAAAGAACCTAAAACACCAATTACGCCTTAGATACTTGAAACAACTTTCATTTTATATACAATAAATCGACATTTTTTTTTTTTAATCGGGAGTGAATTGAGCATGAACAAGTTACGCAACATACCTCAGATCTTGTGCGGTTCTTAGAATGGACTTAGATTGGAATAGAAGTGAATTTCCACTAAGATTTTTCCTCTAATTCCTGGATGAAAATGGAATCCGTTTTTATCTCCAATGGTGCTGATAATCCCACGAAGGTAAATGTGAATTTGTACCAACTCCACAAAATCTCACAAAAATTTGGATATATTTTTACGATAATCCGAATTAAATTTCGAAATTTAAACAATTTGAGCGAAAGCCACAGGCGTAAAAAGACCAAAAAAAAAAGACGCGTGCAATTAAATATCCCAAAATTAAATAAATTATAAAATGCAAATATAGTTGCATATAATAAATATCCAGGAACAAATAAAAATTCTAGCGGAATTTTAAACTGTTACAATTCCCCCCTTACTTCCCCGAGAGAAACTTTCTAATGAATTTCTAGAGCGAAAAAAATTTAAAAAAAAATTAAATACTAGAAAGTTTTAAAACTTATGAGGAAATTAAGGTGAATGAAACAAAACTACACTATAATATCGGAATCGGTTGGGTATGGTTTTAAATCTTTTGCATTCCAAATGCCCGAATGTTTACCATTTTTATCTAACAACAAATAAGTCCATGGTGATAATTTAGATTTTATTCGAAATGGACCTACAAACTTCGGCGCCAATTTTGCTGAAAAATAATTAGCAGCATTCGATACCTCAAAATTCTTCCTTAGGACATAAATCACTGACTTCAAACGTTTCAGAGCGCCTGCGTAAGTTATAGTGTTTCTTATTACGTTCATAATCAATTTTTAACTTGGATCTGATATTTTCAAAT
The DNA here is from genome assembly GCA_932526585.2 of Philonthus cognatus. Lineage (NCBI taxonomy): Eukaryota > Metazoa > Arthropoda > Insecta > Coleoptera > Staphylinidae > Philonthus > Philonthus cognatus. Next base: position 3,689,154 of record CAKOBO020000020.1, on the reverse strand, counting down.
AATTCAGAAAATATCTCAGACTTGTGTTTCATATCGAAACGATTCACTTTGATTACATCACTGTAAGTAATTTTATGATCCGATCCGACTAAAATTTGCTGACGTCCAAAATTAATAAAGCATGGCGTGAAACCAGTCACCTCATGAGTTGCTGAACGAATTGCACGTTTGCCAATTGTTTGTCCCATAAACGATGATTTTGACCTACGTACGATCTCAACATTGTTTTTAATACTCTGTTAACCCTTTCTACCGGATTGGCTTGTGGGTGATAATGAGAATCGTATCTACACTTAACTACATACGTTTTACATAGAGATTTAAATAAAGTGAACTGTTTACCAATATCGGCTTAAATAATTTTTGGAACACCATACACAAGAAATATTTCTTCTTCAATTTTCTTAACTACAACGGAAGATGTTGCTTGTCGAATAGGAAAGAATAATGGGAACTTGCTAAAATAATCTGCTACAGCTAGAATATATTGATGCCAGGAAGAACTTTTAGGCAAAGGGCCAACTAAATCAACACTGAGCATCTGCCATGGCTTATCGACTATTGGTTGTTGTTGCATCAAACCCCTAGGTTTTTCCTGTTCAGGTTTATTTCGTTGACACATCACAATTATTAACATACTTGGATACGTCACTTTTCATTTCGGGCCAATAATACTTATCTGCCACCCTATGATAAGTTTTATGTCCAGCCGTTGGAACATCATGGCAATTCCTCATTATTTCCTTTCTAGCACTTTTTGGAATCACTGATTTCAAATTATTACTAGATTGTGTCAACTTACCTACTAATAAATTACCTCGAACATATTTATATAATTGAGAATTTTCAACGCGTCATTAAGGATCGTAAAGGTTTTTCTCGAATTAATTTAATCATAAAATGTACCCATTTATCTTCAATGTTAGCAGACTTCACACAGTCAATTGCAGGCACACTTCTGGAGAGAGTATCGGGAACTACATGATATTTATCCTCCGATGTACGATTTTAAATGAATACTACTGCAACCTAAGTGCCCAACGAGCCAACCTGCCCTGTGGATCCTTTAAACTGAAATTGAATTCTAACAAAACAGTCGAATTAGCATTTTCTCTTAAGAAAACTGAACTAACCGAGAAATAATCGGTTAAGTTTTTAGGTATTGTTATAGATACGCAGTTGACTTGGGAAGCACAGGGTTTGGCGCTAGAGAAAAAATTGGCAAGAAATGTAAATATGTTGAGAAATCTCTCGCGATCAGTAAATACAGAAATAATATTAAATGCATACTATGTCTACATACATACACACATAGCGTATGGCACCATACTGTGGGGTCATTCACCAATACTGAAGGATGTATTTAAGCTTCAAAGGAGAGCAATTCGTGTAATGTCCGGTATTAACCATAGAGCTGACTGCAGAGAAAACTTTATACAGCTTAAGATTCTCACTGTCCCTTGTATGTATATCTTGGAGTGTCTAGTCTATATTAGAAACAATCTAGATGCTTATGCATGGAATAAGGACTATCATATGTATGAAACGCGTGCTAGAAATCATTTACGAATAATTAAGTTTCGCTTATCAAAGGCCAGGACAGGCACAAGATATTATTGTATCAGTTTCTTTAATATATTGCCCAGTAATATACAACAACTAGACCCTAAGCTTTATAAAATGTGGTGTAAAAACTACATAACTAACCAAGCATGCTACTCATTTGATGAGTTCTTGTCAACTCCCATAGTGTAGAGTAGTATATACTGTAATATTTTAGTTTTATTATACTTTACTCATCATTTTAAAAATAATTGTTTTGTGTATATAATTAATTTATATTGTAATTTTAATATCCTGTTTTAAGTGTCATATTTATTTATTTTATTATACAATTGTAATTTTAATGTGTTTTTAATTTGGAATGTTTTTATTACATTTCTAAATGTAAATTTACAATTGTAGTAAATGTAGCTTTTGATATTTCTTATATTATTTATCGGTAATTCATTTGTAAATTTTAGACAAAATTATATCTCATCTGCTATTACAGTGATTATTCTAAATTTAATTGCTAAGATCTATGACCTGTGTAAAACATGTAAATGTTATTAGCACCAATAAACATTATTATTATTATTATTATTATTATTATTATTATTATTATTAGTATTATTATTATTAGTATTATTATTATTATTATTATTACTTAACCACACTAATGAATAATGATCTGTAACAACCGTAAATTCCGACCCCTCCAAGTAAGAACGAAGCTTTACCACACCCCAGATAACCGCAAGGCACTCGCGTTCTGTGGTACTGTATTTCCTCTCAGCGTTAGTTAACGATCGACTAATGTAACAAATAACGTGATCTACTTCATTCTCAGTCTGTGTAAGAACTGCCCCAATGCCATAGGCGCTAGCATCGGTTTGCAATGTAAATGGTAGAGAAAAATGGGGACACCTTAAAATAGGCGCAGAAATCAAAGCATTCTTAACTAAATCTAAAGCACGATTGCATTCATCTCCCTAAACAAATTTAGATGATTTTTTTAACAACGCCGTCCAAGGTTGAACCAAGTTCGCAAAATTTGGAATGAATTTTCTATACCATGAGGCTAATCCTAATATACTACGTACCCCTGACACATCTCTAGGCACAGGTATATTCAAAATAGCTTGAACTTTCTCAGGATCTACATGAATACCCTGCTCATTAACAAGATACCCCCGGTACTTCAACTCTTTTCGACAAAACTGACATTTATCTCTGGATAAGGTTAAATTAGCTTCTTGAAGTCTAAAAAATACTTCTTTCAATATTTCACAGTGTTTCACGAATGTTTGAGTTACCACTATGATATCGTCGAGATATACAAAGACGAAGGCTTCAAGGTCAGGACCTAAGACAGTATCAATCAGCCTTTGCCAAGTTGCCGGTGCATTGTGCAACCCAAAAGGCATCCTCTTAAAACGGTATAGACCTCTTCCGGGTACTGTAAAACTAAGATAATCGTGAGATGATGTTGCTACCGGAATTTGCCAATAAGCGGACTTTATATCAAGTGAGGACATGTATGTCGCATTTCTAAGTTTGTCTAAAATGGCGGAAATATATGATAATGGATATGCGTCCCTTTTAGTTACCGCATTTTGTTTCCTAAAATCCCCACAAAATCTGTAAGTACCGTCTTTTTTGGGAACTAAGATAACAGGTGATGACCAAGCCGAATGAGATTTTTCTATGATGCCCTTCTCCAACATATCATCTAACTCGTTATCAATCAAACGTTGCATATGTGATATATAATATCGCTGCGTTATTGGCGATAAAGTAGTAACAATTTCGTGTTCAACTGCATTCGTACAACCTAACTCCTTCCCTATGTTAGTAAAATACTCCTCAATAAGTTTGTCTAAAACAACCTTTTGCTCATTATTCAAACAACTATCGGACTGGATCGAATCTAAAATAACTTCTGCAGAAAATTTCCACACATCATTAGATAAATCAGGAACCACTCCCACTTTTTTCCAAAAATCAATTCCGAGTATTAAATTATGCTTTACATCAGGTACAACTCATACACTAACAACAACTAATTTGACAAGTAAATCTACGACACCTAAACAGACACAACTATCTCCATTTGCTACTCTTACATCTGAAATCTCAGTGCTAATAATTTTTAACCTTAATTTATTTAATTTATTCCAACCGGGACCTCCTAAAATAGTATGGCTAGCACCCGAATCTAACAACTCGAATAACTTCAAACCAAAAACTTCCACACCTAAATAAGGACGTTCATCAGAGTTTACATGTGACAGGATATATTCTATAATAGGCTGAAATGTACACGGTTTAGTCGATTTTTCTAATACAACAGGCACACGACTCAATGCCCTGCTTCTAAGTTTCCCTGACATTTAGGACAGTTATAAACTTTAAAACCTTCCATTCTACACGTAAAACAATAAAGTTTACTACGAGTAGAACAATTTCTAGCTAAATGACCCGTTTTCTTACAATTCTAACAAGTTTTTTGATTGCTTCTCCCGTTATTAATCGAACTACAACTCGGAACATTTTCATTATAAGCATAAGCTAAGTCTGGTTCAAGAACAGCGGAACTTCTCGGTGGTGCTACAAACTCACGCATTGTTGCTTAACTAGCCTCTATTTTTCTTACCAAATTTAATAACTGAGATATAGATGTAAGTTCTACTAAACTAAGTGGCATTTGATAAACAGGTAATACGTTTTTAAGAATTATTCTAAGTTGAATATTTTCCGGTAAATGTGTAGATAAATGACTAAAAAGATTTTGCATTACTGAAATATATATGCCAATAGATTCTTTCGATCCTTGTGTACGCGATTTTATTTCTTCAAACAGTTTTTCATCATAATCAGGGCGTTGAAACTCTTCACGCAAACCCTCTACCAAGTCACCCCAATTACGAAAATATCGCCTATTCGCCCGATACCAGATTAAAGCATTCCCAGCAAAAAGATCAATTGCAGATGTAAACAGATTTGGCAAAGAAACTCCCCTAGCTAACCTTAACTCCTCCACGCGTTCTAAAAATGCATTAAGTGACATCTGTTTCTGTTCTTCCGGAAATGACAAAGCCCACTGACGAACGGGTACAGATTTTATATTCATTGATGTATTTAAGTTATCTTCGCTTTCAGAAATGTCAGACGAAGAACAATCTGATCCCTCTTCATTTAAATTAAGTGCCTAAATATTTAATGTACCCGACTTATTTAAAGTCGATTCTGCCTTAAACTTTTTAGTTTTCACTTTAAAATCTGACACACACGTTACTAACTGAACAAGCAAATTTGATTTCTTATCTTTTTCACTATCAGCACTGGTAGGTAATCTATGAACTCTATTAAACAGATGTGCAAGTTTTGTAGTTATTTTTTTGTAAGTTGCTGATTCTTTTTAATCTGCGAAATTTGCAATTAACGTTTTAATGTATTTAATTTTATTATTAATAGCATCTAATTCATAAGCAAATTTGAATGGATAAGCAGGGAAGGAAAATGCACCGGATTTTTCTAATTTAATCAATCCTCTTATTATTTTACGTTGTACTTCAACTGACATATCCTCTAACACTCCCCTAATTTTCAACTCATATAGTACTTAACCTCTCCTTGAGACAATCGATTAATTTCTAATTTGAAATCCATTATATACAATTCTTATTCATGAACACTTTACCAAATCATATATGTTTACTCTTACAGTCCAAGATCTACGGCCCTTTTAGCCGTTTATGCCCTTGAGCCCTATCTGTCGTTTGAGCTCTTTGAGACTTTTGTGTCCTTTGAGCCCTTTATGCCCTTTGTGTCCCTTGGACCCTTTGAGCTCTTTGTGTCCCCTGAACCCTTTGAGCCCTTTGTGTCCCTTGAACCCTTTGAGCCCTTTAGGCCCTTTGTGTCCCTTGAACCCTTTGAGCCCTTTGTGCCCCTTGAACCCTTTGAGCCCTTTGTGCCCTTTAAGCCCTTTGTGACCCTTTGAGCCCTTTATGCCCTTTAGGCCCCACGTTGGGTGCAAATTGTCACGTTCGCGCACTTAATAGTTCTGTTTGCTGATAATTGATAATCGCCGGCCGACCCGCTGTGAAGATGGGGTGGGTCAAGATTATTTGTTATTTTTATTTTGGGCGCCACGTGATTTTATACAACGATTATCGCCAGAACCTTTCAAACAAAATCATGAAAACAACTTTTAGACAACGAAAGATATTACAAAAAAAATCATTAATTTCCCAGAAAAAAAAAAATAAAATAAAAAAAATATATAATTTATTTTCCCCCAATAATAAATCGTAAACAAAATATGATATTCAAGTGTTCATAAATAAATACAAATTATAATAATGTAATAAATTAATTCAGATAATACTGGATCACAAGAAAAACCAAATGACTGCTAATATAGAGCTCCCCAGAATTAAACAAAAAAATATGTTTGGGCTTTATACCAAAACAAAAACTATTCGTTTCATGAAATTTTGACGTACCTTTAGCGCTAAGGGTTTCGTTTTTTTTTTCAAATGTGAAATTTAATATTGTAAGAATAACTCTATATTTACGTAGTCGTACACATGCTACGCCACTGGCTATTTAATTAATTAAATTATATTAACAGAATCAAAAAAAAAATTAATAAGAAGAAAAAGAAAAGTCAGAGAGAGTTTTAGCTTATCTGGTTCCGTTGTTGCTTCCGTTTACCACTGTGCCTGCTGCTGACGACGCCGACTAACCAACTACTGTTCAGAACGAACATCCGGAATTCCAGAACTTCCAAACGATAACGGACCCCCCTTTTCTTTCTTCCTTTCTTTTATCTTCCTGTCTAATTCTGTGTACTTAGCAATTAGAGGAAACAAACAGGAAGTGGGTTTATTTTTAACCAAAGGTAAAGAACCTAAAATACCAATTACGCCTTAGATACTTGAAACAACCTTTATTTTATACACAATAAATCGACATTTTTCTTAGAATGGACTTAGATTGGAATAGAAGTGAATTTCCACTAAGATTTTTCCTCTGATTCCTGGATGAAAATGGAATCCGTTTTTATCTCCAATGGTGCTGATAATCCCACGAAGGTAAATGTGAATTTGTACCAACTCCACCAAATCTCACAAAAATTTGGATATATTTTTACGACAATCCGAATTAAATTTCGAAATTTAAACAATTTGTCCACAATTATTTAAATACGTATAAATGTGTATTCACGGCGGCCACCATTGAGAGAATTCTTATCCCGCTCAGAACGAGCGAAATCCACAGGCGTAAAAAGACCACAAAAAAGACGCGTGCACTGCTCGCAATTAAAAATCCCAAAATTAAATAAATTATAAAATGCGAATATAGTTGCATATAATAAATATCCATGAACAAATAAAAATTCTAGCGGAATTTTAAACTGTTACAAGTATGTAAAGAATTACGAAAATTATGCTAAGAAGGGTAATGGTACTTTCATTAAGAAAACGAGAAAATCAACGTAGAATGTGTTATGGATATAAATATTTATTATTTTTTCTTATTCCTGTCCGCCGTAAATTAGTTCATTTCTTTACGGTCCAAAATCCGACACTTTATCAACCAATTGATTAGTTTAGTCAAAGGGTCTGAGAATATATTAAATTACGTAGAAGACGTAGAATTTTATGCCTCATAAGAATTTTTAGAATTTTATGCCTCAATATTTGGAAAAGCGTGAAGTACTCGTCCTCGAAAATAAAAGGAGACCTCCATTGCATTTTTCCTGGTTGAAGTAGTCCATTACGTTAATTATCATATCTGGAGCTATTTACTAAGCCTTTTGTTAGGCATTTTGAGTTTATGGTTATAAAAAACTAGTTCTAATCAAAAAAAAAAAATTATTTCTACACTTACACAAAACTAAACTAATACACACTATGAAACAAACACTAAAAACTCGCAAAAACTAAAACAAACAGAAAGACTTGGAAACTTAGAACAGATAGTGACGCTACTGGCGTTTCTGGGAAGCGTTGTGCTCGGGTAGACATGCACTATGATGATATGATTAAATTTATAAAACTGCATGTATGCATTTTCCTGCTTCCTAGGTCATTTTAGAGGAAATGTACACTAGCAAACAAAAATTAAGAAAAAAATCGCTATTCAGTTGAAATCCAACGCCTTTTATCAATTTTTCAAAAATAGGAAAATTTGAAAAATCAGCCTCAAGCCGGGTAGCAATACACAATATGGGCGTTTTCAGCCTGTAATTTCTAACGGCCCTTCAGAGATTTAATACTTATGCCTAAAATTACTAACGCCGCACGCGTAGCTTTTACTTAAGGTCCCTTCGGCGATTCTAGTGCATTCGTATCAAAAACTATGAATGATGATAGATGTTCCTGATAAACATGGTAAATAACTAATTTAAAATAAATAGCGGCCTGAATAGGTGGGATTCATTTCTTCATTTGTAACACTATTTTGCAAACTCAGTAGAGATTAGGGATGAGAGGTTTAGTAGATCTCGAGCGCCACTACACCTAGGTATTGACGGATAACAGGTTGTCTTTTAATATGTTTATTAACCAACAGCTCTTTATATATACAAAATTAAATAAAATAATATCCTAAAATAATTATATGCAATACTGAAATAAACAAAATATACCACAATTCATATGTAAACAAATGGTGTTCAATACGGCGGTATACCGGCGATTTGACGGTTTCGGCGGTTATGGTTTGTAGGCAACTCAGCGCTTTGTACACTTACTGTATTGCGTTTGTGATAGCCACTAGGTCTGGAGAATTCCGCGGCGGCCAAAGAACTCTCTCTAGGAGACGAGTCCGTACCGTTTATATAGGAAAAGGGGTTGATGAATAAAACGCGGGTGGAATCGATATTGGAGGTGGAAATTACGTTGTGAAGTTGGCGGGTGGAATAGGTGTTGAAAGTGGAAATTATATTGTGAAGTTGGCCAAATTCGGGTGTAAATTGGGTAGTCTATGATAAAGAGGGAAAAGATAAATACACAATATGACAGGAAAAGGTGTACATGGTTGCATAGGATACGGCACGTTATACTCCCCTCCTTCTTTCTAAACTTTCGTCGTTCCTCAAGAGACAAAATTTCTTGACTTGGATGCTTTCTATTTCGGATGGACTCAAACCAAATAGTCTTATTTTCTCCCCATTCTCCAGCCAGACTCTCTGCCCTCGGTCCTTGAACTTCTTCTTCTTCTTCAAGTAGTTTAGCGTGTTTTCACTAGACTGCCTGACCCGTGGTATCTTGAAAATCTTCACGTGAAAATTGTTGTCGACCACAGGTAGTAGTTCCTGAATATCCTGCAGAAGGGAGGACGCCTCGAGTGAAGTATCCTTGTCATCGCAATTTCCCGGAACCTTTACATCTGGGGTAATAGGATAATCCGGTGTCTTTATCGGCTGCGGAAAAGGAGACAACGGCTTGCGAACTGGAGGAGTATAGGGGCCGAACAGGCGGTGATGTATGGACACCAGCCGAATTATATCCTCCACAGATCGACCAGGGGTAACGGGGAGTCCGGATTCATACATCGAAATGTCCTCGTACCCGTCCTGGTTAGTCGGGTGTAGTATTAGGGTGTCAGACATCTGTAAATATGTGCCCATAAATACACGAAGACAAAAAAAACACAACAGAAATAAACAACACATCTAAAATTAACTATACTCCTCGTTTAAGGTCCTTCATATGAATGTATCGTATTAATTTGCCACCATCGTTATTCAAATCAAATCTGATAGAAGAGATTACTTTGTGAATGTAATATGGCCCAGCGTATTTGGGCGCTAGTTTTGCCGCGAACAAGTCTGCTGCTGAGGATAATTGAATATCTCTTCGGAAAACCTTGTCTCCCTTTTTCGGATTCCAGTCCCTTCTTCTGAGGTTGTAATAGTGGGCCTGTCGTTGTGATGCCAGGTAGCTGTTTCTTTTGACCATGTCCTGGATTTCCCACAACTTTCCATTCGTTTGAGATGTGAAGGGCGGCCTACTGAAGTAAAGGGTAGCGGATCGGCTTGCAGATCGGTGTCCAATTGGATTGGTGCACGGAGTTCTCTGCCGAAATTAAGAAATGCTGGTATGAATTTCGTTGTTTCGGAAATGGTTGGGTTTATCGAGAAGCATAATTCGAATAAGTGTTCGTCCCAGGCCCGATGTTCGTCTTCGCAGTATATGGCAATCATGGTATTGAGGGTTTTATTAGCACGTTCAACTGGATTGGCTTGAGGTTTGTATGGTTGAATCTCCATTTTATCTACCCTAAATTCTTTCAATAGGTTAATGAATTCCATTCCTATGAATTGTCGTCCATTATCGGCTATGAGGATTGTTGTTGCGCCGAACCTCAAAACTAATTGGCGGAGGAGTGTGTTCACTATGGCTGATGACGTTGCCGATCGCAGTGGAGCAAATTCTACCCATTTGGTGAATTAATCTTGAATCACTAACAAGTAATATATAAAATTACGAAAAAACTATTCGTGAAAATGCAAACAATATCTTAATTAATAAGACAACTTGAGACGATAAATATTCATTGAAACAACTACGTTCCGTGCAAATATACCTCCGGATATTGAATTATACAATGAAATATTTAAAATCTTATTTAATTTGATTTGTTACAACGCTCTATAAAAGTATATGTAACGCTTAGGTCAAGTTCTCTTCAAACCAACTAACAATACAAATTTAAAATGAATGACGTGTATTTGTACGGGAAGTAGTTGTTTCAATGGATATTTATAATCTTAAGTTGTCTTATTAATTAAGACATTGTTTGCATTTTCACGAATAGTTTTTTCGTAATCTTATATATTATGTTTAAAGTGTGCAAACTATAAGAAGCGTAAGCTTATTTTCTCGAATTCAAATAGTTTTAAATTTGATTTTATCTTGTTTGAACTGTACCGTAAGGTAAATAATAAGGTCTCACATTCTACATACCTGCTAATGACATAATCCCCTTTTTTACCTATAAATACCGACCATCATTTTCACTCATTCCATTTCTGTGTACCTGTTCATTACACACACACCACTTTTTCCAAGTAAGTTTGTTTTAATTTTATTCCTAATTTTTTTAAACGTCATAAGCAAAGCTATACTGAAGAGAGATAAATCTCGAAACGCATCTATAGATGGTCTAAGACATTAGTTTTAATCCAAGTCCTTTCACTTTTAATTTGTTGCTATCTCTCCTTTCATTTTAAATTTGTATTGTTAGTTAGTTTGAAGAGAATTTGACCTAAACGTTACATATACTTTAATAGAGCGTTGTAACAAATCAAATTAAAAAAGATTTTAAATATTTCATTGTATAATTCAATATCCGGAGGTGTATTTGCACGGGAAGTAGTTGTTTCAATGGATATTTGTCGTCTTAAGTTGTCTTATTAATTAAGGCATTGTTTGCATTTTCACGAATAGTTTTTTCGTAATTTTATATATTATGATTAAAGTGTGCAAACTATAAGAAGCGTAAGCTTATTTTCTCGAATTCAAATAGTTTTGAATTTGTATTTATCTTGTGTGCACTAACAAGTAGTTGTGTCACTTCTTGGAACGTGGGAAAGGTCCCATTAGGTCCACGCTGATAGTATGCCACGGAGCTTTGATGGTAGTTGCCTTTATAAATCTTGGAGGTTTCTGCGTGGACGATTTGTACTATATACACACCTGACAATTCCGGACGTATTTTAGGATATCCTGAAACATACCTGGCCAAAAATACGTACGAGCTACTCGCTTTATAGTTTTTGCTATTCCTAGGTGGCCGGCGGTGGGTGTATCGTGAAACTCTTGACACATTTTATTTCGTAGATGTGATGCGACGCACAACTTCCAGGGATTCACTACTTCTGGTTCGGCGTAGGCATACCTATCCCACACGTAGCGATAGAGGCGGTTATCTTTGAGACGGTATTCCGGATAATTCTCCGGTACGTTTTGAACTTTGGTGACCATTGATTCATACTAATCCGATTTTTGAATGAACAGAATTTCCTTTGTATCTATATCCTGGATAGGTTCACGAGATAGAGTATCAACGAGTTGACTGCACGCCTCTTTTCGGTATTCGATATTCATATCGAATAGTTAAAGTTCCATGATCCACCTCGTAATCCGCCCGGCTGGGTTCTTTTCGTTCTGTAACCACTTTAAACTTTGATGATCGGTAATTACCGTGAACTTATAACCCTCCAAATATGGGCGCATCTTGCGGATTCCCCAAATGAAAGCCAGACATTCTTTTTCGGTGGTGGACTAATTTCGCTCACCGTCGTTTAATGATCGGCTAGCGTAACAGATTATTTGTTTCGCGGTTTCTGTCCGTTGATAGAGTACTACTCCCAAACCAGTGTTAGACGAGTCTGTCTGGAGATATAAATGCTTTGTGAAATCGGGACTGCGGCTTCTGTGAGGAGTTGCTTCAGTTTCTGGAATGCTACTGCACAGTTGGTGTCCCATATAAAACGTTGTCCCTTCTTTAATAGTTTGTTGAGCGGTGTCACAACGTCAGAAAAGAGAGGGATAAATTTCCTGTACCAGGATGCTATCCCGAGGATTCGGCAAAGTTCTCTTACAGTACCAGGTGTTGGTAAATCTAAAATAGCTTTTACCTTATCAGGATCTGTTCCAATGCCGTTTCGTGATACTAGATGCCCCAAATACCTCATCTCAGTTTTACAGAATACGCATTTATCCAGATTAAGCTGTAGACCGGCCTTTTGTAGACAAACTAGGCAAACCTCTACTAGATTCTGTAGATGTTCTTCGAATGGTAGGCTCAACACTCGAAGAACATCTACATAATCTAGTAGAGGTTTGCCTAGTTTGTCTACAAAAGACCGGTCTACGGCTTAATCTGGATAAATGCGTTTCTGTAAAACTGAGATGACACAATGATGTCGTCTAGATAGGCGAAAACTTTCGGTTCCAGTTCTGGTCCTATTATTCTGTCCAACAGCCTTTGGAAAGTGGCGGGAGCGGAGTGGAGTCCAAACGGTAGTACGTTGAACTAGAAAAGCTCTCATCCCGCGACAGTAAAAGCGGTAATAGGTTTGCTTTCCTCTTCTAATGGTACCTGCCAGTTGCCGTCCCGTAAGTCCAATGTAGACAAGTATTTAGCACCCCTTAGCTTTTCCAGGATAGAATCAATATACGGCAGTGGATTGGCATCTTTTACTGTTACTTGATTAACCTATCGAAAATCTATACATAATTTATTCTCACCATTTTTTTCTTTACTAGGACTATAGAACTCCAGGAACTCTGGAAGGGTCCTATGATTCCCCGATTTGGCATCATGTTGATCTCTTGGTTAATCTGGGACATTACAGCAGGGTTTCGAGGACGGTGTCGTTGTTTGATGGGAACGTCAGTGAGTAGTCTTATTTTGTGCTTCACAAGCGAAGTACGGAACGGTGCAAATAACTAACAAACTCATTTAGTTTATCTTTTTCGTTAAGTTGTGATGATGCCATCAATGTCAACTGGACAGGTTCCTGTCTCCTTCTTGGGCAGCAAGTTACGGTTTTTGCTTGAAAATATAGGTTAGCTTTAGATCTCAACAGTAAATCTAAGCCGATTATAACATCGATGGTTACGTTTTCAAACACAAGGAATTTAAATTGGTCCAGTAAGACAACCAATTTTAATTTTATACCACATTCATTTTCAACATAGATCTGCCATCAGCAACATGTACAATGATTGGAGTCCGGGCTATTGGTGATATTGCTGATTCGAGGCGAGTTTCAGTCGCTTGCTCGTTTGCCTGCACGATTCGAATATTATTTCTGCGGCAGCCATCCCGAGAAAGCACATTAGGTTTTCTGCAAATAGATCAAAATATTTTTAGTAGGTTCCTACAATCCCGCCTCAAGTGGCTTGGTTTGCCACAGTTCCAGCAGACGGTGTCTTGGTATGTTGTTTCGATCGACCGGAATTTTTCCATTTCTCTAGCTCGTGACTGAATGTTAACGGCAATCGGTGGCATCGGTGTATATTTCTGCCGGGTCGTTTAATTTGGCGGCGGTGTATAGGCGAGGATGTCATGTTGGAGGTTTTCGAAGTCTTTGGCCATACAGATCAGTTCGGTTAAATTCGAGAAATTGATTCGGCGGATGTAACCTTTATATCGGGGATGGAGGTTATCATATATTCTCTCTAGCATGCTGTCGGAGGAGAAACCTCCGTGACGACGGATGAGCGTGTGAAGGTCGGTGAGGTAATTCTTCATGGGTTCCTCCAAAGCTTGGGTCATGGCCCGTATTTTAATTTCTAAGTGCAGTTTCAGTCGATTGGGGAAATACAATGTTCTGAAATCTGTGAGAAAATCACGAAAATGTTTCTAATTCATTTTATTATTACGAAACCATAGTAGAACGTTTCTTTTAAAAGTTCTGGCTGCGCGCTCATGACTTGTGATGATGTCATCTGATAGGCCGCGCACAGCTCTTCGAGACGCTCTATGAAGGAGATTGCGCATTTGCTGCCATCAAACACCAAACCCCACTTACGTACTTGTCACGGGTATCTCTAGCTTTGAGGGTGATTTTGGTGTGAATGTCGATGGCTGTTGGTTTAGCGATTTCAGCCGGGCTCGTGGGTGGGTGGATAGGCGGTCACTTAGTTCCTGTAGCGAACCTCTAGCAGACAGATTTGCCATTCTCAGGTCGGCTATCAGACTCTCGATATCCTCCAGGTCGGCTAGGGGTCGATTGTTCACTGAAATTGACATGGGTGATTTCTTTCCCATTTTAAATAAAATTTAATTTTCCGGACTCAACCTCTTAATCCCTGAGTAGTTAGTCCCTGCTCGGGCGCCAAATTTGTAACACAATTTTGTAAAGTCAGTGGAGATTAGGGATAAGAGGTTGAGTAAATCTCGGGCGCCACTACACCTAGGTGTAACCAAATAATAAGTTGTCTTTTAATATGTTTATTAACCAACAGCTCTTTATATATACAAAATTAAATAAAATAATATCCTGAAATAATTATATACATAACTGAAATAAACAAAATATACCACAATTCATATGTACACAAATGGTGTTCAATACGGCGGTATGGCGGCGACTTGACGGTTTCGGCGGTTATGGTTCGTGTAGGAAACTCAGCGCTTCGTACACCGTATTGCGTTCGAAATAGACCCGGTGTCAGCCACTAGGTCTGGAGAATTCCGCGGCAGCCACAGAACTCTCTCTAGGAGACGAGTGCGTACCGTTTATATAGGAAAAGGGGTTGATGAAAAAACGCGGGTGGAATCGGTATTGGAGGTGGAAATTACGTTGTGAAGTTGGCGGGTGGAATCGGTGTTGGACACAAACTACTACCTTTAATAGACTAGAAACGGCTCTAAGACCCATTAGAACATTGCAAACAGCGACCTCTTGTGTTGGTTACACTCGTAAATCGATATAATACAGATTTTACCGCCTTAATACAGATTCCTATAAACTAATATTTCGGCGGAATTTTTAAATACGGTACTTAAAAGAAACTGAATATATATGTAAATTTATTATAAAGTAAGAAAAAAAAAACGGAAAAAGGTTTATGTTGAATAAAAACCGTTGTACATAAAATCAAATTTATTGTATATATTAAATATTATAGACGTATAACAGAATAATACATGCATTTTTCAATTTCATTTTTTTAATTTCAAAAAGAAACTCTAAATAACTTTTTTGCCAATATCGATTCGGTTTTGAGATAATCGGATTTAAAAATGTGTACTTAGTAGCCTATGGATTACGTTAATGAACAACAATTGAGTGATTCGAGTTAATCTGTTAGTAAACTTTTGTAAAAAAAATCAGTGCAGTTGGAAACAAAACGAGATATGCAAAAAAAGTTATTCAGATTATCTGTTCAAAATTTAAAAATG
This sequence comes from Philonthus cognatus, assembly GCA_932526585.2. Classification (NCBI taxonomy): domain Eukaryota; kingdom Metazoa; phylum Arthropoda; class Insecta; order Coleoptera; family Staphylinidae; genus Philonthus; species Philonthus cognatus. The sequence continues at coordinate 3,673,677 of CAKOBO020000020.1, read as the reverse complement.
TATACGTTTCATATTTCGTCTCCAGTTAGATATATACAAATGTATAAACATATATCAAATAAAATTTACTACCACAGAACATTAATACATATTATGGGTTCGTCAACTATTAAATAAAATTATTAGATAAAAACATTAATAATTAGAGGTAATTTGTACAATAAAACATAGTATTTACATGTTAAAAAGAATATACATAGAAATCATTGGGCACTAAAGATTTCAGAAAAGGAATAAAAGCATTTTTCTGTTAATAATATTTTTAGTTGATTTTTAAACACTCTTCTAAATAGAAGAGTGTTTAAAAATCAACTAATAATAGAAGTGCCGCATATGTCGGCATTAACTGCTATAATAAAGTATTAAATACATATAAACAATTCAAAGATTTGCCAAATGGCAAATCTTTGAATTGTTTATATGTATTTAATAATTTATTATAGCATTTAATGCCGACATATGCGGCACTTATATTTAACCTGATATTGGTCAAATTAAGATCTTCTTTATTGCGTACGTTATGATTATGAGTATCGACGTGATTTTAAGATATGTTGTGAATCAAATGTATATAAAATTAGATTAAAATTGTATAAGGAAGGAAGAGTCATCAACTGCAAATGCTTAAAAAGTTATCTAGAAGGGGCATTGAAAGGCTTATTGCACATTGCTAGTACATTTTTTTTGTAAAATGAAAATATCATCGCAGGTTGAACCCCAAAATAGTCCATATGAGAAGACTGATTGAATGAGTGCGTAATAAATTGTTCAAGACACTCTTTGAGACTAAATGTTTAATATTTTATAATCTATTGCCCAGATTGAGTTTATAATAACATAGTTACACAGTAAAAGTGATTTAGTTATAATTTGCTATCCAAACTTTTTTAGTCCCTAAAGTGGATAAAATAAATCCCTTGTACCTACAAGTATTACTGGGAATAATTGAGAGATATATCAAAGTAATCAATTATTAAAATATTTGAAAATAACCCTGTTTGTATCTTAATTTATTTATACATTCTTAACTGCTATAATATGGATATTCATCAATTTCTTGCATTGGTTTATTAAATGAATAAATTAACTATGTAATTAATAAAGGACATTGTTAGTATATATTTTTATATAAACTGGATAAATACATATTTACTAAAAGTAGATTTTAAGGAAACCAAAATATGTAAATATTAAACAAATTTTAGAGTCATCTACCACTGCCATTGATGATTTAAAAATCGAGGCTGGGCCTTCTACAAAGACTTCTACACCTAATTCTCCAAACATTTCATTGAAAATTGGTAGATAAATTTATAATTTTTTATATTTATTTTATTCTACTTCACATATTTTACCCGTATACAGGGTGCCTCACCGAAACCGCACATTTAAAGTATATGGACTTCTTATTAATGTATTGTAATAAAGTTTTAGTCACTTATGTAATAAAGTGTGCTCTTTTCAATAAAAATATTATCAAGATTATAAGACTTTCGGTTTTACCGAAAGTCAACACCAACTTCTTTATTATAAACAAAACGCAATATTTATTATTTCAAATTTGGATTTTGCATAATATTCTGTACAGTAAATCATTAAGTAACACAACCTCTATATTTAACCATTTTCGAGATATTAGAAAACATTCAGGATGCTGTAACTTGTAATTTTCGACTGAGCCAAAAAAAAAACAAATTTTAAAGTAAATAATGAAAACAGTTAAATTTTATGGTAATATTACTTAATGATTATTTTCTCAGAAATGCATGTAGATTCTAAATTTAAAATAAAAAATATAGCATTTTATTCAAAATAAGAAAATTTGTAATGACTTCCGGTATAACTGAATGTCGGATAATGTTGAAAGAGCACACTAGATAACATATATACTGAAATTCTCATTTAAATACACTAATTAGAAATCAAAATACTATTAGTGTGGGGTTTCGGTGAGACACCCTGTATAAAGAAATTAGTATCTCTATAGTGTCCTTCCATTTTCAATTTGAACATATAAATTTTGTTTTTCCTTGTACTTATTCTTTCTTTATTTTTATAATTTATAGCTAAACGTCGCCGGAGTTTACTGAAAGACGTGAATGTAATAAAAGCTTCAGAGTTAACTCCAAAGGCACATAAATTTTACTCAAAATTGAAAAAATGGAGTGTAACAATGGCGGAACAACAAAGAAAAATTACATCATATGAAGAAAGGCTAGTAAATGCCAACAAAATTATTACAGGACAGAGTTATGAGAGCCTTTTGCGGTGTGTTAATAATCCAACATACCATTTTATTATGTGACAGCTAAGAAATCAACATTTATTTTACCCGCAGAATTGCATGAACACTGTTTTATCTTTATTAACAGTCAGTTTATTTTGATGTGACCACGATTCTATAATATTGAGATACTCTTGAGCTTTAGCGATAGCTTCAAATTCGGTTTTTGCAACAATAATGGCGCTAACATAATCGGCATATAACAAATGGAAAGCTAAATGCGCTATGTTATCAGCTAAATCATTGACGAATATATTCAAAAGAGTGGGCGATAGGCACCAACCTTGCGGCGTACCCACTCCTACACTCTTATTCTGGGATCTGTTTTCTATGACCTTATAAAGTCATTGGGTATACCTCTAACACCAATGTGATCCATCATTTCTAGCAGCAAGTGATGATCGATAGTGTCGAACGCTCTGCTAAAATCTACAAATATTTCTAGAATTATATTTTTATTGGCTAGAGCTGAGTGGATTTCTTTTATTGCAGATAGTATAGCCTTTTCCGCTAAAAGGCTTAATCTGGCATTAAAACAGTATTCAAAGATTTTTGAAAAATGTGTTTGAAGTGCTAGTGAGCGAAAATTATCCATGTTCTCACGGCTTCCTTTATTCTTAAATATTGGTACAATTTTAAACAGTTTGGATAGAAGCCTTCTTAGAAACATTCATTAATTAAGTCTGATATAGGCTGTGGTATAATTGAACCAACATGAACTACAATAAAATCATGAATATTATCAACTCCTGATGATTTTTTGTTGTAAATTGTTTTGATCACTTTTTTAATTTTAAGTCTATTAATAGGTTCTAAGAAGAATAATATGTTTGATTTTTCGGTATATTTTAACATAATACTACTTATGAGATCACAATTTTGAAGTTTTGACAAATTAATAAAATACTCATTAAACTTTGTGGCTATATAATTCTTTCTAGAAATTACTTTATTATTTATTTTAATCTGAGTAATAATATTTTTATTATTACCTGTGTTGAAATTTTCATTTAACATATTCCAAGTTATTGGGTAGCAATATGGACTAACATACAGAGGGTAGCAATATGGGCTTAATTACATTTACCTTTTAACTTATGATATATTTTATTTTGTCACCCTTTCGTTGTTTTACTCCCTTTTAAAAAACTCGGTCAGTATTTGCAGTGATTTACTTTCGTCTGTATGAACTGTATTTGTTCTTATTTTCCCATAATTTAAGGGCTTTTAATTTAATTGGATCGACAAGGTTTTTCTTTTTACAAATTGCTACAAATTGTGTGAACTTATTTTCCCTTCCCTTTAATATTTTGTTCACACTTCTTGTCCACCAATATAGGGAGCATCAAATTAGCAATGAACATAATTTATTTCCCAAGTTATGTTCTGAATTTTAAAATTTTATTGTCTGAAACATTATTCTATCTTTTAATATATTTTTTAAAATTATTGATAAATTGTTTTCCGTGCAAACTCGCGGAATACTATAAAATAAATAATTTAGAGAACTTGATACTAAAAAATTAAATAATGTCCCAGGCACAATAAGATTACCCTTTTCATATTTTCTTGCCTCTATGAAATCCTCATCGATTGCATTCACATGTTTAATTCTGAGATTTTTAAGGCAATCGTCACATTTTACAGATTTATTTATAATCTTGATCATTGCCCCACTCATATATTTAACGGTGCATCGACCAATTTTAGTTTTTTCTAAAGAAATAAAACCTTTAGGTACTTCAACAGAATCTGTTCTGGATTCGTCAAAAGGAACTACCCCAGAAATAACTTCACCTGTTAATAGTTCCCTCAGATTATGCAATCCCATAGAATATGGCTCTTTCCTACAATTGGCACCAGGTGGATGGTTTGCCATATAATTGTTTATTACTAAAGTTTTGTAAGAGCTTATAAAATGGGTTGGATCTGGACTAATATCCCTGACTCCATGGGCTCGAATATAGCTAAAGAAATTTTCAAGAGCATCTTGGTTTATTAGCCCAGTTAAAAGAAATTTAAACTTTTTTTGCATTAGTAGCATTTTACTTATATAAAAAATCCCCTTAATTGAGAATTTCAAATTATTTAGAGAAGGTACACTCACAAAACAATTTTTGCCTAACGAAAAAAAATTCATTTCTGAAATAAATTTCACGGCGTCCTCCCATATATCCATATGTGTGGAATACATTGACACTGGGCATTTTAATGGTTTTTCTCCCTGAACTTTAGTGTATTTTATAAAATTTACACTGTCAAAGAGATTATCCAGAAATAAAATTAAGTCAGCAGTATCCTCACTCTCTGGCGGAAGTTTGTTGTTGTCCATTACATCTAAAAAAAAGAAAGTACAAGCTGTATTTATTTTGATTATTAATTCATCTTGATCTGTTCTTGTGGCTATTATTGTTAAAAAAGTGTTATGAAAAATGAATCTATATTTCGTTGTATATACAAAAACTAAATTATCTTACCCCATTTTTATATTCTCTTCATTAGAGAGTCAACTGTATGGCTGAAGACTTGAGTGCAGTTTTTCACTTTTATCTTCTTTAATTTTCCTGGTATCACATGCTCGTCGGTCAGTTTACTACATATCCTTAAATCGGGCTCGGATGCATCAAATTCATAGAATTGTTGGATATGCACCCATTTTGCCACTTTAATCTCACCATTTATTTTAAAATGGAGATTTTTTGATAATAAATTGTTTCTGATACCTTTAAATAAATGTGGAAAATCGTATAGTGGGATAATCTCCTTCCCATCTACAACAAAACCAAATTTATTATTTTGAATATTTTCTTTCAGAAAATATTCATTGGTATCTTTTAGAAGCATGTTTATTGCAGCTCTATTTGTGGTACCCTGGTCACATACAGTGGCTACAACATCGAGGCCAGCAGAGAAACATCCCTTTGTTATACTTTTGATTAATATTTTTAATTCAATTGATTGAATTGCGCCACTGCCGAATGTAAACACAATGGGCTGTTTCCAATGTCGGAAGATGCCCTTTACATTAACATGGTTTGCAAATAAAGCACTTTTCGTCGTACCATTGTCTTGAAATCCTGTTATACTATCTTGTTTCCTGTTGTAATGTAATGATGGAGATAGTTCCATTTCATCAAAAAACTAAGACACAGACCTTTTCTCTTTCATCTTTCATTATTTCAACATTTGCATTTAATGATTGAAACATCTGTGTATTAATTCCAGGTTTCATTAGAATTTTTTGTAGCAAATTATTAAGTGTTTTTGGAGAGGGCAAAGCAAATATTTTATGAAGAATCTTATAGCCTTTTCCACTACCTTTGTACAGAGATAATGGCAATCTTTTTTCATCAAGTGTGTATCTTCTCGAGCGGGCACTTAAATGTTGATTTCTTAGCTGTCACATAATAAAATGGTATGTTGGATTATTAACACACCGCAAAAGGCTCTCATAACTCTGTCCTGTAATAATTTTGTTGGCATTTGCTAGCCTTTCTTCATATGATGTAATTTTTCTTTGTTGTTCCGCCATTGTTACACTCCATTTTTTCAATTTTGAGTAAAATTTATGTGCCTTTGGAGTTAACTCTGAAGCTTTTATTACATTCACGTCTTTCAGTAAACTCCGGCGACGTTTAGCTATAAATTATAAAAATAACGAAAGAATAAGTACAAGGAAAAACAAAATTTATATGTTCAAATTGAAAATGGAAGGACACTATAGAGATACTAATTTCTTTATACAGGGTGTCTCACCGAAACCCCACACTAATAGTATTTTGATTTCTAATTAGTGTATTTAAATGAGATTTTCAGTATATATATTATCTAGTGTGCTCTTTCAACATTATCCGACATTCAGTTATACCGGAAGTCATTACAAATTTTCTTATTTTGAATAAAATGCTATATTTTTTATTTTAAATTTAGAATCTACATACATTTCTGAGAAAATAATTATTAAGTAATATTACCATAAAATTTAACTGTTTTCATTATTTACTTTAAAATTTGTTTTTTTTTTTGGCTCAGTCGAAAATTACAAGTTACAGCATCCTGAATGTTTTCTAATATCTCGAAAATGGTTAAATATAGAGGTTGTGTTACTTAATGATTTACTGTACAGAATATTATGCAAAATCCAAATTTGAAATAATAAATATTGCGTTTTGTTTATAATAAAGAAGTTGATGTTGACTTTCGGTAAAACCGAAAGTCTTATAATCTTGATAATATTTTTATTGAAAAGAGCACACTTTATTACATAAGTGACTAAAACTTTATTACAATACATTAATAAGAAGTCCATATACTTTAAATGTGCGGTTTCGGTGAGACACCCTGTATACGGGTAAAATATGTGAAGTAGAATAAAATAATTATAAAAAATTATAAATTTATCTACCTATTTTCAATGAAATGTTTGGAGAATTAGGTGTAGAAGTCTTTGTAGAAGGCCCAGCCTCGAATTTTAAATCATCAATGGCAGTGGTAGATGACTCTAAAATTTGTTTAATATTTACATATTTTGGTTTCCTTAAAATCTACTTTTAGTAAATATGTATTTATCCAGTTTATATAAAAATATATACTAACAATGTCCTTTATTAATTACATAGTTAATTTGTTCATTTAATAAACCAATGCAAGAAATTGATGAATATCCATATTATAACAGTTAAGAATGTATAAATAAATTAAGATACAAACAGGGTTATTTTCAAATATTTTAATAATTGATTACTTTGATATGTCTCTCAATTATTCCCAGTAATACTTGTAGGTACAAGGGATTTATTTTATCCACTTTAGGGACTAAAAAAGTTTGGATAGCAAATTATAACTAAATCACTTTTACTGTGTAACTATGTTATTATAAACTCAATCTGGGCAATAGATTATAAAATATTTACACAAAACAGAAAATCGATTAGCGAAATAAAGAAACAGGTACAAAAGCTTCCTAAGCATAGTAACCAAGCCTATTCAGAGTTAAGGAATTGAAAGCATAATGTCATAATAATATTCAGTTGCTTTATATAATAGATTATAAAACATTTGTACAAAAAAGTAAATTATAGGAATGGAAGAGAACAGCTATAACACTAGAAAAATATGCTAATTAGGCATATTAAGGAAGCTTATACAAATAGATTTTCAATGAAAGTCCCTTAATGGTGCTAACATGTGTTTACAAAAGAATAACAATTTTACGATATAGGAAAAGTACATTAAAGTAATTTAGATTATAAAGGAATTCCTACAAAAACGTAGTTTTATTTGAATTAGCACAATGTAATTTTTATACTAAACATTTAAATATTTACACAATTAATATATGAGTGACACTAGTTCATTTCTTTATTGATAAAATGTTGAATGAAATTCATGCGTTTACGTAAAGTAAAATTTTAAAATTACCGCGAATACTGCGTCAGTTCGAAACGATCGAATAACGGTACACGAATGTGTGATAAATGCGTGTTAGTCTGGTGAACTGAAGACTTTCGCGTGTTTTTTCGTATATTTTTTTTTCCATATTTATGGAACTTACCTGGAATATGTAGTATTTTTAATACCCATTTGGAAGTACCAGTCGTTTTAGTGACTTAACGTATGTGGCATCTTAAACACACACACAAAATTAGGTTAGGAATTTGTCGTGTCAAATGGCTAACATCTAGACCATTATTCTTAGGGCATTGGTGGAGTAACTTGAAATTCAATATAACCAGTGGCTGCGTAGGATCACAAATATTAATTAATTTCATAATATGGAACATAATAATGTATATGGACGTTGTGCTGTTATTTTATTGTGATACAACTAAAAGTTCCACAAAATATATTATACAGGCTTAAAAATCCAAACACGTAATGGTTTTCGAATTTAGATTGAATATGCAAAACGTTTCCCTGAGCAAAACTCGAATTACGAAGAATACTTTGCACTTTTAAGATATTTAAGTTAGTTATAAAATATAATTCTATCCAAAGCAAGAGGGTGTGTAAAAATATAAGATATCTATAAAATGGCGAGAAATAAATTAGCAATGGCCCTGCTATAAATAAAATGTAAACTAACTGTAACAAAATAATTATGATTGTAACAAGCAGTAATACTATTTAATAACGGTTCAATTATATTAAATAAATGACGAAGTGATTTTAAAAGTTTAAAGTCTAAATATCTTGTTGATTAATACTTTCACTTTCTGATAAAGATGGTTCGTCGTCGGATTCAATCGACACAGAGATCACTATTGGTTCGATATTTAACAAGTCCAATTTATTTTCTACCTCCCATGCCTCAGAAATTATTTTCTCTGTGTGGTTGATGTAATTTTGCCAGTGCTGTTTCGGTAGATTTTCTACTACGTTATTCCATACATTTAAAACTTCAGCAGGTGACCCTGTAGTTTTAAAAATAGCTTCATCATAACGTCTTTTAGTCTCTGACCAAACCATTTCGATAACGTTAAAATGGCAATGATAGGGAGGTAGTCTAAGAACACAATGATCATGTTCTGCAGCGTATTTATTTAAATGATATTTTTTTCCGGCACTGTTTGCTTTTCAACCAGATTCCAAACAGCATCTTTTAAAAGATTATTTGGAAAAGGGACATTCTTCTTTCCAAGCCAATCTATAATACGTTTTTTGCTCCAGTTTTTTCTCTGAATTTCATCTTCTAGATATGTTATCTAGTATAATTAAGGATGGTATTATTGTGATAATCACCCCTTTTATTATTACATTTAAAAATTAGAGATCCATTTGTCAAAAATCCGTCTTTATTTCCGGCATGAACAATAACGTAACGAAACTCACTTCCAGTTTTTCTAAAATTACTGTATTTACTGCCATCTTGCCACATTCTTCTATCACCACTTTTGCTAAAAACCCATGTCTCATCCAGAAAAACCGGTTTATAAATGTTCTCCTTTTTAGCAACTTGATATTTATTTTAAAATAAAATTCTCTTCAACCTGATTCCAGGCATATACAATAAATGTTTTCTTCCGTCCTGCTTTTTAAAGCTAAAGCCTATTTTCTTAATTCCCAAATATAAAGAACTTCTCGAGATTCCAATTTCTGGTGATTATTCCATAAGTTGCCAGTAAATAGTGTCTATAGTAATATGTTCCTTTCGGGCATACATTTTGTAAATCACATCTCTTAAAAAATGCAGAGTATTCTTTGTAATTCGAGTTTTACTCAGGGAAACGATTGCAGACATATTTCTCCTAAATTCGAAATCCGTTGCTCTGTTTTCCTCTCGTAGGTTGTATAATGTGCTTTGTGGAACTTTTAGGGCTTCGGACGCGTTTTGAATTGCCTTAAATCGAGATCCAAATTTATTTTAAAAATAACTTACTATATTTAGCATAAGCTTTTCGGATTCATCGGAATATCGCATTTTAGTAATATATTTTTGCGTAATTTAATGACAATAACAGACATCAAACTTTTGACGTAACATCTAATTAGTAATGGACGTTCATTTTTGTTGTTTATTTTTTGTTTCATCTGATTCATGAATGATAAATAAAGATGGGGTTATTCCAAATGGGTATTAAAAATACTATACTTCTATTATGTCCCTAAATTGCATACTTTTCTAGTTTTCTGCCTGCTCCTCCCTTCCGTTAATCCATTTACTCAATTTTGGGAAAATTGTATGTTATCTCTTACAGAGAAATTCATAATCTCATTTAGTTCAAAAATAATCACTGATTACTAATATATTTATATTGAACATACAATGTAATTATTACAGGAATCAGCGTTTATTTTTGAACTGAATTAAATTATGAATTTCTTAGTAAGGGTTAATATACAATTTTCCCGAAATTATGTAAATAGATTAACGGAAGGGAGGAGCAGGTGAAAGACTAGAAAAGTATGCAAATTAGGGACATAATAGAAGTATATTCCAGGTAGGTTTTCACTGAAAATCCTTTTTTGGATCAATGTTGTAAATATATTTAAAGTACAATGCTGCCAAATAATGCTAACTAAAGTAGAAACAATCTTATTTGGGTTATGAAAGAAACCTATTAGAACATATTTTTTTTAGAAAAGAATTGATATTGGCAAATACCTACAATTTAACGAATAAAGCACTAATAACCTTTCTTCACACTTTTATTTGAATTACCAAATGTACATTACGGACACAAAGTGACCATTATCAATGGATTAGCACTAAATACAAAACAGAAATTTTAAACTATACAAGGTGGCCAGAAATGGTGTGATAATCTTCAGGTAGTGTGATTCGTTAATTTTGGATAAAAAATCTAAATAAAAAAATATTGTATTCTTCCTCATAACATCTCACGAGGTCGTTAAAATATTAAACGTATCTCTGGAAATTAGTGTTATTTTCTATTATTTTGGAAAAAATCAATAGAACTTACAATCAATTACACATTTGTAAAATTTAAATGACATAGGTGATAAATAAATTGGAAACTTTAACAAATTAATAACTTCTTCAGAAGCATTTTTTTAAAATAAAAATAGACCTGGCAACTATGTATTTTCATATGTAACCTTATTAAATTTCACTTGACTTTGACATATACTTGTCATAATTTATTTGTGTAAGTTTGTATAAGTTCATCGTACTTTTTGAAGATGTACACATTCAACCAGTATGCAGATATGTACATGATATTTGGATTCTGCAATGGTAATGCAACTAGTGCCAAAGATGAGTACCAACGAAGATATCCAAATCGCCAACAGCCCTGCGTAAATACGTTTAGAAAATTAGACCAAAGGCTACGCACTTTTGGGTCGTTCGTTTATAATAACATAGATGGAGGGAGACCTAGGGAACGTCGCACTGTTCATCTAGAAGAACAGATGTTGAATGCAGTTCAAGAAGATCCCAATATTAGTACGAGACAAATAGCTCAACAGTTAAATGTCCCCAGTAAAACAACAGTCCATGCAGTATTGAAAGAAAATCGAATGCGTCCATTTCATGCAAGAAAAGTTCAACCACTGTATGAAAATGATAACGAGCATAGACGTATGTTTTGTGACAGGATTTTAGATCAAATTCGGGAAGAACAAATTTTTTTATTAAAAATTCTTTGGAGTGATGAATGTACATTCACTAGAGATGGGGTATTTAATTGTCATAATTATCACTTTAGGGCAGAAGAAAATCCTCGGGCGGTTAGAGAAATGGGACATCAAAGGAAATTTTCAGTTAACGTCTGGCTTGGTATTCTAAATTTACGTGTAATTGGGCCTTTTTTTATTCATCAAATATTAAATGCCTTAAATTATGTAAATATTTTAGCAGAAGTTTTGGAGAATGTTCCACTAAATTTAGTAAACAACATGATGGTGCACCACCTCATACAGCAAGAATTTCAAGAGAATGGTTGGACGAACATTTTCCAAATAGATGGATTGGGCGCAATGGACCCATACTATGGCCAGCAAGGTCGCTGGATATGAATCCACTTGATTTTTTCGTTTGGGGATTTTTAAAAGAAAAGGTGCATGCAACACCTCCAGTGGACAATGTAGACGTCATGAATAGAATTCGTGTTGCAGTGGAATTAATTACTGAAGAGATGTTGCTCCGATGTTGTAATTAATTCTATCCCACGGCGGCTCCAGATCTGCTTAGAAACGGATGGTTTTCAATTTGAACATTTACTCTAATCTTTCATTTTTGATGTATACTTCAAATTTTAATTTTTGTAGATTTGTTAAATTTAAGATTATTATTAAATTAAACACTTGTTTGATCCATTGTTGCCAAATTTACATTTCTTTAAATTGGCTCGTGAGGAGTTATAAGCCACAATACAATATTTTTTTACTTAAATTTTCTGCTTGAAATTAACAATGAATCACTCTACCTGAAGATTATCACACCTTTTCTGGCCACCTTGTCTATAGGCAGGCAGATTATAATACAAAGGCGGTGGGAGTGCAAAAAGGAAAAAAAACGTAAATTAAGAGGTGAGCCGAGGGAATGAGGGTGGCGGTACAACCAGGTAAAGTGGATTAGGGGAAAAAAACACAGATTAAGGTGGTGCAATTAAATCTAATAATGTATTGTGAAGTGGACTTAAATCAAAATTCAATAATTTATGTTCCTGTTTTTTCATTTCAATGGCTTCTAACATGTTTAATCGATAATTTGATGATTGTTTTAATAATTTTATGTTATTTATTGTGATTTTGTGGCCGGTTTCTAGTAAATGGTTAGCCACTCCAGATTTTTCATAATTAAGATATTTGGCGTGTGCTAAGTGTTCTTTGAATCTGGTATTTAGATTACGCTGTGTTTGACCAATATAAACTTTATCACAATTACAACAATCGATTGAATAAATACCAGATTGGTCTAGTTCATCTGGTTTGTTGAATGTGTTCCCCAGAAGTTGCCGTAGTTTAGAATTAACATAAAACGCGGGGGTTAGGTTGATTTTTTTGTATAATTTGTTAATGTGGTTTTCTGAATTGGGGAATAAATTAATCGAATGAATTTTGTATCTGTGTTGGGGTTAATCGGTCAAAGAGAGGTGGTATTATGAAGTTTAATTTTGAATTTGTGCATATTAATTAATTTGTCAATAGTCTGGGGGTTATATTTGAGATTTATCGCGATACTATGGATGATGTTGAATTCCTTGTCCCTATTATTTGTGGATAATGGTATGCTGGGGGCTCTGTGGATGAGGTAATTAAATGATGCTAGTTTATATTTCATTGGGGTATAGGAATCGGCATGGAGGTAATTAAAGGTGTGTGTAGGTTTTCTAAATATTTGGAAATCTAAGTTATTATTATTTCTAGTAAGGAGAAGATCTAAAAATGGTAAAGATTTATTCTGTTCTATTTTATATGTAAACTTAATGCTGGTGTGAAAATTATTGAAGGATGTGATAAAGGAATCAATATTAAAATCACTTCTAATAATGGCAAAAAACATCATCAACGTAGCGAAACCAAATGTTTGGAAACTGCGCTAATGTATTTTGAGCATTATTTTCAAAATGATTTAGAAAAATATTAGCTAAAAACAGTGATAGTGGGTTTCCCATGGCAGTGCCAAAAGTCTGTTTATAGAACTTGTGATTAAACTCAAACACATTACAGTCCATCACAAGTTCTGTAAGTTGAAGATATACTTGAATATCTTCAGCTGGAATTTCATTTTTAACTAATATTTCCCTAAGAATTAATAATGTATGTTTGATAGGAATGGTAGGGAAAAGGGATTCAACATGAAAAGAAATTAATCTTTCGTTATCTAAAATGTCTATGTTTTTCAATCTATCGGCAAGTTCTACAGAATTTTTAACGGCCATATTATTTTCTAGTTTTAAACCTTGAAATTGAGTTACTAACCATTTAGCTATTTTGTAGGTTGGGGAATTTACATTTGAAACAATAGGTCTAAATTTGCTACCTTCTTTGTAAGTTTTTGGGAGGCAATATAACTGTGGCATTTTGGATTTTTATGTTTTAATTTGAAACTGAGGTTTTTATCAATTAAACATGTTGAGCACTTCAAAGTTTCGTTGATTTTTCTAATGTATGTTTTGAGTGGGTTCTTTTGTTGAACTATATAAGGGCCTGACTCTAATAATTCGTTAACACTATTTGCATAATCGGTTTTATTGATAATCACTACACTATTGCCTTTATCAGATTTTAAATAAAAACACTCTTTTTCCTTTAATATTTTCACTACATTGTGTGCACTGTTTCCTTCCTGTTTTGGGTATTCCTGTTCTTGTTTTTCTTCAAAATTTCCTTAGCTGCTGACCGGAATTCTACAGCTTGATTAGGTGGTAGTCGAGCTGAAGCGATGTCAATATCATTAAAGATATCCTCCATCGGGAACCTCGTGGGGATTGGGTGTTTTAAACCGTAGCAGAAAGTATCATGTTGGTTTTATTAATCACTAATATTTTCGTGAGTTCCAAAGTGTTTATGTGGGATTTGTTCTCTTTGATTTTTCAACACCAGAAATTTGAGCTTTTTTTGGTTTACCTGGTTGTTTTTTTCCCTTTTTGCACTCCCACCGCCTTTGTAATATAATCTGCCTGCTTATATATAGTTTAAAATTTATGTTTTGTATTTAGTGTTAATCCATTGATAATGGTCACTTTGTGTCCGAAATGTACATTTGGTAATTCAAATAAAAGTGTGAAGAAAGGTTATTAGTGCTTTATTCGTTAAATTAATTTGATCTTCACGTAACTCACAATCAATTTAAATACCTATACATTAATACGTAAATAAATAAATTACATATAATTTTTCAACGCAATTTTAGAATATTGATTACATTGATAAATGATTTCCGAATTTATTTATTTTATAGTCATCAATTAATTTCAAAGAAAATATATATTTCGAAAGGTTTCTTTCATAACCCACATTCTAATTTAATTTAAATGTTGATACAATTGATATGATTTGCTTTCTGATGAAATAATAAAAGTGAGACTAAATATGAATTACTTTAATAAGAAATGGTTAATTGTTATAAGTTTTAATCGATTAAAATTAAACAGTTAATCTTGTATAGGTAAAATATATTTGGCATATTAAGATGTGTTGTCCATTAATTGTATGGGAAAAAAATAGATGTAGTTTAATTATTCATAAAATATTAAACTTATACTTAAACACTAATAATGTGAGTATTTTAAAACACTGTTTCTTTAATTATTATATGCTTCACCCTAATAACATCTATAAAGTGAAATAACAATTTTGAATAAATTTAAAATTATAATACACTTACCTTCTATTCCGACATACTCTTCGATGTTGGAAGTCCCTGGTACATCATCATCATCATCTGATGTAAGGAGAGCCCCCGGATCCGAGAAACCTAGAAATGAAATGTTTAATTTAGAGATTTTTTAAATGATTAAAATCAGTGCCAGAACAATAAAGGGTAGTATGGAGATTCAATTTAGAAAATGGGTATTTTAAGGCTGATTGTTTGCAACCTTCTATATAATAAATTATCGATCATCATTTAAAGAGACTTTAATTTATATACTTGAAATGTATTTTTCCATTTTATAAGTTCACTGAAACAATCATATTTGTGAAATTGAAAATAAAATAAAAATAACAATTACTTACCAGGAATATTCAAGCTCGGAACAGCAGACACTTTTAATCCCCTTCTTCCCGGCACGATGTCTTCAGGGCGAAAAAGGGATTCACAAACAAAGAATTTGCTGTACATTTCATCAAAGGACATAATTTCGTAGTCCAATGGTTTTATATATTCTACCCATTTTTTAAAAAATTCAGGGTATCGTTTAGGGAAACGGTGTCTTTTACTTTCATTATCTTTGCATTGTGGAACGCAGAATTTCGAGATCTGTTTCGAAGCAGCCATAATGATAACACTAACAAGAACGCGTGGACGGTTTTTGCTGCACGTGGTGTTTATGTGGTGGTCGTGGTGGTAGGGAGAGATATACGTGCAAGTTGCACTAAAGCGCTACCTGACGTCCGTCAATGGAACTGCAAAAATTACTATTATAATTGGTGTACTGTGGGTGTTGGAAGTGGAAATTATATTGTGAAGTCGGCCAAATTTGGGTGTAAATTGGATAGTCTATGATAAAGAGGGAAAAGGTAAATACACAATCTATGACAGGAAAAGGTGTACAGGGTTGCATAGGATACGGCACGTTACAAATTTTTATATACTCTTGTACTTTTCCTTTAAAATGACCCTGGAAGCAGGAAAATGGATAAATGTGGTTTTTCATGTTAAATCTCTATCTATAACTGATCGCATCAACACCCGGTATGCTCATAAAACAGAAGCGTCCCCATGATATTATTGTAATTCTCACGATTTCGCGACTTACTGTCTTTGGGCTCTTTAAGCCCTGAACCGATTTTTTCTTTCAATGTCAGTATCTCTTCATGCACCCGAACTTGTTTGTTACTTTAAGGCGATGTTGCGTTGGCTATTTATTTCCATTATGCATAACACTCTGGTAGTAATGTTATTCTCGTATTTATTGGATGTTCATTTTCCTTTGCTCTTTTTAGATTATTTTAAAATTAATATTGTATATTATTTCCATCTTCTGTCCATTGTTATGTTACCGGCTCAAAGGATTGTGAAGGTTGAAAGACTTTTGATGTTCGTTAATAGACTTCTAAACAATGTCTGATTTATTTGAAAATGCGTTCAGTTTATATACAAAAAATAATGATCAATTAACCAAATATATGAAAGTGATGTCGCGCGTTAATAGCGTTCCTGCACGTACGCACAAAAGACCTTTGCTCTTTCAAATATTTCGGTGATTAGAAATACAAAAATATCTCTTAGCGGAAAATTACAAGTGAAAATATAAAAAAGTATAAGTAAAAATAGGTAAAGAAATATACAATACAAATATAACAATAACATTAATATAAAACATTAATATAAAATAATAATACAGTGTAGTAATATGGTTTATGACACCATTACACATGGATTGGTGTAAAAAGCACTACCAATTAAGGAAACCATGGGACACCTCTCGTGAATCGTATCTTATTAGATGAGGTATTCTAATCGGTCAAAAATGTACCCTCCAATTTTTCACGGAAATACACGTTTTTAGCCCACAGGAATACGAATCAAGTATTATCTCCATGACATTGGTCGTTCGGTAGGTTAATTTTCAGCGAAAAAGGCTCAAAGGATTTTGATCAAATTTTGACTATCGCATTGATGTGTGCTGCGTGATACATGGAGCATATATTGAGCACTTGTAAGTTTCCAAAGTAAACTAGAAGAATCACTTTAGAACAAGTGTAAACGAATGCATAATTACATTATAAGCTTTAAATTAATTGTTTGAGAGACTTTCAGGAGAAACATGGACTGTAATGAAGTACATAGGAACCTCCTGCTTAGGATGTGACAGGCGGTTTTTCGTTGAGTTACAAGCGATAATGTTAGGAAAAATGGTTAAAAGGAAAACTTACCCTTATGCGTCTCATCTGGCACAACAGGGGGTGTTCTAGGCACTAGTGGCTACTTACTATAACACTAACTACGAATGTGACAATTATGTAAGATCTTTCTGCCTACAGCCAAGGGAAGAAGGAGTAGGCTGAGCGTTTTATAAGCGGGACACTGGCGCCCTCAACGGAACACGGCACAAGTACCGAACAGAAATGTTGCGGAATAAAATAATAAAATTAAGAATCACGAACGTTAAGAGAAATTATGAGTACAAAAAAATCTATATTCATTCCTCCTAAAATTACAAACAAATTGAAACCCCCAAAAAAACGCCAAAAACAATAATTAAAAAAATAACATATTAAAGAGAAAATAAATAATAATATCTTTTACGATAAAAGTAAAGGCACAACCTTCGAGATCGGTCGAGTTACCTCACCTGCGGTAGTTCAAGTTTTAACAACCCTCGCAATCCCGTTCTCGCCCGGCATCAATCGCCTAAGTATGCCGTTGGCCATTGTGTAAGTAATATTCCCGGCGCGTACCAAAACACGAGATCTTTTACAGAGAGTGTTTGGAAAGATTGTTGCCTTTTTGGCCTATGTATTTGAGTGTGAAGATATTCACAGCTCCACCACTTTCAAAAGGTTTGAACGAGTTGGCAAGTGAGTTGCCATCGAGTGAGACGGTTTATGGGTTCGTCTAATAAATCCATTTCGGGGCGAGCAAGAATTGGACCACCAATTTAAAAATGGTCTAGCGTGAAATAATCAGTATCATCCTCAGGAGAGTTTGATATGGTGCAAAGTAGACGCGAGTTTATTACGCCCTCTATGCGAGTAATAACGGTCTGAAATTCTAATGTTAAAATTTGTGCACCTATCGCACGCTTGAGATGAAATTTAACAGATTTTACCCCGGCCTCCCACAAAGCGCCGAAGTGTGAGGCATATGGTGGATTATAGTGTCACTCTATGTGACGTAAAGCTAAATAATATGAAAAATCAACCCAATTGCTTGAAAAATTGAGATATTTCAGATATGTTTCTTGCTGCACACAGTGGGGCAAAACACCTTTAAAGCGGACTCAATGTAAATTATAGATGTTTAGAGGTCACTGTAATAAATTCCGACGTTTTTTTTCCTTTCAAAAATATAGTAAATATGTGCGAAATGGCTGATAGCCAAATAATAAAAAAAAAAATCGAGCAAAATACAACGGTAGTCTCTAAATATCAAGTCACGATAAATTCTTAGAACTCTCCTTCACCATTTTCATCGGCGTCAGTTTAGTAATTAGATTTACTTTCACTACCACTTTTTAAATGGCTTTCTAAAGATGAGCTATTTAATAATTGTAATGCCTTCTTAGGTATGTGTTGTAACTTTTTTTATGCAACTTTCGTTTGCTGGTTATTACAGAGTCCGAACTCAGTACAAATAAATTGCCATGAAGATATTTTTATTTTCATTTGACAGTTTTCTGCTGCGTTTTCTTGAATTTTGTTCAGGATATCTCGTAAAATCTTTGTTGTGTGCACCCAAGCTTCCTCTTTTAATTGGCCTATAGATAGCAACGCAGATGAAATTATTTCAGGTAAGTGGCATACAGTACCATGGATCCTTCTTCACAAAATGATGTGCAATACTATGGCAAAAATATTTAAATTTGTTAATATTTATTTCATACCCAGAGTCTACCACGATTAATATTATATGCATTTATTTTTGAGTTTTAGTTTTCAAAGAAATCTAGCCGTGTTGCTATCATTGGTATTGCCAAATCCAGGCTTCGGTTTATAGACTATGAGACCGCAGAATTCTTTGAATTGTAATTTTATTTTTGGCGGTAATTTCTATATCGCTGTCTCTTGCTTGCTATTTTTGAATTGTTAGGTTATATAACAAATGTAACAAGCATTAAAAAGATCGTATCAACCATATAATTTCGAAAGGCGAAATTGTAAATTTTTGATAAGTTATTTATCATAAATCACATAGTTATCTAAAACACACTTTAAACATCCTATACGAAAGGTTTTATTCATACAGTATAACTTAATCATTGTTTTAAAAGTACATAATGTTTGATTATATTCGCATGGCTCTTGCAAGGGTAGACAATGTTTATGGGAGAGTTGAATTTCGAGTTTTCGAGGATAGAAAAGAAGAGACTGTGGTCAGGAAGTGCGTCCATCTACTTGTAAATAGAGTAAACTTGGAAACATTCTAGAGAAAACTGCTCCGGTTCCGTGTACACTCATGCACAAACGGTTACACAAACCTTCAGAAAAAATAAACTATTCCGAAACATGTATTTTATTTCCAGATTTCCAGCGTGTTCAAAATTGGGGACTTAGGAAATAAGATATATTTAAAAAAAGCGAATGAAAATTATCTTACTTTGCCAGAATTCATTTGATATTATATTTATCTTAATTAGTTTTTTTTTTATTGATTCAACTAAATACATACCAAATTTGGAAAATAATTTTTATTATTATACATCCTCTTAAGGGCGTATACACAAAATATTTTGACACCAATTGCAGCAAAAATAAAATCGGAAAAAAAAATTGGATTTTTCATAATTTTTCATGCATTTTTTACTTTTTGAGAACTTCTGGTTAACTGTATTCATGATATTTTTTTTTTGGATGCGTAAGTTGTTATATTTTTTATTTACTTTTACTACTGCGAGGCGCATAAATCACTTCGCACGCACTAAACACGCACGCTGTCTCGAATGACTAGATGAAACTAGGTCACTCTTTTGTGGTATTTCTTATTTACTGTTACTACTGCGAGACGTATAAATCACTTAGCACGCACTACATACATACACTGTCTAGAATTACTAGATGAAACTGGGTCACGTATACAAAAAATCACAATAAGTGTTCAAATTGACGTCCGCCGCACTCAATACACATTTGGGCTCTACGTATCCAATTTGCACGAACAGTAGCAAACATTTCACGAGGTTTTTCACGAATGGTATTAGCCGCGGCGTTTACTCGTTGTATCAGCATTTCAGAGTAGGGAGAGATAGCCGATTCTAGAACCTCCTCCTCCTCGCGGAGGAGGAGGTTCTAGAATCGGCTATCTCGTGGGAGGAGGAGGAGGAGGAGGAGGAGGAGGATGAGGAGGATGAGGAGGATGAGGAGGATGAGGAGGATGAGGAGGATGAGGAGGACGATGGGGGGGATGAGGAGGAGGTTTTTGAATTTGGGCTAACAAGGAAGAAGAGGGAGTACTTTTTTTATATATATTTTTTTGTTATTTCTTTTTATTATTTATTTTAGTTTTTAGTTTTTGCTTATTTTTTTTTTAATTACAATGAGGGTGTATGTTTGAACAACTTAAGTAAGATTGTAGAAATGTTTCATGAAATAAAAAAAATATATATTTTAAATTAATTAAATCAGATATTTAAAAGCAGTTACCTGGGGAAATATTTATAATGGATAGTGGTTTTATAATAAAGTAGGCAAAAGTAATATTTGAAGCAATATATTTAAAATAATACAAATATACATAAAAATAGAATTGAAATTATAATTGTTCAGACATACATTTATTAAAGATACAAATAACCTTATAATAATTATAATTCAATTGTATCGAAAGAGTAAGGGTGTTTTTACCCACGTTTATGAAAAATCAAAATATATTTAAAAGTAATATTTAAAGCAATATTTAAATTATAATTGTTCAGACATACATTTATTAAAGATACAAATAACTTTATAATACTTATAATGTAATTGTATCGAAAGAGTAAGCGTTTCTTACCCAGGTTTATAAAAAATAAAAATATAATTGAATGTTTAATCAAGTTCTTGAATTGCATCGTTAATCATTTTATCCAACACCTTTTCGTTTTCTAAATCCGCTATACGTAAATGGCCCATTGCTAATGTATGATATTTATCATTTAAAATGTATCTTTTGTCGTCTTTTGAATTCAATGCAATTTTGTTTTGAAGTTCTGTAAACATATTATGATAACTGGATCTAAATTTGTACATTTTTTTATAAACTGCACCCCCATTCTCCACTACAGTAATGTAATCATTTACCGTTAAATGTTTTTTTATTACATATTTTTTAACACCTTTAGCTTTTTTAATCGAGCTTGAATTGAGTAAATTTACACAATACGCCTTAGCACCAGTTCCATAAAATGATTCAATGATCTGACCTTTAAATTCGTCTTTCATTTTTCCGATGTAAGATTTATTTGGAATGATGCAATGCTGATTGTCAACTGGATAGTTGGATGTATCAAACTTATCAATATTAATTTTAATATCATCGTATACATTTTCTGTAAAAACTTGAAGAACTAACGAATCTATATCTGTGTACAATAATGTTACGTTGTTATCGTACTTTCTCTTAAGGAAACTATAGAAAAAATCATACATTACAGTTTTGGATAATTCTAAAATAGAAAATCCTACATACAGTGGTTTTGTGTACTGCACTTTGAGAACACCCATTTCCACAGCCACTAAATTATTACAAAATATTTTTGAAGATTTAAAATTTGGTTTCGATATATAAAATTCTGCACCAGGTTTCCTGAAATGAGAATCCCAATGCGTACATAATTTAATATCAACGCGATTTTCAACATTTTCCATCGTTTTTCCAAATACAACATTATTCATACTTTTGTAATGATTGCGTTCAAATTCATTTTTAGATTGTTCTCTCTTACTAGTATTGAAATCAATATATTTTTGCATCCAATTATCTTGTTTAAATTCTAAAATTCTATGTATCCGTCGCAATTTTAAGCCTTGTGTTAAACATTGTTTTAGATTTTTATAATGAATAATATATTTTTCTTTGTCATATAAGGTAGGAATTAATTTAGAATATTTTGAATTTGGAGGTATTGCCGATTCTGGGCAAAAAGGAAAATCATTATGATAATCCTGTAAAGCTATTGGATATTTTAAATCAACTTCTAACACATAACCCATCTCACCATCATCTTCCAGTGATGCGATATCAAACTCGAGAATTTCATTTTGATCAAGCCAGCGAAACTTTCCAACAGGAAGCTTACATCTCATAGCATACCCATACAAATTTGTAGCATCTAAATAAAGAATATATGAAGTTGGTTCAGAAGCATTAAAATTTGGTAAAAACTTATTATTTGCTTCAGCTTTTCGTTGAGTGCACATACTTAATCCACCTCTGATACCCTTTTTAAAAAAATGTAACATGTCAATGTCTGTCAATAATTCCAATTTTACATTTGTCATCCTTAACAAAGCGTCCCAAGCAAATCCCGGCGCTGTGAAATAGTGTGCAGGGTCGAGTTTGTAGAAATCTAATGACATTTTTCGAAAATTTTCAAATACGTCAACAAGCAACAACACATCAGATGTCAAATAAGTGTTTACGTAATCACGTAATGAATTACAATTAAATACATCCCACACTTTACAAGCTCTCTCATAGTTTTTTCTGGATATTTTTTCATCCGTTAAATGATCATAAAACTCATCCTCACTTGGCAAATGATTGTAATTTAATTTTTCAAATGAATTCATAAAACTATAAGGAAAAACGCCTTTCTGCCGTATTAGATTAAATTGTTCATCCTCCTGAAACCTTTTTCTTATTTCAACACACTGATCATTGTCCAAAAGTGATCCCAATCCAATTCTAATGATTGTGATAAAAATTTAAATGAATCTACAAACCTTAGTTTTATAAATACTTTTCTCTTTTTTCCGTTACCATTAATATATTCACCAACGTGCACATTTTTTGTAAAAGTTATATACTTTTCTTTGTTTTGTGCAATAACATCAACATCTTCCTTGTTTAATGCAATATTTTTTACAAACATATGACTGTCATAATTTGAAAGATTATGAAAAAATATTGGAATATATTTTGGAATTTTATAATTAATATTGCAAACGGAATGGGCTGGGCCACGAAACTTTCCTGTTAAGTGATCATGATCATATACTTTATCATTTACTGACAATGTCCTTTCGCAAATATGACATACATTTCTTTCATATATTAGTTTTTCTTCCGGTGTTAATGGTAACATTTCTTTACGTACTCCTAAATAATTTTTATAAATAATTTTAATATCGTCTTCTAATTTGTTTACAAATTCTTGTGCAGCATTTTCTCCATTATATATATTAAACTTTGAAAGACTATCATCATATGAACATTTTATGTGGTATGCAAAAGCATAAGGTTCGTGACGAAAACATTTAACTGTGTACGGTTTACTCGAATCTGTATAAGTAGTATTATTGTTAACATTTACTAAGAATGCCTCAAAATCAGCATAAACTACAAAAGGAATTTTCATTTGTTTTTGATAATTTTCAAACTCTAATATATTTCCCAGAACTTCTTCACCCAATTTATTAATTTTTTTACTACAGTTCGGAAGAACAGCTTTTACATTTCCACAATTTTCTTCTTGATGTCTTTTTAATTCATCTTTTTTAGAAAAGTAAATTAAACAACCTTCGCATATAAATTTTTCATGACCATGTAATGATATTTGAGTTCCAATTAAACGCGACAAATTTTTAATCCAGCAATAATGATTCTGATTGTCTATTGAAATATACAACAAGTTTATATGAACTATTTTCTTATTCTTTGATATTCGTAATGGAACGAATTCATAGTCCATTTTATTTTCGTTAAAATATTCATTAGCGCCATAAACGTTTATTGAAATATTATTTTTACCTTCAAATATATTGATATCTTTTATTGTAACTGGAAATTGTAAATTTGAAAAGTCACATACTGTTGAATAATGTGGATATGAAGATGGTCTCTGTGCCAGTCCTGTTGGAACCCGAAGTGCTGAAGTTATAGCCCAAGCAAAGCATGCATTGTCGGTATTGTAAACATTGATTACTGCACGTTTTGCCTTTATTGAAGCAGGTAACTCGATGTAACTAGATGCTCTCATTGGATTATATACATTGAAATTAAGTTCAATGCTTGTAATTTGAAATAATGTCCAACCTTAAAAAAAAGAAAAATAATAATAATTATAACATTAAAAATCACCAAGTTTCTAACTTTACCTGAATCTTTCTCCTGAAATTCTGACATCTTGGTTTTAATTTCGTCGAGGAAGTGTGCGTATGTCTCATATAGATTCGTTGCAGTGGTGATAATTTTGTTCGACGTGTTAAATGATTTTATTTCAACATTTTCTTTTGCTGTCAAAAAGTACAATGCAAAGGATTCCATGTTTAATTTAAAATTTCTAATAACCGCCAATTTACTTTCAACGAGAGTAATAATTTTCTCCCTCACTGAAATGGAAAACTTGTCTAAATCAACATAGTGTCCAGGTTCGGTGATTCGGTAACTTGTTATTTTGCCCCCATAAGCTGTAGATATTTCCTCTACTCCATCATCAACAATAATAAATGCATTACTTTTGTGTAAATTAGTTCTCAAATGGGCGGCAAAACATGAGCTATCTACTGTTATGTTACATACATCACATATTCTGTGTTTTGATGTTGATGCAAGTTTTTGTCGTTTATTTGGAATTTCACAAACTTGTTTCGATGTGGATGGATTTTTCAAAGATGTTGATGGAAGTGGATTTACCATTTTGATATCTCCCTGTTGTGCGGATAGGGGTAGAATAAGTTTGATTGTTGGCTTTTCTCCTCTATTGCTTACATATGAGTTTTGCTTGGAAACACACGAGTTTTTTTCGTGTCGTTTTAAGTTGTCTCTTCTTGTAAAATGTTTACCACAATATTCGCACAAAAACATGCTTTAAATGTAATAAAAGAGTAAGTTTCTTTACACGTCAACACACGATATGATGCTTGGGCCAATACGTTACCTTTATATAGTGAACTTAATCAAGAAAAGAAAAGGAGGAGGTTTAACAATGAGGAGGGGTAAATTTAATATGACGAAGAACAACACATTCACTCACACATGCACACACTCACACAGAGAAAAAAACATTTTCCAATCATTTTAATCCTCTTCTTCATCCATGTCAGTCGATGTGTCCCACACTGATGAAGTAGAAGATGATGAAGATGAACTATCTGTCCGTTTACGTTTTACTGTATGTTTTGTTAGCTCGAATAACGGTGTGAAGAAACAAAATTCACAATAACGTTTTCGTTCTAATATCCATATATGCAATTTGTCTTTTCGAAATAAAATATTCTTTTCGTATTTTATCCTGAATAATTTTGTATTAGGTTCTAAATTGTAATTTTTTTTTCTACACCAACGGCGATATCTCTTTCCCTGTGTATCAATCCAAAATCTTTTTTTAACTAACACTAAAAATGGATTTTGTGGAATGTTCATAATTTTGGAAATATTACCATTAGGATTTAATAAAAAATCCACTATATATTTAGGTAATGGATTGTGACATGTAAATGGTCGGCATTTACAAAGAACCGAATACATATTTACTTGTCGCAAATGTCCAAATTTCCAAACATAAAAACACCAGTTGTCAAAAATTGTCTTACCCAAACATTTTGGTATTTCTGCTAGGCGTACCATTTTTTTTACATCTAACCGATCTTCTATTACATTTAAACACACTTGTTTTAGAGCGATTGCTTGTAAAGTATTAACAAAACTCATTGTAGATAAACTTAAATTTGTGTTCTTATATTTGACAATGCAAAAATTGATTTGATCTATGAAAAAATAGCCGGTTATTTTATATTAATATTGTAACCTTATTGTAACGGTCAAAAGTATTGCAATTTAGCTCCGCCTTATAAATTTTCAAAAAGTGTTGCAATTTTTGCCCCGCCTTTTAATTTAACCACACCTTTATGAGTAAAGGTAATTTTAGTCCCACCTTTTAATTTTACCACACCTTTATGAGTAGAAGTTAACTCAAAATCTTTTAAGAAGTGTTTTACTTTAAACCCCTCCTCCTTATACATCCTCCTCGGTTTACAAGCTATTTAAGCACCAACACACTAAGTTCAGAGGAACAAACTGAACAGCGGTTTTAAAGTGTTAAAGTGAATCATGGGTGAGTAATTTATTTTAAATAAAACAACATTTAAAAAAATATGTTTTGTATTTATAAAGAAACATTTACATTTGTATTACATATATTTTATGTTTTATATTTTTTTATTACAGACCGCATACAAATCTATAACGAAATTAGAGAGGAATATTGCAGGCGATTCAACAACAAGCGAGTAAACAAGTTAATACGTACATGTAAATAAGAGAAAATTGAGATTATAATAATTTACAGGTAGCCATAATCGAGCTGGATGACTCGATACCGCCAATTCCTCTACCGGGCAAATATCATCATCCAGAGGTCAGAGTATACGGCCATTATTTGCCCGGAGGATAACGCGCTCGTGTGGTTGCGAATCCATAACCCATTATAATTTAATAAAAGACTAAATATTTATTAAACATTTTTATTTGATATCCATGAATTATGTGAATCATCCAAACCCAACCATTTTACTAAAACTTTATTCTTCGTTCTTTTAATAACTTTTTTGACGAGATATACATCCTGATGTTGAACTTTTTTTAATTCTTCCTCATAGAATCCTCCAATTATGTCCTGGTTTTTTATATCTCGTAGTAGATATGTTCTGGGGTTCGTGTTTTGAACTTTGGATACTGTGAAGATTTCGTTGGACCAATTTGGGGTGTAATTTTTATCAAATGCTTGACGATGTTTGCTAATCCTTACGTGGTCACTAACTTTAAATTTCTTCCTAAATCCATCAAAAACTTTTAAATTACTGTACACAGAATTTAACAATAATTTTTCCTTATTTTTATTTACTTGTTTTGGTTTCATACCAATTGTTCTATGTTTTGTATTATTATATTTATTAATTATATTTTGTAGAATACTAATCCAATTATAATTGCCTTGCATGCTAAATTCCTTCCACATCAGTTCTTTAATAGTTCTATTGTACCGTTCAACAATTGAACTTTTTAAAGATGAAAATGTGCTGTAATGATTAATTCCATATTTTTCGCATAGTTTTTTAAAATTGTTGTTGTAAAACTCAGTACCATTGTCTGTTTGAATATTTGCAGGTATCTGCCTCTTTTTCAACAATTTTTCCATTTGTAAGGCAACTTCTTTTCCAGTTTTTGTTTTTAACGGTAAAGCCCACCCAAATTTAGAAAAAGCATTTATAACCATCAATATATATTTGTATCCTTTATTTTCCTTGGCATAAGGTATCATTTCAACTAAATCCGCTTGGTATAAATCATTTAAACTCTTCAATATTACTCGACGTCTACGAAAATGTTTCCGAACTGGGGCGTGAATTTCATCAATTACATCGCGTTTAATGTTGGGTTTCATTAGTATTTTGTTCGATTAATATCTCAATGCAAAACTTCTTATCGACACCTTCTGGAATCGCTGCAAATCTGCGCTTAATTTGTATTGTATCATTCAATTTAAGGTTTGTTAATTCAGACAATACATACTTTTCATTAATAAATAGAATTATATTTCCCAGGTAATTTGTTTTGAGAACTTTTCCAGCGTATAATGTGTTTTTATATAATATATCACACCCCTTATTATCAATTGTATAGAATCCATCGGAAGATACGTTTCCGTTGCCGGCAAGTGTCAAAATTAACCTATATCTTCTATCTTTATCTGTTTCATCGAATTTAAAATACCTCTGAATTATCTTGTCTAAATTGTTAGATTTTTTAATATAGCTCGAGACACTATGCCCATGTACATGTTTTCCAAATTTGTCAACAGTCATTGCACCAAAAATAGAATTTCCAAATTTGTCTAAACTCATTTTATACACCGGTTGCTCGTCTGGTGTCTAATGAGATAATAACATATGTTTATTTCAGGAGCCACACTTATATTACTTTATAATGTTTGCTTCCTTTAATTCTTCAATTATTGAAATTATTTCATTTGTATGCGCATTATTGCCAGCACTTTGTGAAGCTAATAATAAGCGTAATCTATCTACAAGTTCATTCGGATTATCCCAATATTGCAATTCTAAGGAAGAATTGGGATTAATTTTTTTCTGCAAACCGCGTCCAACTTTCCATTTTTTAGTCCACCACACTTTTCGAGGTTGACCATTTTAAATTGGCTTAATAATGTTTACATATTTCAAAGCTTTACTACCAATACGTTTTCCGCTTGGATCATAATTAAATCGCGTTGCAGATGTTTGCTCTAAAATACGTTTATAATTTCGAACATCGTCAGGTTTAAAAGTGTAAGGGTCCTTTTTGAAAAGTAATTCGTATAGACCGGTAGTGCCCTTATATGGCACATCGTTAATAACAACATTTGCTCCATCAAACTTAAGTACCGCGTTTCCGATATACAAAACACCATTAAATGTTTGACGAACTCCATAACGAGTATCGAATTTATCTCCACGATCTAATTTAAAGTCAATCAAATATGCGCGAGGTATATGATGAAATTGTTTCAGGGTTTGTTGTAGGACTGACGAAGTATTAAGTTCGTCTACCAGTCTATCATAAGCTTCATCTAAACGTGTGGTAGCAGTCCGTAGGACTGTAGCGTCATCATCAGAATCTACGATCTCTTCATCATCATTATCATCATCATCATCGTCATCATGTGTGACGTTTCCTGTTCTTGGCGGTGAAGTTTGATAAACTTCTTCAGTGTATCCTGTTGCAGTATCCTCCATCGGTGTTGATGTAATAATATCTTTTTTCAAATGCAATTGATGTCTCGGTCTTCTGGGTGTTGATGACGTTTTAATGGGTGTAAATATTCGTTTGTGTACTTTAATTTTCAACGGACGTTTCCTAATAGTTTCCTCAGATGAGGTTACATTGGATTGCGGTGTAGTAAATATTTTTCTGCGTATTTGCGATTTTCTACCTGAACCAAATCCCGTTTCTTTTTCTTTAACATAACTAGAATCAATAGGAACAAATTCTTCATTGAATTTACTAGCGATTTGTTTTAGTGGTTCACTCAAGGGTAATAACGTTGCGGCAAGATGTTCTTTTGAGTCTGCAATATCTGTTTTTAACGATCGAATTTTATCACGCAAAGCACTACGTGCTTCCACGAGTTACTTTGCAATGTCTTTATCCATGTTAAGAACGCAAAGTGTCTGTAAACACTGATAACATCTGCATCGTTACAGCGCTTTTTAAATAGTCAGAAATATATCGAAACCTTTTCAATAACGACCATTCGTTACAGGACAATCTAAATCAATTACGAATGGAGAATAAGGTTGCTTACAACATTCTGTGCAAGTTTCTAGAAATGTATTCAATGTCATGTCACCTATTACGTGATCATTGAAAATATGCTTTAAATTTGTTGCATCTTGCTTAAATATTACCAATAAATTACAATTGTCTCGAACCAATTGCTTTTGAATGGCACTGTAACTTTGGCATATCAACATTTTTGTGTCGACCGTATGAAAAAAATTCCTTAATTACATTATGACCGGTCGGTGGAATATCATCAAATATAACAATGGAATATTCTTTAATATTTTCAGGCGGTCCAAGTGATTCAACATCCGAAAACTCAAAATAACCACATTCTGGCACGTCTTTTACTATTGATCGTAGATCCGCGTATTTATTTTGAAATAATGATTTTGAACACAAGTATATGTTTTTAAAACGTAAACCGTTGGTTGCAAGTAATAATGATAGCATTGCATTTGTTTTACCGCAGCCAGAAGGGCCTATAATAAGACCTCTTTTGCAATTTCCTCCAAATAGATCACTATGTCGTTTATATCGAAACTCGTTAAGATCAAAATTTATTATTGGTAATGACAAGCAGTGATTTTCAACATTTTCCGACATAATAATGCTATAAAAAAACCCAACCCTGCGTACAACTTAATTTTTGGAGGGTGAATGAAAAGAAATTGAATTGTCAACAATTATATATTACAAATAATATTAATAATTAAATATAAAAACTAATACTAAATAATAACTATAAAAAAACTAATACTAAATAAGAACTATAAAATAATTCCCTGACAGATGGTAACACACATCCAAATGACTAGGAGCGACACACATCAACCACACACGACTAGCAACAGACAATGACCACAAAAGCAGATGTAGCAATCAAACACCTCATTACAATTGTTTGAAAAGAATTAGATTTGAAACAAATTGACAAATTTAAAAAATAGTTACAAAAATGTAATGTGCTTTCACAATTAAATTTCTTTTAAACGTTTTTTTAAACTTGTCAATGAATAATGCTCCTCTCGTAGCTGATTTCGTTTTGCAGCTAAGTAATTACTAACGTCAGGAGTGTTAGAATTAGTAGATTGCACAACGAACTCAACCACATCAGGCTTTGAAAAACTATTCAAATTATCGATTATACTATCAATTCTTTCCAATCGATCATCAATGGATGTCATAAAAGAGTCTTTGCGAGCTTGCATAGAACGAATTGTTCCTTTATCACAAATGATGGCTCGCATAAACTCTTCGAAATTGTTAGTAGTAGTGGTTAAGGGAGGAATATGGTTGGGTGGTATAATTGTCGGTGGAGGAGCGTTAAGATTGGGGTTAGTTGCTCTTACTACATCTGCTGATGAAGATCTTCCAGGTAAAACTGTATTGGTTATTTGCAATTCACGGACAGAAGATCGAACAGCGCCGTTATCTTGAGAAAGTGTAATTTCTTGTGATAACCGCACTGATTTAAACAAGCCACCCAGCTCACTGTCTCCCATATCCGAAACTGCAAATCGACCATCAGTATTATTTTCCGACTCGACTTGGCTGGAAGATCTTTGGCACCCACCTGCAGGCCACAATCGCAACGGAGACTGAGTCATCTGAGCTGATTGCTGTGGCCCAGGTGTGCTCGATTTTGTCCCTGCAATTAAACAAAAAGCATTGCAATTAATAAATATCATTAAATATTACAAAAAATACAGGACTTACCTCTCACGTCATTGGTTGCAAGTGATGCATCAAAACCTGGCTGGGAAACCACCAAGTTTACCAATGACTGAGGAAATGTATAATTTTGCCCAGTCGGTACCGCGACATAATTTTTACCAGTCGGCATCGCGTAATACGTGGAATCGTTTTGCACGATGACAAACTGGTTTGAGGGTTGAGGTTGTGCAATAATTTGGAATGAGGATTGTTGTGGTGGTTGGATTTGCATATTTTGTTGGATTTGGAATGAAGGATTTTTTGTTTGCGGTTCGACTAGGTGTATGCTCTGAGGGCGTTGTGGTTGATGTGTGCTGCTGCTGTATTTGTTTTTTTGGCCCTGCTTGGATAATGTCGAAGGTTGGTGGTTAGAAGGCGATCCAACAAGTAACGGCATTGAACACATAGGATTCGTTCGCCCTGTACACAATAATTATGCATTAAAATTATAATCAGGAATAGAAAATAATGCATAATAAAATATCTAATCAACCCGGAAATAAAATAAGGGGGCGTGGCGTGGGAGGATCCAAGGAGGGGGCGTGGCAATAAGCGTAACTGGACGGGGTAATTTTATTTTGACGCCTCCCCGCTGCCGAAGGGGGGGGGACGTATTTTTAGACGTTTTCCCCACTCCTACCCCCACTTTTCCCTCTCTCTTTGTGGGAGGAAAGTAGGAGGAGAGTAGGAGGAGACTAGGAGGAGATTCCTTCTAACCATCATTCTCTTTTTTTTTTCTCTCTTTCTTTTTTTTCTCTTTCTTTTTTCTCTTTCTTTTTTTTTTTTCTCTTTCTTTTTTTTTCTCTTTTTTTTTGTTTATTTTTTTAGTTGCCGCAATTAAAACAAGTTATATTATAAAAAAAATTTTATTTCTTAATCATTGATACATTGAATATTTATTAAACAATATACATTGAACAATAACAATAACAGCAATCACAATTTACGATACTCTTGCAAAAGAAACAATCCTTCTTCATTGGTGGTGGTCCATCGACATGTGTCATCCAATTGGCCGTGTTGAAATGTTCATTGCATGGCAATCTTCCTTGTAAACATTTCATTGTGCGTATGTGGTCCGGTAATATGGGCCATAAAGTAGCGAGTTCCAATGGTTTCATTCGTTTTAGCAAATAAATTAATGTAGAATTAGTAGCACGTTGATCTTCTAGAAATGGTGTCCCGTCACTACCGATATATTTTGATAATGCATTGTTAATCCTTCTTAAATAATTAATAACATAATACTTTAAGTTACAAGTATACTGTCGAACTGTTTCCATGTTAACACAGTTGTGAACCAATGCCGTCTGATATTATTTCACTTTCCGACTCAATTATATGCATTCAAGTTTGCTGTACATTTGTTCTTTTTTCTGTTCTACTCCATTTGCTGAAGGTTGTTTCGTCGCAACCTCTTTTATAAAATTGTTTCATCTTCTTCTTCATCTTGCATGTAATAATTGATAGGATTTGACATTTTATCGTAGATATAATACACATTTGTTAATGCACACATTTTATAATCTGTATCTTTGTGATACATACACTTTGGGTGAGACGCTGACAACTTTATATCCAATCTTCTAATGTCCTCAATTGGCCGATCCAATATTTTCTGTAGATATTGTGATTTTTGCTCACCTCTCACATAAATGATTTTAGCTTTTTTACTAAACACTCGAATAATTTTATCAATTTTATTGAGTGGTACATTTCCACTAGTCCATTCCAAATGGTGGAAATTTGAAGTTAACCAATGTGCTGTTCGACGTTGCTTAGCAGGTAAACAATTTACAGAATGGGGAGCCTCAAACAAATAATGGCTAATTCGACGTTCGCTATCACAAATAGCCACTTCTTTCGGTACTAATTTATCATTACTATCGTAAAAACCTTCAATGTCGATTATGATATAGTCCAATGTATCCATAATTTGTTTGTGTACTTCTTAATTCATTCACTTCTTGTACTTGACTGATGTGTAAAGCAAATTACACTACTTTTATAATGACAATCGCCCCTCCTTGTTTTATAGCAACAGGGAATTGCAGCAGGACGGGTAACACCTCTTTTACAACAATTCTTTTACCACTTTTGTTAGTGGTGCATAATAAAACGCCTTATCGTGCAAAATTAAACAGTATGCTGTTGTATTAGCCGGAACTGGTTCTTTTGAAGTAAATTCAATTTTAATTTCAACGCCACTTTTGTGAATAGTGTCTGCCTGATACGTACAATCGATTCCTACTAATGGAATTTTCTCTTTAAATTCTGCTGGTGAAAACATTGGTTCACTTTCTGGCACATAGTAGTATGATTGTTGGAATCTGCTATACATATCGTACACAATAGCATATTTATTGTTATCAAAATCAATATTTAAATTATCATACGGAAATCTTGTACCGTTCAAAAATACACTTAGGTTTGTCAACTTTATATTATCAAATAGAGCCATTGAAGACTTCATCTGGCCTTTTCGATTGGTTTGAAAACCGAAAATAATGTATCTGGGCGTTTCAAGTTGCGGCGCCGTCTTTACGGCCCATGTATGTCTTGTTGTTTGCGGCAATGACGGATACTCATGAATCTCCCAACTTCTAAACCATAAATTGATATTTTGATTTTTGTCAGTTAATTTTGTCAAGGCTAACTGTTCTCGTAGACCGACTGCAATTTGAGGTATTCTCCAAATAATTTTATCTATTGTCAATTTTACTTTTCCTTTTTCAGCTTCACTTTGAACAATTACATCGTTATCATCATTATTCCGAATGAGTACCAACTCTTGTCTACAGTTTAATACAACTTTCTTAAAATCTTCCGCAAATCCTACAATACTTTTAAGCGGTACACTAATTGCAAAATGTCCATTGTCATCGACTATATCGCAGAAACCTTTTTTCTCAATGTCCCACCCTGCATTTTGTAGTTTAATCATTTCATTTTTATTATACGAAAAATATCCTTTCATACATGATGTCACTCCCACGTTTCTAACGGAATCCACTTGAACACCATTCATTAAATACCGAAGATCGCTAATCATAAAGCCTGCTGGGTTGTTGACTAATTTTGAATTCTTACTAGCCTCGTTTTTAACATTCCCATCCTCACCAACTTTCCGTAGAGTACCCTCTACATATAAATAACTCTCTCCTGGTAATGTATAATTGTCAGTTTCAGGAACCGTTATCCTAATTTCATCATTATTATCAAAACTTGCCGATCCATAAGGTTGGTATGAATGATACTCGTAACTTACTATTGCATTGTTAGATTTAACTTTGTCGGTAACATTTAAAATGTCCATTATTTTAGTAGTTTATAGCCCAAATCTTTTAAGAATATACGATTTTCTATTTTTAACTTCTTCACTTTTTTTAGGCTACTGCACACATTTTTCATATCGCTACCCAATTTATAGGCTGACCGGTTTGCTGTGTTCTTCTTCTTCTTCTTCTTAACAATATGGTTCCTCTTTCGATTCGACGTTTTTGAGTTATATAACTTCATCTCATTCAACCTTACGCAAGTGTAATCGTGTCGTTACTTCTTCACCTCTAAAATTGATCAATTTCCCTGATTGATCCAACACTCTTACCACAATTGTACTGATAATATCTCCAGTAACAGATAAATATATAGGTAAATGTGGCGATTCTACCATCTTATATCCGGCCGGCACTTTAGGAAAAAAATGATAAAGCACGTGTACCGGTTCACCATTATTATAAGAACCGCTCACTAAATTGCAATAAATTTGAATTGCATTGACTGTGTGGATATTAACAATATTTTCTGCTTCATAACTCTTTCCGCCCATTAGTACTTTCTTATCAAATCCCAATAAGGTTCCTATACTTTTTTCAGCTGTAAAATCGATTTCTACATCGGTTTTTATGTGCACTTTCTGAGTATTATTATTACCGCGTATACGGACCAATACCGTATTGTCAATGTCCCCTTCAATTTTAGTCTCTATAAAATCAGAAATATCATCTAAACCGTAAATTCCAACGGGTAATTCTACTATTTTTTGTTGTTTCCTATTTTGTAGTGAAATAAATTATTTGATATGTCAACGTTTGGAATTGAATTGAATGACTCAAAATTTAGTAAAGCCAACTCATATTCTTCATCTTCATCTTTGCTCAAATAAATCGGTGGATTAAAATTGCAACTTAACTCGGAGCTGATTCCGGTCAACGTAAACGTAAGCGAATGAGAAGTTTTCACCATTGCGTTTAGTCTTCGACTGATGTTTAAATTGTTTTCTTAATTATTTATTAAAAACATTAAACACAATTGTCCACAGTTTAAATCATCGATTGTCTGGTAGCGTTCATAGTTATAACATAACATTATTCTTATCATCTGATCTTAAATATTTTTCAATTTCAATGGAAGGTTTTAAATCACCGAAACTGTCAAAGTATTTTACTCTACTGCCACTTTTTTTATAAGCAACCCAATGCGTTCCTTCACTTTCTTTATTGTCTAAATTGATAACTGCACTTTCATTTTTTTAAATTTTTTTCGGTAATGCATTTCTCATATAGACACCTCTAAACGATGGTATTTTCAATAATTTTGCTATTTTTAAAATTTCCAAATTATTTAGAGGTCTTTTATGAAGGAACATTATTTTCAGTTTTTTGAATATTCGGGAAAATATAAACCACATCCTCTTTTATATGGTTTTGTGTAATAACCAGAACCCACTGATTTGGCTTCCATAGCTCTATTGTGTCGCTCAGCTTCTTTTTGTTGTTCTTTAGCTGATTTTGCACTGTTTACTGCTTTCGCTATAGCGGCTGCCCCTCCTCCAAGGGAACCCAATGCACCTAAAGCTGCAAATAATGGAATCAACGGAAGAAATCCTCCTTGTTTCGGTATAGGAATGACTCTACGTTTTGGAAATTTAATTTTTCTCTTATATTTTTTCAAAACATTATATGCAGCTTTTGTAGCATCAAATACACTTTTATGTTTTCTTCTACTGATAGCGTTTCTGGCCAGTCAAACTGCCTTGTTAAACGTTAAAGTACCACCCCGACTCATTCATTTGCGATTTCTACCCTTGCTTTTTCTCTTTTTTAGACCCATTCCAAATGAAGTTTTCCCTTTCATTGCTGCTGCAACTCCTGCCGATGCAATCTTTTCTCCGGCACTTGGACCAACCTTCTGAATTATTTTTTTTTGCAGTTTTGAGTAACCTATGATCGGCTATGCCTTTCTTTTAAATTATTTGTATTATCGTACACTATATCGTGCTCTTTACAAGCTTCGTCGAGTTCGTTTATTCCTTTATCGCCTCGCGCTAATCTCTTTTCTAATTTTGTTCCAGGCCCACAATAATTATATCCAGGTAAATGAATTTCAAAAGGCAGCTTGTTTATTAATTTATTTAGTAGCCCCCGACCGATCCATTTGATAGTTCTTTTACGACTGACGGGATAATAGACATACATTTTATTTTAAAGGTATACAAATAAACTGTGGCAACTTAAAAACTGTTTATTGATTTTTTAAATTTAATTTTAACAAACATTTACCACTTCACCTAATACTAACACATATACTAACTATGTTCTACTTAAACCTTGAGTTATATACATTCTCCCTAAAACTACTTTGTAAACAAAAACTTATTGCTAATTCTATTCTTTTCATTTTTTCTTTGAATCTTAAAGAATCATAATAATATATATGCCATGCACCTTTCCTAGCTTCTTTATACGCAAATTTCCATACATACATATTATGAATAATATTTTTACTTTCACACATTACTACTTTCTTTTTACTTCCCATTATTATAAGAATCTAACGTTATATATCGCATATCAAAATCGAACAATAACTTATCATTACCATAAAGTAACAATTCATCAATCATACAAGCATATTCATTACATTCGCCTTGCATTATTTTCGAAAAACGAGTTTTCATATCCCCATCCAGTTCATTTAATAAACCCAAGCAAGAATAGTAATATTCACTAAACTTAAGATTTTTTAAATATTCCAAACGAGACGAAATAACATCAACCAGTTTCCACAATTCACGAACACCTTCATACGATAAAAATACGTGATTTCCACCGATATCAATTCTTGCAACTTTACGACAATTATTCATTAAACTAAATGAAATGTTTACTCCATTAAAGCTGATTGTTTGATCCGTATCTACACAAAAAAATGTTTGGTTGATATTCACTTTTTGTTCTAAAAATACTGTCCACATCTGTTCATTCAAAGAAATTCCTTGCCCACCCTTACCCAATATTCTAATAACTGGTTCAAGATTAAGATCTATGTCCAAACCTACCAACACCCATTTAGAATTACTTTTATTTAAAAAATACGTATTCGACGACAGTAAATTTTTCATAGCGTTCTTCTTTTGTTTTACAAGTTGATTGTTGTGGTTGGCATCATCGTTGGTATCGTTGATATTCCATGGAACATCAACAGTAGTAGTCTCACCATGATTCGGTAGATTTATATTCGAAAAAGGTTCTTCACCCTCTTCAAAAAATCCCGAGTCATTTGCTGAATTCGCATTATCAATTGGCCCATTATTTTGAATATGTGCTCTAATAATTTGTTTATTACTCGGGTTTTGTCGTTTCACTAAAATTTCACTTCAATCAATAAATTAATTTATTTTCAAAATAATTACAAATACTTACTTATTATTCAATTTATTATTGACAACAACACTAATTAGTGACACAGTTCTGGCAGATGTATTCTTGACAACAACACGTGTACTGTAATAAGTTACACCCATCCGGCAGATCTTATATAGTCCCATAATATTATGTTGGGGGGAGGTTCTGTATATATTTTTACATCACAACGACCTCACATACTTCTCCTCTGAAAAGGACTAAAACTACTTTATGATTTTCCCGCCTAAAGGAGGTCGTTTACCCACTCATTAGAATCCAATTGAAGGCATTCAATACCTTCAATCATCGATGTTGCTAACAACACTTTAACCGCATTGACAATATTTATTAATAGATTCATATATGACATCTTATGTATTATTCATCAGTCGCCCTTGAACCATCGAGATGAACACATCTTGTCTTGTGCATGGTCCGCCTATAGCGATACAGCGCATAAAAGCTGTAATGTATCGGGTGAAAATCTTAAGGGGGTAAGGGCCCCTTTGGATTTGGATTAGACACATTATTTGTCTTTAATGGATGCTAGACAATACGTTAGACCGTGGACTGTAAGCACTCAAGGGTGATATTTTTAGCCGATTCTATGAACCCTACCTCTTCTATTTGGTGAAAACTATCTTAAGATTATTAAGAGTATATTGCTTCTTTAGAATCAATAAAAACGTAAAGTAACCTCCTCCTCCTCCTCCTCTTCATTTTATGAGGAGGAGGAAAGAAGGTTCTTTGGAGATTCTAAAAAGACACCTCCTCCCTACCAGGAGGTTTTAACTCTTTTAATCATTTTGAGAAGTTTCCTCTCAAATGAGGAGGAGGTTCTAGAATCGGCTGTAACCCTCTACTTTTCAGCATTGTTAATTTCCGTAGTGTAGACTTCACTTTTAAAGTATCCCCAAAGAAAAAAATCTAAGGGGTTTAAATCCGGACTTCTTGGAGGCCATGGTTCAGGGCCTCCACGACCAACCCAACGTCCTGGAAACTCATCATCCAAATATCTTCTAACGCGCCTTTCATAGTGAGCTGGCACACCATCTTGCAAATACCACATTCTTCTAAGAACCGCTAAGGGTACATTTTCTA
The DNA here is from genome assembly GCA_932526585.2 of Philonthus cognatus. Taxonomy (NCBI): domain Eukaryota; kingdom Metazoa; phylum Arthropoda; class Insecta; order Coleoptera; family Staphylinidae; genus Philonthus; species Philonthus cognatus. The sequence goes on along the minus strand of CAKOBO020000020.1, from coordinate 3,634,619 downwards.
GAAAATCTAAAAGGTCATCTTGAAAAAATCGCAAATATCGTTCTCCATTCAAATTAAATGGGAACATAAATGGCCCAATTAATTGATCATTTAAAATACCTGCCCAGATATTAAGGGAGAAGCCATGCTGGAAATGAGTTCTACGCGTAACACGAGGATTTTCTATTGCATAAACATGCATATTATAGAAATTAAAACTTCCATTACGCGTAAAGCACGATTCGTTGGTCACAAAAATGTCTTTGGTAAAGTTAGGATTTTGAACATTTTGTGCCAAAATCCATTGACAAAATGCAATTCTTTTATAAAAATCATGGGGTTAAAGATGTTGTACACGCTGGTACTGATACGGATAAAAATTATTGTCTCGTATAACACTGCTGACAAATGTGTGCGATACATTTAGCTGAGCGGCGATAATACGGGTACTTAAACCAGGATCCGCTTCCAACAGATTCAAAATTTCATCTTCCGCTCGCAAATATCGCATTGGACGGTCACCACCTCCAGCGGCTCCGGCGACGGGCTGCAAACTTCCAGTGTCGCGTGCTCTTTGTAATAAATTTCTAAATCGGTTTGACGGTGGTAAGTGTCGTTGAGGAAATCGCTCTTGATAAATTCTTACAGCTTCCGCGGAATTACATCGAGTTTCACCGTAAATAAGAAACATGTCTGCCAATTCAATGTTTGAATAAACGTATCGCGCCATGTTACAAAATGTAGATGTTTCATGGAATAAGTTTCACCATAGACTAAACAGCAAACAATTTTTATGTTTAAAAATCATTCACCCTCGCCGCTCTTAACTAAACATTTCAATAAGAGTGGAGATAAAGTGAAGTGTGGATCTAATAAGGAAAAATATTGAATTTCATTAACACGTTTAGAAAATATTCCGAATTTAGTCAGCAATGGGTACTTATGAAAACGATAACATAGACATAATTCTTCATAATCTGACCCACTTTTCTCTGGATGGTGTAATTCGATATCCAAATCGTTTAAAAACTACCAGTCTATGTGGAATCTCTCTTAAAATATGCAATGTGCGCGTATACCAGATACCACAAACATGTGGCCTATTATTATTAATTATTTTTAATAATTATTTGTGAGCTATCTACTAAAGGTATGGTAATTTCAAATGCAGGTATTGTTTATTTTAACGCTGCCACTTATGTGGTAGAGAGCCTGTACAGTAATATACATATATTGTCGAGACAATATATATATATATATATATATATATATATATATACATATATATATACATATATATATATATATATACATATATATATATATATACATATATATATATACATATATATATATATATATATATATATATATATATATATATATATATATATATATGTATATATATAATGTCCCTCTAGCCGCTATATATATATATATATATATATCGGACCATAGCTCCTTTGCGATAAAAGCTATCGAAAAAAATCTAAGAGCAAAGTGGTGCATAATTACCGTCGCTATGTTTCAAAAATATTTCTAATCATCAGTGGCGTGCCGTACTCCAGTGGCGTACCAATCTTATTTCTTTTAATGGAATGCCCTATTTTTTATTGCAGATTTAGAAAGTGCTCGAAGAGTACTTATTTTTTTATCTAACATGTTATACCCTTCACTTTCGCTGTTATAACCCCTTCTTTCACCCCATTTTTCAGATTGTTTTGTAGAGAAACTAATTGACGGCGGTGCCTAAATTTTGAATTGAAGTACAGGTTAAGACCTCGTATACCTTCACATATTTTTTTTTCGGGTAATTTATGGAAAAAAAATAATTTTTCATTGAACTTCGCATGTTGTCATTTTTTTAGAAAATTTGAAATGGCACCCCTCTAAAAAAATTAAGGCGTTGTACAGCCAAAACTTTAAATTTTTCATTGTTACAAAAAAAATTACACATTGCATAACAAAATTTCCGAGAAATAAGGAATTTCATCGCAAATGTCGAGAAGCGTTTTCCGTTTTCAAGAGTGCCATGAGAAAACAAAAGAATGGTAATTGTCAAAGTAAATTATTAGACGCCAGTAGCAGCCATAAGTCATTTTTGATAAGCGTTCTAAAAATGTTCCGAACTCAAGAGGAAATGGTTGACATGATATTTATTCTTAGAGAATGTAACAAGAATTGTTTCTTGGCGTCACGAGTGTACGCTGCGAGATATCCGCACAGCGCACATCCAAATAAAAGTGCGTTTCAAAAAGTGTTGGAGAGATTTACTACTACGGGAAGTGTAAAACGGCCAAGGAGAGTTAAAAAGAAGACAGTTTTTACCGAAAATAATGAACTGCAGGTTCTGGAGGCAGTTATTGAAGATCCTCATGCCAGTATCCGGGATGTTAGTAGGAATCACGATATTTCAACGCGATCCGTACATCGTGTTCTTCAAAAGTAAAAATTCCGTCCGTTTAAGATTCAACTGCACCAAGAATCGCAACCTCAAGATTTTCATGCGAGGCAAGATTTCTGCTTGTGGGCTATCAACAAAATTGAGCAGGAGGAATCATTTCTTATGCGCGTATTATTTTCTGATGAAGCGACGTTCCATAGAAATGGGCATGTCAATCGTCACAACTACCATTATTACGCCGATGAAAACCCACACGCCATGCGAATGCTAAACCACCAGCAAAGATGGTCGCTGAATGTTTGGGGAGGCAAACTTGGAGAACACTTTTTGGGTCCTTATTTCATCGAGGGGCACCTGAACAGCAACAGATATTTGAGGTTCCTTCGCGACGACTTGGATGATCTCTTGGAAAATGTCCCTCTAGCCGCTCTACGACAGATAGTTTTCCAGCACGATGAAGCTCCTGCACATAATAGCCGTGCCGTTCGGGAATTTCTCGATAAAACGTTTCCGGACTCCTAGATTGGTCGTGGGGGTCCTGTGAGGTGGCCGCCAAGATCACCAGACCTCACTTCCCTTGACTTCTTCCTTTGGGGCCATATCAAAGACGAGGTTTACAGGACGGTACCAACTACTGTCGAGGATATGAGGGAGAGAATCCGCGCGGCTTTCCGTGGTATATCACCAGAAGTCCTTAGGGCAGTGTCTAGAACCTGTGAGTCGAAGTTGCGGTTATGCCTCCAGCAGGATGGTCGTCATTTCGAACATTTAGTTTAAGTTGTTAAATTTTCTTTATCTGCATTTTTCATATCATGTTTGAATAAATAGGTACATACTATTATGTTGACCGTATTTGTGTTTTTGTTTTCTCATGGCACTCTTGGGAACGGAAAACGTTTCCCGACATTTGCGATGAAATTCCTTTTTTCTCCGAAATTTTGTTATGCAATGTGTAATTTCTTTTGTACCAATGAAAAATGTAGAGTTTTGGCTGTACAACGCCGTAATTTTTTTAGGGGGGTGCCATTTGAAATTTTCGAAAAAAATGACAACATGCAAAGTTCAATCAAAAATTATTTTTTTTCTATAAATTACCCGAAAAAAAATTATGTGAAGGTATACGAGGTCTTAACCTGTACCTCAATTCAAAATTTAGGCGCCGACGTCAATTAGTTTCTCTACAAAACAATCTCAAAAATGGGGCGCAATTTTGAAAGAAGGGGTTATAACAGCGAAACCGCTAAAGTGAAGGGTATAACATGTTAGATAAAAAAATAAGTACTCTTCGAGCACTTTCCAAATCTGCAATAAAAAAATAGGGCATTCCATTTAAAAAAAAACATAAGTTTGGCACGCCACTGGAGTACGGCACGCCACTGATGATTAGAAATATTTTTGAAACATAGCGACGGTAATTATGCACCACTTTGCTCTTAGATTTTTTTCACTAGCTTTTATCGTAAAGGAGCTATGGTCCGAGGCGTCTTAAGTGCCACACCTGGTATATACATTTTCAGATATTCATCGTTTTTGAAAAAAGTTCTAATTTAATCTTTAAACAAGTGTTAAATGCATAATGTAAAATTTTGAGTTAAGAAAAGCCTGAAAAATTGACTTTATGCGCGTATAAAATTGTGATTTCAAGTGAAGTTCTAAATATACTATTGAAACAGTATGCTAAATTTATATGTTTTTAACTTTACACTAAATCTGTTTATATTTGAGTTGTTAAAAAACGTTTTTTTTATTTTAATTAAAGCAAACAGTTTTTTTACACGTGTTTTTTTCATTGAAGCGGTGTTTAAAACATTAAAAAATAAAAACATGTTTAAAACGTGTTTAAAATATACTGCCTTTCAAAAAAATCAGAACACCAAGTATTTATTGCACGATTTTAATAAAATTTACACAATTTGATCATGTAAACGAACTGTATCGATGATCAAAAAATCAACTTGAAAACCAAAAAAACAAATAAATAAAAATTAATAATGTGTTGGGCCTCCACGATTTCCCAAACACTCATTAACATGTCGAGGCATGCTAGAAATCAGGCTGTCGATATCGACTTGGGGTATTTCATTCCAAACTTCGATAATTTGACCTCTAAGTTCCATTACAGTGTTAGCGGGGCGCTGTAAGTTACTTATTCTAACACCTATCATATCCCAAACATGTTCTATTGGCGATAGATCTGGAGAACGAGATGGCCAAGGTAACAAATTGATTTCGGCACTATCAAAAAACTGTCTTGTAATGGCCGCTGTGTGAGGTCGAGCATTATCTTGCTGAAAAATGGGGTTCTGCAAGCCATTTACATAGGGCACTAACACTGGCCGTAAAATGTTGTCAATATACCGAATCGTGTTAAGACTTGCTTCTAAAAAAACTAGAGGAGACCGACTACCATATGCTATCGTCCCCCAAACCATAACTCCCTGTGTAAGAGCCGTATGTCTTTCAACAGCAAATTGTAAAATTCTGCGTTCACCGCGTCGACGTCTCACTCTTCTGCGACCATTATGAGCCCATAAACAGAACCGAGACATCGCTGAAGATAATGTTATTCCATTCATGGGTCCAATGTTGTCTTTCCCTGCACCAAGCAAGTCTTGCTCTGCGATGCCACAATTGTGGACGGTAGGATCTTATACCAAAACTGCGGATTCTTCTGTAAACAGTAGCCATGGATACTCTTTGGCCATTTAGAGCCAACCAGTCATTTCCCAATGCCCGCGACGTTGTAAATCGAAGTTGTAAGACGAAGAGCTCGATCTTCACGCTCAGTGGTGCTTCTTGGACGTCCTGATCCAAGTCTACGTCGATTCTCCCCAGCTTCGGACCATCTAGACCAGCAGCGTACGATCACCAATACACTACGGCCTACCATTTCAGCAATAGCACGAACCGAAAAACCCGCTTCTCGCATTCCAACAATGCGACCCCTTTCAAATTCACTTAGATGATGATATTGTGCACGCCGACGAACACGGGGCATCTTTTTATGTTTTACAAACTGAAACGTCAAACTACTCAGAGGCTACTTGGATATTAGAAGCAATTACATTAAAAAATCAGCAGCTCTTCATAATGGTGAAATCTAGGAAAGATACCATTAAATAGTGACCAAAACAATTGATTTTTTGATCATCGATGCAGTTCATTTACATGATCAAATTCTGTAAATTTCATTAAAATCGTCCAATAAATACTTTGCGTTCTGATTTTTTTGAAAGGCAGTATATATTTAAAACATATTTAAAACATATTTAAAACACGTTTTAAGTCAGTTAGAAAGTTGTATAATTAATAATTTTAAAATAATGTCAACAATTTAGTTAACATTTATTTTGCAAAACATTATTTACAGTACTACAGGTAAATTAATTATTATTGATACAATTTAACAATTTAAGCATAACCAAGTAATAGTAGCATAATGTGGCGCACGTCTCTCGGCCTATTTACTGACCTATATTTAACAATTAACCTGTGGGACACCAGCATACATAGCGGACGCCTGATTCGTCAAGCGGTTGCCGAATCAGACATCCAAGGGTTCGCCTAACTCGCAATCGTTACCTAGCTTATCGGAAAGTAATTGTATCTTCTATTCTTCACTTACCTTGGCACCTGTTGTTCTGCCCCGGACCATCCTTACCACTCGCGTCGTTAACTTATCGGCACTAATCTGTTCATTGTATCGTTATCGGGTTTGTTTACGTGAAAGGATTTCGGGTGACCAGTAATCAAATAACGTGTTCGAACTGCATTAATTACTTTATGAAATAATATTTAATATACAAAGAATTTAAACAGCACAATTCAATTAATCAGTTAATAAATCATTCGAATAGAAATAAATATAATTACAAGTAAACTCGACTCAACATTAAAAAACACTCATTACATAAAATACAACTTAGTTATTAATTTCAGTATTTACCAATTACGTTACAGCCCGATCTAACTGTACATTTGTAAATTACCTCACCCAAACTTTAAGGAAAAGGGAACACATGTTTACCGTACGCGTCGCGATTGGCCCTACTTTAAAACTTTACCCATTTTGCACATCAAGAACCCGCTTGTACTTAAGGTACGTTCTAACTCTGAAACCCTATCCGGAACTCCCTTTGATTTTCGCATTTCCCTTCCAAGTAACCTCTGTTTCCCCCACTAAATTATTCTAGAATATTCTTGAATATTCTTGCGTCATTCCAAGTGAACAAAGACTTCAAAGTTCGATTCGTGATCTTTTATAATCGTGGTAAACATTTATTCCCTTGCCTGTTTTGCTTATTTTGAGCATTTATTCTCCGCAAACATTTCTATTATTTATTTAATTAAACTCTCGGTAATGGCGTTAAAATTATGATCAGTTTTTAGGTAACTTTGACTCGCTTGCGTTTTCTTACATTATGGTTATATTCTCGCTCGTTAATTTTCACAGGTGACTTGACAAATGGATTAAATACACATTGACTGATAATATCCTCTATACACAATGAGCGATTGAATTTCAAACAAATTAGAGTGATAATCTTGTTATCTATTTTCTACAGAAGTCGTCGAGTCATTAAGGGTCATGGGAAAATTACTGATCGGTTAATATTTATATTTTACTCGTTCACACCTGTTACTCATGCTACCTCGCCTTTCGTGCACCTCACAATAACACAAACAAAAAAAAAATAACAAATTTAAACTTCATAATAAATCAGTCTTTTATACGACTTACGCTAAAGTAAAATTTAGAGTTTAGAAAAGCTTGAAAATTCATATTTCACTTCACTGCTTAACCAAGGACTACTGCGAGACGTATAAATCACTTAGCACGCACTACACACAAACACACACTGTCTAGAATTACTAGATGAAACTGGGTCACGTATAAAAAAAATCATAATAAGTGTTCAAATTGACGTCCGCCGCACTCAATGCACATTTGGGCTCTACGTATCCAATTTGCACGAACAGTAGCAAACATTTCACGAGGTTTTTCAAAATGCATTTATGTTAATGAGAAAAGTTGCGCTGTTTTCCCAGTGGCGTCACAGTTAATTTATTATTATTGAATTAAATTAAATATTTTCAAAACCAAACGCAAAATTTTGAATTTTCTAAGTGAAATTACATTAACAATGCATAGAAAATGCATTTATGCTAATGAGAAAAGTTGCGCTATTTTCCCAGTGGCGTCACAATTAATTTATTATTATTGAATTAAATTAAATATTTTCAAAACCAAACGGGAAACTTTGAATTTTCTAAGTGATATTACTTTAACAATGAATAGGAAATGCATTTATGCTAATGAGAAAAGTTGCGCTGTTTTCCAAGTGGCGTCACAATTAATTTATTATTATTGAATTAAATTAAATATTTTCAAAACCAAACGGGAAACTTTGAATTTTCTAAGTGATATTACTTTAACAATGCATAGGAAATGCATTTATGCTAATAAGAAAAGTTGCGCTGTTTTCCCAGTGGCGTCAGTGATCATTCCCAAAAACAGATGGTTCCCGTCGGTCACCCTACATTGTATATACCAACATATTAACCTCTACATCTTTTGATCTTGAACAATGATTTTTGCTTGGAAGCAAGTCATTGTATTCCTCCCATAAGCCATTATGTCTTCTGCAAAATGCTATAAAATGACCCGGTATAAAACCCACAACACCACGTAAAATAAACAGTTTGTTCTGTACATTTAGTTTAAACGGAATATTTTCTAAATTAGTTACTAAGTTCAATGTTTTACTGTCCGTGTTAACAAATTCTATGAATATGAAATTGTTTAACTGTGTTTCAAATAATAATTTATTATTACACAAACTGCAATTTTGTTTAAATTCCGTGCTTAAATTATGTTGTAAAATGTTTTCTAAGTTATGAATGTTGTAATTTGAAAATTCTACAGAAATAAAATGTTTATTCTTTATTTTTATTTGCGAACATATATCACATCTATAGATATTTGTTTGACATGCAGGTAAACATGTATTTAATAATTTAGTTAAAAACGTAAATGCATTTAAGCATATTATGTTTTCTGGAAAAATTGATTTATGAATTGTATTATGCAGTGTTAAAGTAATATCACTTAAAAAAATTTTCCGTTTGGATTTGAAAATATTTAATTTAATTAAATGATTATAAATTAATTGTGACGCCACAGGGAAAACAGCGCAACTTTTCTCATTAGCATAAATGCATTTCCTATGCATTGTTAAAGTAATATCAGACAATTCAAAATTTTCCGTTTGGTTTTGAAAATATTTAATTTAATTCAATAATAATAAATTAATTGTGACGCCACTGGGAAAACAGAGCAACTTTTCTCATTAGCATAAATGCATTTTCTATGCATTGTTAAAGTAATATCACTTAGAAAATTCAAAATTTTCTGTTTGGTTTTGAAAATATTTAATTTAATTCAATAATAATAAATTTATTGTGACGCCACTGGGAAAACAGCGCAACTTTTCTCATTAGCATAAATGCATTTCCTAATGCATTGTTTAAGTAATATCACTTAGAAAATTCAAAATTTTACGTTTGGTTTTAAAAATATTTAATTTAATTCACTAATAATTAATTTATTGTGACGCCACTGGGAAAACAGCGCAACTTTTCTCATTAGCATAAATGCATTTCCTATGCATTGTTAAAGTAATATCACTTAGAAAATTTAAAATTTTCCGTTTGGATTTAAAAATATTTAATTTAATTCAATAATAATAAATTTATTGTGACGCCACTGGGAAAACGGAGCAACTTTTCTCATTAGCATAAATGCATTTCCTATGCATTGCTAAAGTAATATCATTTAGAAAATTCAAAATTTTCTGTTCGGTTTTGAAAATATTTAATTTAATTCAATAATAATAAATTACTTGTGACGCCACTGTGAAAACAGCGCAACTTTTCTCATTAGCATAAATGCATTTCCTAATGCATTGTTTAAGTAATATCACTTAGAAAATTTAAAATTTTACGTTTGGTTTTATAAATATTTAATGTAATTCAATAATAATTAATTTATTGTGACGCCACTGGAAAAATAGCGCAACTTTTCTCATTAGCATAAATGCATTTCCTATGCATTGTTAAAGTAATATCATTTAGAAAATTCAAAATTTTCTGTTTGGTTTTGAAAATATTTAATTTAATTCAATAATAATAAATTAATTGTGACGCCACTGGGAAAACAGCGCAACTTTTTTCATTGGCATAAATGCATTTTCTATTTATTGTTAAAGTAATATCACTTAGAAAATTCAAAGTTTCCCGTTTGGTTTTGAAAATATTTAATTTAATTCAATAATAATAAATTAATTGTGACGCCCATGGGAAAACAGCGCAACTTTTCTCATTAGCATAAATGCATTTCCTATGCATTGTTAAAGTATTATCACTTAGAAAATTTAAAATTTTCCGTTTGGATTTAAAAATTTTTAATTTAATTCAATAATAATAAATTTATTGTGACGCCACTGGGAAAACAGCGCAACTTTTCTCATTAGCATAAATGCATTTCCTATTCATTGTTAAAGTAATATCACTTAGAAAATTCAAAGTTTCCCGTTTGGTTTTGAAAATATTAAATTTAATTCAATAATAATAAATTAATTGTGAGCCACTGGGAAAACAGCGCAACTTTTCTCATTAGCATGAATGCATTTCCTATGCATTGTTCAAGTAATATCACTTAGAAAATTTTAAATTTTCCGTTTGGATTTAAAAATATTTAATTTAATTCAATGATAATAAATTTATTGTGACGCCACTGGGAAAACAGCGCAACTTTTTTCATTAGCATAAGTGCATTTCCTCTTCATTGTTAAAGTAATATCACTTAGAAAATTCAAAGTTTCCCGTTTGGTTTTGAAAATATTTAATTTAATTAAATAAAAATAAATTTATTGTGACGCCACTGGGAAAACAGCGCAACTTTTTTAAAGTAATATCACTTAGAAAATTAAAAATTTTCTGTTTGGTTTTGAAAATATTTAATTTAATTCAATAAAAATAAATTTATTGTGACGCCACTGGGAAAACAGCTCAACTTTTCTCATTAGCATAAATGCATTTCCTGTTCATTGTTAAAGTAATATCACTTAGAAAATTCAAAGTTTCCCGTTTGGTTTTGAAAATATTTAATTTAATTCAATAATAATAAATTAATTGTGACGCCACTGGGAAAACAGCGCAACTTTTCTCATTAGCATAAATGCATTTTTTATGCATTGTTAAAGTAATATCACTTAGAAAATTCGAAATTTTCTGTTTGGATTTGAAAATATTTAATTCAATTCAATAATAATAAATTAATTGTGACGCCCATGGGAAAACAGCGCAATTTTTCTCATCAGCATAAATGCATTTCCTATTCATTGGTAAAGTAATATCACTTACAAAATTCAATGTTTCTCGTTTGGTTTTGAAAATATTTAATTGAATTCAATAATAATAAATTAATTGTGACGCCACTGGGAAAACAGCGCAACTTTCCTCATCAGCATAATTGCATTTTTTATGCATTGTTAAAGTAACATCACTTAGAAAATTTAAAATTTTCCGCTAGGTTTGAAAAATATTTAATTTAATTAAATAATAATAAATTAATTGTGACGCCACTAGGAAAACAGCGCAACTTTTCTCATTGGCATAGATGCATTTCTTATGCATTGTTTAAGTAAAATCACTTAAAAAATTTAAATTATCACGTTTAGTTTTGAAAATATTTAATTAAATTAAATAATAAATTATTTGTAACGCTACCGGGAAAACAGCGCAACTTTTCTAATCAGCAGAAATACATTTTAAATCCATTGTTAAAGTTATATTTATTAATTGAATCGAATAATTGTTATTTGTTTTGGAAATAAAATTATTAAAGTACTAATAAAAATATATATTTCCACCATGATACGGCACTGGAATAAATATGCAAATATTACAGAAAATTACTGTTTTGGTTGTATAATGTATGCTTTTCGACGAAGAAGGACAGTGGTTGTGAGTTAAGTATGTTTATTGTATTACTCTTCTGTAGTTGCATGGAGATTACGGGCATACGCGCACTGGATTCGAGTATATATAAAATATGCCATAACTTTTTTATGAGAAGTGATATTGAAGAAATTTCGATGGCGCAAGTGAGCGCAACTTCTAAGCTTTGTGTACAATGCAATAAAACTTAAAAAATGTAAAGTGGGGGGGTGGGGCGGCACCCTCCTTTATTTCGTTTGTAGGGGGTGTATTTTTGCAGCGCAACTTGTAAAATTAGGTGGTATCGACAGCGCAAGTTCCATAGAATGTATTTATGAAAGAAAAAGTTAAAAATTCCGAGATGGGGGGGCTGACGTCAACTTAGCCCCCCCTATTTTCAAATCGCTATAACTTTCTACCCTTAACAGCGCAAGTTTTAATATTTGGGCGCAAGTGAGCGCAAGTTCAGACCTTTCGGGCGTAATATTTTTTATTTGAAAATTTTGAGTTGGGGGGGCCAAGTTGACAGACCCTTGAATGTGTGCGCCGAAGAGATGCACAGCCGAAAAGTATGAATGGTATATTAACAAGTGAGACTGCGCGGACCGATCTCGTGGTTTAAGATAAAAAGGAGCGATGCGATACACGGACATTAAATTCGGGAAATGCGAATTTAATGACAAAATACGCGATTTTTTCCGTAATATCCAGATCCGAAGTACCAATTATGTTCGAGGGAGGCTTTCAGGAGGAATATGGACTGTAATAAAATATATAGAAACCTCCTGCGTAGGATGAGACATGCGTGTTTTTGTTTAGTTAGCAAACGATAATGTGGGGGAAAATGGCTAAAATGAATACTTACATGTAGGCGTCTCGTCTAATACAACAGGGGGGTGTCCTGGGCACTAGAGGATACTAAATATAACAGTAACACTAACTACGAATTTTACAACTATACACGATTCCATTTGTTTCTGGATCTCGCCTAGCTATGGAAAAGTGACAGTTTAAGTATTGTAAATGGGGCTGGTTGTGTTTTAAATCAGGGTTTTTAAATGTCACTGTCAGATGTTCGATTTTAAGGTTATAATTTCTGACTATTGTGATCTTACACTGTTGCCTGTTTTACAAATTTTCAGATATAAAAGGATAATAATGTGCAGTTTTAAATTAACAAAATTTACTACTTGGTTTTTGTACATACAAACACAGCAATAATATTGTATATAACAAATATAATGAATTCGGCTCTGCAAACTTATTTCGTCATCCATTTGTATTTCTCGCTTGGGTCATCCCGTTAACACATTTTAATTACTTATGATATCATAAATTATTGCAACACTGTTAAAATAAGGAATCAGGAGTGGCAACTAATAAAAAATGTAAATGTTGATACTGCAACATAACAACACGAAAGCATGGCTAGGCGAGATCCAGAATCAAATGGAATGGTGTATATATGAGATATTTGCCGATGATCGATAATATGCACGTAGTTGCGAACTGCACTCTCTACACTCTCTTTCTACCTACACGGAAGGGGAGAAGGAGTAGGTTAAGCGGTTCATGAGAGAGATACTCGAGCCCTCAACGAAAAACCGCACGAGTCTATTTCTTGTGTAATAACTCTGTTCATACTATTCAGCTGTTTCACGTTAGGTGAAAGATTATTGTATAAGAAATACAATACAACTTGCGAAAGACTCAAAGTAGAAACAAATAGGAATAAAGAACCAAAATATTAGTGAAATTTAACTAAGTGTTTTGTTTTAAATCAAAGGATTTAACAATATTTCTGGACAAATATATTGATACATTTCTTAGTAAATATATGTTTTTAGCAATTTTGTTCGGTTAATTATTGACGTTTACTTCCCACTTTAGATCTGAGTCTATACCGTGTGTATGAGATAAGTGGCGAACATAGGGATTAAACATGTAAAACCACATATATGCATTATTCAGCTTCCAGTGTCATTTTAGAGGAAAAGTACAAGAGTAAATAAAATTTAAGAATAAATTCTTACGTATTTAGGTCGCTATTTTTTTTTGTATTTTTCTACTTCGTTTGCCATATTTAATCAATTTTTGAAAAATATGAGAATATAAAAAATATCTTCAAGTGGGTATTAAGGAAATAACATCGGCATTTTCAGCACGAGATTACAGCCATTTAGAGGTCTATTACTCGACTTAAATGACTAAATTCATCAACACCGCACCCTTAGCTGTAATTCAAGAAACCTTCTGTGATTCTAGCGCGTTCGTAATAAAATTAATTAATGAAGACGGGTGTACCTAAGCCTATTTATTTTAAAGTTTTATAATTTTTAAAACTCAATAGAAAATTGTAAACGACGTCGGATTTCAACCAAATATTTTCTTCTTAATTTTTGTTTACTCTTCTACTTTTCCTCTAAAATGATCATTAAAGCAGAATAATGCGTAAATGTGGTTTTACATGTTAAATCCCTATGTTCGCCAGTTATCTCATACACACAGTATATAGCCTTAGAAATATTGTTGAATCATCAGTGAATTGTTCTTCGCGTTCTCTCAATATAAACAATATTTTTTTCTGAAAACTATATCTTATATTTGTTTCGAACATCAATCTCACTAACCAGAAGATCTTCTAGTTTTAAATTTGCTAATGAGATTGATGTATCGGCATCAAACTGCATAATACTATATCAAAGGGGGAAATTAAGGTGTTGCCTTCTGGGAGACAACCACCCCGATTTTGAGAAATTTATATTGAATTATTGACCTTGTTCTCAAAATCGGATCACCCTTGATTACCTAGCAGCTCGTAGGCAGAGTTACCACACAGTCACTTTTTAAACAAAATAAAATATAAAATTACTCACCCTGTCAACGTCAGGTCCTGGAACAGCATTTTTCCAGAACAACTCACTTTGTATATATATTTCTTTAGGTTATGAGAATTTAAATGGTTCGCTAAATGAAAGAGTACGATTTCAAAAACATTTACAATGGTATTTATTAAAAATAAACAAGAGTTGACAAATACAGAAATATATATACAAATAATACAAAAAAAAAACTATCACCTTACGCGACGTGATTCTTACGTTATTTGTTTGATTTAAAACAAAAATAATATTATATCAACACTCGGATTTCGGATGACCGCACAATTCAGAAGACTGATACCGATTACTGTCCTCCCCCTGAACCATCAGTTTCGATAACCACCCTCTCCCTTCCCATGATCGTCGCTAGGTGGGATGTGGGAGATGGAAGTGGTTAAGGCTCCTGCCTCTGATTGGTCCAGCGGTTAGGGGTGACATGCGCAAGTCTATTGCGTTCACTCATTTTGCGCGCCCTGGCGCATGCGGATCATTCAACCCGAATTGCTAGTTGAATTGTCGGTATTTCCCTTTATGCAAATTCCAAGTAGCCGGGCAGTAAATACCGTCTCTCCCTAATCCGGAGGGCGGTACTCGACGGTGAGTCTTTCGTGACCAAATCTGTCTTGCTATTGTTTTGGTCACGAACTGCCGTAATGGTGAAAATTTCCCGGCTTAGGGCCGCTACTTGGAATTTTGCATTTTACGAACCAAGCGTGATTTGCGCCGCCTCGTAAGGCAATAAAATCAAAAATTCTAAAACCTACAAATGAAATAAAAATGAGTAATCCTATAATTAAAAATTTTTACAAAACCCGAACGATCAGTGTATGTAGACGAACTTAGTTCATTTCATAATAAATGATTATGAAAGTGAATTTAAAAATGATTAATAAAAATTATGTGGGGTCCGTTTTTATCGCGAAATGAAATTAAACTATATAAATCGCCGAAATAATCATAGTTGCGGCGTTTCCGGTAAAACGCCGGTAACAACTAATTCCTTCGTTGCAGAATCATAATTAAAAGCTACTCGCATAAATCAAGAACAAATACGATCCTTGAGGTAACTAAAAATGGATAACTAATTGCTCGTGTGGTCTGAAATCACCATACGAGCATACGAGCTATATTTTTTTTACATATTCATCCTACAACTAGTTGTAACTATAACTTATTAATCAGTGTTTGGTATGACAGCCAATAAAATCCATAAAAGTTACCAACTACTGTTGCATAATTGTACTTTTTTCTCTTCTGAAACCAAATTGGTTGTGTGACATAAACCATTACTTTCAATGTTGATTTTGAGTTAATTTGGGTACATATTTTGTTGAATTCACTACTTATAGATCTTGTAAATCTTCAATAATTTTCTAATGAGTTTATCCATTCCTTGATTAAACACGAAGCAAATATTTTAGGCTTTTTTAAACTCGAAATATTTACTTCATGTGCCAGGCGTATTAAACACTGATAATTACATAAAATAAATAAACAAAAACAGTATTAAGACATTAATATATTTGAAGTTTATAAATCGACGATTTCTATTTCATCTTCTTCTGATTATCTTCAACTTCCTCTGACAATATTTGAGTATTCGCAGAATTTGGAAAATTTCAATTTTTTTGCATTTTTCTAAGTAAATAACTGCATCATTTCGGTAATTTAGAGAAATCCTGGCTACTCCACTGATGAGTCTTTTTTTTTTTCTTTTAGTTAATTATGTATATTTTAATTTTTTGTTTCTTCCTACTAAATTTAATGGTTTAACAAACTAGATGTATTTTATTAGGGCACGGTGAATACGAAAGATTCTGTGCGCTACAAACTGCTGCACAATTGGGCGTCGATCCGTTGCTGGTACAAAACGCAACCCCTTGACGAAATACGCAATTATTTCGGTCCGAAAGTCGCGCTCTATTTCACCTGGTTGGGATTCTACAATAAAATGTTGATTACGGCTTCGATCGGTGGATTGGCCACGACAATTTTAGGTAATCGCGCACTATTTTACCTAAATTTATGTAAATGTATATTTTTTCTACTCCTCTTATAAAATGTCTTACTTATGGGGAGGGCTTCATTGATTAGTAAATGTAATACATTGTATCCGGTATTTTTTTACGTTTTAAGGTCCCCTCAGTACAGTTTGATATTTTATAGATGATGTAGGTGTGTATGTGTGCAGCTTGTAAACACGATACTTTAGCGTCGGTAACTACTAAAGATAATAAATATAAAATTTGGATTGGTCGTTCCGATTTTAGTTAAGGTTTTTCTAAACTCGAAATATTAACTTCATGCGCCATACGTGTAAAACACTGATTTAATATGAAGTTCACAAACATAGATACTTAGTGAAATGGTTAATCCACTACAAGATTAAAATAAAATGAGGATCCATGTTTATTTTTATCATATTATTAATGCTAGGAATTTATAAAGTTGAAGGTTTTAGATTTCCATCCAACAATGTATTCAAACTCGAATATATGAATAATTACAATATGTTTTTGAATAAATAATTGAATACATCAGTTTTAAAGATTCTCAGTCTTAGCAAAACTATGCTTAAATCCATTTTTATTATTCAATTTTGGCGTTTCTGGATGTTTCAAAAATTTCAATTCCATTATCTTAAACATTTTGTTTTATAAAGTTTAAAATTAAGAAAAATTTATTTTAAAAATTATATTAGTTTTATTTTTTTGGAAAAATTGGTTATTTCATATATTTGAATTAATTTTGTATAACTGTGTCACCAATCAACTAATGAATAAAATAATGTTTAGTCATGATTAATTATTTGGCTAAACAAGTTGTCCGATCTAAGAAAGTGAGAAACGAAATAAAGGTAATAAATATAAAAAACGTCATTATTTTCAAACATTAATTTACAAAATCTAAAATTAAAGCCCATTGAGATCTTAGATTAAATTTTGCCGAGATGTGGGGTTCTCTGCAAAATTTAATCTGAGATCTCAATGGGCTTTAATTTTAGATGTTGTAAATTAATGTTTGAAAATAATGACTTTTTTTATATTTATTACCTTTATATCGTTTCTCACTTTCTTAGATTTAAATCTCGGACAAATTGTTTAGCCAAATAATTATTCATGACTAAACATTATTTTATTCATTAGTTGATTGGTAACACAGTTATACAAAATTAATTTAAAAAATTGATGCTGTTGCAATTGAAATGCATTTCTATTGCACGAGACCTGGTAACACTGTTAGTGACATAAATGTTTCAAAAGTACATATTTGTCTAACTCAGTGGTTCCCAAAGTGGTCCTTACGGATCCACAGGGGTACCCGGGATCATTCAGGGGGTGCGTAGAAAATTAGAATTGATTTGGGGATCCCTGAACAATGTCGGACCCCCTGACGTTGTTCAGGGACAAGGTTTAATATAAAATAAAAAATTGGGGACACAATTTTATTAATATGGAAGTTAAAATAAATAACAATGAATAAATTATTAGCGATTTTTACGTCCTATTAAATATAAATATAGACAGGTTCCAACCACTAGCGGCGCGCGGACTTATTTTATGTGAGGCTTAAACCCATGATACAAAAATGAGGTTAAAAGCACTACGTATGCATATCGTTCATAAATGCTTCTCACACCACAGAATTGCGTCATCAATACACACATTTAGCAGAGCGACGAGCACACCTTTTAATGCCGGTATACATTATCTTATCATTTTCGTTTCACATGAAGTTGGCCACAGGCCGCCACTGGTTCCAGCATGCACCCTCTAGAATTCTGTCTCGTCCGCTCGGTAGTGTATTGAAATACTTAGGCAGCATATTCCAGACTTTCCAGAGCATTCGGTATAACACATTTGTTTACTTGAGTGTTGCGTCGTTACAATATAAACTATAAAAGAGTCGTGCATCTAATCAGCAATTTAGTTCTGTGTTATGCGTGATGTGAAGTGCATACAACAAATTTTCCTAGTGTTGGACAAAAAGATGTATACTTTCTTGTATTGTCACGCACTTTCGTTAAGTAAGTATGTTAGAATAAATTGAAATTTCTTTTTAATTTAAATTTTTTAAGCAAAGTTATACTTTTGTTTAAGTTAATTAAAACAATTATTTATCACAGTTATCAGTACAGTAATTCCTAAAGATTCATTAGGATTTCTTTTTTATTAAAAACTTAAGAAGAGATTGTAAGCTTTTGTAACACAGATGTGTTTCTAAAGAATATATTATTAATAATTATGTACAAGAAGTTAGAAATATTAGGTTTTATGATTTAATATTATGGTAAGAGTTATAGCTTATTATTTTATATTATTGTTTATTTTGCTAACCTCCGCGAGTAACCAAATCCGAGAATGTTAGAATTACTTTATGCTACTGTATTAGTATATTCTGTTGGTAATTATTTTTTTTATTATTTGTTTTTCTTAAAAAAATAATTGATACACAAAGAGTACCTACACTATATGTGACATTTACATGAAATTTTATCCTTACATCTCAAATAATTAATTCAAGAGAGAGTTACATTGCAGCATTCAATTTAAAAAAAATATATTATAATTAACAGTAGTTTGTTGCAAATAAAAATGTTGACAAACATTTTTTCCTATATATTTATAGGCCCTTTTTTCAGATAACAGCATGAGTGAGACGTAAAAAAGAAATCAGACAATACAGTGTTGAATATATGAAATATGGCTTTATTCCGTCACCAGGAAATAGTACTTTACCAATGTGTTTTATATGTATTAAAACAATGTCAAACGATTTAATGAAACCCTCCAGGCTTAAGGAACATTTAATAAAAATCCATAGTGACAAAAAAGATAAGTATTTAACATTTTTTCAAACACTCAACATCTAAGAGAGATGACTATGGACTTCGTGCTTCTTATAATATTTCTTTAATGATTGCGAAGTCCGGAAAGGCACACACTATTGGCGAAGAACTTATTCTACCAGCTTTAAGTGAGGAAATACGCACCGTGTTACACAAACCAGCTTTTGATATTTAAAAAAAAAAATCTGCTGAGTAATAATACTGTGTGAATTCTCTATACAGCTTAAGAAATCAACATTACTAGGAAATGAAGCTTTACTTTTAGTTTATGTGAGATTTTTAAAAGAAGAAAAAATTTCCCAAGAATTGTTATTTGCTAAATTTTTGGAAACTGCACGAAAGGTGAAACGTTATTTAGTGAATTAAAAAGATTTTTTGATGTAAAAGCTATACCCTTGACTAATATCATTTCCGTTGCTACTGACGGTGCTCTGGCAATGGTAATACAACACCGAGGCTTTCTGACATTTAAAACAAGCTATACCGAATGTATTATCGGTACATTGTGTCATTCATCGAAATCATTTGGTCGCAAAAAAACCTTAGTGAACGATTGCACGCATCACTAACTTATGTTATTAGAGCAGTTAATAAAGTCAAAAGGATTGCCTTAAATGAGATATTATTTGTTTAACTTTGTTTGAAAAATGACGAAGACTATAATCGTTAACTACTTAACACAGAAATATGTTGGTTATCTAAAGGTGCATGTTTGGAACGCTTCTTTGATTGAGTGTTGGAATTCCTGGAGAATAAAGATAGTGATTTGCGGCACAATTTAATTAATTATCGCATAAAATTACATCGCTTATATGTCTGATTTATTTGCCAGATTTAACGAGACTAATTTGAAACTACAAGGTGACACATTAAATTTAATCAAAACTAAAAGTGTAATATCTGCGTTTGTTGCAAAACTTTTGATATACAAACAAAACTTGGGAAGAGGAGAATGCTCTCAGTTTCCAAATCTTTCAAAATTGCAAAATAGAAATGAAGATTTGTTGGCTTATTGTCAACACTTAACAGCGCTTTATTCGGACCTTAACCAAAGATTTGAAGACATTCTTCACTTGAATATTCCCGACTGGGTGTTGAACCCTTTTGCAAGTAGTCAAACTCAGAGCACAAATATAGATGATAAGGAGCAACTTATTGAATTATCCACAAAGGAGGAGCTGAAACCATTGTTTAAACAAGGATACGACAACTTCTAGATACAGAAACAGATCCCAAATTTATATCCAGTAATATAGATTATCGTACAGAAGCTGTTGATTGCTTTTCCGTCTTCCTATTTGGTAGAACGTAGATTTAGTGCCGTTATTAGTCTCATTACAAAAAAAAGAAAACTACAAGAAATTAGTACTCGTGGAGACTTGTGGTTAATACTCACAAACATTGAGCCGGACATAAATACACTTATAACATCCTATCATGTTCATCGAAGTAATTTTTTTTGTATGTTAAACCAAGTTATAATTTCAATACATACTCTTCAACAAAATGTTTTATTCATATTTTATTCTTAATATATTTTTACCATTCAAGACATCAAAGATATATTTGTAATTTTTCTATTATGCATTTATGTAGTTTTTACACTACCTGGGCAAGTTTTGAGTATGAAAAGAGGTCCGTGAGCCAAAATAGTTTGGGAACCACTGGTCTAACTAATCGCATTGTTTATATTTTCGTGTGAGCAGTTGTGCTAAAAGTTTATTTTTATTGTCGCGTGATTTAAAGCTTAAAATAATAAATTGCATAATAATGTCGACATCAAGACGATCCTGCTTAACAGTCGAAACACATTTTGTTACATTTGTGGCAACTACACAGTAATAAAGTGGAATCTAGCACTGAATTAGTGTAAAATGCGTATTTACTTTAACGTAAAAATTCAAGAACCTGATAAATTTTGGACACCAAATTGTATTTGCAAAATATGTAACAAATATTTAAGATAGTGGGTACATTGAAAATAAAACATCAACTATTCTATTCCTGGGAAAGCAAAGCAGTTATACAAAGTTTTACCCTAGAGTAAAACAAACTAACCTGGAAGAAAAATACTGACCATTAGAATGCAGAATACCATTGACCCACCATTAGTCAATAGAGATAGAATAATGTCACCTTCATTGCATATAAAATTAGGTGAATAAAAGCTATACAGGATCTCGGTTATTTGAAGAGAAAGAGAGTCGGTTAAATTGATTCAAGCATATATAATCTACGATAACCTGACTGCTTTAAAAGTTTAATATTGTTAACCGTGCATGTGTGTCCTGTTTCTAATGAATGGTGTGCCACCGCTGATTTATCCGGGTTTAGAATTTTAAAGTGATATTAGTGTTCTTTGAATCTTTTTAATATATTGCGTTGTGTTTGACCTATGTATATTTTATTGCAATTGTTGCAGTTTATTCAATAAATTCCGGATTGTTCTATGTAGTTTGTTATTGCAACAACCCGGAATTTATTCAATAAACTGCAACAATTCCTATAAAATATAGGTAGGTCAAACACAATGCAATATATAAAAGAGATTCAAAGAACACCAATATCACTTTAAAATTCAAAACCCGGACAAATCAGCGGTCGCACACCATTCATTAGAAACAGGACACACATTTTCGGTTAATAATATTAAACTTTTAAAGCAGTCAGGTAATCGTAGAATAAATATGCTTGATTCAATTGAAATGTACAAAAATAAAAATGTTTTGCTAAATTTTGATCTTACTCACTTAGATAATCCATTATTAGATTTATTACCCAAAAAGAACCCCACAGAGAATGTAATCCCACCGACAACCATGCAGAATCCTTAGCCCCCCGAGTTATGTGTCAACATCATATAATACCCTTATGACTAGTCCGGAATTATAAGCATTTATTTTCCAATTATAAGCGCTTATAAAAAGCACTTAAAAATGAATAAAAAGCACAAAAAATCATGAAATATGCACAAAAAGGAGAAACGTGCAAAAAAGCACAAAAACACAATAATGTAAAAATGTTTATTGAACTATTCTATTCAGTAAGTTTGTAACAATTTACAATTATATATTTCTCAAGGTTTTCCATATTGAAATTTTGTCTTCCATTCGTTAAACTTGTTTTATAAATGGAGAAGCTCCTTTCCACGTCTACTGAAGTTATGGGTGCATACTTAAAGATTTTGAAAGGTACATTCATTTCCAAATCCTCTACAGGAATTCCTTTCATGATCCCGGAAAGTTTGGAAAGGATATCAAATCCTATTTTTTTTAACGTCTTCAAATTTTTGATTAACCTTATCTCCAATCAGGCTTCGAACAGACTTTACTTTTTTTTCAAAATTTGAAATAATTTCTACGGAATCTACAAGTTTTATATTCTGTTCTTCCAATTTCTTTATACACTGGCTGATGGACGCATAATTTGATTGGAGAAACGCTAAATTTTGTCTTAACATATTGTTTGTTAATATTCTGTGACATTTCTTGATCGATAATGCATCATCTTCCGGCAAATCTAGCACAAATTCTTGAAATATTTGCAAATATTCTGCATAATACATTGCAGCTTCCAACTAAGTTCCCCACCTCGTTAATATAGGCTGAGGTGGAAATTTAATATTCGAATGTTTGTCTTTAAAGGCCTGCACTCGAAGAGGCGCTTTGACAAAAATGCGTTTTCCATTTGCTATTAACTTATTGACTAATGGAAACTGAAGTCTTAATGTTTCAGCAACTCGTGATAATCCATGGGCTAGGCAAGTACAGTGTATTAAATTTTCATAAAATACTTTCAGGGCACCTCCTGCTTTTACAATGTAAGGCGCAGCATCAGACAACATTAAAATGACCTTTTCAGTCGGAACGCGATCGGGCAAGAAACGGTGAGTCAGACCTTCTTGTACAAATCTGGCAATTGTTAACTTTTTTGCTTGATCGTCTTCACTTAAAATACCAACAACTAAATTGGCAACAAATCGTCCGCAACTATCGGTCGTTTCATCCACAGTAAACCATATATAATTGTTTCCGATTGTGGTTTTTATTTCGGCAAACACATTTAAATACACTTTGTCTAAATATTTTTTTCGAATCAAGTTTTCACTGGGAATACTTCTGTTACAGTATGTTTCGAGAAATTTCCTAAATATCGTATCTTCTTATTTGTTAAAGGGAATATTCGCCGACACCATGGCATTGCATAAATCAAACGAGAATTTACTTTGTGCAGTTTGTAGACTAGTGGCTAACGATTCTTCTCGCGTTTGTTGCTTTCCGGTGCTCTTGCTTTTTTTAGAATTATTTTGGTGAGAAGTTGTATTAATGTGTTGAACCACATTATATTTTTTTCCTACAATCCCTTTAGAAAGTAGGCTTCTACGCTCGCAAAACTCAGAGGAAAGTAGGCGATTCCCGAGGAGACGTCACTTGTTGTCACTTTGTCGCTTTAAAGCGACAAAATAAAAAAAAACGCTCGCTAAATCAAATCGAATAATTATGGAAATGAGTGACGATGAAGATGTTAAAAGCTTATCAGTTAATCGCGACATAGATATTGGTCAGTATAAAAAATTAATAGTTTTCTTGAAAAAACAAAGTGTTGGATACAAACCAAAAAAATCGAAAATATTAACTGGGAAAGAATCATTTGTACATACTGCTCCTGATCAGATATATTTGTTGAAAAAGGTTATATTAATTTTGGGTATTGCCGGCGGATGCCGACGGGATGAACTGGTGAAAATGATGTTAGATGATGTTGAAGATAAGGATTCAATACTAATTGCAAAAATCCCCGTCTGCAAAACCAATAGAAGCCGCACTTTTACTGTTACTAATGATAAATTAGTATTGCAATTGATTTCTTATCACTAATCAGACGTTATATTGTTTTAAGACCACAAGATAATGATACACCACGTCGATGTCGTCTTTTCCTGAGATATTCGAAAGGTAAATGTTCGAAACAGGTAGTGGGAATGAATATGATAGGTAAAACGCCTTATGTAATAGCTGAATTCCTAATACTGCTAGAATCAAATTTATATACTGGCCATTGTTTTCCCGCACATCAGCAACATTATTGGTTAATGGTGGAGGTGACTTAATGCAACTAAAACGTCACGGAAGATGAAAAGTTCATCTGTAGCAGAGGGATATATTAACGAGAGCATTGCTAATAAAATAGAAACTGCACATAAAATATTAGCGACACCAACGCAAGCTAACTTTCTCTTGCGATCGCCAATCGACCACTTTGCGCTCGCAATACACAAATAATTATTTTCAATAGATATTTAAAAAGAAAATGTTTAGCAATAAATTAGTGATTCTGATTTATTTAGATAAGTAAGTACTATCGGTGGACATAAAATGTTGGGACAAATAAAAAGTTGGATAATGTCAAACATAATTAAATTTATACCGCTTAAGTCAGGTTTTTTTAAAAGAACGTTATATTATGGAGTGACAGTGAAAATATGTAAATGAATAGAAGACGTATTATTGTGTAAATTTTGAAACTTTGACATATAAAATGACAATTACTTGACAAATCCAAGACACACACTAAACAAATTTTATGTGTGTGAAGCTGGCAATATTTACAGCAATAACCCGGCGCATCCACCACCCACGACAAAAATATTATTAAAGCAAAAATTATTATTTTGACATATTTCTAGACAATAATCTTGCATTTATGTTATTACGTATCGTTTATAATATCGTTGCTATAAATAATACACAAATAATATTTTAAATTAATAGAAATTATTAGGAACAACTGGTCATCCGTGTCAGGAAATTAATTAGTTAAACATATTTCAAGATAACCGACCTGCATTTTTTTTTGTACTTTTAAGTAACTAATAGTAGTATTGTTAAAATATAATAACAATTTTTATTATAGGGAATGTATCTTTCGATGATTTTTGAACATTAGTGAATGCATTAGAAAGTTAGTCATCGCGCGATGAGAAATTAATTGTTTAAACATATTTCAAGGTGGCCGACATAAGTTTTGTTTATTGTTTTAAGTAATTAATGCTGATATTGTTAACATAAAATAACAATTTTCAATATGGAGAATGTATCTTTCGTCGATTCTTGAACATTAGTGAATGCATTGTGAAGTCAAACATTCGCGATTACAAATTAATTGTTTAAACATTTTTCAAGGTGGCCGACATAATTGTTGTTTCGTGTTTTGAGCAACTAATAGTGTTATTGTTAAAATTCAATAACTATTTTCAATATAGGGAATCTATCTTTTGTCGATTTTTGACCATTAGTGAATGCATTGGGAAGTCAGAAATATGCTATGAGAAATTAATTGTTTAAACATATTTCAAGGTGGCCGATATACATTTTGTTTATTGTTTTCAGTAACTAATAGTGTTATTATAAAAATTAAGAACCAATTTTCAATATCGGGAATGTATCTTTCGTCGATTTTTAAAGATTAGTGAATGCATTGGGAAATCAGTTATTCGCGATGAGAAATAAATTGTTTAAACATATTTCAAGGCGGCCGACATAACTTTTGTTTATTGTTTTGAGTAACTAATAGTGTTATTGTTAAAATACAATAATAATTTTCAATATGGGGAATGTATCTTTCGTCGATTTTTTAAGATTAGTGAAAGTATTGGGAAGTCAGAAATCCGCTATGAGAAATTAATTGTTTATACACTTTTCAAGGTGGCCGACATAAATTTTGTTTATTGTTTTGAGTAACTAATTGTGTTATTGTAAAAATTAAAAAACAATTTTCAATATGGGGAATGTATTATTCGTCGATTTTTAAAGATTAGTGAATGCGTTGGGAAGTCAGTCATTCGCGATAAGAAATTAATTGTTTAAACATATTTCAAGGTGGCCGACATAAATTTTGTTCATTGTTTTGAGTAACTAATAGTGTTATTGTATAAATACACTAATAATTTTCAATATGGGGAATGTATCTTTCGTCGATTTTTATGAGAAATTAATTGTTTATACATATTTCAAGGTGGCCGACATAAATTTTGTTTCTTGTTTTGAGTAACTAAAACTGTTATTGTAAAAATACAATAATAATTATAGTGTTATTTAATTTTTACAATAACACTATTAGTTACTCAAAACAATGAACAAAATTAATGTCGGCCACCTTGAAATATGTTTAAACAATTAATTTTTCATCGCGAATGACTGACTTCCCAATGCATTCACTAATCTTTAAAAATCGACGAAGGATACATTGCCCATATTGAAAATTGTTATTGTATTTTAACAATAACACTATTAGTTACTCAAAACAACAAACAAAATGTATGTCGGCCGCCTTGAAATATGTTTAAACAATTAATTTCTCATAGCGTATTTCTGACTTCCCAATGGATTCACTAATATTTAAAAATCGACGATAGATACATTCCCTATATTAAAAACTATTATTGTATTTTAACAATAACACTACTAGTTACTCAAAACAATAAACAAAATATATGTCGGCCGCCTTGAAATATGTTTAAACTATTAATTTCTCATAGCGTATTTCTGTCTTCCCAATGCACTAATCTTTAAAAATCGACGAAAGATACATTCTCCATACTAAAAATTATTATTGCATTTTTACAATAACACTATCAGTTACTTAAAACAATAAACAAAATTAATGTCGGCCACCTTGAAATATGTTTAAACAATTAATTCCTTATCGCGAATGACTGACTTTCCTAAGCATTCACAAATCTTTAAAAATCGACGAAAGATACATTCCCCATATTAGTAAATGCTTTTTAATTTTTACAATAACACCATTAGTTACTCAAAACAATAAACAAAATTAATGTAGGCCACCTTGATATATGTTTATACAATTAATTTCTCATCGCGAATGAATGACTTCCCAATGCATTCACTAATCTTTAAAAATCGACGAAAGATACATTCCCAATATTGAAAACTGTTATTTAATTTCTACAATAACACTATAAGTTACTCAAAACAATAAACAAAATTTATGTTGGCCACCTTGAAATATGTTTAAACAATTAATTTCTCATCGCGAATAATTGACTTCCCAATGCATTCACTAATCTTTAAAAATCGACGAAGGATACATTCCCCATATTGAAAATTATTATTATATTTTTACAATAACACTATCAGTTACTTAAAACAATAAACAAAATTAATGTGGGCCACCTTGAAATATGTTTATACAATTAATTTCTCATCGCGAATGACTGACTTTCCAATGCATTAACTAATCTTTAAAAATCGACGAAAAATACATTCTTGATATTGAAAACTGTTATATAATTTCTACAATAACACTATTAGTTACTCAAAACAATAAACAAAATTTATGTTGGCCACCTTGAAATATGTTTAAACAATTAATTTCTCATCGCGAATGATTGACTTCTCAATGCATTCACTAATCTTTAAAAATCTACAAAAGATACATTCCCCATATTGAAAATTATTATTGTATTTTTACAATAACACTATCAGTTACTTAAAACAATAAACAAAATTTATGTTGGCCACCTTCAAATATGCCTAAACAATTAATTTCTCATCGCGAATGACTGACTTCCCAATGCATTCACTAATCTTTAAAAATCAACGAAAGATACATTCCCCATATTAAAAATTGTTATTGTATTTTACCAATAACACTATTAGTTACTTAAAACAACAAACAAAGTGTATGTCGGCCGCCTTGAAATATGTTTAAACAATTAGTTTCTCATAGCGTATTTCTGACTTCCCAATGCATTCATTAATCTTTAAAAATCGACGAAAGATACATTCCCCATAATTATAATTATTATTGTATTTTTATAAAAACACTATTAGTTACTCAAAACAATAAACAAAATTTATGTCGGCCACCTTGAAATAAGTTTAAACAATTAATTTCTCATAGCGTATTTCTGACTTGCCAATGCATTCACTAATCTTTAAAAATCGACAAAAGATACATTCCCTATATTGAAATTTGTTATTTAGTTTCTACAATAACACTATTAGTTACTCAAGACAATAAACAAAATTTATGTCGACCACCTTGAAATATGTTTAAAAAATTAATTTCTCATTGCGAATGACTGACTTCCCAATGCATTCACTAATCTTAAAAAATCGACGAAAGATACATACCCTATATTGAAAATTATTAATGTATTTTAACAATAACACTATTAGTTACTTAAAACAATAAACAAAACTTATGTCGGCCACCTTGAAATTTGTTTAAACAATTAATTTCTCATCGCGCGATGACTGACTTTCTAATTCGTTCACTAATGTTGAAAAATCATCGAAAGATACATTCCCTGTAATAAAAATTGTTAGTGTATTTTAACATCAGCACTAATTGTTACTCAAAAGTACAAAAAAAATGCAGGTCGGGTATCTTGAAATATGTTTAAATAATTAATTTCCTGACACGGATGACAAGTTGTTCCTAATAATTTCAATTAATTTAAAATATTATTTGTGTATTATTTATAGCAACGATATTAGAAACGATACGTAATAACATAAATGCAAGATTATTGTCCAGAAATATGTCAAAATAATTATTTTTGATTTAATCATATTTCATGCGTGGATGGTGAATGCGTCGGGTTATTGCTGTAAATATTGCCAACTTCACACACATACAAATTTTGCGTGTCCCAACATTATATTTCCACTGATGGCACCTATATTATATTAATTTTGTATATTTCTCCAACAGCTTTCATTTCAATTTTTAATTAAGTGTATTGGAAATGCTTAGTTACAATATTTACCTGTATTAATTTACTTCAGTAAAAATTAAACGAGCATAATATATAAAATTACGACAATGTTCGTATAAAATCCACCTATAGGAACAACTATTTCCCGTGCAAATACACGGCCCGATATTGGATTATACAATGAAATATTTCAAATCTGATTTGATTTGTTACATTTACGAGTTTTACGGAGAATAACCTTTCATTAATTTTTAATTTGGCAGCATTTTTAATAATTATATTTTGCAATAAGTAAATATCTACGGCGTGTATAGAATAACAGAGTAAATAACTATTATTAATTTCTAAGAAAATGTTTTGGCATTTGTCACCACTCGGAACACATACATTTTATAAATTAATATAAATATATGTAAAATTTCACTCACCGTTTTCATGCAACTTCTGCAAAATATTCTCGACCCTTCCACTACAAAATCAGGGTAATCTTTTAACCAACTTGCAGGCAATGATTTGTCTTTGACTTTCGGCATTTTCAATTATATTTTAGAACATCAGTTAGTTTCACTACAGTGTATAGTACACTTGAGTTATAATTTTGTGGTGAAATAAAATATAGCACAGTATAGCTTCGACTGTCCGAAGAGTTTTGTGTTAATTTCTCTCAAATCTGAGCACATACGAAAATATTGTAAATCACGTACTCAGCCCGTAATGAACATCGGCAATTCTCTATTTATTTACCAAAACATTATTCACGTTACTCGGAGATTTTCCGATTTTTGTGCCAAGCGTAATAGTATTCCCGCTATTGAACGTTCGGCATTTCTGCCCGTGTGCAAAATCAAACAATAAAAAAATAATGTGTGCAATAAAATAGAAAAAAAAAGCACACGAAAGCACGAATACGCACCGATAAGCTAAAATTGGCAAAATAGCAAAATATTTTAAAATATG
The DNA here is from genome assembly GCA_932526585.2 of Philonthus cognatus. Lineage (NCBI taxonomy): Eukaryota > Metazoa > Arthropoda > Insecta > Coleoptera > Staphylinidae > Philonthus > Philonthus cognatus. Next base: position 3,604,803 of record CAKOBO020000020.1, on the reverse strand, counting down.
CAGAAAAAAGCAAAAAAGGCAAAATAAGCTAAAATATGCAAAAAAGCAAAATAAGCTAAAATGTGCAAAATAAGCAAAATAAAAGTAGTGTCAAACGATTGGATTTTTCGAGAAACATGGAGATTTCAAAACCAATCTGTTCTGCTTATAAAATTGACAATAAGCAAAATGCTTAAAATCCGGTCTCTACTTATGACCAACCTGATAAGACATCAGCGATCCTCATCAACGACCGCACCTGACTTACGATACCTATGAATAAACAACATGTAATTTAATGAGTAATCAATTATTAACCATATAAATATTGTAAATTAGTATTAGAAGTTAGTTATGATTGTATTTTGATGCGTGTCACAATAAAGAGTTTCTTTTTAAAAAGTCCTGCGTTTCCACAAAACAGTTAATTGGCGCAGTCGGTAGGATATTCATGGTTCCTTTTCAAGATAGTTCATGGCATCGAGGCCGCAGTTACTGAAAATCGAATCTTCGTCTCAACGATTAACATGAATCCAGAAGAATCAACGTGGAGACGTCTATCGAAACATTCGATCACGTACATAAGGAATGACAGACATACACTGCAAGCTCAGCATAATTCCAGAAGTTGACTGACATATTCAAGGTATTGTGCCATTCTCTCTATCCAATTTCAGATTCATTTGATAGTTGGTATTAAGTTAATGAACGATCCCATTAATAATTTAATTGAAGGAATAAATAATTTATATTTAGACAATAAGGCTAATAATAACAAAGTAAACTTACAATTGCTTAAACTGAACGTGGATACCATTCTTCAATATGATGGTAACACCGAAATGTCCGAAATTTTCTTAAATAGATGTGATGCTGTTTTAGACGAATACAGACTTCTCAATAATCAACCTGTTAACAATTTTCTATTTAAAGCAATTATAGGTAAACTAAAAGACCGTGCACTAATTGCGATAGGTTCACGTAACGATCTCGGTACGTAGACCGAAATAAAAAATAATCTTAGACAAAGATTTGGCGATCTACGAAATTACGATTGCCTTGTCCAAGATCTAATAAATTTAAAACCAAAGACGAAAAAATATTGATTTCGCCGAACGAATCCAGGTAGCTCGAAGCAAAATCCAGGTAGCTCGAAGCAAATTGTTTTCAAAAATCATTTCTCTACCTGATAATGAAATGAATAATCAAGTCAGAGAAATTCATATTAGACAATATGATGTTACAGCTCTCAAATCGTTTATCCGAGGTTTGAGATAAAATTTACAAAGTGTAATCCGTCTCAGAAATCCGAACACTCTAGAAGATGCAGTTAATTCCGTGATAGAGGAAGAACATTTTCAGTATACGTTAGAATCCCCAAACAACAGTAGATCAAATTTTTATCTCCCTCAAGATAACACAAAACATCAAAAGCAATGATTGTCTAATTCATTTCTGAGGCCCACTTCGTCTTTACAGTAAAATGAATTTCAGCAAAATAATACCCGTTCTCAACATTTCCCAAGTCAGCCAATAAATATGCAACTAAGACAATTGCCACAACAAATATTTGTGTCTAATAGACAAGTTTTTAGTCCATCGAGAAACGCTTTCAAACCACAAAGTAATCAAAATTTTAATCGACAAGAAACATCAATGTCCACTACTACTCGGAACTCCTCGCCGAGATTTTCTTCAAATTATGCTCCGCAACCTATGTCGATTACCACGCGAAATACAAACATCTCAAAATAGATTTAATCGACCCAACCAAAATAATTTCCGAAGTACCTGACCACGTAACTTCATTTCTGAAGAACTTTATAATATTAATGATTACGAAGAGGAAATTCCTCAATGATCACCCCAAAAATGTTATGATGACCAAAACGAATATCAATACGAAGAAAAAACTAAAACCAAGATACATGATAGTTCAGTGCAACCACCAATCAACAGAGTCCAAAGAAGTAGTAAAAGCAGCTTACCAGATGTGGATTTCATTAGAAATGAAAAAATGGTACAAACAGCGAGATACTACACACAAGGCTCATCATGAAACGTCACCCGCTAGAATTTGACTACATTGACTCCACATCCCGGGAAGAAGCCAAGAACGCATCATTTGAACATTTTAAGAAGCAGAAAGAAAAAGTATCAAAACTCCGAATCGAAAAAGTGAACGGTGATAAAGTCAATAGTGATAAATTTCAAGTGAATATTAACATTAGCGGTGAGCAAAGTAATGTTAGGTTCTTTCCCAGAATTGTAAATTTAACTGACACTCAATTTGATAATACTGAATCATCTTTATTTGAGAAAGTTTTAAAATACAGTCCACAAATTACTTCAAAATCATCACTCGAGGCAGTAGGTTGTGACTTCCGGCTGCTCTGAAAGTGCGGGGCGGGTAAGGGTTCACTTAAGCAAAAAAAAAATCAAATTAAATTAATTTTATTATAAACAAATAAAAATAAACACTCTAGTAAAATTAAGATTGTATTCATTTGAACGAAAACGTACGCGAGAAAAAGAAATATAACAAAAACTAAATGGATAATTCAATAAACTATTGGAATAAATTATTTACAAAAAAAACTGTAACGGGCGCCACCCAGAATACACGTCTGGGACGTAGCGATAAATAAAATATGCGAGTCCGCCGAAAATGCGCAACGCGATTAACTGCGATAGCTTCTTAATCTTGTTATATAAATCGTGGAGTTAACTTATCTTATGCTCCGTCCGCAGCAAATAGCCTCCGGTTACGATGCGGTAGCCGCGACAAAAACGGCAGCGTAGCGTTTGCGGTAGCTGAGGCGAAGACGGCAGCGTCCCAGTAATGACGGCTGGAACGGGAGCGTAGCGGTAGCGATGTGGCGGTGACCAATTTTGTCTAGGTTCTTAGCAGCGGGATGCGCCCGGGATTCCAAAAGAATGGCGTCGAGAAAATCCAAATTTAAAGGTTCCTAAATTATATATATGTAGCGCATTAGTCCCTTGTAATCGCTTAGTTTATGCGATTAAAATCAGCATTATAAAAGAGGTGAATTTTACAGAGAAAAGTTATTTTGATTTACCTTCGCTTAGAAGAAACCCTTCGGCACAGAACAATAACACGAAACGATAGCGATATATTCACGCACGTACGCTTCAGGCGAGTGCCTTCTAAAATCGACTTTATCAATTCGTCCGAATGTGGACGCCGAAGCGACAAAAACGCTCTGTTGGTTCGCAGATATTTAATATATACAACCCGTCTAGCAGGCCTAAATTGTATTAATTAAAATATTAAGTTTAGAGTTAATTTCTTTGAATTTGTAATGCTACACTACCCCTCCTCCCGGAAAATAAAAAATCTTCATAAGATTTTTTATATAAAACAAGGCAAAGTCAAAGCAGCTTGACAAAACATAAACATATTTTTATTAGAAAATCAATCTACACGTTATTTAAATCCTTAGTACTGCCAAAATATGGTTTCAAATCCTTGATGTGCCACCTGCCAACATCATTACCATTTACGTCACATAATTGATACACTACAGGAGACAAGGTCTTTTTGACGGAACAAAGTACATACTTGGGAGCCAATTTCGCAGAAAACTTATCAGAAGCGCTCGACAGAACTTTATTAGATTTCCAGACTAAATCCCCTTCTTCAAATTGAATATTGCGCTTGCGCAAGTCGTAATTCTTTTTGTTTTTAGAATAAGCTTTATTTAGTCGAATTTTTACGTTTTCAAATATAGCGTCCATTTCATTCAGTTTTTTAGCATATTCACTCCGCGAACTTGTTTCAATTGCGTATTTTTCATCGTTTACTTCTTCCTTCAATTCTCCATAAAAATCGCCTGATATAGGGACGGTACGTCCGAAAACTAGTGTATTTGGTGACAACCCGGTAATTTCATGAACCGCCGCGCGAATTGCATAACCAATGCGATAAATTTCTTGATCCCACCGGTTATGACTTAATGCGTCATTTATATACGAACGAAGCGCTGTCCCAATAACGCGATTTACGCGTTCAGTAAAATTTACTTGCGGATGGTACCTTGCATTAAACCACAATTTCTGAACGTTATAACGCAGCAATAAATTTTTAAAAGCACCGCTAGTGAATTGAGTCCCATTATCAGCCATGATTATCTGTGGTACACCAAACATTAAAAAAACGTGATTCTCTAAATATTTAATAATTTCGGGACATGTAGCATTTCTTAACGGTTCTACAAAAACGAATTTTGAAAACCAATCAGTTATCACGAGTATGTATCTGTTGCCCTTAGTTGAACGCGGCATGGGCCCAACGAGATCCAACGAAATTATTTGGAAGGGGAAACTAACTTGTTTCTCCTTTCCCATTAAACCGGCACGAGACGCATTTGGTGATTTTTGTGCACCACAAATTTTACATGACCGAATATATTTAAATACATCACCTTTTAACTTAGGCCAATAATATTGTTCACATATTTTCTTAATAGTTTTAAAATATCCAAAATGAGCAGAGATCGACTCATCATGAGCAAACTTAATAATATCTGTTCTCCCTTCGAGCGGCACCACAATTTTCCACTCAGAAGCGTTAGTTGGAATTTTACTATCGCGCGAAAAAAATTTAAATAATCGGTTTTCACGGATTCGCCATCTAGGGTAATTTTCGGGATTATTTCTTACTTTCTCGAGTTGTTTGACGTACCACGCATCTTTGATATCACATGAAAACGCACCTACAACGGGTAAACGCGATAAGGCATCAGGCACGGTGTTTAGTTTTCCCTTCCTATGTTCTAAGTCCATGTTGAACTGGGACAACTTCATCGCCCATCGCGCTAGTCTGCCCATGGGGTCTTGCATCTTAGTAAGCCAGAGTAGCGAATAGTGGTCTGTTATTGCCCTAAATCTTGTACCCTCAATATAGGGTCGAAATTTCTCAACGGCAAAAATTAGAGCCAAACACTCGCGTTCCGTGACAGAATAATTACGCTCTGGCTTACTAAGTGTTCGACTTGCGTACGCGATGACATGTTCTTCCCCGTCTTCCAACATTTGCGTTAAAACCGCCCCTACTCCCACGTTAGACGCGTCGGATTGCACAATAAATTGGCGCGAAAAATCAGGCGCAGAAAGAACAGGAGCAGAAATTAATGCGCTCTTTATGTCATTAAACGCCTTTGCTGCATTTTCATCCCAAATTATATGATTGCCTTTCCTTTTGCCCTTTAATAACGCATTAATGGGCGCAACTACACTTGAAAAATTAGGCACGAATCTACGGTACCAAGAACACATTCCCATAAATCTTTTTATTTCCGTAGTAGTTCTGGGAATAGGGTAATTGACTACACTATCAACTTTGTCCGGGTCCGTACGCAATCCAAATTCATCTATAACATAACCTAGGTATCTCAACGACTTCCTACAAAATTCACATTTTTTCACATTAACGGTGAGTGATGCACTTTTTAATCTCGTAAAAACTTCATTTAGTGTCGCAACGTGCTCGTTAAAGTTATTGTTTACGACAATGATGTCGTCCAAATATACAAATACCCGCGGTTCCATTTCTGGACCAAAAATCTTATCCATAAGTCTCTGCTGCGTCTGAGCGGCATTATTTAGACCAAATGGCATTGTATTAAATTCAAATAACCCGCGACCTAAGACCGAAAATGCTGTTTTTTCTTTTGAAGATTTCTCAAGCGGTATTTGCCAAAATGCATGTTTTAAATCGATACTAGAAATATAACGTGCATTTCTCAATCTATCCAGAATGCTATCAAGTCGCGGCAAAGGGTATGCATCCCTAACCGTTAATGAATTTAATTTTCTGCCGTCGAAACAGAATCTAAACTCCCCCGTTTTTTTTTTTACTAATAACACCGGCGAAGACCACGGCGATTTACTAGGTGATATTACGCCAAGCTCTAGCATTTTATCGATCTCCGCGTTAAGATGTTCTTGCATAGCCGGCGACAAAGGAAAAGGCCTAGCTTTAAAGGGTCGTGCGTCACCGGTATCAATAAAATGCTCAACTATATCAGTTTTACCTAACTTATGACATCCAATATCTTGAAATTTACATGTAATATTACTTAATTCGACTTCTTGATCAGATGACAATAAAACACGATCACTTATGCCATAAATCAAACATGTTTGGGGGTCATTATCCTGATTTAAAGGTTGCCAGGTATTGTTTACAAAGTCTATTATTATTTTATATTTCCTGATAAAATTGATTCCCAATATTAAATTAATTTTTATAGATGGAACCACGAAAAAATCAAAAATCCCTTTAATATTTCCTGCTTCAAAAGGAATTCTAATAAGGCCGGCAACCTTTTGTAATTCACCATCGGCGGTTACTACATTTGACACGTCACACGGCAATATGTTTAGTTTTTTATCAGCTAGAAATGTCAACATCTCTGATCCAATAACTGATTTGTTAGCCCCTGTGTCCATTAACACTTTAAAATTTGAATCAAAAATAGTGAAATCTATATGGGGGCGGTCATCACCCTGTATGAAATGGAAAATTGAATTAATCTTAACACGCTGTGTACAAAATGTATTTACTGTTTTCAACCAGTTTTGCCAATCCGCTATGTTATTATTATCGGCCTCTAAATTAACATTCTGGAAGGGTCGGCCGTCAACCTCCCTCTTTACTAGTTTTTTTGACAATCTGAACACTGCTGTTTACTTATTCCCCTTTTTCCGCAACCGAAACAAAATTTATTTTTCCTAGCTATTTTGCACTCATAAAACCGGTGGCCTGTTTTATCACAATTCCAACATTTCTCAGTTTTGTCAAACACACCCTCATTCTCTTTAACACTAGTGACGGAGTTATTATTTAATCTAGAAACTTTGTCTTCGAGGATCCTAATTTGTTTAGATAATTCGGTAAACGCATTCATGATCTCATTGTTTTTTTTCTCATCATTTAAAACATGCAAATTTGAAGATTCTAATTTTAAATGTGCTGCATTGCAATTTTCGACTTTTCTACAAAGCGATAACAAACACGGAATCGTATGGACATCGGTCAAACTCAACTGGGAAATAAAAAAAGGCAAGAGATTTTTTTTAATTAATTTAACTCTAATTGTTTCATCTGGCAGTGTAAACAATCGCGTAAATAAATTTTCCATACTGGTAATAAATATGGTCACTCTTTCACTTTTACCCTGTTTACGGTTACGTAACTTTTCCCAGATAAAGTCATCGAAATCCTCTGGCAAAAAATCGCGTTTTAAACAGTTCACCAAGGCATCCCAACTATTTACTCTAGTCCTAGTTGATCTAAACCATGGAATAGCGGCACCAGTAAACAAATCAATCGCGGACTGAAACAATTCTAATTTCGATACACCCCTTGCTAAGCGCAACTCTTCTACTTTTTCTAGAAAATCTAATAACTCGTCTGATCCCGACTGCCCGTTAAATGTTATTCCCCATTTATAAACCGGCACTGATCTATTAGTGATAGAGCTGAGATTCGGTTGTGATAACTCTTCCTCATCACTATCACTCTGATCGCCTTCAGGTGGCTCAAAACATGAAACTCGTTCATCTAAGAATGTACTCGACATAGCTTTCGTAAGTTCACGCTTCACCCGTGATAACTTAGCCTCAATTAAATCACATTTACTTAACGAGTCCTTTTTAAAATCTAAAAAGTCTGCTAGGTCTGAATCAACATAGCGTTCAAGTCTATCTCGAACGTGTTCCAATCGCGAACGTACCTTTTTCTCTGTAACTTTCGCATCTTTTCCCGGGAACGCGGAAACAATTTTTTCTAAATCTGATAAGGTATCTAAGACTTCTTTCTTATCCGGCGCGGTCATCGCGGAGTGAACACCAGACAGAATCGGTTTAGCGTCCGTAAGGAATTTTCTCAATATAAACTTCAAATCACCTACATCAACATTTTCAGTGGCCGTAAAACCCCGTATTGATAACTCGTAAATTACTTCCGATTTACGCAAATATGTGACGTTCATTTTAAAATGCTAACGTTCCAAACACAGAGGATTTTACTTTACATATAAATTAACGTGTAATTAGATAACTATTCACGTTTCTATTCAAATGAATAAAATAACAAAAATTACTAGACGATTTTAATACAAAAATACAAAAAAAACTACACCCTTCCTTTAGTGCCCTTTTTGCAATCGAGCAGGCCCCACGTTGGGCGCCAGTGTGACTTCCGGCTGCTCTGATAGTGCGGGGCGGGTAAGGGTTCACTTAAGCAAAAAAAAAATCAAATTAAATTAATTTTATTATAAACAAATAAAAATAAACACTCTAGTAAAATTAAGATTGTATTCATTTGAACGAAAACGTACGCGAGAAAAAGAAATATAACAAAAACTAAATGGATAATTCAATAAACTATTGGAATAAATTATTTACAAAAAAAACTGTAACGGGCGCCACCCAGAATACACGTCTGGGACGTAGCGATAAATAAAATATGCGAGTCCGCCGAAAATGCGCAACGCGATTAACTGCGATAGCTTCTTAATCTTGTTATATAAATCGTGGAGTTAACTTATCTTATGCTCCGTCCGCAGCAAATAGCCTCCGGTTACGATGCGGTAGCCGCGACAAAAACGGCAGCGTAGCGTTTGCGGTAGCTGAGGCGAAGACGGCAGCGTCCCAGTAATGACGGCTGGAACGGGAGCGTAGCGGTAGCGATGTGGCGGTGACCAATTTTGTCTAGGTTCTTAGCAGCGGGATGCGCCCGGGATTCCAAAAGAATGGCGTCGAGAAAATCCAAATTTAAAGGTTCCTAAATTATATATATGTAGCGCATTAGTCCCTTGTAATCGCTTAGTTTATGCGATTAAAATCAGCATTATAAAAGAGGTGAATTTTACAGAGAAAAGTTATTTTGATTTACCTTCGCTTAGAAGAAACCCTTCGGCACAGAACAATAACACGAAACGATAGCGATATATTCACGCACGTACGCTTCAGGCGAGTGCCTTCTAAAATCGACTTTATCAATTCGTCCGAATGTGGACGCCGAAGCGACAAAAACGCTCTGTTGGTTCGCAGATATTTAATATATACAACCCGTCTAGCAGGCCTAAATTGTATTAATTAAAATATTAAGTTTAGAGTTAATTTCTTTGAATTTGTAATGCTACAAGGTATAAACTCAGAGATAATTTGTAATAAAATATCCGAATCAGAAGTTAGAACAATTGCCAAATGTAATATTTCAAAACTAATTACAAATCACAAAAAATCGCATTTTAAAAATAAATTCCATAATTCAGATAGCCAAACAATAACCAATATAAAGAATAAACTAAAAAAGAAAAATAGATCCAACAATTAAATATCAGACTGAACTCAAAAAAGCATTAAGACAAAGCATAAATTTAATGTCAGATAGGGATAGACAAAAACTAACAGTAATGAACCCTAAAGCACCGGTTCTTTATGGATTACCTAAAATCCATAAGGAAGGTGTACCAATACGACCGGTAGTTTCATATTTATACGCTCCGACTTATAAATTATGTAAATTCTTAAATAATTTAATTCCTTCGTTCATTACCTTCAAACCTCAACATTCAATAAAAAATTCAATAGATTTGGTAAATAAACTAAAAGAAGTGTCATTTCCTCCAAATGCTAAATTCATTTCGTTTGGCGTGAAAAGTCTCTTCACATCAATACCGACAGAAGAGTTGAAAAATATTCTAAAGCGAAAAATTCAAAACACTGCCAATCCAGAATCACATAAAAAGGAATTGAAATGTTTAATAGACATTTGCATTAATCAATGCTACTTTGAGTTCAATGGGGATATATATATATATATATATACCGGGTGTGGCACTTAAGACGCCTCGGACCATAGCTCCTTTACGATAAAAGCTATCGAAAAAAATCTAAGAGCACAGTGGTGCATAATTACCGTCGCTATGTTTCAAAAATATTTCTAATCATCAGTGGCATGCCGTACTCCAGTGGCGTACCAAACTTATGTTTTTTTAAATGGAATGCCCTATTTTTTACTGCAGATTTGGAAAGTGCTCGAAGAGTACTTATTTTTTTATCTGACATGTTATACCCTTCACATTAGCGGTTTCGCTGTTCTAACCCCTTCTTTCAAAATTGTGCCCCATTTTTGAGATTGTTTTGTAGAGAAACTAATTGACGCCGGCGCCTAAATTTTGAATTGAGGTACAGGTTAAGACATCGTATACCTTCACATAATTTTGTTTCTGGTAATTTATGGAAAAAAAATAATTTTTGATTGAACTTTGCATGTTGTCATTTTTTTCGAAAATTTCAAATGGCACCCCCCTAAAAAATTACGGCGTTGTACAGCCAAAACTCTAAATTTTTCATTGGTACAAACAAAATTATACATTGCATAACAAAATTTCGGAGAAAAAAGGAATTTCATCGCAAATGTCGGAAAACGTTTTCCGTTCCCAAGAGTGCCATGAGAAAACAAAAACACAAATACGGTCAACATAATAGTATGTACCTATTTATTCAATATGATATGAAAAATGCAGATAAAGAAAATTTGACAACTTAAACTAAATGTTCGAAATGACGACCTTCCTGCTGGAGGCATAACCGCAACTTCGACTCACAGGCTCTAGACACTGCCCTAAGGACTTCTAGTGATATACCGCGGAAAGCCGTGCGGATTCTCTCCCTCATATCCTCGACAGTAGTTAGTACCGTCCTGTAAACCTCGTCTTTGATATGGCCCCAAAGGAAGAAGTCAAGGGGAGTGAGGTCTGGTGATCTTGGCGGCCACCTCACAGGACCCCCACGACCAATCCAGGAGTCCGGAAACGTTTCATCGAGAAATTCCCGAACGACACGGCTATTATGTGCAGGAGCTCCATCGTGCTGGAAAACTATCTGTCGTAGAGCGGCTAGAGGGACATTTTCCAAGAGATCATCCAAGTCGTCGCGAAGGAACCTCAAATAACTGTTGCCGTTCAGGTGCCCCTCGATGAAATAAGGACCCAAAAGGTGTTCTCCAAGTATACCTCCCCAAACATTCAGCGACCATCTCTGCTGGTGGTTTATCATTCGCATGGCGTGTGGGTTTTCATCGGCGTAATAATGGTAGTTGTGGCGATTGACATGCCCATTTCTATGGAACGTCGCTTCATCAGAAAATAATACGTGCATAAGAAATGATTCCTCCTGTTCAATTTTGTTAATAGCCCACAAGCAGAAATCTTGCCTCGCATGAAAATCTTGAGGTTGCAATTCTTGGTGCAGTTGAATCTTAAATGGACGGAATTTGTACTTTTGAAGAACACGATGTACGGATCGCGTTGAAATATCGTGATTCCTACTAATATCACGGATACTGGTATGACGATCTTCAATAACTGCCTCCAGAACCTAAAGTTCAATATTTTCGGTAAAAACTGTCTTCTTTCTAACTCTCCTTGGCCGTTTCACACTTCCCGTAGTAGTAAATCTCTCCAACACTTTTTGAAACGCACGTTCATTTGGATGTGCCCTGTGCGGATATCTCGCAGCGTACACTCGTGACGCCAAGAAACAATTCTTGTTACATTCTCCAAGAATAAATATCATGTCAACCATTTCCTCTTGAGTTCGGAACATTTTAAGAACGTTTATCAAAAATGACTTATGGCTGCTACTGGCGTCTATTAATTTACTTTGACAATTACCAATCTTTTGTTTTCTCATGGCACTCTTGGGAACGGAAAACGTTTCCCGACATTTGCGATGAAATTCCTTTTTTCTCCGAAATTTTGTTATACAATGTGTAATTTTTTTGTACCAATGAAAAATTTAGAGTTTTGGCTGTACAACGCCGTAATTTTTTTAGGGGGGTGCTATTTGAAATTTTCGAAAAAAATGACAACATGCGAAGTTCAATCAAAAATTATTTTTTTTTTCCATAAATTACCCGAAAAAAAATTATGTGAAGGTATACGAGGTCTTAACCTGTACCTCAATTCAAAATTTAGGCGCCGGCGTCAATTAGTTTCTCTACAAAACAATATAAAAAATCGGGCGGAATTTTGAAAGAAGGGGTTATAACAGCGAAACCGCTAAGGTGAAGGGTATAACATGTTAGATAAAAAAATAAGTACTTTTCGAGCACTTTCCAAATCTGCAATAAAAAATAGGGCATTCCATTTAAAAAAACATAAGTTTGGTACGCCACTGGAGTACGGCACGCCACTGATGATTAGAAATATTTTTGAAACATAGCGACGATAATTATGCACTACTTTGCTCTTAGATTTTTTTCGATAGCTTTTATCGTAAAGGAGCTATGGTCCGAGGCGTCTTAAGTGCCACACCCGGTATTCAATCAGATGGACTACCAATGGGATCACCGTTGTCCCCTTTAATGTCAGAAATCTTTATAGATGATTTCGAAAGTAATTTACTAAAACAACCAGAAAGCAAACATATTCAATTTTGGAAGAGATATCTAGATGATATTTTCTGCATAAGGACAGGGTCAAAAAGACAGTTAGAAATTTTTACAAAATATTTAAATTCATTAAAAAGTCAAATTCAATTTACAATAGAAAAGGAACTTAACAATAGTCTTAACTTTTTAGATTTAACGATTACGAAATCATCCAACAATACACTAACATATAAAATATTTAGAAAAGAAACATGTACGGATACAATAATACCTATAAACTCAAACACACACAACCAAATTAAATATAGTACTTTTCATTCATTTATACACAGATTAATTAATATTCCACTTAGTAAAATAGATTATCAAATCGAACTAAACACAATTAAAACAATAGCAAAAAATAACGGTTATAAACAGGCATTAGTTGATCAAATGATTAAAAAGAAATAACAAAAACAATTGCGGAAGTATTTTTATAGTGTGACAAAAATAGAGAAAACCTACTGGAATAGATTAGAATACGTCAATAACCTCTCACAGAAAATTAAACAAACAGTTAAGAGAAAGGACAGTTACATAATTTTGACTTATTCTGTTAACTTAGGGAAAATCTTAGTGAATAATAAAATTAAAACAGACAATAGTAATAATAAAAAAAGCGGAGTATATGAGCTGAAATGTGATGACTGCGATGCAATATATATAGGGCAAACGGGCAGGTCTTTTGAAACGAGATTAAAAGAACATAGGATAGATATTCTAAATAATAAACAGACCACGGGGTTCGCAAAACATTGCATCACGGCTAATCACTTTTTCAGCTCAAACGACTGTAAAATGTTGCATTCGGGTAATAAGGGATTAGTTTTGAATTATCGGTAGGGTTTAGAAATAAGTAAAGCCATAAAGGCGGGAAAAAACGGGGTCATTGACAACGAGGACCTTTGGAATTCCCCGATAATTAGAGCGCTTATTACCTGAAATGCCGACATCTAGTATATATAATCAATTTTGCTCTTTTGTACACCATTCTTGAAAATGGCATTAAGCCGAAACTAGTTGAAAATAAAACAGATTATTAGTAAAACAAACCAAGTGAATTTCAATCAAATACCTAAATATTAAAAGATAGATGCCTCAGGTCGTCAAAAATGGCGAATTGTAGTTGATTATCGCAAAGTAAACGAAAAAACGATAATAGACAAGTATCCTATCCCCAATATAAATAACATATTAGACAAATTAGGCAGATGCCAATACTTTTTAACACTAGATCTCGCATCTGGATTTCACCAGATCGAAATGGATCCTGACTCCATAGAGAAAACCGCGTTTAACGTAGAGAACGGACACTAATAATATGTTAGGATGCCATTTGGACTGAAAAATGCACCCGCCACTTTCCAACGCGTAAAGGACAATATCTTAAAAGACCTTCAGAACAAATGTTGTCTCGTCTACATGGACAATATAATCATCTTTTCAACTTCTCTGGAAGAATACATAAAGAATCTCAGATCAGCATTTAAACAATCTCAAAATTCAATTAGATAAATGTGAATTTCTCAGTAAAGAAGTAGAATTTCTAGGTCGTCATAACCCCAGACGGAATCAAACCAATTCCGAAGAAAATCGACGCCTTACAACGATTTCCAATTCCAAAAACCGCCAAAAAAATTAAATCTTTCTTAGGACTTTTGAGCTACTATAGAAAATGTATTCCTAACTTTGCTAACATAACAAAACCATTTACCCGCTGTCTCAAAAAGAATGATACAATAATTCATAACGAAAACTCTATAAAAACTTTTGAACTTTGCAAATCAATTTTAACAAACGATCCGATTTTACAATACCCCGATTTTAACAAACCATTCATTCTCACAACCGATGCATCAAACTTTGCCATCGGAGCAGTTATATCTCAAGGTACAATAGGCAGCGACCTGCCCATAGCATATGCTTCCAGAACGTAAAATCCAGCTGAATGCAACTACTTTACCATTGAGAAAGAACTTGTAGCCATTGTCTGGGCTACAAATTAGTTCTGTCCATAACTTTTTTGGAAATAAGTTTACCATCTATACAGATCATAAACCTCTCGAATGGCTTGTCTCCCTGAAAGAACCAAATTCTCGCCTTATTCGGTGCAAACTTAAACTAGAGGAATACAACTACGAAATAAAATATAAAAAAGGAAAAATTAACACTAACGCAGACGATCTTTCCCGTATAGAATTAAATGTATTTGAAACAGATTCACTAATTGGAAATCCAAGCTTCTCAGATACATAAGATCCATCCGAAGAAATCGAATGGTACATAAAAAACAAACCATCACATATACCACAAAATGAACTAGATCAAATTGTTGGACACCACTCTGAAATAAACCAAATTGCATTAACATTCGTCAAGATGTTATTATCCGACCACACGACACAAACGAAACGGTGCATACTTCTCTTGAACACCCAATACTCGAAATACCTATTTCTGAAAAGGCACTGAACATATTTCATAATTAAATTATTATGAAGACTAACGACATTGATCGAACTTTCATAAAATTCTTTAAATATTTCGCTACCAAAGAAAGAACCATAGTATCAATCCCTAAAACTAATTTCAAATCTGAATTAATTAAATTCATAAAAACCCGAATTTCACCACAAAACTCTTACGCCATCTACTTCGAAGAAGAAATCTTAATGACAAAGAGAGTCAACGTGATTCAGTCACAGTTTAAAGTAAATTCATTAAAATTTACTCAATCAATTAAAATATTATCAGATATTACAGACGTCAACGAACAAAATTTAAAAATCCAGCATTATCAGGAAACAAAAACCTGCCATCTTGGGATAAATGAAGCAATCCAACAATTAAGTAAAAACTAATATGCATAAAATGGCCCAAGAATACATAAATAGATGCGATATTTGCTAGACCGGTAAATACAAAAGACACCCTCCAAAGATAAAATTGGAGTTCACTCCTACTTAGTCAAAACCATTTGATACACTTCATTTAGACACATTCAGAATACAAAATCGTTACTTTCTCACAATCTTAGACGCTTTCTCACAATACGGATAGGCATATCCTATCGATGCCATCATCAACATAAACGTAATGAATAACCTTTTGACTTTTATTTCTCATCATGGAATACCTCGAACAATCATTACCGACCAAGGTAACGAATTCAAAAACAAGCTTCTAGAAGAATTTTGCAAATTGCATAAAATTAATCTTCACTTTACCACTGATAGGAACTCAAATAGTAACCCTCCGGTAGGACGATTCCATTCAACTTTAGCAGACTCAATAAGATGCCTGATACAACAACATCCGAACGACCATATAGATAGTATAATGAACATGCTATTATAGGCTATAACAACTCAATTCACAGTTCAACAAAGTTTACCCCTTTCGAAATAGTTTGCAGTAATATACACTGGCGAAAGAAATTAACGCATCACATTATTTTTTTAAATTTAAAAATAAAGTTTTGATGTTTAAAAACAAAAAATAATAACAGCAACACCAACTGAACTATAATAATGATTTTCAACACATTTTCTTTCATTAATGACTAGAATAATGTCATAAATAAAAAGAGGAAAAAAGTTAACATGTGATTATAAGACTTAATATCTAGTGTTTCCTCCTCTTGCTCGAATAACTGCCTGACAGCGACGGCTCATACTGTTAATTAATGATCCAATTTCATCCTGGTTAATATCTTCCCAAATTTCCTGCACTCTTTGTCCAAGCTCTTGTTAATTGCTTGGACGCCGAGGAAGTGCTCTAAGGCGTCTGCCCATCGCGTCCCATAGGTGTTCGATCGGATCAAGATCGGGACCTGGCTGGCCATTGCATTGTGTTGATATCCACTTGGTCAAGATACTGTTGTACAATTCGGGCACTGTGTGGTTTTGCATTGTCATGCATAAACAGGAAATCGTTTCCTCCAAAGGGAGCAAAAGGCATTACGGATGGTTCTAAAATGTTTGCAATATAAGACGCTGCCGTGATGCTTCCTCTTGGTATGACCACAAACTCCGTACGAGCCTCTCAAGTGATACCACCCCACACCATAACAGAGCCTCCACCAAACATAACAGTCGGAACAATGTTACACTGCGCATAACGTTCACCTGGTCAAGATACTGTTGTACAATTCGAGCACTGTGTGGTTTTGCATTGTCATGCATAAACAGGAAATCGTTTCCTCCAAAGGGAGCAAAAGGCATTACGGATGGTTCTAAAATGTTTGCAATATAAGACGCTGCCATGATGCTTCCTCTTGGTATGACCACAAACTCCGTACGAGCCTCTCAAGTGATACCACCCCACACCATAACAGAGCCTCCACCAAACATAACAGTCGGAACAATGTTACACTGCGCATAACGTTCACCTGGCCGTCTGTACACATGTATTCGTCTGTCACTGCCGTAAAGACAAAATCTGGATTCGTCGCTAAACATAACATTAGCCCAATCGGCCTGTAACCAGTTTACATGTTCTTGCGCAAATGTTAACCTGGCTCTGCGATGGTCTGCGGTTAATTGTGGTCCTTTTGCCGCTGTTTTCGGAGTTAAATTAAAACCACGTAACCTTTTTCTGATGGTAACGGAACTTACATGAACATTGTGGATCGCTGCGAGCATATTTTGTAGCCTAGGAGCCGTAATAAACCGTTCGCGTAACGTCTGCATCATTTAAAAACGGTCTTGAACAGCAGTTGTGGCCCTTTTTCTCCCTTGTCCTGGCCTTCTTGAGTATGCCTGAGTTTTCCGATGTCTCTTCAAGGCACGGGATACGGTCGATTGATTAACACCAAGACGCTGACTGATGTAACGCTGACTCCTACCTTCTTCTGCAAGTGTAACCACAATCACAGCTTCTTCACTGCTTAAATTAAGATTCGGACGTCTATCCATATTCATTATTCACTATTTAGCACTTAATTTTAACAATTACTTGAAAACAAACTCAAAAAGAAATTGTATATGAACCTTTCTTACAGTCAGAATAATGAAAAGTGCTTCATTTTATTTATTGACAGAAAACCATGAGAACAAAAGACAAAGCACAACATGTAAAACAGCATGCTTGATAAGATTTCTTATTGTAAAAATATGTTTGTGTTCAAAGAAAACTCGATTCCAAGATATCAAAAAAATCACAAATGATGCGTTAATTTCTTTCGCCAGTGTATATAGAACCCTTGAGACCACGGAAGACGACATGTTAAACGAATATACGGATAAACATAAGAAACTGCTAAACATTCTTCATAGCAAAGCAAAAATTAACAACGATGAAAAGAAGATCGCTCAAATTTCAAAAATTAACGAGAAACGAGAAGAACCATCGACATTCCCTGAAAATGATGTTGCATATATTAAACAACAACAGCGTACAGCTAAACACAAACCTAAATTTATAAAGTCATTAGCTATCAAAAATCAAAATAAAAAACTACTCACCAAATATGGAATTCTTCATAAAAACATAATTAAAAAAAAACAAGAAAACTAATTGTCTCCAATCATTTGCAAAATGAAAACTATCAAAATCTTCCAAATAACCCCAGCAGAAGTTAAAATTACACCGATCAGTGCTGGTATATTACCATTCAAGCTCAGTAATGCCAAATTGCTCTCATCGCGACATACCTTTCTACATTATTTTGAATTAGAGCCACTGTCAAATCAAACCCAAACTCTAAAAAGACAACTTTCGATCATTAAGGAATCCTTTCAAAATCCAGCGTTTACAAATAATTCATCTGTAAACTTTCTACCTCTCTTAGAATTAATTGATCATGCGACTTATGTCATTAACAGAACAGACGAAAAAGAGCACTAGTAAACATTGTCGGTAGAGTGAGTAAATGGATATTTGGCACTCTCGACGATGAAGATGGAAGTCATTATGAGCAGAGTATAAAAAGACTAGAAAATAATTTCAAAATTTTACAAGGTAATTTTCTACAACAAATTACATTAAATAAGCAAATGATAAACAATGTTAATAAAACCATTTCAATTCTCGACATCAACCAAAAGAATACTGCAATCAGAATTAAAGAATTAGAAACTCCTCTTTCAAACGCAGTATATTCATTCGACGAATACTTATCATTACAAGCATTGCTCAATAAAATAATCTTAAACGGTCAACTCCTAATCATAATTTTAGATAACATCGAAAACGAAATAAAATTTCTAAATTAAACACACTACACAGTGTTGTAATTAGTCATATCGACCTATCAATGATTCTAAGTTTGCTTCCAAATTATTACAATTCCAACCAAATAATTAAATTTAAAGATAGTAGAACCTACTACCAACTAGCAAGTCTACAAGTAACCTTTTATAACGATAAAATTATCTTTGCTACCCATTTCCTGATCACTAAACCTTACAATTATCACTTATACGAACTATATCCAATACCGTTTAAAACTTTACAATTATTCCAAATTATCCCTACCTGGCACTGAACAAAAAAGAAAATTTCTATGAATCAACCGAATGTCCAAAATTGGAGAATATCTACATCTGTACTAAACCGAAAATGGCAAATCATGACGATTGTATTCCAAGTTATATCCAGTCGACCAACCAAGAGAAATGTGTGTTAACCCCAACATACATAAAAGAAACCGTTGTGGAACAACTGTCTCCAAGCTATACCGTGCAGTATATTCATCGAAAACCAGACGATATATAACAAAATAGAACTTCAAGACAGAGAGCCATACATCTTGCCTCCACTCAAACTGGACATGATCAATCAGCACAAAGCCAGTTACACAAGCCATCATTTGGAGAAGATCAACTTAGAAGAAATACACGACCTTAGCAAATAAATTAACAATCTCCAAGCCAATCCACAGGGCCAGGGTCCAAAACAACCGAAACCATCCCATGGATCATATTAACCATCATTGGAACTATGACCACATCGTTTGCATTCAACAAGGCATTCACTTTCCTGGATCAAAGAAGAAGAAGGATGCAATCCCAAAAAAATGATGAAGAGTCGAAGATCTCATCTGCTCAATCTTCCTATTTAAGAGGGGAGGAGTTATGTGTCAACATCATATAATACCCTTATGACTATCCAGACAACACGTCAGCGATCCCGATCAATGACCGCACCTGACTTATTACAATACCTATGAATAAGCAATATGTAATTTAATAAGTAATCAATTATTAACCATATAAATATTGTAAATTAATATTAGAAGTTAGTTATGATTTTATCTTGATTCGTGTCACAATAAAGAGTTGCTTTTTAAAAAGTCGTGCGTTTCCACAAAACAGGTAATTCCCGTAACACCTAGCTAATTACGTATTGGTTTATACTAAATCCCTTTAATTATATATTCCGCGCAAATAGTTGTAAGAATTCAGTTTGTTATTGATAATGAGCACTTTGTGTCTTGAAATGTATATCTAACGATACAAATAAAAAGTGAAGAAAGGAATAATAGTCTTTTTTAGTGTAATAATCTCTTCACGTAAATTCAAAAACATAAAGTTAATCTAGTGGCATATTTTATTTTAAGATAACTTTAATATTTACGCGGGGACCATAGCCAACTTTTATTTTTCTTATAGGCGCCATTTTGGGTTTGCATATTTTTTAAAAGAGTATTTTTTCTGAATTCAGTGATGTATCACACTTCTAATTTATTGTACAATTGATATGTAAAATTTTAATCTTTTGATTTTTGTAAAGAGAGCCTTGGAAACAGTTGAGTAACTCACTCATTTGACAACTCCTAGGGCTCATAATTATATTACATATTACCCTTGAGGACGGGCATCCAGCTGATTCATTACTATACTTGTTTATAAACGAAATACTGGTAATAGTTATCGTAACTATAAAAAAAAACTAGATTTTTTAATAAAAAGAATGAAAAAATTAAACAAATTTGTTTTTTTTTGACATAAAATGTATACGCTAGATTCGCAACGCATATCTAGAAATTAGACATAAACCCAAAAATGATTTACAATTATTCACCAAAATTTGTTTGTTTTGGGTAGTGCAATAACCCAACTCTGACACATAAATACACTTAAAATGAAATTCGTCCTTTCCTGTATGAAGAATAATATACTTTTATCGTTGCTCTTAATTTTGACACATTTTTTTTTTACTTTATGTTATGTGTAATAATCGTTACTTATTATAATTATTACAAAAGACTGGCAGTTATTAATTATTGTTGAGTACTAAAATTAGATGACTACTGTCAAGATTTTGTTGATTAATAGAATTAACGTGATGGTTTCCAAGGCACTCATTAGAAAATAGGAAATATTTTAATTTTAAATATAAAATCTAATATAAATGAGTGTGATACATCACTGAGTTCAGATAAAAATACTCCTTAAAAAAATATGAACATCCAAAATGGCGCCCACAAGAAATACAAAAGGCGGCAATAGTTCCCGGGTAAACGTTATAGTTATCTTAAAACAAAATATGCAACTAGGTTCCTCATTAAAAAGTGCCTGTATAATGTCAAAGTTCTAAATGTCTAGATTCAGTAGTTTTTGAATATCAAAATTAAAACGTTTTTTTTTAAAATCTGTGTTTTGGAGATATCTCGAAAACAAAAGAAGATATTTCAAATTAATTTTCATATTATTGGCATGCCCGCAAATACGCAACTTTGCCTCAGTTTAACCGACTCTCTATTCTATCAAATAACCGAGTTCCCTATACATTCTGTCGAAATACAGACACCCTGTAGACAAAGGACGGTCGAAAATATCACTTTCTGCTTACTTAAACGAGAACATTTCCTGGCTATATAGGATCCTGTATTTCACCTCCCGTCTTCTATAGCTCAGTTACTAATTAAGTTAGAATTTTGATATTTTGCAGACTTTACTTATATCATTTGGCGCATTTCAGGAAAATAATTTTGATTATACAGGATATCTCAAAAAACTGTGACTTCATGAGGATATAGCTTTTTAGATTACATGCTGTATATTTTGTTTGTTATTTTGGTGCTTTTTATGAATATTATAGAAAACGATTTAGTGATATTAGCAAAAAAACATTTTTAAATCCGTTTAACTTTATTGGTTCAAAAAAACAATGAAAACTAAAAAGTGTGCCTTGTTAATAAAATATACAAGATACTTATTAAATAAGGTCTGACAGTCCCGTTAACTAAGTATGATTAATATGAATTATACAGAGTGTCCAAAATTTAGTGTCAAACTTTTATTATCTCGAAAGTCTCAAAGGATTTACAGATCTTCAACTAAACCTATTACACATCGTGATAGTATTAAGTTTTGTAAAATAAATAGTTTTAGTAATAACATTTCATAAAAACACAAATTAATCACCTACTAGAACTTATGTTCGATATGTCTTCCGTTATCTTGGAGGCGCAAATGAAGATGAGTACAAAATGACCTTGCAACTCTTCGTAATAGGTCGAGTGTAATGTTGTAAAATGCATTTATGATTCTATGCTGCATGATTTTTGGTGTGGTTGGCGGTTCCTGATAAATGATTTCCTTAACGTAGCCCTACAAAAAGAAATCTAATTTTGTTAGGTCGGATGATCGGAGCGTCCATTTACTTGAAGGAAGGTTCTGTTGAGATAGTTTGTGACTTGTAATGAATAATGTGCTGGGGCTCCGTGTTGTTGCAGCCATAATACATCCTTCACAACTAAATATCGACTTACATTTACCAATTGATTTTGCAAAAAATCCAGATACATTAGACTACTCAAATGCCCGTTAAAAAATTGAGGGTTATTTCTCCCCACACATTAAATGCCTATCTATGTTGTTGATCAACATGCCTAAAAACTCTTGGATTATGGTCGCAGTAATAATGGAAGTTATGATGATTCACAAATCCATTTTTATGAAAGGTGGTCTTATCAGAAAACAAAACCTTATAAAAAAATCAACATTTATCCTAATTATAGCTTGTGCCCAGTTGCAAAATTCGACACGTTGATCAAAATCTTGTTGAAAGAGTTCTTGATAGAACTGGATATGATAGGCATGAAAAGTGTTATTTAAAATTCGTTGAATGGTTCTTTCGATTACATCCACTGCAGCAACGATTGCTTGTTGACTAACGGAAAGATTTTCCGTAACAAATAATAGCAAAGCCAATTGATTTTCTTTAGTTCGAACCGGCCTGTTTCTAACTGGTTTTGTATATTTTACATTTCCCGTTTGTACAAATCTTTCCAATAAAACAGTTCTTTTCGCATTCTCCTAGTATGAAAATCATATCTACGAGCTCGACTCGGTAGTACTTTATGATAAAAAATTCTTGAACATAAAGAGCTTAATGCTTTAAACTTTTACATTACCTAAGTCAAAATAGGCTTTTTTCACTTTGTTAAACTTGAATGTCAATAAATTGTATTTAAAAGCTACTTTCTATTTATATTCATTAAAATAGCTATTGGATTAGTTAATAAAACATTTATTTTTTCTGAAAATAACTTTTAATGTGCTAGGAATTACGCTAGAGTTGTAATTAGGAAAAATATTTCTTTTTTTCCATAAAATTTTTGGGTATTTAGGTATCCATAAAAGGCACCCAAATAACGAACAAAATATACAGCATCTAATCTAAAAAGATATAACATCATGACGTCACACTTTTTTGGGACATCCTGTATAATCGCAAGTATTTTCCGAAATACCCCCTATGTTATAAGTAAAGTTTGCAAAATATTAAAATTCTAACTTAATTAATAACTGAGCTATAGAAGACGGGAGGTGAAATTCAGGATGATGTATAGCCAGGAATTTTTTTCGTTTTAGTAAGGAGAAGGTGGTATTTTCGACGGTCCTCGGATCAGGTTTTATATCGATACTATCAAATACAATAATTTTGTGCTTTCCACGAATCCTTAAAAATTGTTAGGCTGCATTTCTTTTGTCGATCTAGTCAAAAATTGTTTAGAAAATTACAAGTCTGAAAATTATCCTGAACTGATGCCAAGCATGTTGGAATGTTACAAAAAGCGCTAGTCACCTTCCACAAATTTCCCGAAAGCCTTGGCTCTTACAGTGATGAAAAATGAGAGAGGTTCCAAAAAGACCTAACAAAATATGAAAGCAAGGTACCAAGTCCGTTAGGACGAGCACATGGTGGCCGTTTAATCGCGAAATTGAAGCTTTCTCTGTCTAATATTGAAATAAATGGTAATGAATATGCATAATTGTGTTTATTTACATCTTCACATATCTCCTAAACTACACGTAGGATCATGAAAAAAATATTTAGTTACAATCAGCATGTCGATAATTCTCAGAAACCGTATCAGTTTTTTGGGCACCAAATTTACTGTAGGCCTGTGTAATTGTTTAGTTTTCAATCAAAGAATAAACTCATGACTAATGACTAAAAAATAGTCATTAGTCATGACTAACAAATGCAAAGTAAGTCATTAGTCTTAGTCATCTCTCTGAACGTAATTGACTTTGCCTGTCTCATGAATAAAACAAATAGTTGGTATTTTAGAGTGTTTGAAGCTAAGATGAAGTTTGAAGTAGACTTGAAACGATTAAACGTTTATTAAGGAATTCGAAAAGTCCAAAGTCACAAAACATTGCCTACTTGACAGGAACGTTTTGAGGACCGATTTTCAAGAATGTGACGAAATAGGATCAAATTAACAAAATCGCCACAATAGCAATAAAATCAACAAATTTAAACAGATTAACAAACATTGTCAACATTTGCAAATCTAGAACAGTAAAAATTGACGATATTACTCATAAGTTATACTAACAGTTACTAACATCTTGAAATATACTGCCTTTCAAAAAAATCAGAACACCAAGTATTTATTGCACGATTTTAATAAAATTTACACAATTTGATCATGTAAACAAACTGTATCGATGATCAAAAAATCAACTTAAAATACAAAAAAACAAATGAATAAAAATTAATAATGTATTGGGCCTCCACGATTTCCCAAACACTCATTAATACGTCGAGGCATGCTAGAAATCAGGCTGACAATATCGACTTGGGGTATTTCATTCCAAACTTCGATAATTTGACCTCTAAGTTCCATTACAGTGTTAGCGGGGCGCTGTAAGTTACTTATTCTAACACCTATCATATCCCAAACATGTTCTATTGGCGATAGATCTGGAGAACGAGATGGCCAAGGTAACAAATTGATTTCGGCACTATCAAAAAACTGTCTTGTAATGGCCGCTGTGTGAGGTCGAGCATTATCTTGCTGAAAAATGGGGTTCTGCAAGCCATTTACATAGGGCACTAACACTGGTCGTAAAATGTTATCAATATACCGAATCGCGTTAAGACTTGCTTCTAAAAAAAAACTAGAGGAAACCGACTACCATATGCTATCGCCCCACAAACCATAACTCCCTGTGTAAGAACCGTATGTCTTTCAACAGCAAATTGTAAAATTCTGCGTTCACCGCGTCGACGTCTCACTCTTCTGCGACCATCATGAGCTCATAAACAGAACCGAGACTCATCGCTGAAGATAATGTTATTCCATTCATGGGTCCAATGTTGTCTTTCCCTGCACCAATCAAGTCTTTCTCTGCGATGCTGCGGGGTAAGAGGTGGACACAATTGTGGACGGTAGGATCTTATACCAAAACTGCGGATTCTTTTGTAAACAATAGCCATGGATACTCTTTGGCCATTTAGAGCCAACCAGTCATTTCCCAATGCCCGCGACGTTGTAAATCTGTCCCTTAAAGTTGTAAGACGAAGAGCTCGATCTTCACGCTCAGTGGTGCTTCTTGGACGTCCTGATCCAAGTCTACGTCGATTCTCCCCAGCTTCGGACCATCTAGACCAGCAGCGTACGATTACCGATACACTACGGCCTACCCTTTCAGCAATAGCACGAACCGAAAAACCCGCTTCCAATAATGCGACCCCTTTCAAATTCACTTAGATGATGATATTGTGGACGCCGACGAACACGGGCCATCTTTTTATGTTTTACAAACTGTAACGTTAAACTACTCAGAGGCTACTTGGATATTAGAAGCAATTACATTAATAAATCAGCAGCTCTTCATAATGGTGAAATCAAGGAAAAATACCTTTAAATAGTAACCAAATCAATTGATTTTTTGATCTTCGATGCAGTTTATTTACATGATCAAATTCTGTAAATTTCATTAAAATCGTCCAATAAATACTTTGTGTTCTGATTTTTTTGAAAGGCAGTATATATTAATACAAAAAACATGACAAACTATATAAAAATAATAAATATATATTTTTTTAAAATGCCTGTTTTTGTATTATTGTTAAGATGAATAAAGTATTTTACACTAAATCAGTGTTTAATACGCGTGGCGCATGAAGTAAAATTTCGAGTTTAGAAAAGCCTGCAAGCTTCGCTACGCGACCAAACCAAGTGGGACGATGGACTAAATTGTCGATGGACGATGTTACTAAATTGCCGACTTACGTCAAGCTGACACGAAAGATCAAATGCCAGTTTACAAGGAATCATTTAAATATCATAGTCATAACAATTGTAATGTCACAATAGTCAAAATACAGTCGATGGATACATTTTATGAGAAGAGTCAGAGTGATTTATGCCCACTTGCACCATTGCACCATTTAAGCGTTACTTAACGCTTAAAGAAGTTTTAAAATTCAAGCCACTTTTAAAATAGTATTTTGGTTGCATTATAATTTAAGCACTGCTTAAGCAATACTTTAAATAAGTCGTCGTAATAGACCGCCTAAAACAAATATAACTCTCAATTGGTTCCATCGCTGGTCCCTTGTGACGGATACAAGTTAATTTCTTTAATTCGTTTCTCATCTGGCACTTGGTGAAACATATTACAATATATAAAGTTATTTAAAGCAAAAACACAAAGTACTTTTTCAAACTAAAACTTTTTTCCGATTAGTTTCTATTTGTTAGACCATTTTCCTTTGAAACCAACCGAAACCAGTCAGAATAAAGTTTTAATTTGTGAAGCAATACTAAGTGTTTTTATTTTAAATAACTTTACAGATACAAGTTATTTTAAACAACAAAACACCCAGTATATTTAAAATAGCCCTTGAAGAATCAAACTTTGGTGCGGACAATATTATTGAAGATTTATTTATTTTCAATAGTGATAAAGTTAACAAATATATTTATTTCGTTAATTGACAGTGTCACTCAAACAAACACTTTTGGAACCGCAATGGGCAACCCGGTATCTCCTTTTTAAGCCAATTAAGAAATTAAATCATTTACAAAATCTAGCAACAAACTCATTACCAAATTTCCCTAGAGTTTGGTTTGATGATATTTTGCCAATAGTTAAAATTAACACAGATATAAATTCACTCATATCGGAAATAAACAATAAATTTTATTTACGAATCAGAATCAGAAATATCAAAATTCCTCTTCTCGACTTAATGATAACAAAAAATTATGATAAATTTCGTTTCAATGTATATAGAAAAACAACACATACCTTTGTTTACATTCACTCATGTTCAAGTAGCCCATATTCTCATAAAATGGCATGTATTAATAGCATGATTTATAAAGCTATTAATTTACAAATTTCAGAAGAAACAGAAAAATTGATTCGATTTTATTTTAGAAATTGCAAAATCATTAAATAATAATGAAAACACAATTAAAAAACTGATGAACCAAAATTAAAATAAACAAAAAATTCACTGTGCAAGTCGTTTAGAAATTATTGAAATCCCAAAAGGTAAAAAGTTTTTTAGATTAATTTACGAACCAAATGTATGTTTATTAAACAGTGTTTTGAAGAAATTTTACTATTTACAAATTAAAATAAAATCAATTCCAGGAAGTACTTTCAAAAAATAAATGATTTAAAAAATCCGGTATCTACTCAATAAATTAAAACAATTGTGATAAAATGTGTGTAGGACAAACAGGACGAAATTTATTAATTAGATATAAATAATACAAATACCTTAAAAAATCATTTATCCCCGATAAATCTTCAGCAGCACATCACACTTTAACTACCGGACATAAATGTAATATAAATAATGTTAAATTATAAATTATGTTATGTTGTTTATGAATTTTTTATAAATTAGACATGTTAGAAGCAATTTATATGTTTAAAATTCAAGATAAACTACTAAATTTAGATTTAAGCCCCCTAAATAAACCCCTTCTTGAAATGTTTGTTTGAGGGAGACTGTCAATTACCAAAATAAATATATTAGCAATTTTATTACTATTGATGAAAATGAACACATAGTGTTCGAAATGTACATTTAGTATAATAATAGTAATCAGTGAAGAAAGGAATTACTACAATAGTTAATCAACAATAGATCTTTATCAGTTGTTTAAAAGTAAGTATCTATTTGACGCGATGAAGCATGCTAAGTGAAAGCTCCCTTTACTAGTAAAACGGTACAAGTGGGCAGGGATACATTTACAAAACTTAATATACCCTCTAATAATGACACATCTCCCTTTTTTATACACCGCGACTTCTTTACGCTCGCATTTGCCTTCTAAAATATTTAATTAAACTAATCACATTTAACTTACTTTAAATTCTACAAAATATTGACTAGTTTTCACTATTTCCTGTTTGCACGCACTTTATGACAAAGTCAGCTGGTGTCGTTTACTAATGTCGCCAACACTAAAAAGTGAAAATCGTAAGATTTGCGATGTTACAAAACTGAGCTTACTTACTTACAAGGTAATTGGATGACACACATATACTATGGGCCGTTTAACTTATCTTTTATTATTACGTTCGCCAAGGTGTCATTAACTAAATAATTAATTAAACTAAACAAAAACTTTAACGAATATTTTAATGAACGCCTTAAGATTTCCTTAATTTTAGCAATTCGTTAGTTAATTAATTTATTCAACAAATAAAGTTCGGCAACATCGCAATTTACAATGAATTGTGTTGGCTGCATTGCTATTTAGTACTAATTTTGACTTATGGTAGCAATAAAAATTGTGAAATGTAATCAAACGATCCTGCAACAATAGGACAATTCATAATTTCCATAATCAATTAGAAAATTTAGATGCCTATTATTAATATAGTATGTTCAATAAAATAAAACCTCTAGAGTGCCATTGAATAAATTGTAGGTTGACAACTCTGAAATTATACATTATAATTATTATGTCTGACGTTAAATATGACAATTCCTACAGGGTGAAGCCAACTTAAATTTAAAAAAAAGATTAAATTATGGCACTCTAGAGGTTTTATTTTTATTGAACAACGATAATAAATAATTGAATCAGAATTCATATGTATAAAATAGAAAGAAGTACCATTAAAACACAGAATTCGGCTTATATAGTCGAAATCATGAAACTTGATACTTGCGTCATCAAAAATATTCGTCTGAATTAAATCAACATTCTTGCATCAAATTAAATATTTCTAGCGGGAAATTTGAATATAAATACAGTTACAAATCGTTTTCTGAATCAGATGTATCATCTGAATTAATGGTCGGCTCCTCCACTTGAATATCCAAAATTTGCTTCATGCCAATTTATAAAATAATCACAAAAGAAAAAAAATGTGAATTTATGCATCTAATGTTTTTGTAAAAAAAACGTGATATCCGTTGAAATGAATACAAAAAATGAATAATGTAAGTAATATATTTTAAATGAAACTTTCGGATCCAAAAGAAAATTGTTCGGATTTTGACAGCACATAAATAAATATTTTAAAACTCATTAATCTTGAATTAAAGAATATTCAATCAAGATATTTAATAATTTATAAAAATCCTTACGGTTTTTAAGGTTTTTAAAATTTGAGCACAGCTTTCGTGAGTATCTTAGATGTTCACATTGTTGAGGGTTTTCGCGAATTTCTTGGATTTACGTTAATTTCAAACAAACCTTTGATACTACAGGGTGTCTACGCTAAACCGTTCGCTAAAAGGCAACTCCATAATGCCGTTGCACTAAAAATTTAAAAAAAATCCTTGTCATACGGTTGAATCAGTTCACCTCATGTGAAATATTTTCAACTTTATATCACTTCCGGTTCCACGGGAAGTAGTACTAAATTTGTTATTTTAAATGGAACACATTATATATTAGTAATTTTTTGGATTCCCCTTATAAATTGCAACATAATTTATTCGAACATATTTACAAAGTTTTTAAGCAAAAAAATATTTATAAAATTTTGACCTCTGAAAGGCATCTTGAAATCTGCCTGTAACTTCTCTTAGGAATAAGATAAAAATATAAATTATATCTCTACTTGTACCCAGAGGATGCCTCTATGAGTATATTAATTGGAAACTGTCAATTTTGACAATAAGTGTTCTTAAAATGTCAATATCGAAGTGTCCTCTTCAATATCTCGTAATTCAATTTTTTAAATGGAATGACCCATTTTTTTATCACGTGGTACGATTGGGAGGAAGATTTCCTACAAAAAAGTATTACCAAATATACTCCTAAAGCAAGTGGTTTTCGAATTATTTCGAAGATTCGTTTTTCGTCGCATTTATGTAGAGAATAGTGCATAAGTCGCAACTGAATTTTAGTAGGCAAGTAGTAATGCTTTTGTTTTGTCACGCATGTAATGCGAAATGTCAAATACTAAATACAATTAGTACAAAGTTATAGAGAAATAAAAAAACACCTATCAACAAATTATTAATTTATTATTTATACATGGCAAATGCTTGAATTGTTACTCGAACATGTAGAGTATTTAATAAAACTTATCCACATTTTTCGCCCATGAATAAAACAAGAATTAAAAGATTGGAATTAAATTTAGTTCAATTGGCAGTTGCTATGTGTAAAGAAAAAATTGATGATTTGTTGATGGGTGTATTTATTCATTTTGTTGATTTCTTTAAAACTTTGTATTAATTCTTTTTATTATTTAACATTTTGCAATACAATCACGACAAAACAAAAGCATACTACTGGCCTACTAAAATTCAATTGCGACTTATGCGCGCATTGTACCCTGCATAAATGCGACGAAAAACGAATTATCGAAATAATTCGAATACTACTTGCTTTAAGAGTATAGTTGTAATACTTTTTTGTAGGATAAAAATTGGGTCATTCCATTTCAAAAAAAAAAAAAAATGAATTACTACATATTGAAGGGAGCACTTAGATATTGACATTTTAAAAACACTTATTATCAAAATTCACAGTTTCCAATTAATTTACTTATAGAGGCATATTCTAGGTACAAGTAGAGATATAAATCATAGTTTTATCTTATTCTTAGGAGAAGTTACAGACAGATTTCAAGATGCCTTTTAGAGGTCAAAATTTTAGAAATATTTTTTTTTCTTGAAAACTATAAGAGATAAGTGTACATATGTATAATAAAATATTTTGCAATTTAAACGAGGAACCCAAAAAATTACTAATATATAGGGTGTTCTATTTAAAATAACAAATTTGGGGTTACTTCCGGTGGAACCGGAAGTGATATGAAGTTGAAATTATTTCACACGAGGAGAACTGATTCAACCATATGACTAGGATTTTTTTCAAATTTTTAGTGCAACGGCAACCCCATACATTTTTAACGAACGGGTTACCCTAAACAATCTGTATTTGTTAATTATTTTAAAAAAATTGAGTTTTTTTTTTCAAGATTTGTATTAATTATAAACATTTTAAAATTTGATTAACTATAAAAATCTCGGCGCTATTAATTTACAAGATTCCCGTTTATTTTCAAAATATTGAGTCCTTTTGTGAATTTTCAAGTTGGTCATTAATTTCAATTTAAAAATCATGTTGGCTCTTTCTCTCTAAATTGTTGTCAGTTTTAAAAATAATGACGATTTACATTTATTTATTATTTTCCGCGAATATCCAAGATTTTCGTTGATTTCAAAATTCGCGATGCTTTTTATGAAAGATTTTTTTTATGCAAAAGGTCAGTTTTAGACTTGATTTTTCATTTTTATTTATCATTTTACAAATTGACTTAATATTGCATTTTTTTAAATTATTTTCTATAAAATTAAAAAACGACAAAATAAGTTATTGATAATTGTTGAACGAGTGAGTGTCTTCCACTCCCAGATTAAGCATGAACTAAAATTTTTAGTTGAGAAAAGCCAGAAGAATTCAGATTTGGTTTTTCTCAACTCGAAATTTTACCTTATGCGCCACGCGCATAAAAACACTAATTTAAAATAAAGTTAAAAATATACTTACAATTGCTGAGAATTCTTAATACATTTTCAGAATTCTAGTATTTTTCAAAAAATTATTTTTACATTTACACGTTTAGACATTACCAACAATTTTGACATTTTCGACAAATGTGAGTTTATTCATAATTCTCATTTATTACATATTCGAATTTTTTCGACGTTTTCAATATTTTTAGCATTATCGACAATTATTTCAACAGTTTCGACACTCGATATGTCATATTTTTCCTAAATTTATAAAAACAACATTGAGTTTCATTAATATTTTAAATCTTGGCAGTTTGCTTGAATTTCCTAAATTTTTGTTTAATTTAAAAATATGAACGTTTCTGGTGAATTTTTAAGATTTTCTTTGATTTTTAAACTCTTCTGGCAATTTTTTTCAATTTTAATAAAGTTTTTCATATAATTCAAATATTTCCGTTGATTTACAAAATCCTAACGATTTTCCTGGATAACACTTTTTAAAAAATTTCGTCAATTCAAAGCTTTTGAATTTTCTTACTCTCTTTCAAAATAATCTAATAAATTTGCGACAAACTTCTGAGACTGGGATCGCAGTCCTCTACCTTTCACGCTCATTGTAACAATCATAATTGATTTTTGTTTTATTTCAAATCACAAAGAAAACTAAATGTTTAAACTATCAAGGTCGATATTTTATGTACAACGTTACTCAAATCAAGATCTAAAAAATAGACATCCAAATGTATATCTGTTTCTTTTCTCCCCACCTGTTAAAATAATTATGTTTGGTGGTAACGTTTGTCTTCGCGAATTTGGCAGGGCTCAAGTTTTATGATATCAACTATATCTAACTATATATTATTTTTTTCTAATAAAATGTAACAGATTTTAGTAATTACAATTGAAGAGTTCTATGCGCTCGGGTATTTTCATCCTATATTACATTTATGAAAAATCAATTCTTCTTTGATATTTTTGAAAATCAAATTTGAGGTTGAATTCATTCCGTTTTCGATGTGTATGAAAATTTTTCGGCCAAATTCTTCTAAATTATTGTATAAATCGACCACTTTTGACAAATTGTCAAGTTAACAAATGAGTTAAAAAACGATATCTGTTGTTTAATATATTATTTAAATAAATTCGCTAACGACAGTCTTAAGGCCTTAATAAATAGCAAATCATAAGGATGAACGACTGTCATTAATCCTTATAACAGGGTGTCCCCAAATGGTCTGTACAACGCTCTACCACATTTTCTCTGAAACAAAATAAGATGATTAAACTAAACTTATCTCTATCCAAAAGTTGTTCCTAAGCCATCTACGAGGCCTCAAAGATATTATTTTTTTTTCATTATTTTTCAAATATTTTTATTTTGGTATTAAGTAAGAAAACCTAATTTGGCACATTTAATTACATTGATACCATGCACTTTTTGCGGTATGTTTCTTTATCCTACGTTTAAAATAAGTGGTTAAACTAGGACCATCGACTTCTTAAGATACCTAAATCTTTTTATTCAACAGGTCAAATCATAAGGAATACTTTTTTTCTGCAAGATCATTCAATTTTACGTATTTTTTGTCTCTTATAAAATTTTGCTATTTTCCCCACAAAAAAAAATATTTTTATTTGTCAAAACGACAAAGAAATAAAATTCTAAAAAAAAATGATTCTTTATTGACAAAAATAGAAATTGAGACACCTGTGAAATTCAGTTATCGGTGATTTTGTGATAACGTCAGTCATGTACTCAATTATTGAATTAACTGATATTGTTTTAGTTTTTGGGTTTTGTGAAGGTAATGACCGCAAATGTGTAAGAGTGTACAGTGAGAAACTGGCCGCTTAGAATACTCTGCAAGGGATTGTGGTAGAAGACGCACTGTACGAACTGTGGATGTTGAAGAAGAGATTTTAGAACGGATAGATGAAGATCCATCTAAAAGTACCCGGCGGTCAGGTACTGAACTAGGCGTATCTAAAAATGTTGTGCATAAGGTGTTTAAAGAGCAACTGCTATACCCATATCACATTCAAAAAGTTCAAGAGCTAATGCCTCAGGATCACGATAAGCGACTTCAGTCTTGCCAATTTATTGTTAATAACCAAATTGACAATTTGAATTTCGCCAAGACAATTTTGTTTACAGACGAAGCGTGTTTTACCCGAAGAGGTATAACAAATCTTAAAAATGAGCATGTTTATTCCGAAGATAATCCACATGCAACTAAAACCATGCATCTCCAACGGCAATTTAAAATAAATGCTTGGGCCGGTATAGTAAATGATATTATTGTAGGACCAGTAATTTTACCACAAAATTTAAACGGAGAACAGTACTTACAACATCTTCAGGAATTGCCAGTCTTACTGGAAGATGTACCGCTTTTACTTAGGCGTGATATGTGGTTTATGCATGATGGGGCTCCACCTCATTTCACTTTACCAGTGCGTACTTTTTTAAACCAAAAGTATCCCGGTAAATGGATTGGGAGAGGCAATGACGCACCAGTGCCTTGGCCTCCACGTTCCCCGGATATCACCCCAATGGACTTTTTTTTGTGGGGAACTATTAAATCTATTGTTTATGGTAAGCCCATAAATATGCACGACGAATTATGGGCGCGAATACAGAATGCGTTTCAAACAGTTAAAAACAATGTTGGTGTTTTACAACGTGTCCATTTTAATTTTTTGCGACGTGTAAATTGTTGTATTGCTGAAAATGGCAATCAGTTTACACATTTGTTGTGACACTAATAAATTTGTGTTTATTGTTAGGTACCTATCTTTATTTCTACTTTGTTAATTGTTTTGAGAAGCAAAATATTGTTCGTAATTTTATTACTTTTTTTTTGACAAATACAAATATTTTTTTGTGGGGAAAATAGCAAAATTTTATAAGAGACAAAAAATACGTAAAATTGAATGATCTTGCAGAAAAAAAGTATTCCTTATGATTTGACCTGTCGAATAAAAATATTTAGGTATCTTAAGAAGTCGATGGTCCTAGTTTGACCACTTACTTTAAACGTAGGATAAAGAAACATATTGTAAAAAGTGCATGGTATCAATGTAATTAAATGTGCCAAATTAGGTTTTCTTACCTAAGTCCAAAATAAAAATATTTGAAAAATAATGAAAAAAAAAAAAATATATCTTTGAGGCCTCGTAGATGGCTTAGGAACCACTTTTGGATAGAGATAAGTTTAGTTAAATCGTCTTATTTTGTTTCAGAGAATATGTAGTAGAGCGATGTACAGACCATTCGGGGACACCCGTATATGTATTAGTCTATATCGCGTCTTCTGGTCGGAATGCGTCCACTCGGATGCACTACTTTTAGGAGCGTTTCTTAATAATGCGCATGCCTGGATCTACCGCTCGGAGAAATTTAAACTGATCAGCTGTTTAATACGTCTGTGGGTATCTGGTGCCGGAATACTGAACACATATTCATTTTTGTTTAATAAATTGCCGAAATAGAAAATCAAAATTTAAAAACAACACTAATCAATCAGTTTTAGGTTTCAAACCGACTGAATACTAAAATATATTATTCATGTTTTTTCTGATATTTGAATAGTTTCTTTTTCTGTAACTTCAGTTTCAATTATCTTCGAGTAATTATTTTTGTAAACATTTTATGTCTCTTTACTATAGTGTATTTTGATTGTTATTCATGATATTTTGCAACACAATAACACCTAGCTGTTGGTGATGGTTTTTAAAATTGGGGACTATTAAATTAATAATATAATTTTTTAAATCAAATCTATTGAATAAATAAATAATATTTTAGAGGGTTATTAAGTTGACAATAGAAACAACAAACAATACAATATAAATAGTGTAAATAATATATACGTAATAAGCATAAAGACATTAAAAATACTTATGAATTAAAATGCTGAAAAATTAACAAGTATAAAGAAAATCTAAACAAATATAACAATAAAGTATAAAATACGATAATATTTGGATAAATATATCAATCAAAAATAATAAATTTTAAAATAAAACATTATTTTTAAGGCGCATCATATGAAAAAGAATATAAAATAGAGATCAGAGAAGAACATAAGTAGTTGAAAAATCAAAACAGAATACATGCTTACTAATTTTTCTAAAAATAAAACTACCCTACAAATACTCCACCCAGATACAGTGACACTGGGCGGTACGGCATACTCCACCACATGGCCAGCCAAGACCATTTTTCCTGGAATGTCTTAAGTTGTACTGCATACATACTGCGTATTTTAAAATGAAAAATAGCACAAATATTTCATTTTCATAGAAGAAATTAAGCTTTATTCACAAAAACCAAACCATACAGGTATAATTAAAAAAAATATTAAACATAATTCTCATTCGTATTTCCTCTAAATATTTATTATAATTTTTGTAGACATTTATTTATACCTATATTGAACAACAACATTTAAGTAATATTTAATTAACATTACTACATTGTATGCTGTTGTGATATTCAAGAAATATTATTTTTCTTTGCTTAATCAGATATCCTTTGACTATAATATCGAAATGTTACAAATTTTTAATTTAAAATGGCGGTGCGTTCGTCCATGCGCAGTTTGATCGTTTCACGCTATTATTCAGTCTAACAGATCCCATCCATATCTGGCCTATGCAGTAGATAGGGAGTAAGCAGTATAGACTAATAAGTATATGTTAATCCCTTAACAATTGTCTTTAATTTTTAACGAAAGGGAAATCATGCGGCCCTATTTACTGTATGGGATCCTGTTCGTTAAGGCTTTCGTTAACTAAATAATTGATTAAAGTAAGTCAAAACATGTCAAAATTGACATGTAAAGGGTGTTCGTATTTCGACGGAATGTATGGGGATCTCAGTTATTTGAAGAGATAGCGAGTCGGGTAAATTAGAGCAAAGTTAAGTATTTTAGGGCCTACAAATAATCTGAAAACAATTTTGAAATATCTTCTTTTATTTTCAAGATATCAGCAACAAAACTGATTTTTTGAAAAATCGCTTTTATTTTTTTATTCAAAATCTACTGAGTTTAGACATTTAAAACTTTGACATTATGCAGGCACTTTTTAATGACGAATCTAGTATCATATTTTGTTTTAAGATAACTATAACATTTACCCGGGGATCATAGCCAACCATTTTGGATTTTTAAATTTTTTGAAACGATATTTTTTTCCGAATTCAGTGATGTATCACACTCATAATATAAAGAGTGCCTTAGAGAAATTGACTTCACATTTATTAATCAACAAAATCTTGACAGCAGTCTTTCAATGTTAGCAGTCAAAATAAATTAATAACTATTTAATTAAAACACTTAACTTTATTTTACCACTTTTATTTTTACTTTTCAGTGACTATAGTTTCGACTACAAGCTAGTCATTATCAAACTAAATGCCTATAATTATGTGTACATTGCTTTTATATTACAGCATCGAAGCTCTTAATTCGTGAATTTCCAGTGCTTCCAGTAAATCCATTCATTTTTTTATCCGACATATGAAAGCATGCTGTTTTCAGTGCAGGTATGGCTGTTTTCCAATAAATGTGTTGCAAAGGTGGACTTGTTGTTTTTTAAACGTAATGAGTTCATATGCTCTTTAATTCAAATTTCAAAATTTCTACCCGATTGACCAATGCTCCTTTACATGTTTCGCACGTTAATTTATAAATACCGGATTTTTCATTTTTATCTATGGTGGTTTTGGGATTGTGAATAATGTTGGCTATTGTACTGTACGGTTTAAAAACTATACAGGGTGTCTACGCTAAACCGTTCGTTAAAAGTTTATCCTTGTCATATGGTTGAATCAGTTCTCCTTATGTGAAATATTTTCAACTTTATATCACTTCCGGTTCCACGGGAAGTAGCACCAAATTTGTTATTTTAAATGGAGCACCCTGTATATTAGTAAATTGATTGTGAATTACGTGAAGATCAAATTAATTTAACGAATAAAGCACTAATAACCTTTCTTCACACTTTATTTGAATTACCAAATGTACATTTCGGACACAAAGTGTCCATTATCAATGGATTAACACTAAATACAAAACAGAAATTTTAAACTATATATAGGCAGGCAGATTATAATACAAAGGCGGTGGGAGTGCAAAAAGGGAAAAAACGTAAATTAAGAGGTCAGCCGATTGAATGAGGGTGGCGGTACAACCAGGTAAAGTGGTTTAGGGGAAAAAACACAGTTTAAGGTGGTGCAATTAAATCTAATAATGTATTGTGAAGTGGACTTAAATCAAAATTCAATAATTTATTTTCCTGTTTTTTCATTTCGATGATTGTTTTAATAATTTTATGTTCTTTATTGTGATTTTGTGGCCGGTTTCTAGTAAATGGTTTGCCACTGCAGATATTTCATAATTAAGATATTTGGCGTGTGCTAAGTGTTCTTTGAATCTGGTATTTAGATTACGCTGTGTTTGACCAATATAAACTTTATCACAATTACAACAATCGATTTAATAAATACCAGATTGGTCTAGTTCATCTGGTTTGTTGAATGTGTTCCCCAGAAGTTGCCGTAGTTTAGAATTAACATAAAACTATATATAGTTTAAAATTTCTGTTTTGTATTTAGTGTTAATCCATTGATAATGCTCACTTTGTGTCCGAAATTTACATTTGGTAATTCAAATAAAAGTGTAAAGAAAGGTTATAAGTTATTATTCATTAAATTAATTTGATTTTCACGTAACTCACAATCAATTTATTATAATGGCTTCCTAGTCAACTGAGTTAAATAAACAATTCCAAACCAAGACAAAAATTAAACTCATATGTGCCGACATCTACTTCCTGAGACAGTGTGCGAAGAACAATATCTTTCCAAACTTCATTCAAGTGAAAACTGCAAAACATAAATACAACATCACAAAACTAATAACCGATTTCAAACTAGAATTATTAAAGTTCGAAATCGGTATATTACATGGAAAAAGAACAGATTTGGAATTAAAGGCGTACGAACAACATTTGCGCCTCAGCAAAACTATTACTACAGAAACTTGGGATGATTTTCAAAGAAACATGCACGCAGTTATTCAGAAAAAAATGAAAAATAAATCCATCATCATTCAAAAAAGCTCAAATCTCTGGTGTTAAAAAAAACAACGAGAACAAATCCCACATAAAAACACTCTGGAACTCACGCAAACATTAGTGATTAATAAAACCAACATGACGTTCACCGAACAAGAACTTGATACTTTGTGCTACGGTTTAAAACATCCAATCCCCACGAGGTTCCCGATGGAGGATATCATTAATGATATTGACATCGCTTCAGCTCGACTACCACCTGATCAAGCTGTAGAATTCCGGTCAGCAGCTAAGGAAATTTTGAAGAAAAACAAGAACAGGAACACCCAAAAACAGGAAGGAAACAGTGCACACAATGTAGTGAAAAAGTTAAAGGAAAAAGAGTGTTTTAATTTAAAATCTGATAAAGGCAATAGTGTAGTGATTATCCATAAAACCGATTACGCAAATAGTGTTAACGAATTATTAGAGTCAGGCCCTTATATAGTTCAACAAAAGAACCCACTCAAAAAAACGATAAAGCATACATTCGAAAAATCAACGAAACTTTGAAGTGCTCAACATGTTTAATTGATAAAAACCTCTGTTTGAAATTAAAACATAAAAATCCCAAATCCCACAGTTATATTGCCTCCCAAAAACTCACAAAGAAGGTAACAAATTTAGACCTATTGTTTCAAATGTGAATTCCCCAACCTACAAAATAGCTAAATGGTTAGTCACTCAATTTCAATAGATTGAAAAACAGACATTTTAGATAACGAAAGATTAGTTTCTTTTGATGTTGAATCCCTTTCCCTACCATTCCTATCAAACATACATTATTAATTCTTAGGGAAATATTAGTTAAAAATGAAATACCAGCTGAAAATATTCAAGTATATCTTCAACTTACAGAACTTGTGATGGACTGTAATGTGTTTGAGTTTAATCACAAGTTCTATAAACAGACTTTTGGCACTGCCATGGGAAACCCACTATCACCGTTTTTAGCTAATATTTTTCTAAATCATTTTGAAAATAATGCTCAAAATACATTAGCGCAGTTTCCAAACATTTGGTTTCGCTACGTTGATGATGTTTTTTTGCCATTATTAGAAGTGATTGCAATATTGATTCCTTTATAACATCCCTCAATAATTTCCACACTAGCATTAAGTTTACACATAAAATAGAACAGAATAAATCCTTACCATTTTTAGATCTTCTCATTACTAGAAATAATAATAAATTAGATTTCCAAATATTTAGAAAACCTACACACACCTTTAATTACCTCCATGCCGATTCCTATGCCCCAATGAAATATAAACTAGCATCATTTAATTACCTCATCCACAGAGCCCTCAGCATACCATTATCCACAAAAAATAGGGAAAAGGAATTCAGCATCATCTATAGTATCGCGATAAATCTCAAATATAACCCCCAGACTATTGACAAATTAATTAATATGCACAAATTCAAAATAAAACTTCATAATACCACCTCTCTTTCACCGATTAACCACAACACAGATACAAAATTCATTCGATTAATTTATTCCCCCAATTCAAAAAACCACTTTAACAAATTATACAAAAAAATCAACTTAACCCCCGCGTTTTATGTTAATTCTAAACTACGGCAACTTCTGGGGAACACATTCAGCAAACCAGATGAACTAGACCAATCTGGTATTTATTCAATCGATTGTTTTAATTGTGATAAAATTTATATTGGTCAAACACAGCGTAATTTAAATACCAGATTCAAAGAACACTTAGCACACGCCAAATATCTTAATTATGAAAAATCTGCAGTGGCTAACCATTTACTAGAAACCGGCCACAAAATCACAATAAATAACATAAAATTATTAAAACAATCATCAAATTATCGATTAAACATGTTAGAAGCCATTGAAATGAAAAAACAGGAAAATAAATTATTGAATTTAAGTCAACTTTACAATACATTATTAGATTTAATTGCACCACCTTAATCTGTGTTTTTTCCCCTAATCCACTTTACCTGGTTGTACCGCCACCCTCATTCCCTCGGCTCACCTCTTAATTTACGTTTTTTTCCTTTTTGCACTCCCACCGCCTTTGTATTATAATCTGCCTGCCTATATATAGTTTAAAATTTCTGTTTTGTATTTAGTGTTAATCCATTGATAATGGACACTTTGTGTCCGAAATGTACATTTGGTAATTCAAATAGAAGTGCGAAGAAAGGTTATTAGTGCTTTATTCGTTAAACTGTATATTAGTATTTTTTTGAGTTCCTCGTT
This sequence comes from Philonthus cognatus, assembly GCA_932526585.2. NCBI lineage: Eukaryota > Metazoa > Arthropoda > Insecta > Coleoptera > Staphylinidae > Philonthus > Philonthus cognatus. Next base: position 3,563,797 of record CAKOBO020000020.1, on the reverse strand, counting down.
TAAATTGCAGCATATTTTATTTAAATATATGTACACTTATCTCTTATAGTTTTCAAGAAAAAAAAATATTTTTAAAATTCTGACTGTTATAGTTTTGTAGATGGTTGTTGTACTTTGTAAGAGTACGTAGTTGTCACGACAACAAGAAAACACAGAGAAATGAGGTTTCAAAAAATGATTCTATTAACTGAACTGTACAAAGTCTCGATTGGTAATGAATATTTACAAAAAATATTTACATAACAAAATTACTGTCCTCGTAGGGGGGATGGTGGTGATGGTAACTTCAGGTACCGGTTTTTTAAGCCCACGAAGGGTGCTAAACACATGTTTTGGAAAAACAGCAAAGTCCCGAGCTGGCCGCGTCTTCCGGGAATAATATCAATTAGGCGCACTGGACACAATGGAGCGCACTTTACACAATGGGGCGCCCTTTGTCGCGTATTTAGGCCCGGTTTATTGGGATAACAAACCCGTTGCCTCCCGACGACGCTTTCCAAAAACGGTTTCGGAAAGCAGGTAATGATTTCGTGAGAAATCCTGTACCTAATCCGAACATGCCGCCGCCTCCTGTCGAATTGCAGCTACCATTTAACCGCCACCCTCGCCTGCCTCTGGACTGCTGTCAACTACTCGTGGTTGATAGGCAAGACTGCTACATGTGCTAATGCACGCTTGTAGTCTCTCGATGAAGTCCTGATGGTTGCGACTCTCGGGATGCCGTCACTTCCAGGATGCAATTGTAGTATTCGTCCTGTCATCCACTTCATAGGTGGCAGATTATCCTCCTTGATGATTACCAGGTCTCCTACGTTCGGTGCTCGCTTTGTTGCATTCCATTTTGACCGCTTCTGACGGCTCGGGAGATATTCTTTAGTCCACCGCCTCCAAAACTGCTGACGGATGAACTGTATATGTTGCCATCTGGATAATCGGTTCATTTGGATGCCGGATAAATCCGGGTCTGCTACAGCGGTCATAGAGTCTCCGACAAGGAAATGACCAGGAGTAAGGAATGTGGGGTCGTTTGGATCTTCTGACATAGGTGAGAGGGGGCGGGAATTTAAAATTGCTTCTATTTGGCATAAAATAGTCGAAAGCTCCTCAAAGCTTAATTTACTTTCGCCTACAACTCTGCGCAAATGAAATTTAACGTTTTTGTATTCCCGCTTCCCAAAATCCTCCAAAATGGGGGGAACGCGGGGGAATAAGATGCCAGGTTATACCATCGGCAGCGAATGTATTTTCTATTTTATGTTTGCTTTCCTGATTATTTACAAGATTTATTATATTGATAATGAAGGTTTAAATTAAATTACACTTGGTTTCACAATTTTTTACTTTACTATTTACTCGACTAGTTTCGCGTTTAGATTTATTAGCTCCCTCAGTTCATTGTTTGCACCGACAAAATTCGTTGCATTGTCTGAATATATGTGAGCGATTTTTCCACGACGAGCAACAAATCGACGAAGAGCCGCTATGAATGCTTCAGTAGGTAGGCTACTGATTAATTTTAAATGAACCGCTCTTGTCACAAAATATATAAATAAGGCTGCGTATACCTTGCGAGGTTTTGCATTTCTACTTCCCTTTTTAATTAAAAATGGCCACAGAGATCTATACCGGTTGTATAAAAAGGTTTTTCAATATTTACACGAGCGGCCGGCAAATCACCCATAAATGGATATTCAATTGTCGGGTTTGCCTTACAACAAGTCACGCATTTTCTAATTACGCCCTTAACTGTGTTTTTTGCAGATATACGCCAAAATTCATCCTTACTGCAGCAAGCGTTGCATTAATACCAGCATGCAGATTTCTAATATGCTCATTTTGAATTATGAGTTTTGTTAGATGATGTGAACTCGGTAATATGATCGGAAATTTTTGTGAAAATGCTATTTTCGCGTGCAATAATCTACCTCCTACCCTAATTACTTGATTTTCAATATCAAAAAATGGAGCTAGTTGGCGTAATTTACTGCGACGATTAATTTGTTTGTGTGCACTAAGTTGACAATAATCGTCAGAAAAATGCTCCTTTTGAACTAGCCTTATTAAAAACATAGTGGCTTCTTTAATTTCCTTGGCTGTAATTGGCCCTTGAATAATGTTACGACGTACTATATACATATTTTCAAATCTAATTATAAATGCAGTAACACGTGTTAACTTTGCTAATGTCGAATATTTTTCAATTAAATTAAAGTTATTAATAATTACATGATTTATTGAATTTGACATTATTGTACCGAACTTCCGGCAGATCAATAATTAGACTAAAGTTGTTTTTTGGCCACTTGTCTTTGTTTTTACAAAACCATTGCGGACCGTTCCACCAAATATTTGAATTTATTAGGTCAGCTGGTATAAGACCGCGTGTTAATAAATCGGCTGGATTTTCTTTTGTCGAAATATGTCCCCAATCACAAGGTTCGGATAATTCGCGAATATATCTCACATATGCTATTAGCAACGAATGTTTTGAACGTGAAATTTTGAGATCGTATCCAAGATAGCACAATGCTCGAATCACACCAATAGGTTTTACTGTAGCTAATATTTCTACTGGATAATGAACCATCTATGAGTTTAATTAATCGCGACAGTAATAACGCTCCGCATAACTCTAACCGCAGAATCGATTGAGTTTTTATCGGTGCTACTCGAGATTTAGCCGCGATTAACCTAACTTGCCATTCATCGTTCAGTTTAAATCGAGCATAAACGCATGCGCCGTACGCCCTTTCGCTCGCATCGCAAAATCCGTGCATCTCCCAATTTGAAGTGCAGTCAAAATGTGATATTTTTAATTGGTTCATCAAACCTAAGCTGCTGCGAAATTCTTCCCAACGAGAGTAAATATTAATAGAAACACTTTCGTCCTATGAAACTTTACATTTCCACAGATCCTGCATAATTAATTTTGCGGTTACAATTACCGGATTAATGAGCCCGAGCGGATCAAATAATTGCACAGAGATAAAATAGTGCGCTTAGTTATCCGCGGATTAGTAGAGTTATTTACATTGAAAGAAAATATATCCGAATTAGAATCCCATTGTAACCCTAAAATTTTTGCATTTTCGTCTTTATCTAATAATATTATTTTATTATCTTGCCTCCTCACGGGTTCGGATAATTTAATTCATATTGCGAAAATAAGAGATAGTGTAATTGATATTTTGAAAACGGGTGGATTTTTGCTAAATAAGTGAAATTCAAACAACAACACTTTACTTAATAACATTGCCACAGAATGTTATTAAGTAAAGTGTTGTTGTTTGAATTTCACTTATTTAGCAAAAATCCACCCGTTTTCAAAATATCAATTACACTATCTCTTATTTTCGCAATATGAATTAAATTATCCGACCCGTGAGGAGGTCGTCGACATAAAAATCTTTTTTAATTATTCGGCTAGCTACCGGAAAATTAGTTTCTTCTTCAACCGCTAATTGATGCAAACATCGGGTTACTAGAAAGGAGGCAGGTGTCGTACCGTATGTCACAGTTTTTAATTCATATTCCTGTAAAGGATGACTTGGATCAGAACGCCACAATATTTTTTGAAATTTAATGGGCTCAGAATCAAGCAGTACCTGGCGATATATTTTAGTAATATCTGCCGATAAAACGTATAAATATGATCTGAACCTGATCAATATTGAAAATAAATCCCGAATTACAGGACCTTTGATTAAAACGTCATTAAGTGACACTCCCGATCTAGACTTAGCCGATGCATCAAACACAACTCTAAGTTTCGTGGATACGCTAGCTTCTTTTATAACGGCATGATGGGGCATGTAATATCCATCATACTCATTACTAATTGATAATTGCATATGTTGCAAACGAATATATTCTTCCATGAAATCTACATATTGATTCTTAAGTAAGGGATTTTTAATTAATTTATTTTCCAAGTTATAGAATCTTTTGATTGCAATACTTCGCGAATTACCGATTAAAGATATGTCGCCTTTGAACGGAAGTGATACAAGAAAACGCCTTGTTTCGGAATCGCGTCTAAAATTTTCAGTAAAATGTTTTTCGCATTCTGATTCAAGCGGTGTTAAGATTTTTTCCCCTTTCATTGACCTGCTCTAATTCCCAAAAGCGCTCTAAATCAAAATTTGGTGTAACGGCCGAGAAGTTGCACGACTGATTGTTAAAATTGCCGGTGACCCCCCGCCAAGAATCCATCCGAAGTGTGTCTTGTGTAAAATCGGTTTACCTACGCCCAAATCTACCTGGCCTATACATAAACTACGCCAATAAATATCCGCACCGATTAATAAATCTATATTTCGTGACACATTAAATTCCGGATCCGTTATACTTATATTGGACGGTATTTTGAAGGCATTTTTCTTAAAGGCATTGCTTGGTAATGGGTTTGTGACTTTATTTACAATTAAACAATTTAATTCGGTTGAGAATTTATTATAGTTTGATTGTTTTTTCACTTTAACCAGCTCATTAATTTTCCTTGCCGCTTGATTGACACCGCCTAGATTAATATTAATATTATTCCGCGGAATTTGTAATTTGTCCGCTAATCTGTTTGAAATCAAATTTGGTTGAGAACCATTATCAAGCAATGCCTAGCAGTATGTTTATTGCCTTTTATATAAAAAACAGTAACTACAGCGGTTGATAAACATACCTCAAAACTCGCGTTTACGTGAGTTGACGTAGACGTTTCAACCTGATTGGCATTTTCTGAAAGTTATGGTAGGTTTTGGTGGATCAGGGTATGGTGACTTTTACCACAGTTAAAACACGAGTGCGCAAAACATTTTTTAATTGAATGGTTAGCCGGTCTTAAGTATTTTATGCAGTAATTAATTTGCTTCAATTTTGTTAGCCGCTGCTCAACCGTTAAATTCGAAAATGTCTCACATTTATATAAATTGTGATTTTGACTACACAAAACGCAATTTTTCTCAACCGCACCAAAATGAGTGTTAGATTTAACTTTGTCATTATCTTTTGTAAGAGCAGGATCCTCAAGCGCGTCGTATTTTTGCCGAATAAAATCGGTCAACTCTTTATACGTAGGAAAATCGTCTTCGCGCTTGAGTGTTCGCTCCCATTCAGATTTAGTAGCGGCGTCGATTTTTGATAAAATTAACGCGACTAAAATGTCACTATAATCATCCACTGGGCGATTAAATGCGCGCAATGATCTTACGTTTTGTGTAATACAATTTAATACTTTTTTTTAATTCGCGACCCGATCCATTTTTGCAAGAAGCTGTTTGTAAGATGCGGTTAAGGTGATGAAAAATAATTTTATTTTTAAAATCATATCTTTCAATGACGGATTCCCACGCCTCTTTATAATTATTTCCCGCTAAACTAATATCCTGTAAAAGTTTTGCAGCTTCGCCCTCTAAACACGAAATTAAATATCGTTGCTTTTGCAAAAAACCGAGTTTAGCATTATTATGAATCGTGGACTCAAATATGTAATTGAAACCTAGCCAATCATTAAGATTTCCAGAAAACTTAGGTATGTCTAATTTAGGCAATTCTGCAGGATCGCTGTTACTTTGTGCATTTGACGCTGAATTATTTTCTTGATTTGATCTTATTTCTTTTATTCATTTTTTAACTATTTTAGTCGTTTCGTCAAATGCCGCGTCGAAAGCAGTGCACTCTGCATCACTATCTTCGTCGGCCTTTAACGCTACGATGTTAGCCTGAATACTATAAAACTCATTATACAGCGGTTCTAAACGCGCTAATTTATCAACTAAATCATCGTATTCAACATCATCTTAAGTGACATCTACATAAGTATTTTTTGCGCGAGTTATTGATTACCAAATAGAAGCAATTAAAATAGCGAGGGCCAGGACAACGGTAAGAATATTATAAGAGTGTCGGAGACTCACCTGATTCCTGCAAAACGTCAGCTGGGCTCTCCCTCTGCTTCAAGCATGATGTCGACGGCTGTACTTCCCTTCAAAAGTCGGCTAAGTCTCTGCTCAGGACACAGATGGGCGCCTTCCACGATGTGCTCCTCAAACTCTCTGATTCTTGAAGTCACTCTTATTTTCACTTCGATAACTTCCTGTTCGATGGACTATGGTATAGTTTTGTAGATGGTTGTTGTACTTTGTAAGAGTACGTAGTTGTCACGACAAAAAGAAAACACAGAGAAATGAGGTTTCAAAAATTATTCTAATAACTGAACTGTACAGTCTCGATTGGTGATGAATATTTACAAAAAATATTTACAAAAAAAATTATTGTCCTCGTAGGGGGGATGGTGGTGATGGTAACTTCAGGTACCTGTTTTTCAAGCCCCCGAAGGGTGCTAAACACATGTTTTGGAAAAAAAGCAAAGTCCCGAGCTGGCCGCGTCTTCCGGGAATAATATCAATTAGGCGCACTGGACACAATGGAGCGCACTTTACACAATGGGGCGCCCTTTGTCGCGTATTTGGGCCCAGTTTATTGGGATAACAAACCCGTTGCCTCCCGACGACGCTTTCCAAAAACGGTTTCGGAAAGCAGGTAATGATTTCCTGAGAAATCCTGTACCTAATCCGAACACTGACCTCTAAAAGGCATCTTGAAATCTGTCTGTAATTTCTCTTAAGAATGAGATAAAAATATGATTAATATCTCTACTTGTACCTAGAGGATGCCTCTATGAGTGAATTAATTGGAAACTGTCAATTTTCAGAATAAGTGTTCTTAAAATGTCAATATCCAAGTGCCATCTTCAATATCTAGTAATTCAATTTTTTCAAATAGAATGAGCCAATTTTTATCACGTGGTACGATTGGGGGGAATATTTCCTAGAAAATGTATTATACAACTCTACTCCTAAAGCAAGTAGTTTTCGAATTATTTCGAAAATTCGTTTTTCGTCGCATTTATGCAGGGTATAGTGCGCGCATAAGAATAAATTGATAATTTGTTGATTAGTGTATTTATTCATTTTGTTGATTTCTGTAAAACTTGTACTAATTCTTTTTATTATTTGACATTTCGGAATAGAATCGCGACGAAACAAAAGCATACTACTGGCCTACTAAAATTCAATTCCGACTTATGCGCGCATTATACCCTACATAAAAATAGAAGTAGAAAATTTTCCCTACAATCCTACCACGTGATAAAAATTGGGTTATCCCGTTTAAAAAAATTGAATTACTGGATATTGAAAAGGGCACTTAGATATTGGCATTTTAAGAACAGTTATTGTCAAAATTGACAGTTTCCAATTAATTTACTCATAGAGGCATCCTCTAGGTACAAGTAGAGATATAAATCATATTTTTATGTTTTATGTTCGAATAAAATATGTTATAATTTAAAAGAGGAATCTAAGAAATTACTAATAAATAGGGTGTTCCATTTAAAATAACAAATTTTGTGCTACTTCTGGTGGAACCGAAAGTGATATAATGTTGAAAATATTTCACATGAAGAGAATGAATCAGTTCTCCTCATGTGAAATATTCTCCATATAACAAGGATTTTGTTGAATTTTTTTGTGCAACGGCAACCCCATAAACCTTTAACGAACGTTTTAGAGTAGACACCCTGTATATTGTAATTGTTAGATCTACGAAATTAATGCTGTTGTTTTCAAATTCTACTGTAAATTTAATTGATGAATGAAGGGTGTTAATGAAATTAAGGAACTGATTGACTTGTCTGTCTGTACTTTTAAAGCACGCAATAATGTCATCTTGATCAGTGGTTCCCAAACTCTTTTGGCTCACGGATCTCTTTTTATACTCAAAACTTGCCCACGGACCCCTCAGTGTAAAAACTGCATAAATGCATAATAGAAAAATTACAAATATATCATTGATGTCTTGAATGGTACAAATATATTCAAAATAAAACATAAATAACACATTTTGTTTAAAAGTATTTATTGAAATTATAACTTGTTTTAACATATAAAAAAAATTAATGACTTGGATGCACCTCGGATGTTATAAGTGAATTTTTATTATACTTGTCTGAAAACACTTCGTTTCCAAATGCCTCTAGAATAATGTCGCTTTTTCAAGCCACCGCACGCTCTGAAATGTTTTCATAGCAACAATGTATTTGTCACTGACGTTTTATTTTCCGTCAGTGAAATACGTAAGTTTGGTTAAAACGTATGCAGACTTAGAAGAAATTGATTTTGTAGATAATATTTCGCATGTTATATTAACCCAAGCGGCACAAGTAAGCGTAGAATGACTGCTAATAAAATCCAGATACACGATCACAGGCGAAATGGGAGCTATGAAAAACACAAAAATTGTGAGTGACTATGTATAACTTCTATTTTATTTTTCTGAAATAGCCAAATCCGCACAATCGTACACCTTATGGTGCTGATTCGCCACGATAAAAAGATGTTTGGCTTTAAAAGAAAGTGCTAACTCGATCAAATTTCGTAAAACTGGTATTCAATTTCATTTTCTTTCGAATTAGTTGTATTTTTTCACTACCATAAAAATTACTAGTTTGAAAATAAAAAAAATAATTTAAGTTTTTAGATAAGTATAATGTTTTCAGATAAGTATAATAAAAAATGGTGATGTGTCCATCATAGTACTTTCCCCCGTAAATTGCGTATTAAATCACTTTTCAAATATTTGTAGCATTATTATTTTCAAAATGTCTTCAACTTTTTGATAACTACAACTTTTATTTGAAACATTTTTCAATTGGATCAACACATACTGACACAAACCAATGACTAGATAAAAAACACTATTTATTGAATATCTCAAAAACTAAGAGTGCTATGACAAAAAGTGAAGATACAAAAAATCTTTAGTATTTTATTACCTACAACTTTTATTTGAAATATTTTCCAATTGTATCAATACACACACTGACACAAATCAATGACTAGATAAAAAACACTATTTATTAAATATCTCAAAAACTAAGAGTGCTATGACAAAAAGTTAATGAACAATACATCTTAATTTTGTTATTATCTACAACTTTTATTTTAAAGATTTTTTTGTTTGATGAACATTTATTGAAAATATCTGAAAAAACTGAAAAACGCTAAGAGTAAAGTACCACTTCCGGTTTTCCGATTTTCACCGAAAGCTTTTCAGTTCTTCCGATTGTAACAAAAAGCTTAAGTTTCAAGTTTCATCTCGATATATTTAGCGGTTTTTGCGGTACAGCGCACACAGACAGACAGACAGACAGACATTTTTCAAAAATGGTCTTATTCGACTCAGGGGACCTCAAAACGGATATTTCCGCTAAAATTTTTGATTCGAAAATTTTCACGCAAACAATACTTTCCCTTTATATTACATACGGGGGAAAATAAAAATAGCGTTCATTACACGTCCAGAAATAGATTTTTCCGTACTTGCATGATTTCCCGTGTTCGTCTGACACGGGAAATGTCACACGCACACGGAAAAATCCCTTTTTCTAGACTCCTAATGAAATATACTATTATGTCCGGCTCAATGTTTGTGAGTAGTAACCGCAAGTCCCCACGAGTACTAATTTCTAGTCGGTTTCATTTTTTTGTGATGAGACTCATAACGGCACTGAATCCACGTTCTACCAGATAGGAAGACAGAAAAGTAATCAACAGCTTCTGTACAATAACCCATAATGCTGGATATAATATTGGGATCTGTTTTTATACCCATAAATTGTCGTATCCTTGGTTAAAAAATGGTTTCAGCTCCTCATTTGTGGATAATTCAATAAGCTGCTCCTGTATTAGTATGTCTTCATTCTGTATATGTGCTCTGAGTTTGATTACTTGCAAAAGGGTTCAACACCCAGTCGGGAATATTTAAGTGATTGTCTTCAAATCTTTGGTTAAGGTCCGAATGAAGCGTTGTTATGTGTTGATAATAAGCAAACAAATCTTCATCTCTATTTTGCAATTTTGACAGATTTGGAAACTGAGAGCATTCTCCTTTTCACAATTTTTGTTTGTACAGCAATAGTTTTTCAACAAACGCAGATATTACACTTTTAGTTTTGATTAAATTTAATGTCACTTTGTAGTTTCAAATTAGTCTCGTTAAATCTGGTAAATAAATCAGGCATATAAGCAATATCATTTTTTGCGATAATTAAATTGTGCCGCAAATCACTATCTTTACTCTCCAGAAATTCCAACACTAAATCAAAGAGGAAATATAACCGTTCCAAACATACACCTTTAGATAACCAACTTACTTCTGTGTTAAGTAGTAAACGATTATAGTCATCATCATCTTTCAAACAAAGTTAAACAAATAATCTCTTCTTTAAGGCATTCCTTTTGATTTTATTAACTGCTCTAATAACATAAGTTAAGTTAACTAAGGTTTTTTGCTATCAATTGATGTCGATATATGACACAATGTACCGATAATACATTCGGTATAGGTTGTTTTAAATATGCCAGAAAGCCTCGGTGTCCTACCATTGCCCTCCGGAGCACCGTCAGTAGCAACGGAAATGATATTAGTCAAGGGTATAGCTTTTACATCGAAAAATCGATTGAATTTACCAAATAACCTTTCACCTTTCGTATCACTTTCAAAACATTTATAAAAGCTAAAAGTAAAGCTCATTGCTGGTAATGTTTATTTGTCAAGCTGTATAGAGAATTCAAATATTTTTAAGTAGTCATATAAAGAGTTTTCTACACACTGAGCCATTTCGTCGATACTTTTTCGTACAGTATTATTACTCAGCGGAATTCTTTTTATAATATAAAAAGCTGGTTTGTGTATTACCTCACTTACAGCTGGTAGAATAAATTCTTCGCCAATAGTGTGCGCCTTTCCGAACTTCGCAATCATAAAAGAAATATTATAAGAAGCACGCAGTCTATCGTCATCTTTCTTAGCTGTTGTTCCTATGAGTTCTTGCAATGTCGGTGTTTTCAAAAATGTTCTTTCAGTGTTAAATCCTTATCGTTTTTGTCACTATGGATTTTTATTAAATGTTTTTTAAGCTTAGAAGGTTTCATTGAATCGTTTGACATCGTTTTACTACATATAAGACACATAGGTAAAGTACTATTTCCTTATGACGGAATAAAGCCATATTTCATATATTCAACACTGTATTGTCTGCATTTTTTCTTTGTCTTACTCATACTGTTATCTAAAAAAGGGGCCTATAAATATATAAGAAAAAAGGTTTATCAACATTTGTATTTGCAACAAACCACTGTTAATTATAATATTTTTTTAAATGGAATGCTGCAATGTAACTCTCTCTTGATTTAATTGAGATGTAAGGATACAATTTCATGGAAATGTCGCATATAGTGTAGGTACTCTTTGTGTACCAACTATTTTTAAAGAAAAATAAATAATTAAAAAATTAATTAACAACACAATATAATAACACAGTAATATACAGTAATTCCAATATTCGCGGATTTGGTTACTCGCGGAGGTAAACAAATTACACAAAAATATAAAATAATAAGCTCTAACTCTTAGCTTTGTATTAAATTATAAAACCTAATATGTCTAACTTCTTGTACAGAATCATTAATAATATATTCTTTAGAAACACATCTGTTACAAAAACTTACAATCTCTTCTTAAGTTTTAAATAAAAAAGAAATCCTAATGAATTTTAAACGATTGCTGTACTGATAACTGTGATAAATAATTGTTTTAATTAACTTAAACAAAAATATAATTTTAAAATATAAATTAAAATTAAAAAGAGATATCCATTCAATTCTAGCATACTTACGAAACGAAAGTACGCTATCTGCGTAAAAATACAAAAAATTATACTTCTTTTTGTCCAACACTGGGAAAAATTCGTTCTATGCACTTCACATCACGCATAGGTAGGTTAGGTTAGGTTCCAATGGCAGCAGTTAGACCGCTCACTTAGGCCCAAAGGGCCCCTTGTGATACCATATGAGTGAAAAGGAGTCAGATCACCCCTCACTCCCCACCTATACAAACCAATTCGAGCACCTAATGAACCCGATTAGATTTCTCACATCTAGAGGTGTGAGGTCCGTTAGTCCATTCACGTAGTGCGTACCAAGGTACTTGATCCTTTTCCCTTCGAGAGCAGGGCATTGTCCCAGATAGTGGAGTACCGTCTCTTCCTCCTCCACATCCAGGCATCCTCTGCAAAAGTCTTTGTGCTCAAGACCTATCTTTTATGCATGTCTGCCTTGAAGGAAGTGGCCCGTGAGGATGCCTGCCGCCTTCTTTATGTCGATTCTGCTAAGTGGAATTAATCTGTTGCTGTTTATAGTATCCCATATAGGCCATAGCTGCCTTGTTATGAGACACGGTTCTTCTTCTCTCCACCTATGGTTGACCGATGCTATCATCTGGTCCCTAAGTAGTATCTTGCATTCCACAAGAGGAATGTGGTTGAAGAGTTCAGTAGACAGGCCCTTCATTCTTGCCCCCTTCCTTGCAAGGTTGTCGGTAATTGAATTTTCTCTGATATCACTGTGACTAGATGCCCACATGAGTCCCACGTCACAGTTATTTGCAAGCCTATTTAGCGATCTTTTAGTCTCTGACTACCTTCGAGGTGCAGTATGGACTATTCAGTATCTTAACGGAGGCTTGGCTATCAGTAATGAACCTGATGCGGTTCTCCTGAAGGTCATCTTTATGGATCCAGTTCACTGCCACTCGGATGGCCATTACCTCTGCCTGAAGAATGTTACAGTAGTTTGGGAGTCTAAAAGACTTTTTGAGGTTGAAATCTTGTAAGAAGATTCCTCCCCCTACTCTGTTTTTAGACTTCAAATCATCCGTAAAGAGCCAGACGTACTTGCCTTGAACTATCTTGCCCTCTAACCATTTGGTTTTGTCCGGGATGGAAGTAGAGAACTGATTCTCAAAATTAAGTTCTGAGGTGCAGCTGTCAGTCTTCAGGAGGATATCGACAAGCTCATTCAGGATTCTTCCATGGCCCTGATTGCTAGTGTTCCATATCCCAACTGAGTTGATTCTGATCGCTGTGGTAGCTGCAGCATATCTGCAGTAGAGGTCGAATGGAGCTAGATTTAGTATTAACCCCCCGCTTTGGAGGGGGTGGACCTGACTGCCCCCATTATGAGCAGCTCGGCTGCTCTCTGAGCCTAGCCGAGTGCAGTTTGGTAGATCCTTTTGTCGAAGGCAGTCCACCAGACTGCGATCCCATAGAACATAATGGGCCGTACCACGGCCGTGTACATCTAGTGAACAACGGTTGGTTTCAGTCCCCAGTCCTTGCCCACTGCTCTCTCGTAGGAGTATAGCGCGACGAGCACTTTACTTGCTCTCTCCTGGATATTGGGTTTCCAACTAAGCTTCCTGTCTATTAGGATGCCCAAATATTAGCTTGCTCTTTTACCACCAGTTCTGTGCCGTTTAGAGTAGGAACTTTGAAGTTCGTTACTTTATGCATTCTAATGAAGAGTACAAGCTCAGTTTTGAGGGGGTTTACCCCTAGTCCACACTTCTCACACCAGCGGGTTACCTTGCAAGTGCCTGCTCCATAAGTTCGGATATGATGTTTAAGTGTTTGCCAGTTTAAGTGTTTGCCAGAGACACATCACGCATAACGCAGAACTAAATTGTTGATTAGATGCCCGACTCTGTTATAGTTTATATTGTAACGACGCAATACTCAAGTAAACAAATGTGTCATACCGAACGCTCTGGAAAGTCTGGAATATGCTGCCTAAGTATTTCAGTACACTACCGAGCGCTCGAGACACGGAATTCTAGAGGGTGCATGCTGGAACCAGTGGCGGACGGTGGTAAACTTCATGTGAAACAAAAATGCCAAGGTAATGTATACCGGCAATAAAAGGGGTGCTCATCGCTCTGCTAAATGTGTGTATTGATGACGCAATTCTGTGGCGTGAGGAGCATTTATGAACAATATGCATACGCAGTGCTTTCAGCCTCATTTTTTGTATCTTGGGTGTGAGCCTCACATGAAATTAGTCCACGAGCCGCTAGTGATTGGAACCTGTCTATATTTATATTTTATAGGACGTAAATATCGTTAATAATTTATTCATTGTTATTTATTTTAACTTTCATATTAATAAAATTGTGTCCCATTTTTTAAATTTTATATTAAACCTTGCGTGGAACCCCTGACGTTGTTCAGGGTGCCCCAAATCAATTCTTATTTTCCACGGACCCCCTGAATGATCCCGGGGACCTTTGGGGTACGTAGGAACCACGGAACCACTTTGGGAACCACTGATCTAGAGTGTTAGCTATTAGTCTTGCAATTCTTACAATCTTGGGGGGATTTTAGCAAACATGCTTGTTACATCACAAGAAATTAAGCTGCAATTATTATCTATCCATCAATCAATTAAATTTACAGTAGAAATTGAAAACAACAACAGCATTCATTTTCTAGATCTAACAGTTACAAAATCCAATAACACACTATTATTTGATATATTTCGAAAACCCACATATACCGATTCCATAATCCCGAACCCTTCCCTTTATCCATACAATAAAAAAATGCGGCATTCAATTCATTTATTTATAGAGCAATCAAATAACCCCTGTCTACTGAATCACGTATAAAAGAGTTTTCAATAATTAAACAAATTGCTACAAACAACGGATATAATTCAGCTCTAATAGATACACTAATAACGAAACAAGAACTAAAACAAATTCAAAAGTTAATTTACGCTTCAAATACAACAAATAAAAATAAATGTTACCCACTACTCCACTACAATTTCAGAAATATTAGCAATAAAATTAAAAGATCCCTTGAAAAGTGTAACGTCAATATATATAGTTTTTAAACCGTACAGTACAAAAGTCAACATTATTCACAATCCCAAAACCGCCATAGATAAAAACAAAAATCTGATATTTATAAAGTAACGTGCGAAATATGTAATGGAGCATTGGTCAATCTGGTAGAAATTTTGAAATGCAACACATTTATTGGAAAACAGCCATACCTGCACTAAAAACAGCATGCTTTCAGTAATCCATTTGTCGGATAATGGATTTACTGGAAGCACTGGAAATGTACAAGTTAAAAGCAAATTCGGAAATTACCCTCATTCATGACCAGACGGACATAATGTATAACCCTCTCTTTGATGCTGTAATATAAAAGCAATGTACACATAATGTTAAGCATTTAGTTTGATAATGACTAGCTTGTAGTCGAAACTATAGTCACTGAAAAGTAAAAATAAAAGTGGATAAACAAAGTTAAGTGTTTTAATTAAATTGTTATGAAGATGTACCACAAAGTGAACGCCAACCAAATTAAAGATTTAATTAACAACTATCAATTTTTTGTAATAATAATAATAATAAGTAAGTAAGTATGTGACATGTTTTTTACTTTATGTTATGTGTGATAATCGACACACATAACATAAAGTAAAAAAATTGTCGTGTTCAAATCAAGAGCAACGATAAAAGTTTATTATTCACACAGGAAAGGACGAATTTTGTTTGAAGTGTATCTGTGTGAACTAGGGCAATTCTGACAAATTTTGGTGAATAATTGTTCACTATTTTTGAATTTGTGTATAATTTTTGGATATACTTTACGAATCTAATGTATACACTTAATGTCAAGAGAAATAAATTTCTTCAATGTTGTATTATTCTATTAAAAAATCTAGTTTTGTATAGTTATTAGTAACACTAACGCAAACCTATTACCAGTATTTCGTTTATAAACAAGTACATTTTCTATCAGTACAGTAATTAATCAGCTGGACGCCCGTCCTCAGGGGTGCTATGAAAGAAAATAATGGGCCTCTTCAGTTGTCAAATGACTCAATGGTTTCCAAGGCACTCTTTACAAAAAAAAAGATTAAAATTGTACATATCAAATATACAATAAACTATAAGTGTGGCATACCATTGAATTCAGAAAAACATACTCTTTCAAAAGATATGAAAATCTAAAATGGCGCCCATAAGAAAAACAAAAGTAGGCTATGGTCTCCGGCCAAATCACATAGTTATCTTAAAATAAAATATGTAACTAGTTTTCTCATTAAAAGTGCCTGTATAATGTTAAAGTTGTAAAAACATTTTTTCAAAAAATCCGTTTTTTGACAATATCTCGAAAACGAAAGAAGATATTTTAATTTTGTTTTTAGATTATTATTGGCCCTAAAATTAAAACGACTTTCTATCTCTTCAAATAACCGAGATCCCCATACATTCTGTTGAAATACGGACACCCTGTATAACAGGAACAAACAAACTCAAAATCATAAGGCCCAATTGACGTTTTTGCTGGAGGAACACAGGGAAGGGTCGTGATGTCAATGGGCACAAGCACAGATCGCACACGAAAAATAACGTAACGATGTGTATCGTATGTAACGTACTGGGTACATCATACTTTATTCTTTTCTCTGCATCTGATTTTCTATACAAATTATTGTGATATAAAATTGATTTGATTGCTGTGGGAGTTAAATGGCATAGCATATCACAGCAATGTCTGTGGATAACATACATATCATGTATGTAGGTCCAATACAATCGAATTTCGCTTTGGTTTCCATTCCGTAACCCCGCTGCGGCCTATGTACCCACTGACGTCATATGTTCCTATATTCAGTACACATATGTATAATGACAATGACAGTAAAGGTCTACAAGTCTACTGTCATTGAAAACAAGACGTGCCTTTAATTCCTCATAATTCTTGTTTTTTGTGTAATTAATGGCGCTGGCGATCGTCAGAGCAATTATTTGTATAGAAAATCGGATTCGGAGAAATGAATGAAGTATAATGTATCCAGTACGTTGTACACAATACATTTATTACATTATTTTCAGTGTATGAATTGTGCTTGTACCCATTTAAGTCACGACAGATAAAGTTTACTACTCCTACTATTACCCTTACCCCCAGGCTTCTCCCAAAAACCACCGGCGGTGAGGGTAAAAAACGGAACACATCGATTTTCCACAAATCCGCACACAAAAAAATGTGTCAAACAAAAAAAATGACGCTCAGAGTATTTTCAACAAAAATGTTCGTTGGCACTATTTTATGCAATGAATTTTACGATTTTCCACATAATAATAAAATGTATCAGTCCCATATATAATATTAATTCTGACAGTATAAACTTCAACACCTATACTATAAACATTCTATTTGGAGTTTCGGGAAAAATTATAAGTAGTTTTATCCCTGGAAAACGTGGAATTTTAATGGTTCTGTTTTCAAATAACAGATGAAAACTTGTTTTTTTCGACTTCTTAAATATTCCTTCTTAATATAACGAGTGTCTATAAACTTGTTAGCATATCAGTTGCTTTAAAAAACAAATTACATATCTAAGATTAAATCATACGAGTTGGCGATTCTCGGAAAAGTCAAATAAATTAAATTATGTCATTGGGTAGTGTCACAGCACGTTAAGTTATTTACGTTTGAAAGCATGTTTACGGTGAAACAAAAAGCATTTATAGTCAAGATTTATTTTATAAATGGAGCACTAGTAGACGGTGAATGGCAATATTCGACGAAAACGTGTAAATATTAATTTATATTGCACTTTCTAAACGTTCTGATTACCAATAATCAGTTTATAAAACAGTTGAGGAGGTCGCTCGCAAATTTTCCAGAAACTGATTCTGTTGATAACAATCGGGCAGGTGGAGGGCTAAGGATTCGTACAGAACATATTATAAATAGCTTACTTACCTCGCTCAAATAGGTACACATAATATTTAAAAAAAAGATATCGACATGCACCTCTATAAATTACAAGTGTAAGGTTGCGAGAGAAAAAAAAAACTGGTACAGCAGAGAGCATTAGCCACTTCTAAAATATCATATTTTTTATTTTCGTAAAGCAAACTTGTCATGTACAGGTTAACATTTTTTTTTCCCAACTAGACGGTGCTTGCCCTTTATTTGCAATGTCTCTAATGCTAATACAGTCTCTAAACGGGTCGTTATTATCGCTTTTTGCGTTTCAGTCAGTTGAGGCATGTCGACGTTTATTACATTCCATTTGACATTTCCGCGGGTTTTTTAATTTGATTGACAATTTAAACAATCTCAGTAAGTCCAGTTCACATAGCAAAATATTTTGCTGTACAATTTTTTTTGTCTTGCAACTGTACCAAGAATTGTTGCCTCCAGACTACGATAAAAGAGTTCAGTATTGTCAATGGTTTAATGAAAATTTAAATAATAACGATGTTCTCGACAAAACCTTATTTTCAGATGAGGCGTGGGTGCATTTAAACAGGTATCTTAACCAGGGGCGTAGCTATAGCTGTATCAATGATACAGGGCCCCGGACTTTAGGGGCCAGTGAGCTATAAGGGCAGTAGCGGAACTATAATGAGACAGACGGGATGCTTTGGGGGCTCCGCAAGATGGACTATTTAGTGAAAGTGATCTGCAGAACGACAGGGGTCCCAATATTTTTATAATATTATGCCGAATCGGTGAAATGCGCGTCAAAAATAGAATTTAAAGTGTATACTATTAGAACGTAAAGAAAACTGGAGATCAATAATTATAATTTATTCATACATGTATAGAAAAGTGTAATAAAAAGTGAAATTCTGGTGTCGCGCATCGCACTTGACAGGCCTATTACGCCAATAGGTGTATAAGATTGAAAAGGACCCCACTCGGATACGTGGTGCTGCAGGAATGCAACAGAGTATTTGTGGTGTGTATGGCAGCAAAGAGAGTGGTAAAGTTTGAAAGGAGGTTAAGTGACATGGAGAATGGAAGATTAGTGCAAGAAATTTGGAAAATGTGCTATAGGGAATAGGAACAAAACCACGAGAGTACGAAATGGATGCAAAAGAGAGCCAAACTGTATGAAAGAGCTGGAATGTCTGTGATGTATTTAGTGAAAACCTAGCGCGGGGTCAAAAGTTAAAACAAGAAGTAGTAGAAAATCTAAACTACAAATTCGACAAAACAAAATATCGCTACTTTGATCCACAGAATAGAGAGGATGTAAGAATTCTAGCTCGGCTAAGGTATAGGAGTGAAGAAAGAGGAAGAACGGTATAAATGAAAAGATGTATAAGAACATTGGTAGTATAAGTGGAGTGAGGGACCTAGTATTAAAAATAAAAGTTTAAATGAAGTGTTGTGTGAGAGTGGAGAGAGGATTGAATGGAGAGAATTGATGAGTATGAGATCAGTGAGGTGTAGCAGCTATTTAAAAAAATGAACTATTGTATATAGTTAAAGCAGATAGTGTATGTAGAGAAGTGTAATATTATGCCAAATAAAGGTTATATATATACAGGGTGTCCACGCTAAACCGTTCGTTAAACGTTTATGAGGTTGCCGTTGCACTAAAAATTTGAAAAAAATCCTTGTCATACGGTTGAATCAGTTCTCCTCGTGTGAAATATTTTTAACTTTATATTACTTCCGGTTCTACCGGAAGTAGCACCAAATTTGTTATTTTAAATGGAACACCCTATATATTAGTATTTTTTTAGATTCCTCGTTTAAATTGCAACATATTTTCTCAAACACATGTACACTTATCTCTTATAGTTTTCAAGCAAAAAAATATTTATAAAATTTTGACCTCTAAAAGGCATCTTGAAATCTGTCTGTAACTTTTCTTCAGAGTAAGATAAAAATGTGATTTATATCTCTACTTGTACCTAGAGGATGCCTCTATGAGTATATTAATTGCAAACTGTCAATTTTGACAATAAGTATTCTTAAAATGTCAATATCGAAGTACCCTCTTCAATATCTCGTAATTCAATTTTTTAAAATGGAATAACCCACTTTTTATCACAATCGTACCATTGGGGGGAAGATTTTTCACAAAAAAGTATTAACAACTATACTCCTAAAGCAAGTGGTTTTCGAATTATTTCGAAGATTCGATTTTCGTCGCATTTATGCAGGGAGGTAATGCGCGCATAAGTCTCAACTGAATTTTAGTAGGCAAGTAGTAAAGCTTTTGTTTTATCGCGTATGTAATGCGAAATGTTAAATAATAAAAACAATTAGTACAAAGTTATACAGAAATTAATAAAATGAATAAATACATCCATCAACAAATTATAAATTTATTAAAGTAAAAATGAAATTGCCAATTCTTGGTTGCAGAATACTTCAAACATTAAAAGTGCGATTCTTTTCGCAATCTACAACAAGTTAGTCTTACAAAGACTATATCAAACACTCATTGAAACAACTACTTCCCGGGCCAATACCCCGACGGACCAAATAAATACAAAACAAACTTATCGAAACAAACCAAATATGGAAATGAATTAATATGTGTTTAGAATAAACAACTGCAATTGTTTTACTTTTGCCTTTTTCATGAATAATTTGACCCACATTGTTACATTTGCAGTAGGTTACTGTATGTAACAGCAAACACTTGTTGTATAATTCAATGTCCGTCGGGGTATTAGCCCGAGAAGTAGTTGTTACAATGAGTGTTTGATATAGTCTTTGTAAGACTAACTTGGTGTAGATTGCGATAAGAATCGCACTTTTAATGTTTGAAGTATTCTGCAACCAAGAATTGGCAATTTCATTTATACTTATATATCAATGATATTGCCAAAGAGGTTACAGAAAGAAACAAGCGCGCTAGAAATATAATGATGTTTAACGTGCCTGAATCTGAGAATGATCCTGACACTGTCATGAATATTCTTAAAACCATAACTGATATTCCATCTGTACCGAAACAAATTACACGACTTGGAAACTCACTATCGTCAAAGCCACAACCAATCAAAGCGACTTTAAACTCGGATACTGAAGTGACCAGTGTTCTTCGTGGTTCCAAAAAATTACAGTCCCACCACAGTTTTAAAAGTATCGTCTTAAGAAACGATAAAACTCCTCTAGAAGCGGAAGAAGAGTTAAGATTAAAATCCGAATTTAGCAGAAGAAAAGATGAAGGAGAAAACATCAAACTCAAGTATGTTCGTGGCACTCTGTCCATCGTTTCGGAAAACTAAATGCTTCCCAACAGGTTAATAATAAACTTCTGCGCATATACTACCAAAATGCGAGAGGTTTGCTTACGAAAATCGTTTTTGGTAAAAGATTGTGCAAGTGCACATCAATATTCCCTACTCAATAGAAGGCAACTTGTATCACCCCAGTCTTTAAATCAGGAGATAAATTTGATATTTCGAACAACCGACCTATTTCCTTAATTAGCAACTTTGCAAAACTGTTTGAATCTATTATAGCAAGCAAAATATATGATCATGTTGAATCACGAATATGTGACTTCCAGCATGGCTTCATGAGGAATAGATCAACTGCAACAAACTTGATTCATATTACTGAGTATGTGTCACATAACCTTGACCAGCGTGTTGATGTGATACATACAGACTTTCGGAAAGCATTTGACTCTATTGATCATGGTGTCCTATTGGGGAAGTTGTATACGTGGGGTTTTAGCAACCGTAATCTTGCTTTAATAAGGTCTTACCTCCTTGAGAGCAATCAAGTTGAATACAATCATTGAGCGGGGTACCTCAAGGCTCGAACCTTGGGCCGCTTCTTTTTTACTTTATTTATTAAAGATATTGTTTATAATATTCAGTCGCATATTCTCATATATGCCGATGACATCAAAATCTTTAATTGTACTCGATCTTTAGACGACTGATTAATACTACAAAATGACTTACAACAGATTTGCGCTTGGAGTGTCCGAAATAAACTTGAACTCAAAATTTCAAAATGTAACGTCATTTATAAAACAATGCAGCATATTGTGTTTCCGTACATAATAGATAGTAATATCCTAGAGTGCGTTATTGAGGTGAATGATTTGGGAGTAACGTTTCATAAGGAACTATCGTTTACGCCCCATATCAATATAATCTGTAAGCAGGCCTTGAAGATGCTAGGTTTTGTTAGGCGTGCGACTGAATCATTAACTTCTGTATGGGCTATTCGCAAATTATTTCTATCTTATGTGAGATCGAAATTAGAGTATTGCGCCGCTGTATGGTCTCCTACGTTCAGCACGCATATAAATAAAATTGAAAGAATACAAAAAATTTTTGTAAAGTACCTTTATTTAAAGCAGTCCTCAGTATATCCGGATAGTATTGTCATAGAATACAATATGCTTTTAGAAATGTTTAATTTGCAACATATGTCAATCAGAAGAAACATAATACTACTTAAAACTATTTACAACTTATTACATAACGAGATTATTGATCAAAATATGCTTGAATTAATAAATATTTATGTTCCGCGTTACAATAATAGAAATGCGTTAACGTTCTTTTGTAATCACAGTCGAACGAATTTATATTTTAATTCACCACTAAATAAAATGATGCGATTATACAACACTGTTCGCAACTCAGCCGATATTTTTGATCACAGTATTGTAAAATTTATAAGAGATATTATGCCTCACTTATAATCCTCGTATGTATTGTCTACTTTTGTTAATTTTACAAAACTAGTAAATTTAAACTTTAGTTAGGTGTCATGTGTTGTACATGGAAATGTTCCCTGTAATTGGATGTACTTCTGTTGGGAAATAAAAGAGTTATTATTTACGAAGTCCAAAATATACACCATTCCTACATTTTGCCCATTTTACAACGTCTTATCCGTATATTATTTTTCATATTACCGACTATTCGGCACACAGCGGTGTTGCCACGGGCGCACTTAATATTTTGATTTCATTATACCATTTCAATACAGGCTGCCACTTGTTCAAGCGATGGCGATCTTGCGTATTTGAGAAGATAGTGAATCGTTTAAATTAAATAAATATTTAAAATATTTACTTGTTTTATCGTAATTTCAAAATATTTATTTTATTCAAATTCAATGAAAATATTACGAATAAAACTTTTATGACTAATTAAATAATAATAATAATAATAATAATAATAATAATATAGTCTTTATTGTCCAACGGAAAAACCAAAACAGGACAAATTACATTGATCTTTATAAATACAAAATTTAAAGAAAAATCAAATATAAAATATATATGTAAATAAAATATAAACTAAATAGAGAAATTTAGAAAAATACAAACAGGATAAATTATAGTGATCATTATAAATACAAAAAGTATAGAAAATTAATTATTAAGTATATATATGTAAAACAAAAATGATCCAATTAAAGCAAAATCTGTTAAATTTAAATTTTAAATAAATACTAAGTAGATAAATTCTAAAAAAAACAGCATTAGTTGCAATGAACAGTAAAAATACAAAAGGAAAGAAAATTATATTATATATATGTGCATACAAACACACACATATACGCACATATACGCATGAAAAACAAAAACTAATTAGAAAAATAAAAATAAAATCCGTTAACCTTAACTTAAGATGTTGAAATAACATTAAAAGTAAATTATTATTCAATATCATAGAAAAGGAAGAAAAATAAAATATTTTTAAATAATACTATCCCAAACACCAGAGAGACAAAAATGAAATGATCTGCTACGAACTAAAAATGTCATAAAAATGGCGATTGGCATTACGACACATGTGTTAAAAGTTGTTATTCGAGAATATTTCTTTATTGCTTTGTCCTACATTTCATGTTTAATGACATAGTTTCTCATTATATTTATTTCTTGAAGTTCCATTATCTTTTTTTCCCAATGATTTGATATGAATTATATTTTTAACTTTAAGCATCGTAACAAATCTTTCCTTTAAATTATATCAAAACATCGTTTTAAATACTATTCCAATAATTAGTTCGTAACATATTTTGTTAAAAAATCAGCAGGTTGCTCTTCTGTTCGTACATACTCTACTTTTGAATTTATTTTTGACTTAATCTCTTACAAAATGATATTTCTTACTTATATGCTTTGTTTTATTCGTTACTCCTTTATTTTTAATACAATATATAACAGGTTTAAACTAGAACATATGCACTTATTTCTTCATTCAATTTATCCAAAACCGACTTAAACCATATTGCCTCTTGCACTCCATCACATAATGCCATTAACTCAGCTCCCATCGTTGATAAAGCAATAAATAAAATATGGTTACTTTTGTTTATTGCTTTTCCAATTTATTGCTACATTTCCCATATTTGTAATATAACCACTAAATTATTTTGAATCCTTTGTCGTACACCAACTAGCATCCGTTTAAAAAATTAATTTAACTTCTCCTGTGTTTCCATCAATTCTCAATTTTTTTTCTTTAGTTCCTTGAAGATATCTTATCACTCTTTTTACAGCTAACTAATGTATTTCTCTTGGATCTTTGTTGTATTGAGATAGAAGACTTATTGTAAAACGTATGTCTAGTCTCGAAACACTACCTAAATACAAAAAAGATCCAATTGCCTTTTGATAATATTCTGTTGATATCTTCTCTGACTTTTTATAATCGTCTAAATTATTACCACTAATTCCTGGTGTCTTCACTGGATTAACTTCTAACATATTAAACTCTTTTAATATGTTGAGTATATATTTTTTCTGTAACACCGTTATTTGATTTTCTTCTTAAATTATTTCCAGTCCCAAAAACGAATTGTTGGATACATCCTTTGCAATTGTTTATCTTTTTTAATCTCATAAAGTATTCTGCTCTCTAAATATAATTCGTTAACATCATCAAATTATCAACATATACACCTACTATCATAAAAAAAAATCATTGTCTCTTTTCAGGCACACACAAAAATCTGATTCTAATGCTTTTAATCAGATATTATTAAGAATTTCTGATAACTTTAAATACAAACATCTCCCTGATTGCGGTAATCCGTATAAACTCTTCTTTAAATGTAAAACAACATCCTCTTCTTCCTTGTCATATCCCAATGGTACTTCCATATAATCATCGTCCTTGATTTCTGTATTTAGGTAAGCTGACTTCACATCCTAATGTTTCCTTGTTAAATTCTTTTTCATATTCTCTGTTCTGTTGAATCTATCTTCATATTTGGAGCAAATTCTTCATTTACATCTATAGTGTATTGGATTTCTCTTCTGAATTTTTTTTCATTTTTTTTTATCTTTGTTGAAAATATACTAATCTTGATACCAACAATCGTTCATCAAATGTCCCACTTATTACAAATATGACATGTCTTTTTTCTTTGTGACTCGTTTTAATACAATTGATTCAAACGTTAACAACATCTGTCTTAATTCAAAACAATTTCTTATCTATTAACAACGTCATATATCTAGTTAATTTCTTTACACGTATCTCCTTTTTCAATTCTGCCAATGAACGATACAAACATTGAGCACTTGTCAAATAATCATCAATTGATTCATTTTCCTTCATTTTTATTCTTGTCAATTCTAACAATAAACTAATGGACTTTTCTTCTGAGATACCCTCATACCTTCTCTTAATATCGTTCCAAAGAACTTTAGCACTTTTTGGCCCGTTAAAGGCAATAGTTTGTTCAGCGGTTAGTCCGAGGATTATATTCCTATATGCCTTATAATTTTTTAAATTCCATTTATCAATTTTAGTAGAATCACTATTGCTATCATCTGGCTTTCCACCTTCAATCACTTCTTCAAATAGACCTTCCACATCTAGCACCGCCTCCATTTTTATTCTTCATGATTGATAATTGTTACTGGTTCTACTATCTTAGTGTTCTACATTTAATTTTTAATGGTGAGTTTCTTATTATTTTTTTACATTCTATCATCTTTTCCCCCGAGGATTTAATATGAATTATATTTTTAACTTTAACCATCGGAACAAAAACGATACACTTTTCAAAACTATGTGCCCATAAGAAAAAAAAGTTGAGTTTGGAAGACGAAAAATGTATCGCTTTAAAGATTTATAACTTAATCTATAAATCTAGCCATCAAAAGTTGCTCTAAGAATAGGTTAACAAATTTTAGAAAAAAAAAAATATATCAGACGTAGGCAATTTTTAAATACAGACATTTTTTATTTATATTACATCGAATTTAATATATATTAGACAGCACATTATTAGTAAGCCCTAATATACGCAACCTTGCCTTTATTTAACCGATTCTCTATCTCTTCTAATGAGCGAGATACTTATAGTGCAGCTCAAAAAGCGGGCACCCTGTACATTTATGGTAAAATTTTATATAGGGTTCTAATTAAAATTTTAAGTGTTACTTCTAATTATTTGAATAAAGAGACATAGTAATATAATAAAATATTTGTTTTAAGAGTTTATAATAAAATAATACGAACATAAAACAAGTTGGACATAAATAATCACATTCTGAAGTTGTTTTGCTTTGGAAATATAAATGCAATTATGAATTTTATTTGAAAAATATTTATCTTTTACATTTTATAAAAGAACAAATACGTTTTATTAAATATAAAAAATTCCCAGTACAAGAATATATCAGTAAATAATCTACAACTAATTTCTCATAAACAGTCGCGGCTTCTAAATAATTCAATTCGGTACATTTGGTACAATGATGCAAAATTTTAACTTCATTTAGAAGCCGCTGAAATTTTCAAAGAATCCCTGTGTAAAACTTATTAACGAACAAACGCATATCTTGCATTGGTAAACCACTATTTAATACTTGATAGTCATAGAAACATTGTAAATTTGTCAAACTTGAAAATGACACTAAATATGTCGAAACTCGAGTGGTAAATATTTAATAAATATTAGAATAAAATACTACAGCACATTGAAACACTTCTCAATATTGATTAATTAATATGGATTACCACGTAGTAGATACAAATGTTGATTTACATGTATTTTCTAGGTATTTTAGTATACCTCTTGGTTGTGTTTTTTGTTTACTTTAAAATTACATATAAGAAATAAAAGAAGTAGTATAGATTAATGAAGGCAACAAAAAACCAAACTTACGAGTTGTCTAAATATAAATCCTAAAAAAGTTTTTTTAAACGTTTTAAACGAGATTGGTCAGCATTTAATTCAAAACTTAAAATTTATGATAAAATACTGGAAAATCCAAACCAAGATCAGATTTTTCCAATTCCAATTGCTATAGTCAAACTAATGACATTTATTAATAAAATGATCTTACTTTGTTTATATTTGTCGACGTAACACCACTTGATGATGAAACTACTGCAAAACCATTTTTTTTTCTTACAAAAATTGGACAATGTGTAATGGTACTCAAAATTTGCATTATTAACAAATTTGTACTGACTATTCTTCTTTTTTTATCTTATGTTTGTTACCAATCAATAATGTTGCATTCAAATTCGCACATATAAAAATAATATCAAATACTCAGTAATAGTTGTGTTTAAAAAAAATTGTGTATTACTATTTGATAAGTGATAAGTTGACATATTATATAATATTATTAATGTAAATAATTATACTCTTGTTATTTTTATTACGTTTGGTGTATGAAGCATTATATTTGACGTTAATGCTTGCAATTTGAAGTCAAAGAAAATAGAGTGGTCAATAAACAAATCCAAGCTTTTATTTCGATATGGCAAAAATGTAAAATGTAATCTAAAAATAAACACTATAAACTATTATATGTTTATACATATTATTAAAGAATTTCCATTTGCAATTCAATTCCTTAAACCACTAGGATAATAAAGTACCTACTAAGAAAGATTTGAAACAGGCAACTTTCCGAAAAAATATGTAAGATTAATTGTTGATTCAAAATTATATAATGAGGAAAAAAGCCCGTATTTCTTCTTAATGAATTCAAATGATCCATGTTTCTGTTTGTTGTGTTCACTATTCACTAACTGCAACGAAAAACGACGCCATGAATTAGTGCGCATCTAATGCGGTGATGCCAAATCTTCGGACGTTGTAGAGTCGTTGGCCATGAAATAAAAGTATACACGAAATATACACCGACGCGAATTTAGCGCAAAACCGATAAACTATAATTATACGCAAATTTTTACTTTACCATCATTAAATCATCCCTCTAAAATTTGGTGTGCAGTATCTTGTGATGATAATAAACTGTTTTAACATTGAAAACAATCGGACGTCCATATATGGACTTGCTATTGCACTTGGATACTGTAATGATGGTAAAATCATAATGATAGCGGGATGTAAATATATATATATATAATATATACAGGGTGTATTTGAAATAACGAACAGGCATTTAAGGGCACATATACAAAATATGTGTGAACCCATCTCCACCAAATTTTGAGAACCAATGCTTTTCTCGTTTAATTCGGTCTGCGTGGAATGCGTGTTTGTTTACTTTAAACGCGAGAGTCTTTGCCTTCGAAATTTGAAGTGTAATCACGTTTTTTTTGTAAAATATAAACATTCCTCAAGTTCATTCACATTCATTAAGAAAAATGTACTTGACTTGAGCTAGTAAATTGATATCTTCTACACATGTTATTTTCATGTATATATAGCAGTAAAATAGCAGTTTTACTACGATAACACTTACCACACACTCGTGCATGCAATTTGTTAAAAGTAGGTCACGTATAAAACAATTAAATGTCGGTCACAATTGTTTGATAAAAAATCACATGAAACTAAATTAAATGTTCAAATTGACGCCCTTCGCACTCAATACACAATTGGGCTCTCCTTAGCCAGTTTTTACGAACCGAAGTGACATTTGCCGCGGTTTTTCTTTTATTGCGTTAGTTGCGTCGTGAACTCGTTGTCTGAGTGTATCAGCATCGTCAATTTCCTCGGCATACACTTCACTTTTAAAATACCTTCAAAGAAAAAAGTCTAATGGGTTTAAATCTGGACTTCTAGGAGGCCATGGAACAGCACCTCCACGTCCAACCCATCGTCCTGGAAATTCATTGTTTAAATAATTTCTAACACGTCGATCGTAGTGCGGAGGTGCACCATCGTACAGAAACCATAACTGTCTCAGCACAGCTAGAGGCACATCTTATAAAAGATCTTGAAGTTCATTTTCTAGACATTCTAAATAACGGGCCCCATTTAAATTAAATGGAAAAATGAAAGCTCCAATTAATTGGTCATTTACAATGCCTGCCCAAACATTAAGGGAGAAACGGTGCTGAAAATGCGATCGGCGCGTAGAATGGGGATTATTCTCTGCCCAAACATGCATGTAATGAAAATTAAAACAGCCATTTCGCGTAAAGCACGATTCATCCGTCAATAAAATGTTATTAGTGAAGTTTGGATTTCGGGCACTTTGTTCTAAAAGCCATTCACAAAACGCAATTCTCTGTTGAAAATCACCTGGCTGAAGATGTTGAACCCGTTGATAATGATAGGGGTGAAAATTATTTTCGCGGATGATTTTATGCACAAAGCTATGAGAAACACCCAACTGCCGAGAGATAATCCATGTACTTAAACCGGGATTCGCTTCTAACAAATTTAAAATTTGATTTTCCACTGCAAACAAATGATCTGCTCGGTTAACACCTCTGTCAACTGCGCCAACGGGTTGCAAACTTCCTGTATCACGTTCTCTTTGAAGTAACTCCCGAAAATGATTTAGTGTTGGTAAATGCCGTTCGGGAAACCGATCCTGATAAAGCCTTACTGCTTCCGCGGAATTGCACCTAGCTTCGCCGTAAATAATTAACATATCGGCTAGTTCAATATTAGAATAAATGTGTCGCGCCATTTTCACAAAAAAAAGATGTCTGTCTGACTAAGTTTCAGCAAAGACTAAACACAAACATATTTTTTCTTGAAATCCGCCCTTACCACCCCTACTAAACTCATTGTAAATTTCTAAAAATGTGTAAACAATAAATGTTTTTACAAGTGTGCCATAAATCCTGAGGCCCGGCCGTCGACCTCCATTGACACACTACGGCGTGACGACCTTGCATTAAGTGCACTCCGATATTTTCCCTAAGCGCTACTTGTAATTTGATAAAGCTGATGCCGCATGCCGTTTAAAAATTATTTCTATATGCCAGTGCTTCCAAAAATGTTGTCTATTTTTACTAATTTATTTTAATAATTAATTGAGGGCTCATTGTTAGAACTATAAACAAAATAATTGTGAATTATGTTTAGAAATAATATATTCTCTTTGTGGTTAATAGCCTGTTCGTTATTTCAAATACACCCTGTATATATATATATATATATATATATATATATATATATAAGTTTTTAAATAATGCAAATTTTTAGTACCATTACACATTGTCCAATTTTTGTACAAAAAAATGGTTTTGCAATGGTTTCATAATCAAGTGGTGTTACGTCGACAAATAGAAACAATGTAAGATCAATTTATTATTAATGTCTTTAGTTTGACTCTAGCAATTGAAATTGGTAAAATCTGATCTTGGTTTGGATTTTCCAGTGTTTTATTATAAATTTTAAGTTTTGAATTAAATGCTGACCAATCCCGTTTAAAATAAAAAAGCTTTTTTAGGATTTATACTTAGACAACTCGTAAGTTTGGTTTTTTGTTGCCTTCATTAATCTATATTACTTCTTTTATTTCTTATAAGTAATTTGAAAGTAAACAAAAAACGCACCACCTAGAGGTATAGGAAAATACCTTGAAAATACATGTAAATCAATATTTGTATAGTATTGAGCGCTACTATGTGGTAATCCATATTAATTAATCAATATTGAGAAGTGTTTTAATGTGCTATAGTACTTTATTTTAATATTTATTTGTATATTTACCACCCGAGTTGCGAAATATATAGTATCATTTTCAACTTTGACAAATTTACAATGTTTCTATGACTAAAAAGTATTAAATAGTAGTTTACCAATGCAAGATATGCGTTTGTTCGTTAATAAGTTTTACACAGGGATTACGGGATTCTTTGAAAATTTCATTGGCTTCTAAATAAAGTTAAAATTTTGCATCATTGTACCAAATGTATGTACCAAATTGAATTATTTAGAAGCCGCGACTGTTTATGAGAAATTAGTTGTAGATTATTTACTGATATATTCTTGTACTGGGATTTATTTTATATTTAATAAAACGTAGTTGTACTTTTATAAAATCTAAAAGATAAATATTTTTTAAATTGTTCGGCTGCCTTAAATAAAATTCATAATTGCATTTAAATATCCAAAGCAAAACAAATTCAGAATGTCATTATTTATATATAACTTGCTTTATGTTCGTATTTTTTTATTAGAAACTCTTAAAACAAATATTTTATTGCATTACTGTGTTTCTTTATTCAAATAATTAGAAGTAACACTTAAGATTTTAATTAGGACGCTATATAAAATTTTACCATAAATGTACACGGGTGCCCGCTTTTTGAGCTGCACCATGGGTATCTCGCTCATTAGAAGAGATAGAGAATCGGTTAAATGAAGGCAAAGTTGTGTATTTTAGGACTTACTAATAGTGTGCTGTCTAATATATATTAAATTGCTTCGATGTAATATGAAAAAAAAAATGTCTGTATTTAAAAATTGCCTACGTCTGATATTTTTTTTTAAATTTGTAAACCTATTCTTAGAGCAACTTTATATGGCTAGATTTATAGAGTAAGTTATAAAACTTTAAAGCGATAAATTTTTCATCTTCCAAACTCAACTTTTGTTTTCTTATGGGCACATAGTTTTGAAAAGTGTATCGTTTTTGTTCCGATGGTTAAACTTAAAAATATAATTCATATTAAATCCTCGGGGGGAAAAGATGATAGAATGTAAATAAAATAATAAGAAACTCTCACCATTAAAAACTAAATGTAGATAGTAGAATAAGATAGTAGAACCAGTAACAATTATCAATCATGGAGGATAAAAATGGAGGCGGTGCTAGATGTAGAAGGTCTATTTGAAGAAGTGATTGAAGGTGGAAAGCCAGATGATAGCAATAGTGATTCTACTAAAATTGATAAATGGAATTTAAAAAATTATGAGGCATATAGGAATATAATCCTCGGACTAACCGCCGAACAAACTATTGCTTGCAAAAAGTGCTTAAGTTCTTTGGAACAATATTAAGATAAGGTATAAGGGTATCTCAGAAGAAAAGTCCATTAGTTTATTGTTAGAATTGACAAGAATAAAAATGAATGGAAATAAATCAATTCATGATTATTTAACAAGTGCTCAATGTTTATATCGTTCATTGGCAGAATTGAAAAAGGAGATAAGTGTAAAGAAATGAACTAGATATATGACGTTGTTAATAATTAAGAAATTGTTCTGAATTAAGACAGGTGTTGTTAACGTTTGAATAAATTGTATTAAAACGACTCACAAAGTAAAAAAGACATGTCATATTTGTAAAAAGTGGGACATTTAATGAACGATTGTTAGTATCAAGATAAATATATTTTTAACAAAGATAATAAAAAAATGAAAAAAATAGTAGAAGAGAAATACAATACACTGTAGATATAAAATAAGAATTTGCTTCAAATATGAAGATAGATTCAACAGAACAGAGAATATGAAAAAGAATTTAACAAGAAAACATTAGGATGTGAAGTCAGCTTACCTAAATGCAGAACTTAAGGACGAGGTTTATATGGAAGTACCAATGGGATATGACAAGGAAGAAGAGGATGTTGTTTTACATTTAAAGAAGAGTTTATACGGATTACCACAATCAGAGACATGCTGGTATTTAAAGTTATCAGAAATTCTTAATAATATCGGTTTAAATCAGATTTTTGTGTGTGTCTGTAAAAAGACAATGATTTTTTTATATGATAGTAGGTGTATATGTTGATAATTTGATGATGTTAACGAATTATATTTAGAGAGCAGAATACTTTATGAGATTAAAAAAGAAAAACAATTGCAAAGGATGTATCCAACAATTCGTTTTTGGGACTGGAAATAATTTAAGAAAAAAATCAAATAACGGTGTTACAGAAAAAATATATACTCAACATATTAAAAGAGTTTAATATGTTAGAAGTTAATCCAGTGAAGACATCAGGAGTTAGTGGTAATAATTTATACGATTATAAAAAGTCAAAGAAGATATCAACAAAATATTATCCAAAGACAATTGGATCTTTATTGTATTTAGGTAGAGTTTCGAGACTAGACATATGTTTTACAATAAGTCTTCTATCTCAATACAGCAATGATGTGATATACATTAGTTAGCTGTAAAAATAATGATAAGATATCTTCAAGGGACTAAAGAAAAACAAAATGAGAATTGATGGAAACACAGGAGAAATTGAATTCATTTTCTACACGGATGCTAGTTGGTGTACGACAAAGGATTCAAATCATTTAGTGGTTATATTACAAAAATGGGAAATGTAGCAATAAATTGGAAAAGCAATAAACAAAAGTAACCATATTTTGTTTATTGCTTTATCAACGATGGGAGCTGCGTTAATGGCATATTGTGATGGAGTGCAAGAGGCAATATGGTTTAAGTCGGTTTTGGATAAATTGAATGAAGAAATAAGTGCATATGTTCTAATATACACCGACAGTAAAGCTGTATATATTTTATTCAAAATAAAGGAGTAACGAATAAAACAAAGCATATAAGTAGGAAATATCATTTTGTAAAAGATGAAGTCAAAAATAAATTCAAAAGTAGAGTATGTACGATCAGAAGAACAACCTGTTGATATTTTAACAAACCATGTTACGAACTAATTATTGGAAAAGTATTTAAAACGATTTTTGATATAATTTAAAGGAAAGATTTGTTACGATGCTTAACGTTAAAAATTTAATTCATATCAAAATATTGGGGAAAAAAGATAAAGGAACTTCAAAAAATAAAAATAATTAGAAACTATGTCATTAAACATGAAATGTAGGACAAAGCAATAAAGAAATATTCACGAATAACAACTTTTAATTAGTCATAAAAGTTTCTTTGGTAACATTTTCATAAAATTTGAATAAAATAAACATTTTTAAATTACGATAAAACAAGAAAATATTTTAAATATAAAAGCAGATTACTAATAAGTTCTTTACCCCAAATTAAACGATTCACTATCTTCTCAAATACGCAAGATCGCCTTTACTTGAACAAGTGGCAGCCTGTATTGAAATGGTATAATGAAATCAAAATATTAAGTGCGCACATGGCAACACCGCTAGGTGCCGAATAGTCGGTAATATAAAAAATAATATACGGATAGGACGTTGTAAAAGCGGCTAAATGTACGCGTGGTGTATATTTTAGACTTCGTAAAGATGGGACAGCGAAAGGATTTGGTAATGATAGTATAATGTACAGAAGAAATTTAAAACTTGAAAATCAAAACGGTATACGCTATATTTTGATGAGATCTAGAGTATATTTAACATCAAAATAAATTCATTCGAACATTTAGTTTAAGTTGTTAAATTTTCTTTATCTGCATTTTTCATATCATGTTGAATAAATAGGTACATACTATTATGTTGACCGTATTTATGTTTTTGTTTTCTCATGGCACTCTTGAGAACGGAAAACGTTTCCCGACACTTGCGAAGAAATTCCATTTTTCTCCGAAATTTTGTTATGCAATGTGTAATTTTTTTTGTACCAATGAAAAATTTAGAGAATTGGCTGTACAACGCCGTATTTTTTTTTAGGGTGGTGCCATTTGAAATTTTCGAAAAAAATGACAAGCGAAGTTCAATAAAAAATTATTTTTTTCCATAAATTACCCGAAAAAAAATTATGTGAAGGTATACGAGGTCTTAACCTGTACCTCAATTCAAAATTTAGGCGCCGGCGTCAATTATTTTCTCTACAAAACAAGCTCAAAAATGGGGCGCAATTTTGAAAGAAGGGGTCATAACAGCGAAACCGCTAAAGTAAAGGGTATAACATGTTAGATAAAAAAATAAGTACTCTTCGAGCACTTTCCAAATCTGCAGTAAAAAATAGGTCATTCCATTAAAAAAAAACATAAGTTTGGTACGCCACTGGAGTACGGCAAGCCACTGAAATATTTTTGAAACATAGCGAAGGTAATTATGCACCACTTTGCTTTTAGATTTTTTTATATATATATATATATATATATATATATATAAATATATATATATATATATATATATATATATATATATATACAGAGTTCGGAAAATTTCCTAATAGGGTATTCCACCAATAATAAGGCAGGAGAGATGTGTGCAATCTACGTTATTGTAATACCAAGCTTTCGGTACTCAATTTGTCCCTTCCTCAGGGTTAACACTAAAAACAATAAGCAAACAAACAATTAATGATCTGAATAATACTATTAGTTAATGACGAATTCTTAAAAAAATTAGCGAATAAATTTTGAGCTTACATTTGTGATTATTTGAACAAACTATTGTTAAACTGACGCTGCATGCGTTTGATTATCCTATCGTTACTCATGGCGGTTGCTGAATTTGAAATTTAAGGTTATGCTGTATAAAAAAATCGTAACTGCGTGGTTGCGGAAAAAGTAAAAGCGTAAAACAAACGGCACATTCACATGTTAAAACTATCGAAATTATCACTGCGTTGAACTGTTTCTTGGATAACCTGGGGTGGTATCACCGCAAATGTTTGAATTTAACTAACTTGTATTTACGTGGTCGCATCGTAGTGCGAAGCGATGCACGTGTTTTCACACAAACAACAACAATGGCTGGTGCCTGTCCACAGGTGCCGATCGGCTCCCTCCGTCTCTGTCACCGATGGAGGGAGGCACACGTCACTCGTCTCTAGGATCGTCACGCCGGTCAGCGCGCGGAATTTGAAATCTCGTGTTTGAGCTCGAGGGATTCAAAAATCGACGCTGGAGGCCTATCTACCTGCCCTGTTATGTTATTGCCGTTTAGGAGTTTATTGCTATGAAATGACTGTTATGCATATAGTTACCGTTATTGATGCCAAGCTTAGGTTAGGTGCACGATTTAGATTTAACTTGGTGCGCTCACACGTTTCAATGGAAATGTTTTCATTTTGTGTGGTGAGTTTCAATATCAAGATTATGTAAGACAAATAAACCGAAAAATTATCACTTTTCGAGATGAACATATTTTAGCAGTCAGAAAATCCGTTCCACAATCATCTTTATTTCAACACGTCAAAATTTCAAAACACAATAAATTTCGAAAATAGGTAAATATTTAAAAAGACTGACTTCTTCCACGCAAGAATTATTAGAAAGACTATGGAGATCTAGAAAAGGCCGAATAGTCTAAATATAAGAGATGATGCCAGAAGATTGCCACTAATTTGGAAAACTTGCATAATTTCCAGTCAAAATTCATTATCTCGGAACATGAATCAAGAAATTCAGAACCCAGTCCCTTTAGAAAATAATCTTAGAAGAACAGAACAGAACAGTAACAAGAAGAAAAACAAGAAATTAGTGCATCAAGTATGTAGAAATGTAACAAGTGGTTGCTAAAGTGATATTATTTTAATAGTTTATAGCTGACGATGATGACTGCGACGTCATCGAAACGTCGAACTCTAAATAAAATAGACCAAAGCCAAGAAAAGACGCGAGACCAAACCCGAAGATTATATATTATTATTATTAAAAAAATCAGAACACCAAGTATTTATTGCACGATTTTAATAAAATTTATACAATTTGATCATGTAAACGACCTGTATCGATGATCAAAAAATCAACTTGAGAAACAAAAAAACAAATGAATAAAAATTAAGAATGTGTTGGGCCTCCACGATTTCCCAAACACTCATTAACACGTCGAGGCATGCTAGAAATCAGGCAGTCAATATCGACTTGGGGTATTTCATTCCAAACTTTGACTAAGTTCCATTACAGTGTTAGCGGGGCGCTGTAAGTTACTTATTCTAACACCTATCATATCCCAAACATGTTCTATTGGCGATAGATCTGGAGAACGAGATGGCCAAGGTAATTAATTGATTTCGGCACTATCAAAAAACTGTCTTGTAACGGCCGCTGTGTGAGGTCGAGCATTATCTTGCTGAAAAATGGGGTTCTGCAAGCCATTTACATAGGGCACTAACACTGGCCGTAAAATGTTGTCAATATACCGAATCGCGCTAAGACTTGCTTTTAAAAAAACTAGAGGAGACCGACTACCATATGCTATCGCCCCCCAAACCATAACTCCCTGTGTAAGAGCCGTATGTCTTTCAACAGCAAATTGTAAAATTCTGCGTTCACCGCGTCGACGTCTCACTCTTCTGCGACCATCATGAGCCCATAAACAGAACCGAGACTCATCGCTGATATAATGTTATTCCATTCATGGGTCCAATGTTGTCTTTCACTGCACCAATCAAGTCTTGCTCTGCGATACTGCGGAGTAAGAGGTAGACACAATTGTGGACGGTAAAATCTTATACCAAAACTGCGGATTCTTCTGTAAACAGTAGCTACCAATGGTCCACTCGATGTAGAAGGTGCTAAAATTTCTTGATTTGTGTGCGATGTATCTGCAGCCATATATATATATATATATATATATATATATATATATATATATATATATATATATATATATATATATATATATATATATATATATATATATATACAGGGTGTCCCATTAGTGCGGTCTCGGAAGATATCTCAGCTCTCGTTAAAGATAGAAAAAAAATGTTTTCACGAAATTTGCTTGATTTTAAGAGCTGCATAACCTAAAATTATTTTCAAATATACAGGGTGTCCCATTATTACATACTTAATACCAACTTTGTTATTTTAAATAGAACACCCTATATATTATTTTTTTATTTGATCCGCCTTTAAATAACCTACACAAAGATATATCATTATCGGCACTTTAGGTAATTTGTTACTTAAAAAAAAATATTTTTTGAAAATTTTGGCAGTTTTAGTACTTTACTTAAAAATTCACTGTGTTCGTATTTTTTAAGATACCAGTCTGAAATTTTACACACATATGCAGTAAAGAATGCTCTATCCATTGACTATAACATTTTTTTTTAATATTACTTATAAAACCTAGTAAAAAACTACCCTCGAATATTTAATATTTAAAATGTACATTACTTCATTTTTTTAAATGGGACATCATATATTTTTTTATTTTATCAAATCTGCAATAAAAAATGCTTTATTTCTTGTATATCATACCCTTTATCTATTTTCATTAGTTTTGGAGATATTAACATTTTTCTGTCAAATATAGGGTATACAAAAAATAAAGCATTTTTCATTTCGGATCTGATAAAGTAAAGAAATATAGGGTGTCCCATTTAAGAAAATGAAGTTATGTACATTTTAAATATTAAATATTAGAAGGTAGTTTTTTATTAGGTTTTATAAGTAATATTATAATGTGTTATAGTCAATGGATAGAGCATTCTTTACTGCATATGTGTGTAAAATTACAGACTGATATCTTACAAAATAAGGACACAGTGAATTTTTAAGTAAAGTACTAAAACTGCCAAAATTTTCAAAAAATATTTTTTTCTGAAGTAACAAATAACCTAAAGTGCCAATAATTATATATCTTTGTGTAGGTTATTTAAAGGCGGATCAAATAAAAAAATAATATATAGGGTGTTCCATTTAAAATAACAAAGTTGGTATTAAGTATGGAATAATGGGACACCCTGTATATTTGAAAATAATTTTAGGTTATGCAGCTCTTAAAATCAAGCAAATTTGGTGAAAACATTTTTTTTCTATCTTTAACAAGAGCTGAGATATCTTCCGAGACCGCACTAATGGGACACCCTGTATATATATATATATATATATATATATATATATATACTGCCTTTCAAAATAATCAGAACACAAAGTATTTAGTGGACGATTGTAATGAAATTTACAGAATTTGATCATGTAAATGAACTGCATCGATGATTAAAAAATCAATTGTTTTGGTTATTATTTAATAGTATTTTTCCTTGATTACACCATTATGAAGAGCTGCTGATTTTTTAATGTAATTTCTTCTAATATCCAAGTAGCCTCTGAGTTGTTTGACGTTTCAGTTTGTAAAATATAAAAAGATGTAGCAGCTCTAGACTACAAGTCCCTAGTTTACAAAACAAATGTACTGACAGTGAACGTGACATCTATCAATCAGTCCTGAGGATGGCAGAAGTGATGCTGCCGAAACGTAGAGCGCAAATAAATAAATCAACGCGAGAAAGCAGCCCAAAAAACTCCAGCTAGTTATATATATATATATATATATATATATATATATATATATATATATTTATATATATATTTATATATATATACAGCGTGTAATCGAACTATTGTACATCCTCTTAAGAGCGTATACACAAAATATTTTGACACCAATTGCAGCAAAAATAAAATCGGAAAAAAATATTGGATTTTTCATAATTTTTCATTCATTTTTTACTTTTTGAGAACTCTGGTTACCTGTGTTCGTGATATTTTTCGTGGATGCGTAAGTTGCTGTATTTTTTATTTGCTTTTACTACTGCGAGGCGCATAAATCACTTCGCACGCACGCTGTCTCGAATGACTAGATGGAACTAGGTCACTCATTTGTGGTATTGTTTATTTACTGTTACTACTGCGAGACGTATAAATCACTTAGCACGCACTACACACACACACATACACTGTCTAGAATTACTAGATAAAACTGGGTCACGTATAAAAAAATCACAATAAGTTTTCAAATTGACGTCCGCCGCACTCAATGCACATTTGGGCTCTACGTATCCAATTTGCACGAACATTAGCAAACATTTCACGAGGTTTTTCACGAATGGTATTAGCCGCGACGTTTACTCGTTGTATCAGCATTTCAGCATTGTCAATTTCCGTAGTGTAGACTTCACTTTTAAAGTATCCCCAAAGAAAAAAATCTAAGGGGGGTTTAAATCCGGACTTCTTGGAGGCCATGGTACAGGGCCTCCACGACCAACCCAACGTCCTGGAAACTCATCATCCAAATATCTTCTAACGCGCCTTTCATAGTGAGCTGGCGCACCATCTTGCAAATACCACATTCTTCTAAGAACCGCTAAGGGTACATTTTCTAGAAGATCTAAAAGGTCATCTTGCAAACATCGTAAATATCGTTCTCCATTCAAATTAAATGGGAACATAAATGGCCCAATTAATTGATCATTTAAAATACCTGCCCAGATATTAAGGGAGAAGCGATGCTGGAAATGAGTTCTACGCGTAACACGAGGATTTTCTATTGCATAAACATGCATATTATGGAAATTAAAACTTCCATTACGCGTAAAGCACGATTCGTCGGTCACTAAAATTTTACGAAAGACATTTTAGTGACCGACGATCGTTAGGATTTTGAACATTTTGTGCCAAAATCCATTGACAAAATGCAATTCTTTTGGAAAAATCATGGGGTTAAAGATGTTGTACACGCTGGTAGTGATACGGATAAAAATTATTGTCTCGTATAACACTGCTGACAAATGTGTGCGATACATTTAGCTGAGCGGCGATAATACGGGTACTTAAACCAAGATCCGCTTCCCACAGATTCAAAATTTCATCTTCCGCTCGCAAATATCACATTGGACGGTCACCACCTCCGGCGGCTCCCTCGACGGCGACGGCCTGCAAACTTCCAGTGTCGCGTGCTCTTTGTAATAAATTTCTAAATCGGTTTGGCGGTGGTAAGTGTCGTTCAGGAAATCGCTCTTGATAAATTCTTACAGCTTCCGCGGAATTACACCGAGTTTCACCATAAATAAGAAACATGTCTGCCAATTCAATGTTACAAAATGTAGATGTTTCATGGAATAAGTTTCACCATAGACTAAACAGCAAACAATTTTTATGTTTAAAAATCATCCACCCTCGCCGCTCTTATCTAAACATTTCAATAAGAGTGGAGATAAAGTGAAGTGTGAACCTAATAAGGAAAAATATTGAATTTCATTAACACGTTTAGAAAATATTCGGAATTTAGTCAGCAATGGGTACTTATGAAAACGATAACATAGACATAATTCTTCACAATCTGACCCACTTTTCTCTGGATGGTGTAATTCTATATCCAAATCGTCCAAAAACTACCAGTCTATGTGGAATATCTCTTAAAATACGCAATGTGCGCGTATACCAGATACCACAAACATGTGGCCTATTATTATTAATTATTTTTAATAATTATTTGTGAGTTATCTACTAAAGGTATGGTAATTTCAAATGCAGATATTGTTTATTTAAACGCTGCCCCTTATGTGGTAAAGAGCCTGTACAGTAGTTCGATTACACGCTGTATATATATATATATATATATATATATATATATATATATATATATATATATATATATGGTAAAACGTAGATTTTCGCGGGCGTAACATGTTTCACTGTTTCTTCGGGTTTGGTCCCGCGTATTTTCTTGGCTCTGGTCCATTTTATTTTTAATTCGACGTTTCGATGACGTCGCAGTCATCATCGTCAGGAATGGAATTTTGATGTTATTCCTGACGATGATGACTGCGACGTCATTGAAACGTCGAATTAAAAATAAAATGGACCAGAGCCAAGAAAATACGCGGGACCAAACCCGAAGAAACACTGAAACATATATATATATATATATATATATATATATATATATATATATATATATATATATATACAGGGTGTCCGTATTTCGAGGAAATGCATGGGGATCTCGGTTATTTGAAGAGTTAGAGAGTTGGTTAAATTAGGGCAAATATGTGAAATTTGTAGCCCAACAATAATCCGAAAACAGATTTAAAATATCTTTTTTTGTTTTCGAGATATTGCCAAAAAACTATTATTTTCAAATTTGGTTTTTATTTTTTTATTCAAAAACTATTGGATCTAGGAATTTGCAACTTTTACATTATACAGGCACTTTTTAATCAGGAATTTAGTAGTGTACTTACATTTAAAATAACTT
The DNA here is from genome assembly GCA_932526585.2 of Philonthus cognatus. NCBI lineage: Eukaryota > Metazoa > Arthropoda > Insecta > Coleoptera > Staphylinidae > Philonthus > Philonthus cognatus. The sequence goes on along the minus strand of CAKOBO020000020.1, from coordinate 3,522,060 downwards.
TAATATCTTCCCCGGAACCATAGCCAACTTTTGTTTTTCTTATGGGCGCCATATTGGATTTTCATATTTTTAGAAAGAACTTTTTTTTCTGAATTAAACGGTATATCACACTTATAATTTATTCTGCGTTTCATTTGAAACATAGCAACCTTTTGTTTTTTGTAAAGAGTGCCTTGGAAACAATAATATTGATACGTTATTCAGTTATTGATGTGTCAATAAGATACGATCATTATACATAATACATAAAATAAAGTTAAAAATGGTGTTTTCGAACCAAGAAAAACGAGATATGATCGAAGTTTATTATACTTCAAACAAAAATGTACGTATTTCATCCGAAGTCTATCTACAGCGCTATCCAGAAAGGCAACAGCCAAGTGAAAGTCATTTCATAAAACTACATACAAATTTATTGGAATATGGTTCCTTCGTAAAGCCACGACAAAGATATGGATATCACCAACCCCATGAAAATGAAAACCAAATTTTGCAAGCGGTAAAATGATTTCATTTTAATTACAATAAGATAATATTTATTCCCCTAGATTCAAGATAACCCTTCTTCCTCAACGAGAGAACTTGCGAACCAGTTTGGTGTGACGTTTCAATACGTATGGAGAATTTTGAAAAAAATAAATATCGCCCATTCAAAATTAAAGTTACTCAAGCTCTCCATCCTGGAGATGCTAGACGAAGGATGGACTTTTGTCGTATTTTATTGGGAAAATTAAACGAAAATCCGAATTTCTTGTCAAATGTGATATGGTCTGACGAATGCCGTTTTACCAACACAGGGATATTCAATAGGCATAATGAACATGTGTGGAGTATAAATAATTCTAGACAACATGAAGAAAGACGACGACAAGTGCGATTCGGACTAAATGTATGGGTCGGTATTTTGGGAGACAATATTGTAGGTCCATACACTTACGAAGATACATTAAGTTCACAGAGATATCACGATTTTTTAAGAACATTTTTAAGTGATTACGTAGACAATAACATCCCCTTAAATATGTTAAGAAATGTATGGTTCCAACAAGATGGTGCACCACCTCACAACAGCCAAATTGTCGCTAATTGTCTGTCCGAAATGTTTCCAAATAAAGTTATGGCAAATAATGGTGATATACGTTGGCCAGCTCGCTCACCTGATTTGTCACCTCTAGATTATTTTCTTTGGGGAGCTATAAAAGAAAAAGTTTATAAAACTATTCCAGAGAAGAATTATAATAGTTACCATTCAGCAATTAAGAAGAAGAGACATTTTTCGGGCAGTCCAAAATTTAAGGAAAAGACTAGAATTATGTTTGGAGGTCAATGGTGATATATTCGAACACTTACTCTAAGTTTGTGATAATTTTAGTTCAAAAGATATTTAATTAATTTGTTTATTATTATTTAATATTATGAAAAACTTCATCAGGCAGCAGAGTGATTATTCTGGTTCCTTCCCTAAAAAAATATAGTTTTAGGCCTCAGGAATTTTAAAATGTGCAACTGTTTTCAAGGCACTCTTAAAGAAAAACAAAAGGTTGCTTTGTTTCAAATGAAACGCAAAATAAATTATAAGTGTGATATACCGTTGAATTCAGAAAAAAAAGTTCTTTCCAAAAATATGAATATCCAATATGGCGCCCATAAGAAAAACAAAAGTTGGCTATGGTTCTGGAGAAGATATTAAAGTTATTTTAAATGTAAGTACACTACTAAATTCCTGATTAAAAAGTGCCTGTAGAATGTAAAAATTGCAAATTCCTAGATCCAATAGTTTTTGAATAAAAAAATAAAAACGAAATTTGAAAAAAATAGTTTTTTGGCAATATCTCGAAAACAAAAAGAGATATTTCAAATCTGTTTTCGGATTATTGTTGGGCTCCAAATTTCACGCATTTGCCCTAATTTAACCAACTCTCTAACTCTTCAAATAACCGAGATCCCCATGCATTTCCTCGAAATACGGACACCCTGTATGTGTGTATCACTGTTTTTTTAAATGGCAATTAAACAATTCGGTGCAGGGCCAATATTTTTTGGTGAATTCCCCTGGCATCTCGACATTTTCAGTTTTCATGTAACGCACGGCTCACTCCTCGCATGATCTTGTTGTATTACAAAGTGAATAATTAAAACTAGTCAAATTGTGTCATACCTGCATAGATATTTGAGCAATTATTATAAGTTGAGAAATTCGCAAACATGGTAAGTACGGTTTATATTTACTAATCATTAACTATGATTCACGACTTTATTTAATTAATTTAACTAAATCTGTGGGGTAGATATTGTCGTATTTACCACAGCGTTGCTTTGGTAGACCTATGCCCACTTACATGAGCAGGGCCCACCGGGCCCAGCGCTTCAGAAGGCCCCGCGCCACCCTCATTTTGAATAATGCTTAATTTTCTTTTTGTACTTAATTAATTTATTTAATTCTGTGCAAACAATTAATTGAGAAGCTGCATATGTAATATTTTATTTCGATGCATTAATTAAAAATGCAAACTGTCATATTTTGGATATTTTTGCAATAACTCAGTGTCTTATATGTGTGGCGCATGAAGAATAATTTTGAGTTTAGAAAAGCCTGAAAATTTGGACGAGCGTTCCACTTCGCTGCGCGACCTTACCAAATTTTCAGGCTTTTCTAAACTCGAAATTTGTCTTCATGCTTAACGTTTCAGTTGGAAATATTCGTTACAAGACTTGAAAAACACGATTTTACAAAGTGAGCGAACGTTGATGTTTTGTAAACTTTTAATTTGATTATTATTCTTAAATAATCAATGTTTTCGTGAACAATATCCGTTTTGATGTTTTGAGGAAATTAAAAATAATCTTAAAATTTGATTTTAAAAAATTGGAAACAAATTGATAAAGTGAAATTCTGTTGTAACATGTCAAAATTATTAAATGCAAACGAATAAATATAAATAAAATTCATCTTGCTAACAAAAGTATTAAATTGAATACGGCTAAAGATAGTCAAAATAGTGACTGAAGTTTTATAATATCAGGAACATAATTTTAGAAACATAAACATTCAAAAATTTATTAAAACTTCAAAAAAATTGAAACCTACGGAAAATGTCAAAAATGGTTTACTTTAAACGTAGTATATTTTTTATGCAACTTGAATGCAGATGTTACAAAAACCAAAAAATGAATAACGTTTTATTCTGCTGAAAAATATCAAAAATAACCCAAAATATCAATTCACTGTAAAGAAAACATCATTAAATATAAAAAATAAGTTGAAAATGTCAAAATCTCAATAACGAAGTGACATTTTTTTATATCCATCAAGATTTTTTTCTGGTAATGAATACATAATAAATATTCCCAATTTAAAGAATATTTTGCTTATTTTTAGAAATGTTTTACAGTTCTATCTTTTGAGCACATTTTTACATCAGTTTATTTATATTAAAAATTAATTCGACTAATTAACTATGTTTTGTACCATAAAATATTTTGTTTGTTCATTCAGAAGGTGACCGTTGAAATACGAGAATTTTTGAAGATTTCCACGGCTTCCAGATAATTTAATTTGGTACTTTCCGTACAGTGATGTAAAATTTTTTGATCATTGAGTTTCGGAAAAGAGTGTTTTGATTCTAATGCGTGATTCACGAAAGTACTTGAATTTTGATTATGTTTAAATGCGCGGAAATGTTCCAAATATCTTGTTTTAAAGCTACATCCTGTCTGTCCTACATATATGTTATTATAGTCGGAACAGCGTAATTGATAGACTTTAGATTTATTTATTGGATCAATTTTATCTTTGGAATTAAAAAGTATGTTAGATAATTTTCTATTAGATTTGTATGCAATTTGATGATTTTGTTTAAAAATCAGTTATATATTTAACGTCAAAAAGTGATATTTGAAAAATTGGGGCTAACGAGGTTTTGGAAGTAGTTGATCAATATATTGATTTGAAATGTCATTTACCGCGTTAACTTTAACAGTTTCGACATTTTCCTAATTATTTTTATAATAACCAATTTTAATTTTTAACGAGTGTTTTCCTTTCGAAACTTAAGCATGAAGTAAAACTTGAGGTTTTGAAAAGCCCGCAAAAATTCAGTTTGGCCGCGAAGCGGAGCGGAGAAACCGAATTTTCAGGCTTTTCTAACTTCCAAATTTTACTTCATGTACCACTGATTTTGGGCAATGTTAAAAAACGATTCACATTTTTGCTTCAATCGTCATTTGGATATATTATTTTAAATTAATATTTTTTGTAATATTAAATTATTATTTCAAGTAGAGCGACAATCATTCTTGATCATTGCACCGGGCCCCGCATTTGTTTGGGCCGGCCCTGATTAACTATTTCGATTTACTGACCACGATTAATTAACCTACATTTCATTTTTTAAGTAATTATAATATTATTTATCGCACATTTGTTTATTAAAACAGCATAATTGGTGCTTATAGAGTTGAAATAAATCAAATAAAATAAAATATATTAAACATAAAAAACAATAAATAATTTCACGATACTTAATACCCTGAAGTTATCGCGCTGGCTTCACAAAGAGTGCTTGGAATGTTAACCGGTAGAAATCAGGTAATTAGCCGTTTGAGGTTATTGGGAAACCTTTGCTATGATTAAGTTGCGGTGCAAGCCAATTTATAACTTAATCGTGATTAACGTTTTAGCCATGATAAAGTACCTGCGGTGCAAGTGTGCACTAGTATTGCACATTGCGCGAAAATGACTAAAATGCGCATGGCTCTGGCGCAATAAATTTCGCGAAATTCGCGGTTTAATAATGCACATTCACTCGCCCAGTTAGACTCACATAAATCTTGAGTAATCGTCTATCTACATCATACACACAATTATTTGTTTTGTAAGATAATATTACATACATTTAAAATGTGGTGTCTGTTTGAATTCCAGACGCAAAAAAATCGAACGAATGAATTCTTAAAAAATAACAAAAACAAGCTTTTTTATTCAAACGTGTAGGTATGTCAAGTTCAATCGTTGGCCTATTTATTAAAGATAAGCATATACTCACGGAAATGAAGAATACGCAAAAACGATGATTATGCAAGAATTTGGAATGCAGGAAGTACGCATTGTCAATTCACAAACTTACGTAAACAAAAACATCTCAACAAAAGCAATGCATGTGCTAGCAATATTAAGGTAAAATAGTAATAGATAGCGAGTCTAACCGGGTGAACTAAAGTTCGTGATTAAACTGCGAAGTTCGCAAAATCGATTGCGCTAGAGTCGTTTGTGCGTACAACTATAGCGCATTTATTTCGCCAATTTCGTGCAAGGTGCAACACTAGCTAGGACCTTGTGAAAAAAATATATGCGAACGCAACCACGGTCAAGTATGAATATTCAAAAATTGATTTAGAAACCACCAAAGAGGAAAAATCTTTCTGAGGCTTAATATCGAAGTCAGAAACGAGAAAAGAAGATACATAGAGAAAAAATGGCTGGTTCTATAATGAAATTTCTAAACAAACCTGAAAATAAGGATTGTCAGGAAATTAATCAATCTATCACAGCGTTGACGTCGGCTCCCGAACCTATGGAAGAATCGAGAAAATTATATGTTGCAGCCCGTCATTTAGAAGACGATAATAAAAGTGATATAAGTGAAGATGACTCTGAAGAACCTATGCCGTCTCAGCGGTTTCTATTAGTTTGACATGTAGTGACGACCCTGGTTTGTGGAGTGCTAGTATTAATAGTGATCTTGTTGATATTTTAGGTAGACGTGGTCCTATACAGGTGCGTGACCACAATTTTCCCATTAATGATAACGGACGAAAATTTAGTGACTCTTACTATTATAGAAAACTTTCTAATGGGGAAAACATTTTTTTTTTTTGGGTGTTAAACAGCTTTATTTACACACCCCGTATAAATTATAAAACTTTACTTGGCTTTCTTAGACTTAATCTTACGCATGTAGAACTCGAGTTCCTTGCCTTCCAAAACGTATCCGTCAGCCCTTCCGCATTATCCAGGTCGGGAAGCCAAACACGCTAAGAGTCTACCAGTTTGGAATTGTTCTTCAATTGCCGGTTCAACTTTGGCGGTACGTTGTCTCACTTCGTATTTCTTCTGCACCTTCTTGCTGCGTTTCTTGTTCAATATAGCCTCCTCGGCTTCTGTCAATTTGGTGCCCTTCTTAATAGAGGTTGGCTTGTATACTCTATTTCAAAAGATTCAGTTTATTGTTTTTGTTGCAAAATGTTTAGTAAAATTGCAAGTAGTCTGTCTGATTAGAACGGCTTATCGGATTAGCAACATTTATCATTCATTTTAAAAAGACACGAAAAGAGCGATTTCCACAATGAAAATGTGAAATCATGGGTGCAATTAAATAATATGGTCAAAACCAAGGCTACTGTAAATCAGATACAACTGAGACTATTAAAGTCAGAAATAAAGCATTGGTGTGATGTATTAGAAAGAATTATTGACGTTATAAAGTTTTTATCACGTTAATGTCTTGCTTTTCGAGGTTCATCAAAAAATATGTTTAAGCATGATAACGGCAATTTTCTAAAAGCAATAGAAATGATCCTTTTGATTCAGTTATGCGGGAACATATTCACAGAATTGAAATGAAATCTGATTCCAGTCGGATGGGTACGGCCCACTATTTAAGAGATCAAATTCAGAATGAAATTATTGAATTACTCGGCATAGCGATAAAAGAAATTATTTTGGATAAAGTTAGAAAATCGAAATATTTTTCCGTCATATTAGATTGCACACCGGATGCAAGCCATATGAAACAAATAACAGTTATACTTAGAAATGTTTTTCTAAACAATACAACTAAAAAAGTAGGAGTATGCGAACACTTCATTGGTTTTTGTCCATTTACCAGTACAACTGGCGAGGGTTTATTTAATTTTGTTTTGAATAGATTTTCACAATTAAACATTGACATTCAAAATTTGCGTTTGCGCGGGCAAGGTTATGATAATGGCTCACGCATACGTGGAAAACACAACGGGTTGCAGAAAAAAAATTTGCACATCAATTATCGTGCATTCTACGTTCCATATTCATTTACCAGATCTTAAATTAAACGTTTTGAGTGCTACACGATGGTCCAGCAGAATTGACGCGAATAAACCGTTACGGTATCATCTGGAAAAAATATTTGATGCTCTCTTTGAAATATCTGAAAATACGTCAGAGTGGGATATTTCCACAACTCACAAAGCGCATTCACTCGCTCTAAAGATTCAAAATTATAAATTTATTTGCTCTGTTGTAGTCTGGCATAAAATATTGAACAATATTAATCATTTAAGTAAAATGATGCAAAGTCCCACAATGAATAATAAAATATGCATACATTGGTTAAATAATATGATCGATAAGTTAACAAATAATCGCACGGATGAACATTTTGAAATGATTTTACAAGAAGCTACTGAAGTGGCACAAAAACTAAATACTGAAACAAATTTCCCACCATTAAATACACGTTACCTAAGAATAAAAGCGACACAATTTCAGTATGAACAACGCGATGAAGTTATATTAGAGCTGAGAATCAATTACAAAGTTGAGTTTTTTTTTTTTAGAATTCTAGATCAGACATTAATTTCCTTAAAAAATAGATTTGAAGTGTTAAAAACTTTAGACAACGTGTTTGGCTTTCTTTTCAGTTTATTATTTAGAATCCCCAAGGAGGAATTGATGAAACATTGTAAAGATTTACATCTAAAACTTAAAGACGATTCTAGGAATGAAGCTGACATTGATGGTATTGATTTGTTCAACGAAATTAACGCTTTGGCGCTACATTGTGTAGAAAATCAGTCTACCAATCCACATACACTTTTGCAGTACCATTACACAAATAATTTAATGTCAACTTTTCCAAACATATCAATACCATTAAGAATATTTCTTACTCCACCAGTTACAGTTGCATCTGGTGAACGATCTTTTTCTAAGCTGAAATTGATTAAGAATTACTTAAGGTCAACTATACATCAATCTAGACTAAGTAATTTATCTATTATTTTGATAGAATCTGAAATATTAGATAGTTTTTATATTAGACAAATAATAGCCGATTTCGCCATTATAAAAGCAAGAAGAGTTTAATTTTTGTAGGTGTTTACATCTAAGTATTTATGTAGACTTAAATATAAATTGTTGTTTATTAAAGTTGTTTATTTAAACACTTCCATTATTACCTAACCAAATTAAAGGGAGGTTTCACTGTAATGTGTGAGTGAATGTTGATGGAATCTAAACTGATAAATTTGTTTTTAACCTGAAAGGCTGAAGGTACTTGAGGTAGATCATAACCTATACAACCAAGGTTATAATTAATGGTAAGATGGTGCGGCCAGAGAGAGACCGGGAAGGGCGGGTTAGCGTAATTCTGCATATGATTACTCTAGCAGATTGCTGCTCGTAATTTGTCATTTAGTTATATTTTTAGTTGAATTTTTGTTAACGTTAATACTTTCTCCTTCACGACTTTTCCGATCAAGCGATAACGAGCACGATCGTACAGATTAAATCTACATCATGTGTACCCTATACGAAGTAATAGTCACGTGCTAATTAAGCTTTTCGAATTCTTCGAATTTGAAAAGCCCGCGGCTCGGGCGCCCCGTAAGTAACGAAGTTGGCAGCCCTAGCCTCGCGTGCCTTCCTCTCTCGGTGACAAAATGAGAGGGAGACAGGCGGGACCTGTTGCTCCGGCATCCGCCATTGTGTTTATTTCCGCACTCAGTTTCACACAAACACTGCACCACTTCACGATGCAGTGGTTTCAATAATTTTAAACAATACTCAGTGTAACAAACAATGCTCCATTTTTAATAAGTTTTAATTAGTGACGTGTTTTTAATGTGTTAGTGTAACAGTAATATGTTTTTTCAACTTCAACGCCAACATAACCTCACATCAGCCTTCAGCACACGTGCCACGCAAATAAACAAACGTTGTAATAATAATGCATAGTAAATACCGTCGGTGCGATGACACCAGTTTAGTTCAAAATTCTCAAATGTAAGCAATTAATATCACACATACAGTCAGATCATGTATCAAAGCCAAACTCATTGTAACCCTGAGGAAGGGACAAAGTCAGTCCCAAAAGCTTGGTAAACAATAAAGTAGATAACAATAGCAACTTCTGCCTCCTTTTTTGGTCGAATACCCTGTTAGGATCCGTCTCCGAACGTCTCTGTTCTTAACGTAGTACAACCGTTATATATACAGGGTGTCCGTATTTCGAGGAAATGCATGGGGATCTCGGTTATTTGAAGAGTTAGAGAGTTGGTTAAATTAGGGCAAATATGTGAAATTTGTAGCCCAACAATAATCCAAAATCAGATTTAAAATATCTTTTTTTGTTTTCGAGATATTGCCAAAAACCTATTTTTTTTCAAATTTCGTTTTTATTTTTTTATTCAAAAACTATTGGATCTAGGAATTTGCAACTTTTACATTATACAGGCACTTTTTAATCAGGAATTTAGTAGTGTACTTACATTTAAAATAATTTTAATATCTTCCCCGGAACCATAGCCAACTTTTGTTTTTCTTATGGGCGCCATATTGGATTTTCATATTTTTAGAAAGAACTTTTTTTTCTGAATTAAACGGTATATCACACTTATAATTTATTCTGCGTTTCATTTGAAACATAGCAACCTTTTGTTTTTTGTAAAGAGTGCATTTGAAACAATAATATTGATACGTTATTTAGTTATTAATGTGCCAATAAGATACGATCATTATACATAATACATAAAATAAAGTTAAAAATGGTGTTTTCGAACCAAGAAAAACGAGATATGATCGAAGTTTATTATACTTCAAACAAAAATGTACGTATTTCATCCGAAGTCTATCTACAGCGCTATCCAGAAAGGCAACAGCCAAGTGAAAGTCATTTCATAAAACTACATACAAATTTATTGGAATATGGTTCCTTCGTACAGCCACGACAAAGATATGGATATCACCAACCCCATGAAAATGAAAACCAAATTTTGCAAGCGGTAAAATGATTTCATTTTAATTACAATAAGATAATATTTATTCCCCTAGATTCAAGATAACCCTTCTTCCTCAACGAGAGAACTTGCGAACCAGTTTGGTGTGACGTTTCAAAACGTATGGAGAATTTTGAAAAAAAATAAATATCGCCCATTCAAAATTAAAGTTACTCAAGCTCTCCATCCTGGAGATGCTAGATGAAGGATGGACTTTTGTCGTATTTTATTGGGAAAATTAAACGAAAATCCGAATTCCTTGTCAAATGTGATATGGTCTGACGAATGCCGTTTTACCAACACAGGGATATTCAATAGGCATAATGAACATGTGTGGAGTATAAATAATCCTAGACAACATGAAGAAAGACGACGACAAGTGCGATTCGGACTAAATGTATGGGTCGGTATTTTGGGAGACAATATTTTAGGTCCATACATTTACGAAGATACATTAAATTCACAGAGATATCACGATTTTTTAAGAACATTTTTAAGTGATTACGTAGACAATAACATCCCCTTAAATATGTTAAGAAATGTATGGTTTCAACAAGATGGTGCACCACCTCACAACAGCCAAATTGTCGCTAATTGTCTGTCCGAAATGTTTCCAAATAAAGTTATGGCAAATAATGGTGATATACGTTGGCCAGCTCGCTCACCTGATTTGTCACCTCTAGATTATTTTCTTTGGGGAGCTATAAAAGAAAAAGTTTATAAAACTATTCCAGAGGACAAAGACGATTTAAGAAGAATTATAATAGTTACCATTCAGCAATTAAGAAGAAGAGACATTTTACGGGCAGTCTAAAATTTAAGGAAAAGACTAGAATTATGTTTGGAGGTCAATGGTGATATATTCGAACACTTACTCTAAGTTTGTGATAATTTTAGTTCAAAAGATATTTAATTAATGTGTTTATTATTATTTAATATTATGAAAAACTTCATCAAGCAGCAGAGTGATTATTCTGGTTCCTTCCCTAAAAAAATATAGTTGTAGGCCTCAGGAATTTTAAAATGTGCAACTGTTTTCAAGGCACTCTTAAAAAAAAACAAAAGGTTGCTTTGTTTCAAATGAAACGCAAAATAAATTATAAGTGTGATATACCGTTGAATTCAGAAAAAAAAGTTCTTTCCAAAAATATGAATATCCAATATGGCGCCCATAAGAAAAACAAAAGTTGGCTATGGTTCTGGAGAAGATATTAAAGTTATTTTAAAAGTAAGTACACTACTAAATTCCTGATTAAAAAGTGCCTGTATAATGTAAAAGTTGCAAATTCCTAGATCCAATAGTTTTTGAATAAAAAAATAAAAACGAAATTTGAAAAAAATAGTTTTTTGGCAATATCTCGAAAACAAAAAAAGATATTTCAAATCTGTTTTCGGATTATTGTTGGGCTCCAAATTTTACGTATTTGTCCTAATTTAACCAACTCTCTAACTCTTCAAATAACCGAGATCCCCATGCATTTTCGCGGGCGTGACATGTATCACTGTTTCTTCGGGTTTGGTCCCGCGTATTTTCTTAGCTCTGGTCCATTTTATTTTTAATTCGACGTTTCGATGACGTCGCAGTCATCATCGTCAGGAATAACTATCAAAATTCCATTGCTCTAGCAACCACTTGTTTGACTTTTACGTACTACTTGATGCGTGAATTTCTTGTTTGGCTTCGTGTTACTCTTCTGTTTTGTTCTTCTAATGATGTAGTAGTGACAATTTCAATATTATTTTCGGAAGGGGTTGGATTTTGAATTTCTTGGTTGTTGTTCGGAGATAATATATTTTGACCAGAATTTATACAAGTTTTCCAAATTGGTGGTAGTCTTTCAGCATCATCTCTTTGATTTAGACTGTTCGGCCTCTTTTCAATTTCTATCGCTTCTCTAATAATCCTCGCGTGGAAGAAGTCTGTCTTTTTTAAAATTCTCGTTTTTTTCGAAATTTATTGTATGTTTAGAAATGTTTACGTGTTGAAATAAAGAAGATTGTGGATTAGACTTTCTTACTGCTAAAATGTGTTCATCTCGACGAGTACTAATTTTCCGGTTTGTTTGTCCATGTGGTATGTGTGAGAAGAGCTATTTAGGACAAATAAACCGGAAATTTGCATGTTTCTCTGAACACCCTTTACTACTAAATTTAAATTGCTCATTAATAAAACGTTGCTTATTAACCATACTGAGATGTTTGCTAAAAGTTATTCTTACCTTCAAAAAACGAGGTCGCTACGATTTTTTAAAGTTGAGCATACTTATGCATAATACTTGAAGAGAAAAATTGTAAATTGGCAATACTGTAACATAATAATAATAATAATAATAATAATAATAATAATAATAATAATAATAATAATAATAATAATAATAATAATAATAATAATATATATATGCATAATACTTGAAGCAAAAAAATTGTAAATTGGCAACACTGTAACATAATAATATATATACAGGGTCCTGCAACAGTGTGTCGGGCTTTCCTGGCGCCATTCCCGTGAAAAAAACAAAAAAATGATTCGCACAAAAAATTATTGATTTGAAAATATTTATGGCGTAAAATTATTTTCAAATATACAGGGTGTCCCAATTTTGCAGTATAACAAAAATATATATATTTTTATAATGGAACACCCTGTATTTATTCAACTATATATATATATATATATATGTATATGTTATATATATACATATATATATAAGTATATATATATATATATATATATATATATATATATATATATATAAGTATATATATATGTATATATATATATGTATATATATATATGTATATGTATATATATATATATATATATATATATATATATATATATATATATATATATATATATAGGCAGAGTTCGGAAAATTTCCTAACAGGGCATTCGACCAATAATACGGCAGGAGAGATGTGTGTAATCTACTTTATTGTAATACCAAGCTAAAAATATTAATTAGCGAATAAATTTGAGCTTACATTTGTGATTATTTGAACAAACTATTGTTAAACTGACGCTGCATTTGTTTAATTATCCTATCGATACTCATGGTGGTTGTTGAATTTAAATAAAAGTGAGGTTATTGTGTACAAAAAATCGTAACCGCGTGGTTACGGCAGAAGTGAAATTTTAAAAGAAAACAAACGGCACATTCACATTTTAAAACTGGAAATTGTCACTGTGTTCCACTGTTTCTTGAGTAACCCGGGGTGTTATCACCGCAATTGTTTATATTTGATTAACTTTTACTCACGCGGCCGCATCTTAGTGCGAAACGACGCACGTGTTTTCACATAAACAGCAACAATGGCTGGTGCCTGTCTACAGGTGCCACTCGGCTCTCTCCGTCTCTGTCACCGACGGAGAGAGGCGCACGCCACTCGTTTCTAGGAACGTCACGCCAGCCAGCGCGCGGTGTTTGAAATTTCGGGCTTGAGCTCGAGGAATTCAAACATCGACGCTGGAGGCCCATTTACCTGCCCTGTTGTTGCCGCTTATGAGTTTATTGCTGTGAAATGACTATTATGCATGTGTTTACTGTTATTGATGCCGGGTTTAGGTTAGGTGCCCAAAATAGATTTAACTTGGTGCGCCCACACGTTTCAATAGAAAGGTTAGGAAGAGTAAAAGATATAAATGAAAAAATCCAACTAAAAATGTAATGAAATTATAATTTTAAGCGCAATCAAATTAACTCCGTAGAGTGTCACCACCAACCTGGGACTCACTCGACGATTCCGCCGTCAGTTTACCCATTTCTAACAGACCAAGAAATTGCTTTGCCTTATCTAGCTAAATGTGAATTGATGAATAAATTACCTGAATGTGTTTAATTGACGATTCATGAGGCAAATTTCAGACAAACTACCACTATCTAAACTATTGCTGAATGTTATTAACCTGTTAAGCTGAAAGAGACCGGTGCCAACGGCTCTGATCTGTCCATGTCTATTAAGTAGGAGTAAATGCAACTAAGGCCCTCCGTGTCTGCTTTGAAATTCATCGTTGCAACGCCTGCCATTTTTATGTGGAACATCTCAAGGAATAAACGACTTTTATAAAACATTGACTTATTTATAATTTCGACTGACTTCACAAACGTCTTTACGTTCGTCATTTTTAGATGAAATTAAATTTAATTCATATAAAGCTTTGATAACTACCAAATATTTTTTTATGGCGAATAAGAGTATTTTTATATTTTTGATATGAACCTCATCCAATATTGCCCAAAAAAACTATATGTAATTTCCAAATTTTCAAAAATATTGTGACACTTCAGAAATGTGTTTAACAGCATCATTTAAAATTAAATTTAGCAAGTAAGCTGCACAATGAACGTAATCAGCATTTGGTGCATGTATTTTATAAGGGGCTACAAACTCGACATTACATTAGCACCATCGTAACCATGTAACCTGTATTTAGACAAATCAATATTATATTTTTTAATTGTATTAAAAATTTCAGTTAGAAGTCCTACTGGCACAATCAGCTACAGATCTAAACCCCAAAAAGGACTCGCACATTTTGATTTGCATAAGTACATAATTACATTCTGTTGTTTAAATATATCTAAAATACTACTGAAAGATGGTCAATTTTTAAGAGGTCTGGTATTGTATTCATAATGATCGATGATCGATAAAAATTGAGGTATATTAATTTACAACACACTATTTTTTCTAATTGTGGTTTCAAGCAAATGAATAACCTCATACTGAACCGTTGGGCTTAAATAGTTTATGTCGCCCTTTGGCTTTAAAAGAAGTTATTTTAAGACAGGATCATAATTAGATACTAAGTGAAAAATTAACATGAAATTTCCAGATTTTGAATCATGGCCTCCTAAAGGTAAATTACACACACGACACTAAGGTAACTATAACGTTAATTATTAGATGCAGTACATTTCGCCTGAAAGCAATTTTGTTATTGATTTCACTGAAACCAATTGTTATAAGATAGTGCCGTTTAAATATTCTGCTGAGATTTTTCATGGTCAATAATATTGCACCGAAAGACCATGAACCCATGACGAGGAATACGATTTGCTTTGATAACGTGCAATCAACCAACAAAAGTGACAATATGCTTGTTTATTTAAAGTAATAAAACAACATAATCATGGTTTTATAATCTTTATACCAGTCTTATTTAAGTATTAGTAATGAAACTTTGAAAAACCTCGCATAGTTTCCGGATCCCTTAAAAACGGTCAAAATGGTCCTTGAGGTTGAAATGGCGCAAATTTGAAAATTATGTTTCTTTCGTATTCTAAAAGGCTGTCACCAAAATTTTCTCTATCTGAAGAAGATATATTATTATATTCTTTACATTTTTCAATATCTTCGTTTTGGATTTCTTCTATTTGTGGAGGCTCTAATGGACCATGTACCTTAGAAGGATCCATAAAATACAAATCTAATTAAATTAAATATTGTAAATGTTTATTTAATACCGAAAAGAAATATTGTCACAATATCTAAAGAAATCGAAATACTTAACGAATACAGTGAACAATGCTATAAATCAATATATTTAGTACAAATAACCCTTTAGCTAACACTTACTAAGATATATGCTTTCAGAATTAGAAAAAATGTACTGGATAGTTCAAATTCTATTGTGCTTGGCAAATTAGATACACTTGGTTCGGATACTCTAAGAGAATCTACATCAGCAAAAAAAAAAATTTTGTTATAGATTCTTTTAGAGTATCCAAAACAAGTGTATCTAATTTAAGTGACAAATAAGTACTTATGTAATATACTTTTCATTATACTTATCTCAAACACTTCGTTTCCATATGCCTCTAGAATAATGAACACGTCACTTTTTGAAGCCACCGCACGGAAAATATTTGTTTCTGCGCTCTTTCCGTGAGCTTTCAAATGTTGCCATAGCAATGATGTATTTGTCACTGACGTTTTATTTTCCCTCACTGAAATACATAAGTTTGGTTAAAATGTACCCAGACTTAGAAGAAATTGATTTTGTAGATGATATTTTGAATGCTATTTTAACCATAGCGGCACAAGTAAGCGTAGAATTCCTACTAGTAAAATCGAGATATTGATACGAACACAGGCGAATTGGGAATTATGAAAAACACAAAAATTGTATAATTATGTGTATAACTTCTATTTTATTTTTCTGAAAAGGCTAAATTCGTAAAATCGTTTACCTTATGGTACGTTAAAAAAATGTTAAGATTTAAAAACAAATGCTAACCAAATCAAAATTCGAATTTCTGGTATTCAACTTCATTTTTTTCAGAATTAGTTGTATTGTTTCACTACCATGGGTATTACTGGTTTGAAAATAAAAAAATTATTAAAGTTTTGAGATAAGTATAATATTTTCAGATAAGTATAATAAAAAATAGCGTTCATTACATGTCCAGAAATGGATTTTTCCGTGCTTGCATGATTTCCCGTGTTCGGCTTCGCCTCACACGGGAAATGTCACGCGCGCACGGAAAAATCCCGTTTTCTGGACTCCTAATGAAATATACTATTTCAAGCCTTATACATTATCAAAATAGCATGCATAAAATAAAAATATTATAATTTTAATTTGTTGTAACTGAAAAAATAGCATAACCAAAAATCTCGAAATAAATCACTTGCCCTAATAATTTCTTATAACCCTCTGGGCGCAAGAGTTCATTCGAACACCTTGAGGATAAGTGAGGAGTTCGAAATATTAAATAATTCTTTAAAATTAAACGGAACTTTGACTATTTCTATTATTTAAATACATACAGGGTGTCCAGAAAGTATGCAAATGGTGAAAAATCGTGAGAACGTCACGTTGGATAACATCGATTTTAAAAAAAAACGCTTGTCTTGATTTGTGAACTTAAATGGAAAGGGATACTTTTTTTTATTTTATTGTAATCTCCATAAAAAACTGTGATGGTTGTGCATATTGACTCCCTTTCACCTCATCCCCATTAGGGGTTAAAAAAATAAAACGTATGGAAACTGTAATATCTTGAGAACGACACGTTAGATTACTACGTTAAAAATACACTTATCGGTAGTGTAACGTGCCGGTATATATACTACCCCGTATACCGCATTAACCTATCATAGGCAACCCAATATATATATATATATATATATATATATATATATTGGGTTGCCTATGATAGGTTAATGCGGTATACGGGGTAGTATATATATTTTGATATATATATATATATATATATATATATATATATATATATATATATATATTGGGTTCCCTATGATAGGTTAATGCGGTATACGGGGTAGTATATATACCGGCACGTTACACTACCGATAAGTGTATTTTTAACGTAGTAATCCAACGTGTCGTTCTCAAGATATTACAGTTTCCATACGTTTTATTTTTTTAACCCCTAATGGGGATGAGGTGAAAGGGAGTCAATATGCACAACCATCACAGTTTTTTATGGAGATTACAATAAAATAAAAAAAAGTATCCCTTTCCATTTAAGTTCAAAAATCAAGACAAGCGTTTTTTTTTAAATCGATGTTATCCAACGTGACGTTCTCACGATTTTTCACCATTTGCATACTTTCTGGACACCCTGTATGTATTTAAATAATAGAAATAGTCAAAGTTCCGTTTAATTTTAAAGAATTATTTAATATTTCGAACTCCTCACTTATCCTCAAGGTGTTCGAATGAACTCTTGCGCCCAGAGGGTTATAAGAAATTATTAGGGCAAGTGATTTATTTCGAGATTTTTGGTTATGCTATTTTTTCAGTTACAACAAATTAAAATTATAATATTTTTATTTTATGCATGCTATTTTGATAATGTATAAGGCTTGAAATAGTATATTTCATTAGGAGTCCAGAAAACGGGATTTTTCCGTGCGCGCGTGACATTTCCCGTGTGAGGCGAAGCCGAACACGGGAAATCATGCAAGCACGGAAAAATCCATTTCTGAACATGTAATGAACGCTATTTTTTATTATACTTATCTGAAAATATTATACTTATCTCAAAACTTTAATAATTTTTTTATTTTCAAACCAGTAATACCCATGGTAGTGAAACAATACAACTAATTCTGAAAAAAATGAAGTTGAATACCAGAAATTCGAATTTTGATTTGGTTAGCATTTGTTTTTAAATCTTAAAATTTTTTTAACGTACCATAAGGTAAACGATTTTACGAATTTAGCCTTTTCAGAAAAATAAAATAGAAGTTATACACATAATTATACAATTTTTGTGTTTTTCATAATTCCCAATTCGCCTGTGTTCGTATCAATATCTCGATTTTACTAGTAGGAATTCTACGCTTACTTGTGCCGCTATGGTTAAAATAGCATTCAAAATATCATCTACAAAATCAATTTCTTCTAAGTCTGGGTACATTTTAACCAAACTTATGTATTTCAGTGAGGGAAAATAAAACGTCAGTGACAAATACATCATTGCTATGGCAACATTTGAAAGCTCACGGAAAGAGCGCAGAAACAAATATTTTCCGTGCGGTGGCTTCAAAAAGTGACGTGTTCATTATTCTAGAGGCATATGGAAACGAAGTGTTTGAGATAAGTATAATGAAAAGTATATTACATAAGTACTTATTTGTCACTTAAATTAGATACACTTGTTTTGGATACTCTAAAAGAATCTATAACAAAATTTTTTTTTTGCTGATGTAGATTCTCTTAGAGTATCCGAACCAAGTGTATCTAATTTGCCAAGCACAATAGAATTTGAACTATCCAGTACATTTTTTCTAATTCTGAAAGCATATATCTTAGTAAGTGTTAGCTAAAGGGTTATTTGTACTAAATATATTGATTTATAGCATTGTTCACTGTATTCGTTAAGTATTTCGATTTCTTTAGATATTGTGACAATATTTCTTTTCGGTATTAAATAAACATTTACAATATTTAATTTAATTAGATTTGTATTTTATGGATCCTTCTAAGGTACATGGTCCATTAGAGCCTCCACAAATAGAAGAAATCCAAAACGAAGATATTGAAAAATGTAAAGAATATAATAATATATCAAACATTAAAAGTGCGATTCTTTTCGCAATCTACAACAAGTTAGTCTTACAAAGACTATATCAAACACTCATTGAAACAACTACTTCCCGGGCTAATACCCCGACGGACATTGAATTATACAACAAGTGTTTGCTGTTACATACAGTAACCTACTGCAAATGTAACAATTTGGGTCAAATTCTTCAGGCCATCTATAGACGCGTTTCAAGATTTATCTCTCCTCAGTATAGCTTTGCCATTCCCTCTAAACAATTTGACACCTTAGACTGGCGGTCACGTTACCGTTCAAACATTAGTATAAATGAAATTGCCAATTCTTGGTTGCAGAATACTTCAAACATTAAAAGTGCGATTCTTTTCGCAATCTACAACAAGTTAGTCTTACAAAGACTATATCAAACACTCATTGAAACAACTACTTCCCTTGCTAATACCCCGACGGACATTGAATTATACAACAAGTGTTTGCTGTTACATACAGTAACCTACTGCAAATGTAAAAATTTGGGTCAAATTCTTCAGGCCATCTATAGACGCGTTTCGAGATTTATCTCTCCTCAGTATAGCTTTGCCATTCCCTCTAAACAATTTGACACCTTAGACTGGCGGTCACGTTACCGTTCAAACATTAGTATAAATGAAATTGCCAATTCTTGGTTGCAGAATACTTCAAACATTAAAAGTGCGAGCTATACTGAGGAGAGATAAATCTCGAAACGCGTCTATAGATGGCCTGAAGAATTTGACCCAAATTGTTACATTTGCAGTAGGTTACTGTATGTAACAGCAAACACTTGTTGTATAATTCAATGTCCGTCGGGGTATTAGCCCGGGAAGTAGTTGTTTCAATGAGTGTTTGATATAGTCTTTGTAAGACTAACTTGTTGTAGATTGCGAAAAGAATCGCACTTTTAATGTTTGAAGTATTCTGCAACCAAGAATTGGCAATTTCATTTATACTAATGTTTGAACGGTAACGTGACCGCCAGTCTAAGGTGTCAAATTGTTTAGAGGGAATGGCAAAGCTATACTGAGGAGAGATAAATCTCGAAACGCGTCTATAGATGGCCTGAAGAATTTGACCCAAATTGTTACATTTGCAGTAGGTTACTGTATGTAACAGCAAACACTTGTTGTATAATTCAATGTCCGTCGGGGTATTAGCCCGGGAAGTAGTTGTTTCAATGAGTGTTTGATATAGTCTTTGTAAGACTAACTTGTTGTAGATTGCGAAAAGAATCGCACTTTTAATGTTTGAAGTATTCTGCAACCAAGAATTGGCAATTTCATTTATACTAATAATATATCTTCTTCAGATAGAGAAAATTTTGGTGACAGCCTTTTAGAATACGAAAGAAACATAATTTTCAAATTTGCGCCATTTCAACCTCAAGGACCATTTTGACCGTTTTTAAGGGATCCGGAAACTATGCGAGGTTTTTCAAAGTTTCATTACTAATACTTAAATAAGACTGGTATAAAGATTATAAAACCATGATTATGTTGTTTTATTACTTTAAATAAACAAGCATATTGTCACTTTTGTTGGTTGATTGCACGTTATCAAAGCAAATCGTATTCCTCGTCATGGGTTAATGGTCTTTCGGTGCAATATTATTGACCATGAAAAATCTCAGCAGAATATTAAATCGGCACTATCTTATAACAATTGGTTTCAGTGAAATCAATAACAAAATTGCTTTCAGGCGAAATGTACTGCATCGAATAATTAACGTTATAGTTACCTTAGTGTCGTGTGTGTAATTTACCTTTAGGAGGCCATGATTCAAAATCTGGAAATTTCATGTTAATTTTTCACTTAGTATCTAATTATGATCCTGTCTTAAAATAACTTCTTTTAAAGCCAAAGGGCGACATAAACTATTTAAGCCCAACGGTTCAGTATGAGGTTATTCATTTGCTTGAAACCACAATTAGAAAAAATAGTGTGTTGTAAATTAATATACCTCAATTTTTATCGATCATCGATCATTATGAATACAATACCAGACCTCTTAAAAATTGACCATCTTTCAGTAGTATTTTAGATATATTTAAACAACAGAATGTAATTATGTACTTATGCAAATCAAAATGTGCGAGTCCTTTTTGGGGTTTAGATCTGTAGCTGATTGTGCCAGTAGGACTTCTAACTGAAATTTTTAATACAATTAAAAAATATAATATTGATTTGTCTAAATACAGGTTACATGGTTACGATGGTGCTAATGTAATGTCGAGTTTGTAGCCCCTTATAAAATACATGTACCAAATGCTGATTACGTTCATTGTGCAGCTTACTTGCTAAATTTAATTTTAAATGATGCTGTTAAACACATTTCTGAAGTGTCACAATATTTTTGAAAATTTGGAAATTACATATAGTTTTTTTTTGGCAATAGCATAAAACGCTGGGCAATATTGGATGAGGTTCATATCAAAAATATAAAAATACTCTTATTCGCCATAAAAAAATATTTGGTAGTTATCAAAGCTTTATATGAATTAAATTTAATTTCATCTAAAAATGACGAACGTAAAGAATGTCAAAACATAATTCATATACTTGATAGTTTCGATTTTATAGTGTTTGTCACCTTTTTTTCTCAGCTATATGAAACCATCAACCCTGTTTTTTAAAGCTACAGCATGAACATTGGTTTTATAAAGAGCCAGTATTTTATTAAAAAGTCTTCTGGACAGACTGGTAAAACTAAGATCACAAAATTCATTTAACGGATTGCTAGACATGTTCAAAGATCTAGCAGAGTAGAATATAACACCAATTTTCAAAAATAAAAGACGAAGGTTAAAGAAGCGCTTTGTTAATGAGTTATTAGAAGATGAGAACATTTCAGATCCGGTATCATACTTCAGAGTCAATAATATATTTGCCGTTTAGATATATCGATATTTCAAACTAAAAATACAATTTCAGAGCTTGTGTGTTCTAAATGATCTATTTCAAATTTTACAACCGAATAAACTACTTTCCTTTTCAAATTAAGTCATAAAAATTAAAAATTGTTAATGCTTCAAATTTTAATTTAACTGGCTACTAAATACCACAATGACTTTAAAAAATTATGATCTCTACGAGCAACTAATTACTTATAAAAACTGCTTGACCTCAGAAATTCAGAAAAATAATACCATCAACTCGCAGAACTGTTATTAATAAATTTAAATTGCCCCGCGTCTTGTTTTCCAAAGGTTATAACAAGGTGCTTATTATTTTGAACCCGTTCAGTTACAACGGCAACCACTACAATATTTTTTCTATTGTTTAAGTTGAGTTTTATAACATGTATTGTTGGTCTTATTTTTAAACATATTTTGTTTATGCGTTTTAGTGTTGTTTTTTTTTTCATTTTCCGAAAAGGGGCCCTCTCAAAAAATTTGATACAGGGCTCCTACAGGACCAGCTACGCCACTGATCTTAATGCACAAAATATGCGAATGTGGGGAACAGAAACCCTCATTATTTTAGGGAAGCAACAATGCATGCTGTGAAAATAGGGCTGTGGTTAGTAGTAAGTCGGCAAAGAATAATTGGACCAATATTCTTCCAGGAGACGTTAAATGCTGATAATGACAGAAACATAATGCTGGAACCGTTTATAAACCAACTCCACGACGACGAACCGCAAACAGGTTATTTTCAGTAGGATTCTGCGCGTCCACACATTGCCCAAGTTAACTTGAATTATTTACAAGATTTTTTTAAAGACCAAATGGGCAGAATGCACTTTAACCTACACCAGAAATTAGGTAAGGCAACATTCAGAAGTCAAGGATTAAAGTTTACTTTCTGTACCACACAAATACTTAAGTACTCTATTAACGATTTTAGTGCTCCTCCATTTACTTAGAAAAAAAAATAATCTCTCGAAAATGCACGAGGAGACTGCAATGAAACTATGCAATAATTTAGGGTTCCTTACCTATTAATTGGGTGCCCCATTGGTGATTATAGTGCTCAGCCATTCACTTAGAAAAAAAATATTTTACATCCCGCTTTCAAGTAACTCGAAAATGAACGAGCAGACTGTAACAAAACTATGCAAAAATGTAGGGCTCCTTACCTTCTAATTGGGTACACCATTAGCGATTTTAGTGGTCCACCTTCAACGAAAAGAAAAAAATATATATATTTTTCACCCCGATTTCATGTAACTCGAAAATGGAGTATTAAATATTTTTTTTCTAAGTAAGGGTGGAGTACTAAAATCGCCAGTAGGGCACCTAATTAGGCCCTTAGTTATTGTTCAGTTTCGTTATAGTCTGCTCGTCCATTTTCGAGTTACATGAAATCGGGGTAGAAAATATTTGTTCTCTAAGTAAAGCGTAGCGCACTAAAAGGGTGAGAAGCCCTTAATTATTGTATAGTTTTGTTGCAGTCTGCTCGTCTATTTTCGAGTTACATTAAGTCAGGGTGGAAAATATATACATTTTTTCTAAATAAAGGGTGAAGCACTAAAAACGATAATAGGGCACCTATTAGTAGGTAGGAGCCCTTAATTATTGTATGGTTTCGAGCAGTCTGTTAGTCTATTTTCAAGATACATGAACTCGGGGTGGAACATATTTTTTTTTTCTAATGGGTAAAGCACTAAAACCGCCAATGGAGCACCTAATTAGTAGGTGAGGAGCCCTTAATTATTGTTAAGTTTCGTTGCAGTTTGCTTGTTCATTTTCGAGTTCCATGAAACCGGGGTGGAATTTGTTTTTTCTAAGTAAAGAGTGAAGCACTAAAATCGCCAATGGAGCACCTTATTAGTAGGTGAGGAGCCCTTAATTATTGTATAGTTTCGTTACTGTCTGCTCGTCCATTTTAGAACTACATAAAATCGGGGTGAAAAATATTATTTTTTAAGTAAAGGGTGGAGCACTAAATTTGCCAATGGAGCACCTAATTATCAGGTGAGAAGCCCTCAATTATTGAATAGCTTCGTTGCAGTTTGCTTGTCCATTTTCGAGCTACATGAAATCGGAGTGAATAATATTGGTTTTCTAAGTAAAGGGCGGAGCACTAAAATTGGCAATAGGGCACCTAATTAGTAGGTAAGGAGCCCTTAATTATTGTATAATTTCGATGCAGTCTGCTCGTTCATTTTTAAGTTACATGAAATCGGGGCGGAAAATGTTTGTTTTCTAAATAAAGGGCGAAGCACTAAAATCGCCAATGGGGCACCTAATAAGTGGCTAAGAACCACTTAATTTTTGTATAGTTTCGTTGCAGTCTGCTTTTCTATTTTCGAGTTACATGAAATCGAGGTATGTGGTACAAACGTGGGTTTTAATTCTAGGTTTGTGAATGTTGCCTTGACAGCTTAATATTAAGATAGCAATGTTGCAATTTTCACCCTAAGGGGTGGAGCACTAAACTCAGAAACACGGCACTAAATTAGCCGTTAATGCATGCATCCATTTCTGGTATAGGTTTAAGTGCGTTCTCCCCATTTGGTCCTGCTATCTTGATAGAAGTGCTGGACTATTACCAATAATCTGCTTTCACATTTTAAATATCTTGAACTGTTTCGGTGTTACTTAAAAAAACGGAAATTTTCAATATTTTAAAATTTCCCATATGTCCGTTATTTTTGATCTTTTTCTAAATGGGTTAAAACAATCTTAGGGCTACTTTTTAGGACTCATCTTATGGAGAGTAAGTTATAAAACTGCAAAGCGATTCGTTTTTTTTTTCCAAACACAACTTTTGTTTTTGGAAACAGTATTTTTTACGGTGGTTTTATTAATGTACCACAAGTTGACTTTTAAAATATGGATGTTATAAATCCAAAATTTCAGTTTTTTCGAAGTGCATCGAAACAATTGAAGATATTTTAAATATGGAAGCAGATTATCAATAAGCAATAAAATACGCAACTTTGCCCCATTTAACCGATTCTCTATCTCTTGAAATAAGCGAGATTCCTATAGTGCCGTTCGAAAAAAGGGCACTACTAGTGGCGGATCCATAGAGCAATTTTGGAGAAGGAACATTTACTAATTAAAACTGTTTAAATAATGTATGTATTATATATAAATTCATATTTTATTCTCCAAAGTGTTAAAATTTTGATAAACTATGGTCTATTAATCTACATCTAAATCACTTTTATATAAATAAAACAATTTAAAAACTTTCAAATATAAATTGTAATAACGCTACAATTGTTTCGCCTCACTGTGGCTTCTTCAGGTGAAGAAATGATAAATACAATTTGTCGGGTCGGGTATATATATACAATGTTTATGGGGGGGTCGGTTTTTCAAAAAAATGTAAATTTAAGAGGGGCGAATTAGTTAAATCTGTTTGATCGTTGAGAAGATGTCCTGAATATTTTCTTTTATTGATTTCTAAACACTCCATGATGTTGAGTTTCCGACCTTTCCGTTTTAGATGTAGGACTTGGAAATTTTCATCGAAGTGGTGGTTTTCTTCGATGAGGTGGTTGGAGTATGTAGAGTTTGTTTTCTTTTGTTTGAAGCTGGATAAATGTTCTTTTATCCTCTCTTGAAACGATCTTCTGGTTTATCCTACATATTTCTTGGGGCAGTCTTTGCAAGTTAGTAAATAGACGCCACTTTGTTGAGTTTTATTATTTTTGTCTTTATTGTTTTTAATTATTTTTCCTAAGGTGTTATTTGTCCTGTCTGCTATAATAATATTCATTTTTCCTAACATTTTCCTGATTTTAATACTATTGTTTCCTGTGAATGTTAATGAAGAGTAGTTTTTTTATAGATTTGTTTTTGATAATTGGGTAAATGGAATGTATTAATGTATTTCTTTGTTTTTTCTGTACTAATTTTTCTATTATTGATTTTGTAAATCCGTTTTTGTAAGCAATTTGAAATATTATTTTTAATTCCCTATCATAATTACTTTGTGTCATGGGGACTGCTAATAACCTATGTATCATACTATGATAAGCTGCTAACTTTTGAGACATTGGGTGATGCGATTTATAATTAATCGTCGTGTCTGTGTGTGTCGGTTTGTGAAAAATCGAAAACTCGTGTTTGTTATTAGTTCTCTTTATCTTTAGGTCTAAAAAATTAATGGAATGATCTACTTTTATTTCTTCTACATCTAAATATTTTAAACTTAACAAAAAAATAGTCGACTGACTATTTGGGGGCAATTTTCCCCACTTCCCCTGGGGAAGAATTATTTTAAAATAAGAGTCGCGATTACATAGCGGTCATATTAAAAGTCGGTTCGAATTCCAAAAAAGGAAATTTTTTCAGCCCTCTCAGTCAAGCTAGTTTCGACAAAAAACACACATAATCTTAGGGCCATGCTAAAAGTCGTATGTATCATTTATAATTCTAGCTTTATAATTATCTTGAAAAATAATTATGAAACTTTCAGTAATTATCATAGCATATTGCAGCCGTCATCGCCATCAAATAGTGTCATTTTAAATTATTTATGTCATAGATTTATGATCAATGTCTTTTAGCTCTGTGTAATTGATTACTTTGTGCTCGTTAGTTTCAACGACAAAAACAAATAGAGTTGTTACGTGCCTTCTTGTCATACATAGTATGTATTCTAAATTATCTGAAATTAACTATTTTACATTATCCCAAGATGATAAGTAAGTACAGTTTCGAGAGAAAAAAGAAACTAATACAGTTAGCTACCCGTTTTAGCAAGTTGTAAAATGTATACTTTTCTTGTAAAACAGACTTGTCATATACAGGATGCGACATTTTCGATGGTATTTTCGAGTAAATTACCATTTTTATGAATGCAATAACTTCTTTAATAAAAAATATATTGACATGCTGTAAAAACGTACATACGTCTATTTTAGAATACGATGAATATATATATTTTTGGAAAGCTTACACAAAATTTAATTGACTAAAGTCAAGGCAAACTATGATTTGTATTTAAAATAAACCTAAGAAAAAATCTGATATGATCAGCATATTTTACTAAAAAAATGTCTTAAGAACGTTTTTACTGCATGTCAATATCATTTTAAATAAAGAAGTTGTTTTAATATATCAAA
Organism: Philonthus cognatus; assembly: GCA_932526585.2. Classification (NCBI taxonomy): domain Eukaryota; kingdom Metazoa; phylum Arthropoda; class Insecta; order Coleoptera; family Staphylinidae; genus Philonthus; species Philonthus cognatus. The sequence continues at coordinate 3,494,952 of CAKOBO020000020.1, read as the reverse complement.
ATGGCCAAGTTTTGAGTTTTCATGTTTAGCTCGAAAACAAATTTTGATTAGGCACACAAAATATGCCCTAAAAAAGAGTTCTAGAAGTATACATTAGTTTTTCTCTGTGAATTATATTTATAGTACTTAACTTGAAGAAAATATTGCATCCTGTACAGGTGAGCATTTATTACGCATATGACGCCTTTTGAGTTTCAATTAGTTGAGGTTTTACGACGTTAATTAAATTTCATTTGATATTTCCGAAAATTTGTTAATTTCATTGATCATTTGACTACTCAAAATAAACTGCTAAAGCAGTCTAGTTTACACAGCCAAATATTTTGATGTATTTGTTTATTTCTTTCACAACTGTACCAGTACATTTCTTGAGTTTACAATTTGGTTCTTCATTCTAGAAATAGATCAAGTTCCAAATCTATAACAGGTGCGGGTCAGAAATTGTACAGGAAAAGCTTCTCATTTATTAAATCAACCAATACTAATCAATTGAATAATTTTGAATTCGTAAAACAAAATACGTTTAGGCTTTAAAAATACTAATTTATTACTAAAACGTACATACAGCTAATTATTATCTAATTACATTAGTTTTTATAGGCACACAATACTATATTGATTCTATGTTTATTTATATTATCATTTCTTTTATACCTAAGTAAAACGTTTTATTTCCGTAATACATTTTTTTATTACTAAATTAATTTATTCCAAAGATTTCGGTATTATAAACACAAAATAACTTTATTTGGCTAATAATCTCTTCAGTAAATTATTTCTTTGTTTTTCTACCAAGTAAATGTTATTCTTTAAATAATTTGACTGTTTTTAGAAGACAAAAGTGTATTTTATTAGTATAATTACTTAGATTCTACTATTTGTATTTATTACTTTACCATGTCTACCGTATTATCTGTGTCGGATGTAAGTTCGCTTACAGCATCTAGTGCTGTCAATGATCAATCTGAATCACAAGAAATTCTAAGGCGTCGAAGACCTAGAGTCTTTCGAGACAGAAGCAAGCATTTTGTTATTTATGATGAAGAGTTTAAGAGGAGGTTTGGATCATCTAAAAATTCTGTTCGTTGTGTATTAGATTTAATTGAATCCATATCCGCAATGAATCAATTCTTTTCGTATCCTAAGAATAAATAATTTTACATTTTCTTTATCGGTAGTATTTTTGTCAACTTTCTAAACTATATGATTTGGAATTCTAGGTCTTAGATGTATTTTCTTTTATTTTTGTGGAGCTGACACATTTTGATGTTTTGAATTTGTTCTCGTAAAATGTTACTTTTATTATCTTCATTTACTCTTTCATTGATAACAAGAGTCAATTCCGAACAAGTATCTTGCTTTTGAAGAATATTATTAAGTCAAGCATCACTTTCATATATTTTATAAAATTCAACTTTCTCATTCGCTTTATGTTTTTGGATTTCTTTTTAATACAATCATATAAAAGCTTTAATTGAGAAGGAGATTTAATACCTGTTTGAGCCGTGGCATCATACTGACCAGCAACTGCTTCCCATGCTTCATTTTTTAACTTCACGCTGCTGGTATCATCGTTTGTATATTTTCTATAAGATTGTAAAAGTCTTTTGTAATTTGTAACAATCTGTCTTTTTCTTGTTCTGCAAAATTCTTACCTCTTTTACGTTTTTCTCTAATCCTATAATCCAATTTAATTAACAATTCAATCTGAAAGATTGACAACTCAATTTTCAAAATGTATGATCGCCACAATGAAAATATATAATTTCGGTCGGTAATATACTAACTATTTTTTTATTTCTAGAGTTACTATTTATTTGATAGGTTTGCTTTATAGTTCGCAATTTTATTTGCTCATTAGTTTACTGCGTAAAAAAATTACTCCATAAATAGTTATCCTAATGATTTGTTAATCGTTTATAGTACCGGGCATTAATGTTATTAAATTGTTCTAAACTACTGTTACAAGATGTGTAATGCAACTTATTTATTTATAGAAAAGAATTTTTGTGTAAATACCAATTTAAAGAATTAATCAATTTTCACGCTCACCTGATAAACTTGAGATCAGCTGGGTCTTTACGTAAAAATACAGTTAATCCACAATAAGTGTATTGGGGCAGACAAATTTGCAATCAATTAAACGTATATATCATATTAAGGTTAGAATTATGAAATACAGTACGCCCGGTTCAAATACAGTACCTGTTTACTTCCAAAATCATTGGCACAATTCTTTATTTATGTTCTATGAGTACATTTGATGTATTCGCACCAAACTTGCGCATAGACTTCTTATTTTACAAAACATCAAAGGCGTCGATACTACTGTATAGAATATATACTGTGGTCATATATCTGTCATTGGATAACTTGTAGACGTTTACTGTCATCATCATAATACACTTGCGAACTAAATAAAGCAACATATGGCGCCAGTGTGCAAAAATTAATGAGAGTCGGTGGCGCTGTATACAGATTTGGGGGTGGGGTGAATTTTGAGTCATGCTACAGTATAAATGTAAAAGAAATTAATTAAGCTTTTCTTATAACTTGATAGATTGCGTACTGTAAAATATAAAGAACAAATTTAGATATTTTTTCAATCTTTTTAAGATAACATGAAACATAAAATTACATATGAAAATACAAAAACAGAAACCATATAGCACTTTTATAAATTGAAATAATTCAAAAGAATAACAAAATATATAGATATACATACTAATACGTAGGTTTAGCACTTTAACTAACTGCAAGACTTTTTAGACACATTTAGTTTATCTTACTTCGCAAAAAGTTTTTAATAATCTTTAGAAAAAGATCTCTCAACGGAGGCTGTAGTGAAAAAGCTATGTACCAATCTGGAAAGCTGGCCAATTATGTGTGATTAGAGAGAACATTTTCTGCCGATTCCTCCACTGTTAAGCAAGATTTAATACTAATTATGTACGAAGATCAAAATTGTACAATTTGCGTTAGTAGGGTGTCATCTACATCAATTTCATATGTAGTTAGAAGTAATTTGGCACGCTCTTTGACCTCTGTATCTGAGGCACTTTTGTAAAATTTGGAGTTTAAAATTTTGAATTCAGTAACAACATTTTTGAATTTTAAATAGCGCGAATAAAGCTGGGTTATTATAATATTAATGACAAATACGGTCACACGAAACTTTTATTCCTGATCTACAAATTTAAAATCACAAATTGAATCTTGAAAATGCGACCTTGTAATTTTCATTCGCTTTACTTTAAATTGAGGTTCAATACCCTAAGATGTTGCTACCTTTGTCGCTTCATCACTCATATTAAAATAGTTTTTACGCTGTTCGGCTATTTCAGAGAAAGCCGATTTTAACAACTTTTGCGCCTCCATCATGCCACAGTTCTCAGCTTGAAGGATATTCGATAAAATATTGAGTTTCTTTAAGATATTACTAAAAAAATATTAACAACATGATGAATTCAAAGTTTTCAAGATATTTTTGTTATACCGTCTGCTTCCGACTTTTCAGTTTTATCACAGCTTCTCAGTACGATTTCTGTTAGGGCACACAAAACGAAGTTATGAGATTCACGGGAATTTTTTTAATTAATTCCTAACGCTCAACGGTATTGCCAAAAAATGCATAAACTTTTCCAATAATATCGAAAATTGATGATGCCGCTTGAACTCCTTTAACTGCGTCATTTATATCCAAGATAAGTTTTTGAGCGGCACAGTGCATATATTTTGCCAATGGCTTTTGCTCAATAATTCGGACCTGAACACCCTTGTACGCATAGTTCATTACGGTGGCACCATCGTATCCCCTGACCACGACATTTCGAAATCAGAATTTATTTATCTGCAAGAATTTTAAAAATGAATTTCATGACTCCCTCAGCTGAATGATCTGTATATAAAAAAACTTGTTCAATGTTAATTGTATCATCTGGTTATCACCTTTTGCCATTTTTACATACCGGAAAACTAAACTGATCTGATCGACCTTCGTTATATCCTGAGTTGTATTTAAAATAATCGAATATAATGGTGCTTTCCTAATTTCGTTAAATATACCTCCCTCGAGTTGTCCTGCTACTAAGTCGATCATTTCATTTTAAATCTAGGACAGAGATATTTTACTGTACCCGTTGGCATTTCAAGCAATTCTTGCACTTCGTGCCAACAAATTGATTATTGCCAAAAAATTACCGCCTGTACTCGTTGCATGGGAAATATTTTCTTTGTGTCCGCGGAAAGAGAGATCACATGAATTCAAAGTGAGATAGATATTTAGAAGCCTATCTAAAAATTGTTTGCCAAAAATTCGTAGACATTTGGTAATTCCTTAGCTAAATTGTCGTCAATGCTGTGTCATAAACATTGAAATTGTCCAGATGACTAAATGTAGATTCATGTCCTGAAATGTTTTGGGTAGATGTCCCTAGTCCGATATCCCTTCGATTAGTGCTGTTTTTAATGTTGTACTGTTTCGGTCCCTGAACAACGAATCACGGCTCGCAAAGCAGCGATCAAGTTTCGGTAAATAGCACAACCACCGTCGTTGAACTTCTAGGTTACATTTATTCATAAAAAATATGATAAAAATTATTGATTTTTAGAATTACAAGGACTAGGACCATTTGGCCTACAAGAACCATATCTTGTAATAAACTTTTTCACGTATTTCCGAGAATATTTTGTGAATAATTGGCAAAATCGGTAGGATAAAATTCGCCATTATTAATAATTTTTTGCAAAGTACTTATCTCGTCATTTATCTATGATGCTGATGACTCTTTAATTAATGCAGGAGTTTTAGTCGACTTCATGTTTTATGTTGTTTCGGAATTATTGATAGATTCTTCATCTTTTGGTGGCGGCGTATATGTAGAAGAGACCATTGTTGCCGTGTTGCAGAGTGTTGTGCAACTTAAATCTAATGTCGTTGTTGACGATGTATGATCAGAAGCAGTGCCACTTGCTAGTTGAGTATTAGAAAAACTGACTAATTTTTGGCGACTTTGATGTTTTTTCCACTTATCCGCCCGGCGCTTTTGGTATTCCCATCCGCTGAGCTTTCAAAAAATTATAATTTGCATGTAGAGAAGCGTATAAACAAAAAATATTACTGTCAACTAATTAAAGCAAATACTGAACAAACCCTATTAATAAGTCTCAAAATCAATCGCGGATGTTCATAAGTTTCTTATTAGATGGTTTTAATTGAAAAAACTCCAATTGATCAAAACTATTTTCTATTATTCTAAATAAATGAAACCGTTTCAATTGCAAATCATCCACTACTAAACAGCTGTTTCTTAAATAAATAGGTGGAAATGAGCTTAAATTGGTGAAAAGACGCCATGTTTCTTTTCTTTCATTTTTATCCTTATAATAGGTATGAATTTGTCTTTCTCGAATTGAACATGAATCTGTCTGTACTAAATTTTTGCTAGAACTTTAAATTCCTTTCCCCTTATCGAGACACGTACAATGACAATGTGAATGAAAACGAAACTTCTACGCAGATAAATTCCTATAATTAAATAGCGTGTATGCAAATATGTATACGAAATTGCACTTTTTTTCCAAACAAGATCGTTTAAAATTGGGAAGGCTATTTAGAATGTCAGTCAAATAAAAACGCGCATATTTATCAGTGAACCCAACATGTTGCTATTAAAGGTAGCAACATTTCAATTGCAGAAATCGTTATTTTATACGATTTATATTTATATGATAGAGATTCTGTTCGTTAATTCAACTGCAAAGTGAAGACCCCAATTTTAAATAATTAGTTTGTTTACATATTATTCTAAACAAATATATATGTATATTAGGGTGGGTTGATTTTTTTCAAATTGTAAATCTATGTTTTTTCTGATTCTACGTTCAATTCTAAGAAAAAAAGTCCATGGGACCATAGGTCTACAGTGATTTTCGAGCCCCATTAATTTTTATTGAAGATTTTACTGCAGGTGGTTGTAATATTTATTTGTATTACAGTTCTAATTTAAAATATTTCCTATTTTTATTTATATGTTAGGTTTTTGGGTATAGAGAAATTGATTTTGATGTTCATTGTGGCCTTAGGCATCCCGCAAGGGGGTGCTACAAAGTTTTTTTTCATATATTTTGACCAATTATCTGCTACATGCGGTGTAAAACTTTTGTACGAAAACATTTTGTTGTCAATTTTTGATTTCTCGCCCAAATAGAAATAACATTTTAAAACGTCACATAAAGCCGGCAAAGCAAGTTCATTTAAATCACAAGCCAGACCAAATGCAACGACATCATGAGAAGGCATATGCTGTAAATGAACTGGTTCTGTACTTGATAACGATTGTTCAGAAATTCCACTTGATTTTGATGATTTCATTATGATATAACTAACTTGTTTCTTATTAATTTCTTGATGTAATATGATTAAATATTTTTAATCATTGTCATTTACAACGTTTTCCTTAGATTTTATAGTTCTGTTAATTTCCAAGCCTTCTCGGAAGTTGAGGGCACCGCCTTAATTCCTGTGTAATGTATTTTAAAGTTGTATGATTAAAAAAATGTCCGAATATGTTGCAGTGTGTTTCTACCTGCCTGTCTAATACAGTAGTATGACTTCATTTATATTACATACAAAACTACATAAGCCAATACAACAAAACATTAGAAAGATGATATACGAAATTTAAAGAAAGGTGATATAAAATCAAAATTTACAACAGAATATGACAAAAGAAGGGAAAATTACTGAAATCCAAAATAATATTTCTACCAGCTGCAGTAAAATCCTCAATTAAAATTGTTCTGGCTCGAAATTCACCGTAGACCTATTGTCCCATGGACTGTTTTTCTTAGAATTAATCGTAGAATTAAAAAAAAATAGACTTACTCTTTGAAAAAGAAAATGTCTCACAAATCGGCCCGCCCTAAATTGTGGTAACATTATATTACATTACAATCTAATTTTCCTGACAGACAATACGTTTGAATAGTTTAAGATCGCCTACAAAAAACAAATATTTACAGTTTTAAAACATAATGCTAAGATGATTAACAAATAGCAGCAGGATTTGGAACATTTATATGAACGTTTTCCTTAAAAATGGCGGACCAAAGTTTGCAGCGCCACCTTGCGAATGCCTAAGACAAAGATAAATATCAAAATTGAATTCGTCACACCCAAAATCCCCCATGAACCCTAACATATAAATAAAAATAGAAAATAATATAAATCAGAACTGAAATCCAAATAAATTCAATTAAAATTAATGCGGCTCGAAATTCAATGTAGACCTATAGTGCAGGGACATTTTTTCTTAGAATTGAACGTAGAGTAAAAAGAAGACCCACTCTTTAAAAAAAAAACGTCATCACAATTCGACTCGCCCTAATATATATCCTACTAATTTTCATTACAGAGCCCTTATACTCCTAAATAACATACGAATCGTACTAGGGGATATTTCTTTGTGAAAATAAGTATTAAACAATTTATTTATTTTTAAATCATGCACTTTTTTCAAAAATATAATATATTATTAATATAAAAAATAAACTTATTGCAACACATTCAAAATGAACCAAGAAGAAAGTTTGTAAGATAACTGGATTCAAAAATACAACCATTTGAAGAAGAGCGCGTTCAGCTATTTTTTACTTTTTTCAAAACTTCACACCTCTGTAACTTCGAAAATATTGATGCAACAGGGAAACAAAAAAATACATACCAGCTTATTTTTTACGCAGAAGATATACATAAATTTAGTGGGAAAAACGCCATGTGTTCTAAGTTTCCGGTTTAGCGTACAATTACCCATTTATCGATATTTTTTAAACTTTTAGATTTCAAAAAACACTTATTTCTTATAAATTGTTTATTTTGGTATTTGATACAAATACAAATTTTATGTAGAAAATTATTATATTTTGAAAATTTTGGTCCAAAATTATCAAATTATAATAGATATATGAAATTTTCTTTGTAACATCTCCCATCACACACACATTTTAGTACTTAAGTAGCAATTGTAAATTATTGAAACTATTACTCATCTACCTGTGTGGTGATACAATTGTAGCAGTGACTACAGAAATACTGTGTTGTATTAATATAAGTGCACATCGGAGATTGTTATATTTTTCCTCTGTTCGTGTTTATTGGTTTAAAGGTTTTTGACTGCTAATCAATAGAATATACTCTAATCATTTAAAGTTAGGATGTGTTAACTTCTTGTTATGCAAAGTATGAGCCCAAAAATAAAAACGGATTAGGATTTCATTGCTTGGAAGTGAATTTGTTTCAATACGCGATAGACGGATTAAGATCCGCGATTGATACATATGAATTTTTTGAATAGGTTTCGATCAGTTTGTTTTTACTCACCTATGTTATATTTGAAATTACTCTACACAAACAATATATCCTTATAATTATCTATTATGTATAGTATGCACTAGAAAATCCCAAAATCACATTCAAGAACTAGAACTTCGAATATACTTAAGAGGAGACATAATACTGTAATGTGCAATATTAGAGCGGATAGTCAGTCGCCTCAAGCGGTACATTCAAAGGGGCAGCATTTTCAGGTCATATGTTAAATAAAAATTATTACACTAAAAAAATACAAAATTTCTCTGAAATGCAAAAAACCGCCCGGTCTAGCGCCTGTTTCGTCAATATAATTGATGAGTGTTGGCATGTTTCATCTATTTATACAATGATTTTTCAATTACCGAGCTTTGCCGCAATAGTCAATTGAATTCATTATCCCAAAAATAATAAACCATCTATTCAAAGGGGCGGCATAAACTTGACGCGCCGTGGCGCCCATTTAGATGTCCCCAACTGTCTGAAATGCCTATGCGGCTCGCGCCGCCTCGGCTCTGCGGTTCCGCCGTAGTCGAGACGATCACTAATTCTCTTGAAGGGCTGCGCCGACCTAGAGAACGCTCAAATTAAGAGACACCGCTGTCGCGGCGCCTACAATGAACCGGCGCCTGGGTGTTTCGCACCCCCTGCACATATAATAGTTACGCCACTGGTGGGTACATGGGCCGCTGCGGGATTACAGTGAAATACGATTGTATAGGACCTAACAAACAAGATTTGTATGTCATAGAAATCTATAGTGCATGACGCTTTCCTTAAAGCATAACTTAAAATATAAGTCCGACTTTACAATGTTAGACTTGACGAAAAATGTTGCAAGTTTATAACAAAATCCTATCTTAATCAAAATGCAATCAGCAGAGTGATTTAATAGCAAAATAAATACTATCATACTTGCTATAGTCAAAATACTGTCGACAATAATAGATTATTTGACAAGTTTTGAAAGCTTCGGATTACATGGGAATATAAATATGTATTTGCGAGCCTGCAGGTCATTCAATGTAGCTTTCAAAACGTGCTTAACACTCTGCTTTTCATACGACCAAACAGCGGCGACGTTAATTGTTCTGCGTCACTACTCATTTTATTTTAATCATTTTTACACTGACGTTTACGAGTATCACTTTCAAAACTAGTTTAGAAAATTCAATTTATAAGCGTGACGTTACTTGTCAAAATACAAAAATACAATTGATAACTTTCAATGCAAAGGTATTGCGACGATATGCTTGTTTTCGGGAGCGGTCGCAGGAAAAGAAATGTAATTACTAAAAACCAATCAATTAAGTGACTTATGGCCATAATATTGTAGACAGAGAAATTAAATCACAAAATACTATCATCGTCAAAAAAACAGCCGACCTAGTGATTTCAACTGAAACTGTTGAAGCAGAAAAACAAACGATCTAGTGATTTATAGTTGAAATGTCGTATTAGTCCATTAAGAATTTAGAAAACAATGCAAAACACCTCTCTCTGGTCGACCGTTCTGACGCCGCGTATCACGATTCACGAGGCGTAGCCGAACTTAGTCGCCTCGTACAATTTTACTATGCCGCCACCGTTGATATCTACTTGTAAGCGCGTAATCGCTTTGATAAAAGCCGCCTCAGATTAGACGCTATAATTGTGAACAAGCGACTTTCGGCTGTAACTTCAAAACGTAAAGTCGAGATAGTTTACACCGCATTTTTTGGATTTCTATTTTTATTTCGGCTTTTTATTTATCAAAGGCGCCGACTCCAGTATTTTTGAGAATGTTCGAGATCAAGGCTAGGATTATAAAAGCGACGATCGCGCCTCGACACTTAGTTAATCGACGATTAGCGTTCGCAGCGATAAGTACCTACCTGCTAGAAACAAAGTGTTTGTTGTTCTACTGCTGTATTCTGATTGTATCAGTTTTGTACATTTATTCTTTGGACTAAACTCTTGTACGCAGTAACGATCGTGTAGTATTTTGACCCCACCATCCTGACATGTAACATTATTAATAAAGAAGAATGGAACGTTGGCTTAAAGTCGTTAAACGTGTTACAACAACATCTACTAACGAAGCCAAATGTTCAAAAGCAGTACGCGCGGAGTATACAGCAATTACCGATCTAAACGATGATGCAACGACGTCAAGTTCCACGGTTTCAAGGGCGAATAAAAGGAAGTATGATGAATCATATAACAGTTTCAGATTTGTTGATTCCAATGGGTCACCTCTCTGCATGTTATGTAGTAAACTGCTTCCTAATAGTTCCATGGCACCTGCCAAGTTGCGCCGACATTTAGAAACTGTACACCCCGAGTCTAGATAAGAATAAAGAATTTTATCGCCAATCGGCACTAAATACATCTATTATTATCGCCATTTGCGGCACTAAACCGTCCCATTATTTTACTACTTTCAACAAGTAACATTATGGGACAATACTAACAAAATCTAAGGAGGTCGAATCCTGTCAGTTTAGTTGTCAAAAAAAAACATGAGTAGTGAAGAGTTTGAAATACCATGTACTCCACCAGAAATACGCGAAAGAGCGATAGAAACAACGCTCGAAATTCTTCCAAGTAAGTCTAGACATATTTATAATCGTCAACACGATTTATTCACAAGTTGGTGTGACAGAAATAACATTAAAAAAATTAGCGAAAACGTTCTCTTGACATATTTTTCTGAAAAATCCAAGGAATATAAAGCAGCAACATTATGGTCATATTATTCTATGTTAAAAGCATCTCTTTCGGTAAAAAACGACGTTGATATAAGCCAATATAAGAAACTTACGGCGTTTTTAAAACAGAAATCAAAAAATTATACGGCAAAAAAATCGAAAGTTCTCACACAAGAAGAAATAATACAGTTTCTATTGAATGCACCAAATGAAATATATTTAATGATGAAGGTAAGATAGTAATCAATTATCGAAGCATATTTGTTATTAATGTAGATATTATTTTAGATTTGTGTTATTTTTGGCGTTGCTGGAGCCTGCCGTAATAATGAATTAGTAAATCTTAAAGTTGATGATATAGAAGACAAGGATACTGTATTGATTGTGCATATAAGACACACGAAAACTAATAAACCAAGAGTATTTGTCGTAACATCAGAGTTCGAAGGACACGTTAAACCGATTGAGTTATATAAAAAATATGCCAAACTTCGTCCCGCACAGACCAAACATGATAGATTTTTTATTACATATAGAAAAAGTAAATGCACAGTGCAGCCTGTGGGTATCCACACTTTTGGAAACATACCATGTAAAATTGCGAACTATTTAAATTTGCCAAATCCGTCAGAATATACTGGTCATTGTTTTCGGAGGTCGTCTGCTACTTTGTTTGCTAATGCAGGGGGCAGCAAAGAAAATTTGAAACGTCATGGAGGGTGGAAGAGTGATACCGTTGCTGAGTCCTATGTTGAGGAATCAATATTGAACAAAACGAAGATTGCAAAAACGATTTTGGGTAGTGATCAAATTGCGCACCGTTTTGATATCAATGACAACACTGCCACAACTTTACATCAAAATGAAAATATTCATTTTCCACAAAATTTTTCCGTTGATGGGTCAACATCAGGAATGAATTTAAATAATGCCACAGGATGCACCATCAATTTCCACATATACAACAAATAGAGTGGTTTAATATCTTGATTAATTCGTAGTGTTTGTTTAAATAATAATACATATTTTCTATTTTTTTTTTTAATTTAAATAAAAAATCCTATACTTTTTCATTTATTTTTAAGATTGGCGATAAAATTTTGTATGCACCACGTCAGTAAAATATCTTTATCGAACTCGTCTTTATTCACCTCGCTCGCTCCGCTCGCTCGTCTCATAACCTCAGACTCGTTCGATAAAGTCTTATTTTACTGACTTGGTACATAAATAATTATTTTGTACGTAAAAAAGAACAGTTATTGAAAAGTCAAAAAACTATGATGCATGTAACCCAAACCATCAATCAAAAGGCCACGGAGGCATCATATTTAGTTAGCTATCGCATTGCACAAGCAGGTGAAGCGCACACTACCGCTGAGAATTTAATAAACCATGTGTGTTAGACATAACAAAATGTATGCTCGATGAAAAATTTGCAAAGCATTTCTACTGTGCCGCTATCAAACGTTACTGTTTTATGGCGAATCCATGATCTGGCAAGCTACTTCAAACAAGAACTAGTTACACGTCTACAAAAAACACGATTCGTCTTGTAAATAGATGAGTCGACTGATGTCGCTGGTCTGGCTATCTTGCTGGTTATCGTGAGATATCCATATGAAAGTTCTTTTGAAGAAGACATGCTTTTGTGTTCACCGCTGCCCACAGACACTACCGGAGAAGACATTTTTAATAAAATAAATATATTTTTGAGGAAAATAATCTCAGTTGGAACGATTGCATTGACATTTGTACAGATGGGGCCAAGGCGATGACGGGTATGACCGCAGGAGTAGTGTCACGAATAAAAAATAAAGCGCCTAATTGTAGTTCCAGCCATTGTATCCTGCACAGACCAGCACTGGCGATGAAGCAAATGTCGTCAAATCTAAAATTAGTTATGGATGAAGCGGTAAAAATAATTAATTTTATCAAATCACGACCACTACACTCCCGATTGTTCTCATTATTGTGTGAAGATTATGGCAGCAAATATAAAACACTGCTGCTCCACACAGAAGTGCGATGGCTGTGTCGGGGTAAAACTTTAAACTAGGCTATTTGAATTTAGAGCCGAGTTACAAATATTTCTTTCAGATACTTCTTTTAATTTGAAAGACCGTTTGTATGATAAAACTTGGTTGTTCCAACTGTCTTTTATGGCGGATATCTTTCAAAACCTGAACGAATTAAATTTATCATTGCAAAATAAACAGACAACAGTGTTCCAGGCCTATAACAAAATAACTGCCTTCGAAAGAAAATTAGATTTTTGAATTATTTGCGTTGGAAAGAGAGAAATAGAAAACTTTACGTCACTCAGTCAGTTTGTTAGCGATAACGACTCAGAAATGTTTCAAGATGATGTATTTGAAGAATTGGTCCAATATCTCACTTCGATGCGTGCATCTTTTGAGAAGTATTTTCCCGAAGAACAGATTACAAAATTGAAACTGAATTCATGGATTCATAATCCGTTTTTACCCAACTTACTAAAGCCCGAAAGTATGTCAAACGAAACGTCATCAGACACAAGTATGGAGTCACTGTTCAAAACGACGCCTCTCAATGATTTTTGGTGCAGAATCCGTGATGAGTATCCAATGCTTGCCAAAATGGTTCTGAATATTCTTTGTCTGTTCCCAACAACATATTTGTGCGAAACAGGATTCTCAACCTATGCAGCCACGAAAACAAAATACCGCAATAGACTGGACGCCGAACCTGATATGAGACTTCAACTGTCTTCTATCAAACCTGATGTCAACCAATTGATGAAAAATAAAAAAAACAGTTTCATACCTCCCAATAGTCAGATTTGTTTTCTTTTTTAATATCTTATATTATTATACTTGGTATGTAAGTAACAAGTAACGGTTACAGGGTACATTTATTATGCTTATTAATAAAGAATACACTCTTTTAAAAACTATTGTTTTATTGTAGGGTTCCGTCAAGTATTTCGCTTTCCAAAAGGGTTCCGCCACCAAAAAAGATAGAGAACCACTGCATTAGATATTTATTATATAGACTGTCTTTACTATACTGACTTTTAACAAAATTGACTCAACGAGTATGTTGAGTACTATGTATTGACTGTCATTGCGTTTTTTTTTTGCGGTCGTCTACATTGATATTTATACTATAATAGTTTTTACATGAATCGGCTTCAGCCGACATTTAGTCAATCCAGAAGTTTGATTTGAACTGTAATGATGATTATTGTTTTATTTTCTATTCACATTTATGACACACATCATTCGCCGACTTCTGTAGAAAATAGATAACGAGATAAACACTCCAATTTGTTTGAAATTCAATAATTCATTGTGTATAGAGTATATTATCATTTAATGTGTATTTAATTCATTTTTAATCATAATGAAAGAAGAAGCAAGCGAGTCAAAGTAACGACAAAACTGATCATAATTTTAATGTCATTACCGAGAGTTTAATTAAATAAATAAAGTCTGATCTAGCAACCGCTCGACGAATCAGGCGTCAAAGGGTTCACCTAATTCACAATTATTACCTAGCTCATCGGAAAGTCATTTGTATCTTCTATTCTTCACTTACCTTTGCACTTGTTGAAATCCTGGCTGTGCCACTACTTGAATCTGACAAAATATCAAAAATTCCAAAATGTTATATCATATGTTGCTTTACACAGACCGAGTGGGGAGGAAAATCTGGACATTAAAAGGGTATAAAAGAAGCAATTGTTTTCCTTGCAGGTGTAGTAGTATTATATAACGATGGTTTCGCCAAGGATATCTGCACTCATAACATAACGATGTGCCCCATATGCGACAAGTACTGCCCATACTGGAACCTGCAGATCACCTGCCGTGCCGCAAAATGGTCAAACCTGTCCGACAACTCTTTCACTATGTTATACTCGATCCTGATGTCCTTGTGGAACAGCATCTACTTGGTTATGTGGAAGAGACACATGAAGCGCGTCACGTACAACTGGGGTCTGGCCAACCATCACATCGCCGCAGAACCGACGAGGCCCGAGTACTTGTCAAGGCTGAGGAACGTCAAAAGGAGGAGACTGAACGTGCTGACGTTGGCGCCGGAGCCCTACGTGCCTTTTTGGACGTACAAGTTCCCCGTTTGGGTTTTCAGCGCGACACTCGTTTTGTTTTGGGTAATAGATTCCACCATCTTTACTATTATTCTGCTACATTCCTTGGTCTTCCTTCATTTATATGCGTCTTTCTTCCATCTGCCAACTTCTTATTCCTAAAGGTACAAACCTCCTCCTCCATTTGTGTTTCTTTTTTCCATTTTCGGGCATTCTTGGATGTCAACATTTCCTCTTAAACTTGTACTTTTTAATAACACCAAAATCTTCAAATCCATATAATATGTGTTTTAGTGCGAACGAGAAGCTAAATACTTCATTTAATATTAAAAATATGAAAAAAATGTTTCAGATACAAGTTGCATGATATCGTTTTCTTTACAACATAAAAGTATATTTCTTTAGCAGTCAGAAATAAAGATTTTTTCGTGGAAAGGAAAGTCATGCAAGCACGGAAATAATACATTTCTGGACAAATAATGAACGCTATTATTTATTATACTTATCTGAAAACAACAACATAAAACTAAATATTTATATAATTATTTCATTTTCAAACTAGTCACATCTATGCTAGTGAAAAATACAACTAATTCTAAATTAAATTAAATTTAAGTTAAGTTTTTCGCTTTAAGGTTAGCACTTACCTTTTAAGCCAAATATCTCTTTAACATGGCGAATCGATACTCTAAGGAGAACGAATTAATAGATTTATCCTTTTCGGAAAAATAAAGTGGAAGTTATACATCGTCACTCACATATGTTATATTTTTCAAGTTCGCCCTTTATTAAAACTGTGTCAGTGATCGCTTCCATATCTCGATTTTACTAGTTGTAATTTTTAGCACACATGTGCCGCTTGCGTTAATATGTCATCCGGAATAGAAGCTACCAAATCAATTTCTTTTATGGTCGGAAATTCACATGATATTTGGCCATAAGAACGAACGACGATAATCTTCCACAACAATGAAAATAGAGCGTTGAAACCGGCTCCGTCAACTTGGCCCCCACTTTCAATTTTTTGGAAAAAAATCATTGCGTAGAAAAGCCCTTAGCTAGCACAAGCTAGCACAGCAAAAATTAGAGCAAGCACACAAAGAGTAAAAAAGTTATAGGGGTTTCAAATATGGGGGGGCTAAGTTGACGTTTGCCCCCCACTTTTGATTTTTTAACTTTTTTGATATGATTTGGATTCCTCAGAGCTAGCACAAGCTAGCACAACCCCAATAACCCCTTAAAAATACAAAATTAGTTTGTACCCCAGCCCCCCACTTTAATATTTTTTGATTATTTCTAAGGGAATCTGCAGCTTAGAGCTAGCACAGGCAGAATATGCAAAAATTATTTAGAAAAAGAAAATGGTTACAAAAATATTTCAATTTTAATTATCAGCCGTGAGCTTTCAAATCCTGTATGCGTAATTCTAAACATGTATTTAAAATATTATGCTAAATGAGTATTTTCAAACAAATCACAATATTTCAACGGATTTGTTGACAATTACTTTCCCATATACTCAACTAAGAGTTCAAAACATTGCTTTCAAATGCTGTGACCAGGAAAGCAAGTACATTAAAGACAGTGGCGTAGTAAGTGATTAATGACTAACCCTCGAATAATTTAAAATGTAATAACTCCACCAAATTCCAACAGATTTCAAAATTTTTTTAAAATTATAAATCACAAACGCATTGTTAATTGATGCTGTGGCTAATAAAGCTAGCACAATAATAACAATGGCGTAGTAAGTAATCAATATTCAACCCTCGAATAATTTAGAATGTAATAACTTCACCAAATAGTAACAGATTTTAAAAATTCTTTCAAAATATAAATGACTAATGCATTGGTAATAAATGCTGTGACTTTGAAAACTAGCACACTAAAGACAGTGGCGTAGTAAGTAATCAATATTTAACCCTCGAAGAATTTAAAATGTAATAACTTCACCAAATACTAACAGATTTCAAAAATTCTTTCAAAATATAAATGACTAATGCATTAGTAATAAATGCTGTGACTGAGAAAGCTAGCACAGATAAGACAGTGGCGTAGTAAGTAACTCAATATTTAACCCTCGAATAATTTAAAATGTAATAACTTCACGAAATACTAACAGATTTCAAAAATTCTTTTAAAATATAAATGGCTAATGCATTGGTAATAAATGCTGTGACTGAGAAAGCTAGCACAATAAAGACAGTGGCGTAGTAAGTAATCAATATTTAACCCTCGAATAATTTAAAATGTAATAATTCCACCAAATACTAACAGATTTCAAAAATTCTTTCAAAATATAAATGACTAATGCATTGGTAATAAATGCTGTGACTGAGAAAGCTAGTACAATAAAGCCAGTGGCGTAGTAAGTAATCAATATTTAACCCTCGAATCATTTAAAATGTAATAACTTCACCAAACACTAACAGATTTCAAAAATTCTTTCAAAATAGAAATGACTAATGCATTTGTAATAAACGCTGTGACTGAGAAAGCTAACACAGATAAGACAGTGGCGTAGTAAGTAACTCAATATTTAACCCTCGAATAATTTAAAATGTAATAACTTCACGAAATACTAACAGATTTCAAAAATTCCTTCAAAATATAAATGACTAATGCATTGGTAATAAATTCTGTGACTGAAAAAGCTAGCACAGTGAAGACAGTGGCGTAGTAAGTAATCAATATTCAACCCTCGAATAATTTAAAATGTAATAACTTTACCAAAAACTGACAGATTTCAAAAATTCTTTTAAAATATAAATGACTAATGCATTAATAATAAATGCTGTGACTGAGAAAGCTAGCACAGAAAAGACAGTAGCGTAGTAAGTAATCAATATTTAATACTCGAATAATTAAAAATGTAATAACTTCACCAAATAATAACAGATTTCAAAAATTCTTTCAAAATGTAAATGACTAATGCATTAGTAATAAATGCTGTGACTAAGAAAGCTAGCACAGTAAAGACAGTAGCGTAATAAGTATTCAATATTTATCACTCGAATAATTTAAAATATAATAACTTTACCAATTACTAACAGATTTTATTTTTTTTTTTCAAAATATAAATGACTAATGCATTGGTAATAAATGCTGTAAATGAGAAAGGTACCACAATAAAGACAGTGGCGTAGTAAGTAATCAATATTTGACACTCGAATAATTTAAAATGTAATAACTTCACCAAATACTAACAGATTTCAAAAATTGTTTAAAAATATGAATGACTAATGCATTGGTAATAAATGCTGGGACTGAGAAAGCTAGCACAATAAAGACAGTGGCGTAGTAAGTAATCAATATTTAACCCTCGAATAATTTAAAATATAATAACTCCACGAAATACTAACAGATTTCAAAAATTCTTTCGAATTATAAATCACCAATGCATTAGTAAAAAAAATTCTGTGACTGAAAGTGCTAGCACAATAAAGACAGTGGCGTAGTAAGTAATCAATATTTAACCCTCGAATAATTTAAAATGTAATAACTTCGCCAAATACTAACAGATTTCAAAAATTCTTTCAAAATATAAATGACTAATGCATTGGTAATAAATGCTGTAACTAAGAAAGCTAGCACAAAAAAGACAGTGGCATAGTAAGTAATCAATATTTAACCCTGGAATAATTTAAAATGTAACAACTCCACTAAATAAAAAGAGTATTTAAGTGACATCATTTATAAGCAATGCGTCGGTGAATCATACTTAAAAAAATATGTCAAATCTGTTAGCGTTTCATTAAGTTATTCCATATTTAATTATTTAAAGCTTTAAAATCAATCACTTACTATGCTAATGTGTTGGCTCTTTTAGTCTTTTAGTCACAGCATTTAATAACAATGCGTTGGTTATTTATAATTTCGAAGAATTTTTGAAATCTGTTTGTATTTGGTAGAGTTTTTACATTTTAAATTATTAGAGGGTTAAATAATGATTACTTACTACGCCACTGTCTTTTTTGTGATAGCTTTCTTAGTCACAGCATTTATTACAAATGCATTAGTGATTTAAAATTTAAAAAAAATGAAATCTGTTAGTATTCGATGGATTTATTACATTTTAAATTATTTGAGGGTTAAATATTAGTTACTCACTACGCCACTGTCTTTTCTGTGCAAGCTCTCTTATTCATAGCATTTATTAAAAATTCAGTAGTGATTTTACATTTGTAAGAATATTTAAATTTGTTGGTATGTGGTAGAGTTATTACATTTTAAATGATTCGAGGGTTAAATATTGATTACTCCCCACACAACTGTCTTTTTTGTGCTAGCTTTCTCAGTAACAGCATTTATTACCAATGCATCAGTTATTTATATTTTGAAAGAATTTTTGAAATCTGTTAGTATTTGGTGAATTTATTACATTTTAAATTATTTGAGGGTTAAATATTGATTACTTACTACGCCACTGTCTTTACTGTGCTAGCTTTTTCAGTCACAGAATTTATTACCAATGCATTAGTAATTGTATTTTGAAATAATTTTTGAAATATGTTAGTATTTCGTGAAGTTATTACATTTTAAATTATTCGAGGGTTAGATATTGATTACTTACTACGCCACTGTCTTATCTGTGCTAGCTTTCTCAGTCACAGCATTTATTACTAATGCATTAGTCATTTATATTTTGAAAGAAGTTTTGAAATCTGTTAGTATTTGGTGAAGTTTATTACATTTTAAATTATTCGAGGGTTAAATATTGATTACTTACTACGCCACTGTCTTTATTGTGCTAGTTTTCTCAGTCTCAGAATTTATTACCAATGCATTAGTCATTTATATTTTAAAAGAATTTTTGAAATCTGTTAGTATTTGGTTGAGTTATTACATTCTAAATTATTCGAGGGTTGAATATTGATTACTTACTACGCCATTGTTATTATTGTGCTAGCTTTATTAGTCACAGCATCAATTAACAATGCGTTTGTGATTTATAATTTAAAAGAATTTTTGAAATCTGTTGGAATTTGGTGGAGTTATTACATTTTAAATTATTCAAGGGTTTGTCATTAATCACTTATTACGCCACTGTCTTTAATGTGCTTGCTTTCCTGGTCACAGCATTTGAAAGCAATGTTTTGAACTCTTAGTTGAGTATATGGGAAAGTAATTGTCAACAAATCCTTTGAAATATTATGATTTGTTAGAAAATTCTCATTTAGCATAATAATTTAAATACATGAATAGAATTAAGCATACAGGATTTGAAAGCTCACGGCTGATAATTAAAATTGAAATATCTTTGTAACCATTTTCTTTTTCTAAATACTTTTAGCATATTCTGCCTGTGCTAGCTCTGAGCTGCAGATTCCCTTAGAAATAATCAAAAAATATTAAAGTGGGGGGCTGGGGTACAAATTAATTTTGTATTTTTAAGGGGTTGTTGGGGTTGTGCTAGCTCTAAATTTGGTTGTGCTAGATTGTGCTAGCTCTGAGTAATCCAAATCATATAATAAAGTTAAAAAATCAAAAGTGTGGGGCAAACGTCAACTTAGCCCCCCCAAATTTGAAACCCCTATAACTTTTTTACCCTTTGTGTGCTTGCTCTAATTTTTGCTGTGCTAGCTTGTACTAGCTAAGGGCTTTTCTGCGCAATGATGTTTTTCCAAAAAATTGAAAGTTGGGGGCCAAGTTGACGGAGCCGTTTAAACCTATTCATATTGTACATATAAGCTTTGCGAATAAGTTAATACTATTTTTATTTTTCATATCTTAATTTTTATATAAATAAAATAATGGAAAACTCTTAAATGATCGCATAAATGAGTGAAGTACTTCGATAGAAAACATTATTTCTTCTTCATATTGCTTTAGTTTATTGAAGTAATTATTATAAACAAGTATTAAATAGAGTGATCTAAAATAAATGATAAATAAAATTAATTGTTGCTTAGAAATCTCCATAAGAGCATTGTAAATTTTGATTATGTTTTTAATAAATAGGGGACAGCATCGTATCATTTTAGTAATATCTTAAAAATATACTGTGTACTGCATTTATCGCAACGCGAGCTCCCGGGCTCTCGGTGCGCGACCTTGAATTGCGAATATAATTTTTCTGCCCCGGACCGTTCATTGATTATGTTATCGATAGACAACAAAGAAAGACATTATTAAAATATTTCCCAATAGATTTTGTAAATATAAGTGCATTTCTGAATTCATGTTTTGAATAGGAATATGGAGTGGCGGTATATGTTGAAAATTCCTTTTTCATTTATTTAGCAAATTGAATGTGCGGCACTCGGCGATTTGATAACCGAGGCACTTAGTCAGCTTAGTGTCTAGTGTTAAAATTGGGTTATTGTAATTTCTCATTTTTCGTACGGCGCGCGGCCTCTTCGCCTACTCAGCTTGGAGTGTCGTCTACCCAGCTAAGAGTGTGGAGGTCTCGTGTTCGCATCTATTCCTTTTGTGTGTTTCATTACAATTTAGCAAATTGAGGATTGCAGCATGCGACAGTCATGTATGATTATAATTAATATTTGATTTTTGATACTAATCATTTAAATCATTTATGTAGTTGCAAATAACATGAATATATATTTTATGTTGCCAGAAGTGTTTGTCTACAATATTATAAATACAGGGACTTTCTCTTTTAGGTATACATATGATGAATACTCTCTTTTTTTAAAGTTCAATTTGAACCTTTAAATAAGTGTTTTTCCACTCCCAGGTTAAGCATGAAGTAAAATTTCGAGTTAAGAAAAGCCTGAAAATTTGGTTTGGTTGCTCCGCGCTTCGCGCTACGCAATCAAATCAAATATTCAGGCTTTTCTAAACTCGAAATTTTACTTCATGCTTAATCTGAGAGTAGAAAACATTCGTTCGAAGCTTTAAACTAAACCAGTTTAACGAATATCAGAAAATTTACAGCACATGTGCAATATTATATGTATATATACTTGAAAGAACTACTCCCTGTATATACTCATATAGAATATCAAATTCAAATCATTAATGGTGAAGGCATCTATTTCGTTATACATACTAATTAAATACTTGAAAATTAACCCATAATGTGTTGTAGTATATTATACAACAGCAATTATAGTGTTTTATTTATGTAAATATATATGTATTTTTGCATGATCGATCTTTTTTTACCACAACGGTAAGTAGAACTTATGTTTTACTAACCGTTTAGTCAGTGGCATACTAAGGTAACCGCGGGCATAGGTTCCAAATATTCTCGCGGGCCCCCCCAAGGTTTGTATTGCAAATTTGCGCTACATTGCAAATCTTGTAGCGCAAAAGATCGTGGTAATTAAAGATTGTAAATGTACCGACTTTAATTTGCGGTAATTCGGTAAATTTGTAAATTAAAGCCTATGGGTAAGTCACAATATCGTAGTTTTATGGGTAAAAATAATTAAGTACGTAAACAATTAATAACATTCAATGAACCCAAAAGAAAAATTATTTGATAAATTACAAAAAGATGCCGAAATAAAACGTGAACAATGTAATTTAATAAAATATTGAAAACCAAATAAAAAAATCATAAATTAAATTCAATTTTATAATATTCGCTATATATAACTATTTATCTAAATAGAGCGAACTTGTATTTTAAGTGCACAAATTCCGATGTAAAATTTTAGGCATTTATTAATTTTTTTACAAGCGTTCAATTTTTAGTTTCGAACGAAGGTTTCCGCTCATTGGTCAAGCATAAGCACAATCGAGTTTAGGAAAGCCTAAAAATTTGGTTTGGTCGCGAAGACAATGCAATATTAAAATGCTCTTACAAAAATCTTGATAATATTTTTTTATATTTTGAAACTGAACACGAATTTTATGCACTATCAATTTATCTATTGACTTATTGAAAAAGTTCAATTAATATATTGGGAAATAGTCATTAATGGCCCCAAAGAAATTCTACGCAACTGATATCTAACCCACCGTAATACCATACAATCGGAGATTATTAAGAAAAAGAATACAAATATATTTAAATTACAAAAAAACTATTCGTGAAAATGCAAACAATGTTTTAATTAATAAGACAACTTAAGAAGATAAATATCCATTGAAACAACTACTTCCCGTGCAAATACACCTCTGAAATATCCGGAGGTGTATTTGCACGTGAAGTAGTTGTTTCAATGGATATTTATCGTCTTAAGTTGTCTTATTAATTAAGACATTGTTTGCATTTTCACGAATAGTTTTTTTGTAATTTTATATATTATGTTTAAAGTGTGCAAACTATAAGAAGCGTAAGCTTATTTTCCCGAATTCAAATAGTTTTGAATTTGAATTTATCTTGATTGACAAATATATTGTTACAGCGTTGGAAAATTTATAGTACACACAAAACTGCACAAGTCTATACATTTAACTACATCTATATTGTTAATATTAATAATAATAATAATATTTATTTATGACCACAGGTACATACGTCACAAAAGCAGAAATATATATGCATATAATTATTAATCACTTAAATCTAACAAAGTATTCATCCAGAGTATAATACGCGTTAGGCAGTAACATATTTTTTATTTCGTGCTTAAAATTAACAAAATTCAATTTCTTATACCTGGAATATTAAAGTTATCCATACAAAATTATAAATATATTGCATATAATATCCAAATTCACGATATTCTTATAAAGTAAAACTATTGGATTTGTATATTTTTGAGATTGTTTTTTATAATATAATAAAATAAAAACTTAAAGCTAATACGAGTTTCTAAATTATTGGTGTTTTCCTTGTAACCTATAAAAATAGTTATAAATAAATATCAATCATTTTCAAAATTCCCTTTTATCACTTTATTAAAACTATACTTTAGATTGTATATCTATATAGACGATTCTAAAATCATTGTAGACAATGTAGATCAGAATAAAATTAGTAGTTATAATAATTTGATAGCAACACCTTAGTCAGATTTTCTGCAAGGCTACCTTTTAAATGTGGTCGGCATTAATATATATCAATTATATTTTTTTAAATTTTTAAACCCATAAAGAAATGTTTATATGCAATATGTATTTATAATGATTGCAATTCATAATTATATAATAAAAATAAGTATTCAAAATGAAACAAGTGAAAACAGTTGCATGTACATCAATAGAAATTAAAATCGTGAATATTTATCCAGTTGCCTTGTGTCTACTGTAATTCAATGCCCATTCATTCATTCTCCCGGCGCTATGTAAACAAACAACGCGCTCTGCACTCATGATTTTTACTATACGTTGTAATAAAATTCGACAGGCACTATAAACCAATACTTAATCAAAACTACTTTCTGCAATTTTGCTATCTCTGCGCAATCTCGTATCCCAGAAACACAGAACTAGCAAAAATACATCGTTGGTATAAAGTTGTGAAAAATACATCGTTGGTATAAAAACATGTTTGGCACACGGAATGAGCGCACAAACATATGTTTTCCGTGCGGTGATTTAAAAAAGTGATATTTTCATTATTCTAGAGCAGTGGTTCCCAAAGTGGTTCCTGCGGACCCCCAAGGGTCCCCGGAAAAATTAGAATTGATTTGGGGGTCCCTGAACAACGTCAGGGGGTCCGCGCAAGGTTTAATATAAAATAAAAAAAATTGTACCCAATTTTATTAATATGGAAGTTAAAATATATTACGTCCTATAAAATATAAATATAGACAGGTTCCAACCACTAGCGGCTCGCGGACTAACTTCATGTGAGGCTCAAACCCAAGATACAAAAATAGAGGTTGAAAGCACTACGTATGCATATAGTTCATAAATGCTCCTTACGCCACAGAATTCCGTCATCAATACACACATTTAGCAGAGCGACGAGCACACCTTTTAATGCCGGGATACATTACCTTGGCATTTTTGTTTCACATGAAGTTGGTTTCACTTGAGGATTGCGTCGTTACAATATAAACTATAAACGAGTCGTGCATCTAATCAACAATTTAGTTCTGTGTTATGCGTGATGTGAAGTGCATACAACAAATTTTCCTACTGTTGGACAAAAAGAAGTATAATTTTCTGTATTGTTACGCAGATAGCGTACTTTCGTTAAGTAAGTATGTTAGAATAAAATTGATATCTCTTTTTAATTTAAATGTTTTTAAGCAAAGTTACACTTTTTAAGTTAATTAAAACAATTATTTATCACAGTTATCAGTACACCAAATCCGCGAATGTTGGAATTACTGTATTATTATGTTATTATGTTGTTAATTAATTTTGTAATTATTTATTTTTTATGAAACATAATTGATACACAAAGTGTATTTACACTATATGTGACATTTACATAAAATTTCATCCTTACATCTCAAATAATTAATTCAAGAGAGAGTTACATTGCAGCATTCCATTTAAAAAAATAATATAATTAACAGTGGTTTGTTGCAAATAAAAATTTTGATTAACCTTGTTTCCTAAATATTTATAGGCCCCTTTTTTTAGATAACAGTATGAGTGAGACGAAGAAAAATGCAGGCAATACAGTGTTGAATATATGAAATATGGCTCTATTCCATTACCAGGAAATAGTACTTTACCTATGTGTCTTGTATGTAGTAAAACGATGTCAAACGATTTAATGAAACCTTCTAAGCTTAAGGAACATTTAATAAAAATCCATAGTGACAAAAAATATAAGGATTTAAAATTTTTTCAAACAGTCAAAGAAAATTATTTGAAAACACCGACATTGCAAGAACTCATAGGAACAACCTCTAAGAGAGATGACGATGGACTGCGTGCTTCTTATAATATTTCTTTATTGATTGCGAAGTCCGGAAAGGCGCACACTATTGGCGAAGAACTTATTCTACCAGCTGCAAGTGAGGTAATACGCACCGTGTTACACAAATCAGCATTTGATATTATAAAAAGAATTCCGCTGAGTAATTATACTGTACGAAGAAGGATCGATGAAATAGCTAAGTGTGTAGAAAACTCTTTATGTGACTACTTAAAAACATCTGAATTCTCTATACAGCTTGACGAATCAACATTACCAGAAAATAAGGCTTTACTTTTAGCTTATGTGAGATTTTTAAAAGAAGAAACGATTTCCGAAGAATTGTTATTTGATAAATGTTTGGAAAGTGATACGAAAGGTGAAACGTTATTTAGTGAATTAAACAGAATTTTTGATGTAAAAGCTATACCCTGGTAGTTATAGGGAATGTATTATCGGTACATTGTGTCATTCATCGACATAATTTGTTAATTTCTTGAATTAATTTTTTATATGGCACTTGGTGAAACATATATGTAAAGTTATTTAAATTAAAAACACTTGGTATTGTTTCACAAATTAAAACTTTATTCCGACTAGTTTCGGTTTGTTAGACCATTTTCAATGGAATGTACAGACAAAAATATTGTCTAGGTATATATACATATTTTTGTTTCAGGTAATAAGGGAAGTCAAAATTGGGGAATTCCAAATCTCCCCGTTTTCGTTTACTATGTTTTTTTTTCCATTTTTATGGCCCTGTTAATCTCCAGGCCTTCTTTTACATTTAGTGTGTATCCCTTATTACCTAAATGCAAAATCTTAAAATTAT
Source organism: Philonthus cognatus (assembly GCA_932526585.2). NCBI lineage: Eukaryota > Metazoa > Arthropoda > Insecta > Coleoptera > Staphylinidae > Philonthus > Philonthus cognatus. The sequence continues at coordinate 3,468,240 of CAKOBO020000020.1, read as the reverse complement.
GTGGATTAAAGAAGAGATTGAATACGATGCAATGTTTGGAAAAGCCGTTTGTTGGTTTATTATCTAAAACAGATTTTCTATACTCTTTCATTCTGGTTTCGAATGATCTCATAAAAAAATAGTTAGAATTCAATATTAAACAATCGATTATTTTAAATAACATAAACATACCAATAAAAAAACAATTAAGAATTAAATGTATTAAATTAAAAACCTCGGAATCCGAATACCTGTCTATTATAAATTCCATGAACATCTTTGTATTTTCGAATATCCGACTATTCGGATTCCTAGCTCTAAAATTAAATAAAAATGGTGATGTTGCCATAATACAAATTCAATACAAAACCTAAATTAACAAGATACAATTAAAAACAAAAAATATATATTAAATAAGCATCTTCTAATTTCGGAAATTCAGATAAAGCGCAACCAGATGTTGTTCGTCTATTTAGGAAGAAGAGAACTGCGACCCTTTCGGTTCTTAAGTATAAGTGTCCTTGTCACCGTAAATCACTTGAAATGATTGCAGTTTTTATTGAAAACTTAAGCTGTTGTTGATGCTAGCCCGTCGAATGGATTTTTTTTTATCAGAAATTAATGATTTGTTTAGATGTGTGCTCTTAAGATGAGTTGTGTGTACGACGCTTATACATATAACTTATTGATCTTAATGAAGTTCAGCATAAAAACGCTTATTTTGATAAAATAAACAATCTAGAAAACCTTTTGCTTTTGGAATTCTGTGTTCATTTGTAAATCACAATCCGTGGAAGAAGTGTGCTCACCGCAATAATGAGTGAAATTTGGAAATATTTTACAAAAAAGAGTGATATAATTTATTGTAATTTGTGTAATTATTCGACGAAACTGCCGAAAAGTGGATCTAAGTCAAATTTCTGGGAACACATCAAAAACAAACACCCATCTTCTTTAACTACGTCAAGGTAGGTGAATCATTTTTATTATTTTTTATGTAATTAATCATAAAATTAACTTTATCATATAATATCATTCCTTGATAATGACTTGAAGCCAAAACTAGTCGAACTTTATTTCAAAAATTAAAAAACTAACAAAACCATTGCAAAATTGTTTATTTACCTAATATTGACTTAAACAAAGGCTGATTTTTTTTATGTTCTCCATGGGGATCTCTGAAACTATAAGAAATAGAAAAACGGTTAAATGGGGAAAGAAGTGTAGTTTTATAAGACAAATAAATATACACCTTCAAATTTTTCAAAAAAGTCAAGGGTAACTAGATATTTTGAAAAAAAGTAAAATGTGTCAATTTGTTTAATTTAATATAACTTTATTATTGGAAAGAAATGGTGATGTGTCCATCATGGTACTTTTCCCAGCGTATTAGTAAACAGATCGAAAATAAATAAAATTCAAATCATTTTTCTCTTTGATAAATGTATAATTAATTAATGTCAAAATTGAATTATTTTTCTGTCAGGTTAACAATCAATTAATTAATGTCAAAATTGACATTTTCTGTCAGGTTAATATTTAATTAATTAATGTCAAAAAGCAGAATAAAATATAACTTGGAACCAAGTATGATACGGCAAAAAGACATACCACAAAAATTATGTATTTTATCAGGATCTACAAGTTTTATTTGAAATATTTTTCAATCCGTTCAATATTTCATAAATTATAGCGAAAAAATGCAAAAACGCTAAGAGTAAACTACCACTTCCAGTTTCCGGTTTTCAACCAATAGCTTTTCAGCACCCACAAATATTTCATAAAGCTTAAATATAAAGTTTGAATTAAATGCTCTCAGCCGTTTAGGCGCTCTTGCGGAAACAGACACACAGACAGAGATTTTTCAGAAATGATCTTAATGGATTCAGGGAACCCCAAAACGTATATTTCCGCTGAAAACGGACAATTTTCACCATCACTATAATTTGTGAAATATTGATCCGATTGAAAAATATTTCAAATAAAATCATGATAAAATACATAATTTTTGTGGTATGACTTTTTGCCGTATCATACTGCGTTTCCAAGTTATATTATTTTCTGCTTTTTGACATTAATTAATCAATTAAATAATAATCTGACAGAAAAATATGTCAATTTCGACATTAATTAATAAAATATTAACCTGATAGAACAATGTTTCGTTATATAATAAATCGGGGAAAGTACTATGATGGACACATCACCATTGTTTTTGTTTTTTATTTTGTAAGTGTAATTTTATTCGTCTTATAAAACTACACTTCTTTCCCCATTTAACCGTTCTTCTATCTCTTATAGTTTCCGAGATCCCCTTAGAGAGCATAAAAAAAACTGACCCTGTTTATACTTTTTTGATGTCAGTATTTTATTACTCTAGGCGAACTTCTGAAGATGGCCACTCAATTCACCCTGATAAACCCTCAACGTCACAAGCCAGCATTAATACTTTTGAAGAGAAGGAGGAGACCTCCACCTCTACTGTTTCTACATCAACATACTCAACCTCAACCAGTCGTATATTTAATAATTAACCACCAACCAAACAACTGAAATTGTCTGAAGACTTCTTTTAACCTAAAGTGTTACACCCGAAACGGCAAGACCATATAAGTTTTGTTATAACGCAAATGATCTGCACCGACATGTTGCCGATTTAACATGTCGAAGGGAAAGGATTTAAGAAGATAATGACCACAATTTTGCCCAGTTACAAAATACCTACCTGACATTCTATAAAGTCGCGACTCAGTGATTTATAAGAAAAAGAAGTCATAAATGTAAAAAATCAGCTAAAAAATATTGAATCCGTAGTTATTACTACTGATTGCTGGTCAGCAATTAATGTAGATTCCTATATTACGGTAACGTGCCATGGTATTGACAACAACTGGAATTTAAATTTATTTAATTTATCTACTGAAATTTTAGAGGAAAGACACAAATACATTACAACTAATTGTAAATAAAGCATTAGGATTACCATCCATTAACAATATTATCAATAAATGTATTGCTCTTGTAGGGTATTTCAAACGATCAAATCTTGCCCATTCTTTATTGAAACAAAAACAAAAGCAGCTCAATATCATTGAGCATAAATTAATTCAATCAGTGAAAACCCGTTGGAACTCAACTTATAATATGCTAGATAGGTTGCTAGAACAGAAACAAGCAATAGCTGCTGTTCTAGCTGACCGAAATGCAACTAGTAGAAACACAGCGACTAAATTAACAATAAGTGAGACAGATTGGGATATAATAGAATATGTAAATATCAATCATTGTCACTAATGTATCCTATTATTCAGTCAATTAGAAATATATTTTTACTTCCAGCGGTTGATGATAACTTAGAAGTACAATTGTTAAAGGAAACTTTAGAAGGACAAATTAAAGAAAGATTTAAATGGTTAAATTCTGATGTACCTCAATTAGAAGCAATAGATTTTGCAACATTTGTCGATCCCAGATATAAAAAATGCGAAAGGTATGCAGGTTCCATAGAAGACATTTGTGAATATTTAAAAAATAAAATAGAAAACACATCAACTGTAGAGGAAGGGAGATTTTAAAAGAGTCAAGGAGATTATGAGTTTTTGTTTCCTTCTACTTCCAAAAGAAAAATCAATGAAGTACTATTATACTTGACTGAACCTTAAATTGACAAAACAGAAAATAGTTTATTGTGGTGGAAAATTAATACATTAAAATATCCACACCTATCAAAATTTGTCAAAAAGTATTTATGTATCCCTGCCACATCCGCTCCTGCCGAACGCGCGTTTTCTAATGCCGGAAATATTGTAAGCGTGAAACGATCATGTTTAAAAGGGAAAACTAAAACATCTTTGTTTCTTGAACGAGGTATTTTCAAAAGAGTTGTAAAAACGATTATGTATATTACTGTAAATAAATTGAATGCATTACTTTATGCATATTAGATTTAATCGTAAATTCAATTAAATGGAGCAAGTCAATATAACTGTAACCACAGAGGAAGGAATAACCAGAGTAATCACGCCTGTAACTCGGAATCCACAGTTTGCATAGTGTAGCCATCTCTGAGGCAATTATCAAAGCATCCACCTATTAAAACCTTCAACCAAAACAGTTTCCTGTAATTTTGATGGCGATTTAAGGCACAAAAACATATGTTAAAGGATGATTCGTTCATTGGAATGTTAATGTAAAAATAAATATACTCATATTTCAATAGACCCATACACCAATTTACTGCTGACTGACTGATGTGAAATAAAAACATTATTGTTTTAATGCGTTTAGTTAATAGATAATTTGATCTTTTATATCTCCAATAATATATAGCCACAGAGTAAACAATAATATTGTTTCCTCTGCGATTAAACAAAGTTCTCCGCCACCGCCGAGGTATTATCTGAGAACTAATTATGTCAATCAGGCACGGATCCAGGGGGGGGGGTAGCTTATAATATAATATTTGAAAAATAAAAACGTGAATTTTGAACCGTTTATTTTATTATTATCGGTGTTCATGAGGGAACAAGAGTGATTAAGAAGAATACTTTTTTAAACATCTCATTAAATCAGTGTCTAATTCGCGTGGTGCATGAAGTAAAATCGAGTTTAGAAACGCCTGAAAATTTGGATATTTTGTTTATTGTAAAATCAAATTTAATAAATAAAATTGATGATTATTTAATACATATATTGTCTTTTCAATTAACGCCTACAATTTATTGTTCCTATATAAATATTCTTGTAATGAAAAATATTAAAATTAAGTAAGTATGTAATATTTAAGTACTCATTTTCCGACTTTCTATTAAAAAAAAAAAGTTTAATTTGAGGCTATAAACAAGTGTTTTCCAGTACCTAGTTAAGCATGAAGTCAAATTTCGAGTTTAGAAAAGCGTGAAAATTTGGATTTGCCGGGAGGCAAACACTGGAATGCTTTTTGTAATATTTTCAAGTTCAAAATTGACATTTAAACGAATTCCATAAAAGTTTACTAAATTAAAAAAAAAGTTAAATAATCTATACAGGGTGTACGATTAAGCAGCCCATGCATGGGTATCTTCTAAATGGTAAGAGATAGAGATTTGGTTAAAGAGGAGAAAATATGCAGGACGATGAGTACTAGCTATATCCGTTATATGATTAACAAAACAGTTGAAAGTTTAGACCATACTTATTATTGATGATAGAAGGATAATATTTTGACATTATTAGGGCACTATTTTATGCTTTTTCATAATATGTAGTCAGATTTATCATAAAGCAAATATTTTCCAATATATGCATACTAACTTCATTTTTTTATATGGGCGTCAAAGTTGGCCATAAGCTTATTTTATAGATATTTAATTCTCTTTAATTTGGTATATCATATGATATGTTTATTTTTTCAAAAACAAATAACGCTTTATGTTAGTATTGTTATTGTTATTATTTCATTTATTTTGGTATATTCATAGCTAACTTCAAATACTATGAAAATATCGTCCAGTTTTCCTATTAATGAAAACAAACCTACCATATGATACATCAAATTAAAAAAGAAATGTCTACAAAATTATATCATGGCCAACTTTCACGCCCATATAAAAAAAATGGTGATGTATCCATTATAGTACTTTCCCCGTTTAGATTTAATATTTTTGAATTAAATGTAATTAAATATAAATTAACTGCATTTCAACCCGGGACCTTTCGATTATGAGTCCGGCGCGTTACCGCCTGCGCCACGACACTTCATGGCCAATCGGTGTTATAACCAACAATAATTCTCTAAAAAAACACTATTTTTAAATAACTCCTAAACTTAGAGTGCTATGATAAAAAGTGAATATACAATATATCTTCATTTATTATTGTATACAATGTTTATTTGAAACATTTTTTAGTTTTGTGAATATCTGGAAAATACTAAAAAAACGCTAAGAGTAAAGTACCACTTCCGGTTTTCCTTTCAAAAAGAGAATATTAAAAAAAACTCATCCTGTATAGTATAGTAGATTTGCCTAAAATATTTCCACAAACGTACATTTTTTTAACCAAATATGTATGATTGCCTTGAAAACGGTGGATTCAAAATAATAATGAAATTTCTTTTTTCGTGTTCTTGATTTACAAAATAAATCCAAACCGCACTTTTAAAAATACAAATTAATTTATGATTAAAATTGGGTCAAAATTACAGAAATATCAGCCTATGTATTTTAAATATTTTTAACATCAATAAATTGATAAGCTTAAAGAAATTCGTAAAAGTTTAAAAAATAACTAGCACAAAGCCTGCATTCAATGCATACAAAGTGAATTTTATTTATAAAATCTTGGCAAAAACTTGAAACCTGTTACAACATTTTAAAAGAAGTGGACTAATAAGAAATCGTGGAAATTAGTGAAAAACCTATTTAAAAAATCTATAAATATAAAACATGGATTTGTGTGAGTGTTTTCCACTCCCCGATTAAGCATGAAGTAAAATTTCGAGTTTAAAAAACCCTGAACATTTGGATTTGGCGACACGAGCGAAGCGAGATCAGGCTTTTCTAAACTCGAAATTTTACTTCGTGCTCCACGCGTACAAACACTGATTTATTATGAAGTTCAAAAACACATAATCGATCTACTATTTTTGTCAGAAGTATAGTTGAAGATGTGAAATAAATGTACATAATGTTGATATGATTTACCAAAATACCGGTACATTTTAAAGAGCAATTTTTGCGATTAACCGGTTTGCCGGTATTCCAATCCCTACCTGTATCATATAACTGTATTTATTTTAATTTAAATTGCATTACATGAGAGTAAATCTAGATTTCAATATTATATGTGGAATTAAAAATTGAATGGTGTAGATTCACGCTCGATTTGTTTATTTTGATAAAATAAACAAACCGAGCGTCATCATTTTTCATTCCGTCGGTACCGTTAGAGAGGAAAAAATTTAAACATTCCTCTACGGATCCGATATAGAAATGAATTGGGAAGAGTGGGGAAACCTAGTGGTTACTCTAAATCACACGCCTGCTGGGTGAGCCACCTGACAGAGCCGCCCCCCCTGAACCCGCACAGCCAGCGTGAATACTCTGGTTACACCATACTCTGTGCTGTAACCCAATATATTTTTTCATTGCGCTATATATCTTCAAACAAACTTTGTAATATCTAGATGTAAATTAAATAGTGTCAAAGTTGCAGTTATTCATATATTCTATACATTTAAAGCTACTTAGTACTTCCAATTCTCAAAATCTTACATTTGGTTCTTCCCACACAAATTTCTTTTTCAATAGAACATTCGTTTCTGTAACAGTAATATATTATAATTGTTTAAACATATATAATTATTTAGTTTTACTTATTTGAGTTATTTGTTTCTAGAATTTATATTATTTGTTCTATATCTGAGCCTTTTTTAGAAATAACGATACAATAAATATGTCTCCTTATTTTTAATAAAGATATAATTCTATTAACAGAATTTTTGTATTAATTTGATCCTGGAACCTTCAAAGCAGCAATGTATCGGAATCAGCTAGTGAAAACTATTATACTTAAGTTAATGTTTAAAAAAAAAGTAAAATTATAAGAATTATAAAAAACTTAAATGGTGTTACTTACAAAAAACTATATATTTTTGTGTTCCTTTGCAATAAAAATACTTATTTTCATCAGTAACACCATTTTAGTTTTTAATTAAATTATTTTTACTGCAAAGCAACACGACAATATATAATAATAATAATAATATTTTTTTTAAAACCACTTGTGATATTTATGCTAAAATGACGCGTAGATAAAACAATAATAAAATAATTTTAACATTTAAAATATATATATATATATATATATATATATATATATATATATATTTATATATATATATATATATAAATATATCTACATATATATATATATATATATATATATATATATATATATATATAAGAGCTGGGATGAATCCTCAAAAACAGGATTCGAATCACGAATCCGAATCACCTAATATGATTCGAATCACGAATACTAGAATAAAGGATTCGTAAGTGAAAAATATGATTCGAATCAAAGATTCGAATCCTCATTTTTAAATCACGGATACAAATCCTTTAAAGATAAATTTAAATGTATTATTTGCAACCAGTAACATTTTATTCCATCAGTTTCTATTAAGAAACATGTTAATTTACCGTTCAAATATCTGATTAAATAATGATAATAATTAATGATGTTATATGTGTTATTGAACTTGATTTTAAATCAGTATTTTATACGCGTGGCGCATGAAGTAAAATTTCGAGTTTAGAAAAGCCCCGTGAAAATTTGTCTCGGGTCGCTGCGCGACCCACGACAAAATTTATACGCGGGGCTTTTCTAAACTCAAAATTTTACTTCATGCTTAGTCTGCATGCTTAGTCTGGGAGTGGACAACACTCGTTCTTAGAAGTTTCAAATTAAAGGATCACTCTAGATTACTAAGTTTATTACCATTTTAAAAGGGCTACAGCTCGAAGGACCAATCATGGTCTTCGGAGACCGAAGGACTACAGGGAATCGAAGTTTCTTTACAAGAAAACAACGAATATCTGAAGGTTTACAGCATAGATAGGAAAGAAAACATCCAAGTTTGAAAAAAATATCGAAGTTGGGTTGGTTTTCAGTGCGTTTTTAACTTCACTGTAAATCAGTGTTTTATATGCGTGGCGCATGAAGTAAAATTTCGAGTTTAGAAAAGCCCCTTGAAAATTTTTCTCGTGTCGCTGCGCGACCCTCGACAAATTTTCTACGCGTGGCTTTTCTAAACTCGAAATTTTACTTCTTGCTTAGTCTGGGAGTGGACCGTCATGATTTTTTACATGTCGAGATTTTCGACATTTCTAGATTTTTGTCGGTTTATTCACACTTTGTTATTATTTTAAATGCAACTTTAATATTAAATAAATACAGATTTTCTTAGGAATAGAATATTCACCTATTAAGAGCCGAGCAAATTATAAAGTTAACTCTAAAAGTTAATTTTAGGTAAAATTTTGCATTTTCTTCTATGATTTCTAATCCTAAAGCAAAACATTTTTCATTTGTTCACTGTGGAGGCTTCTACTTCGTTATACATCATTATTTACACAAGTAAGACAATTAACTTTGTATAAGTAAGGATTTTATTGTGACTATAGTTTCGACAACTTTAACTTGTCATTATCAAACATAAATGACAAGTTAAAGTTGTCGAAACTATAGTCACAATAAAATCCTCAGTTATACAAACAAAGTTAATTGTCTTATTTTTCATTTGGTTACGGCCTCCAATAGGGCCACCGTAGCATGACCCCCACAAGGGAGGGGCTTTAGCTCTAGAGGTCGAGATCAGGAGTATCGTATATGATACCATGCTGCCCTCGATCGTAAGGAATAGGTAGCTACCAGAGATTAGGACGCATAACTGATACAGCTTAAGCGGTATAGGTACGCCTACAAAACAACGTCAAGTACTTAAGCTGCAGCCACAGTTCATATATATTTATTTATTTACTTTTACTAGACTAATGACTAGATGAAAGTAGGTCACTCATATTGTTGTTGGTATTGTTTATTTACTGTTACTACTGCGAGACGTCTAAATCACTTATCACACACACACACACACACACACACACACACACACACACACACACACACACACACACACACACACACACACACACACACACACACACACACACACACACACACACACACACACACACACACACACACACACACACACACACACACACACACACACACACACACACACACACACACACACACACACACACACACACACACACACACACACACACACACACACACACACACACACACACACACACACACACACACACACACACACACACACACACACACACACACACACACACACACACAGACACAGACACAGACACAGACACAGACACAGACACAGACACAGACACAGACACAGACACAGACACAGACACAGACACAGACACAGACACAGACACAGACACAGACACAGACACAGACACAGACACAGACACAGACACAGACACAGACACAGACACAGACACAGACACAGACACAGACACAGACACAGACACAGACACAGACACAGACACAGACACAGACACAGACACAGACACAGACACAGACACAGACACAGACACAGACACAGACACAGACACAGACACAGACACAGACACAGACACAGACACAGACACAGACACAGACACAGACACAGACACAGACACAGACACAGACACAGACACAGACACAGACACAGACACAGACACAGACACAGACACAGACACAGACACAGACACAGACACAGACACAGACACAGACACAGACACAGACACAGACACAGACACAGACACAGACACAGACACAGACACAGACACAGACACAGACACAGACACAGACACAGACACAGACACAGACACAGACACAGACACAGACACAGACACAGACACAGACACAGACACAGACACAGACACAGACACAGACACAGACACAGACACAGACACAGACACAGACACAGACACAGACACAGACACAGACACAGACACAGACACAGACACAGACACAGACACAGACACAGACACAGACACAGACACAGACACAGACACAGACACAGACACAGACACAGACACAGACACAGACACAGACACAGACACAGACACAGACACAGACACAGACACAGACACAGACACAGACACAGACACAGACACAGACACAGACACAGACACAGACACAGACACAGACACAGACACAGACACAGACACAGACACAGACACAGACACAGACACAGACACAGACACAGACACAGACACAGACACAGACACAGACACAGACACAGACACAGACACAGACACAGACACAGACACAGACACAGACACAGACACAGACACAGACACAGACACAGACACAGACACAGACACAGACACAGACACAGACACAGACACAGACACAGACACAGACACAGACACAGACACAGACACAGACACAGACACAGACACAGACACAGACACAGACACAGACACAGACACAGACACAGACACAGACACAGACACAGACACAGACACAGACACAGACACAGACACAGACACAGACACAGACACAGACACAGACACAGACACAGACACAGACACAGACACAGACACAGACACAGACACAGACACAGACACAGACACAGACACAGACACAGACACAGACACAGACACAGACACAGACACAGACACAGACACAGACACAGACACAGACACAGACACAGACACAGACACAGACACAGACACAGACACAGACACAGACACAGACACAGACACAGACACAGACACAGACACAGACACAGACACAGACACAGACACAGACACAGACACAGACACAGACACAGACACAGACACAGACACAGACACAGACACAGACACAGACACAGACACAGACACAGACACAGACACAGACACAGACACAGACACAGACACAGACACAGACACAGACACAGACACAGACACAGACACAGACACAGACACAGACACAGACACAGACACAGACACAGACACAGACACAGACACAGACACAGACACAGACACAGACACAGACACAGACACAGACACAGACACAGACACAGACACAGACACAGACACAGACACAGACACAGACACAGACACAGACACAGACACAGACACAGACACAGACACAGACACAGACACAGACACAGACACAGACACAGACACAGACACAGACACAGACACAGACACAGACACAGACACAGACACAGACACAGACACAGACACAGACACAGACACAGACACAGACACAGACACAGACACAGACACAGACACAGACACAGACACAGACACAGACACAGACACAGACACAGACACAGACACAGACACAGACACAGACACAGACACAGACACAGACACAGACACAGACACAGACACAGACACAGACACAGACACAGACACAGACACAGACACAGACACAGACACAGACACAGACACAGACACAGACACAGACACAGACACAGACACAGACACAGACACAGACACAGACACAGACACAGACACAGACACAGACACAGACACAGACACAGACACAGACACAGACACAGACACAGACACAGACACAGACACAGACACAGACACAGACACAGACACAGACACAGACACAGACACAGACACAGACACAGACACAGACACAGACACAGACACAGACACAGACACAGACACAGACACAGACACAGACACAGACACAGACACAGACACAGACACAGACACAGACACAGACACAGACACAGACACAGACACAGACACAGACACAGACACAGACACAGACACAGACACAGACACAGACACAGACACAGACACAGAAGATAGATCTATTATAATTCTTCCTGCGGACAAGGGTAATTCCACCGTCATTATGCAAACAGACGAGTATGACAAAAAATGTGTTCCCTCTTAGATGATTCAACCTACAAAAAAATCGAGACAGATCCGTTTACCTATTTAGAAAAAACAATGAAATCAAAAATTAAAAATTCCAAAATTGATAAAAATACAGCGTTGAAACTAATTCCTAGGGAAAAATCTTCTATTTGCCCCAAAATTTATGGTGTACCAAAAATACACAAAGAAGGTGTTCCTTTACGACCAATCGTCTCCGGAATTGGTTCCCCAACAGTTAAATTAGCAGCATATATTGCTAAAAAATGGCAGCCACTAACTGAAGACGCTGATTCATACATAATCAACTCCGCAGATTTTGTAAACAAAATTTTAAAGATCAAATTTTAGATGCAAATGATATATTAGTAAGTTTCGATGTTAAATCTCTCTTTACACAAATCCCAATTGACGAGACGATAGCAATAATAAAATCCAAATATCATGAGTCAAACGAAATTTTAGATCTTGCGTCACACTGCCTAAAAAACACATTCTTTACATATAAAGGACAAAAATTCAAACAATTGGAAGGTGCACCAATGGGTTCTCCTCTATCACCAATAGTTGCAAATTTATTTATGGTAGATTTCAAACTAAAGCACTAAATTCTTCCCCTCTAAAACCTAAACTTTGGCTACGATACGTGGATGATACTTTCGTTATTTGGCAACATGGTACTGAGAACCTCAACCATTTTTCATCGCATCTAAACAATATCCACAACAAAATTCAATTCACAATTGAAGTTGAAGAAAACAAACGTTTACTCTTTCTGGACACTCTTATTATCCGAAATCCTAGTGGAAACTTAAATTACACCGTATACCGAAAACCTATACACACAATACCTGTTTGTGTGTATAGGTTTTGAATGCGAAGTCACATCACCATCCAGCTCAAATAGCGTCTGTGGCAAAATCGCTTCTACTAAGAGCACGTACGCTATCGAATGAACACCACTTAAATATTGAAATATCCAATATCAAAAAGGCATTAATACAAAATGGGTTTTCCAAAAAAAACAATCAATAAATTAAACAGAAACAAATGTGAAAAACAAGAAGTGAAAGTCCGTGTAGCAATGTCACCCTTCCCTACATTAAAGGAACAACTGATAAAATCGGAAAAGTCCTCTCCAAATACAATATTAGAACTTGTTTCAATATACACACAAACATTCAAAATTTACTCCGAACTCCAAAAGAAATTATCCCACTTGAAGCTCAAGGCGTATATGAAATTCCATGTGGTATGTGTGAGAAGAGCTATGTAGGACAAACAAACCGGAAAATTAGTACTCGTCGAGATGAACACATTTTAGCAGTAAGAAAGTCTGATCCACAATCATCTTCATTTCAACACGTAAACATTTCTAAACATACAATAAATTTCGAAAAAACGAGAATTTTAAAAAAGACAGACTACTTCCACGCGAGGATTATTAGAGAAGCGATAGAAATTGAAAAGAGGCCGAACAGTCTAAATCAAAGAGATGATGCTAAAAGACTACCACCAATTTGGAAAACTTGTATAAATTCTGGTCAAAATATATTATCTCCGAACAACAACCAAGAAATTAAAATCCCAACTCCTTCCGAAAATAATATTGAAATTGTCACTACTACATCATTAGAAGAACAAAACAGAAAAATAACACGAAGCCAAACAAGAAATTCACGCATCAAGTAGTACGTAAAAGTCAAACAAGTGGTTGCTAGAGCAATGGAATTTTGATAGTTATTCCTGACGATGATGACTGCGACGTCATCGAAACGTCGAATTAAAAATATAATGGACCAGAGCCAAGAAAATACGCGGGACCAAACCCGAAGAAACAGTGATACATGTTACGCCCGCGAAAATCTACGTTTTAACATATATATATATATATATATATATATATATATATATATATATATATATATATATATATATAAAGAGAGAGAGAGAGAGATGTATATTTAATTGTAGGTATTTAAGCGGCTTGTTGGGCTAAATAAGTTTTTAACTCAGATTTGTTTTAAGTTCCAAAATTTCGCCTACCATATAGGCTTCCTCAGGGAACTGAAATGCGGATATTAGCAAAAAACAAAAATGATGTTTGTGAATTAAGGACTCGCGTTTTGTAAGTTATTCTAAGCTCTATTTTTGTTTTTTGCTAATATCCGCATTTCAATAAGTAGGTAGGCGAAATATTGGAACTTAAAAAATATATATATATATTTTGATCTCCAATACTTCGCCTACCTACTTATTGAAATGCGGATATTAGCAAAAAACAAAAATAGAGCTTAGAATAACTTACAAAACGCGAGTCCTTAATTCACAAACATCATTTTTGTTTTTTTCTAATATCCGCATTTCAATAAATTACAGTTCCCTGAGGAAGCCTACATGGTAGGCGAAATTTTGGAACTTAAAACAAATCTGAGTTATAAACTTATTTAGCCCAACAAGCCGCTTCAATACCTATAATTAAATATACATCTCTCTCTCTCTCTCTCTCTCTCTCTCTCTCTATATATATATATATATATATATATATATATATATATTCAATCGGTTCGATATTTTAATCTGTTCGGATATTTTAGTCGGTTCGAATATTTTAGTCGGTTCGAATATTTTAGTCGGTTCGAATATTTTAATCGGTTCAGATATTTTAATCGGTTCGTATATTTTAATCGGTTCGGATATTTTAATCGGTTCGAATATTTTAATCGGATCGGATACTTTAATCGGTTCGAATATTTTAATCGGTTCGAATATTTTAATCGGTTCGAATATTTTCGAATAATAGTCGAATAAGTCGACTAGTCGAATATTTTGATTGTATAAGGGTAAGATTGAAAAATACGAATATTATTGAGAATCGATTTTCTACCAAACGGCCATTCCATAAATAAGTGTACACTTTTTAGGGGTACATCAGGGATTTTAGCGAATCTCACATATATTAGAAAGGCCATCAAGACATGGTGTTTGGTTGTTACTAGAGGTTAAACAAATTATTGTGTCAAAAGTTATAACAATATAAACTTTTAGTACACTTTTATTTTGAACTCAAAAATATCGTAAACCTATACAAAAAAAGTTATTCTGTACTTTTTTGTGCTTAAATGTTCAAAGTTTAAAATACGTTTTTTCCAAAACGAAAAAACTTTATATAGATTTTTTTTAATAAATAAAACATATCTCAAACAATAATCAAATACTCATGTTTTAATTTTCTTAAAAATAATATATGTTATACCCTGATCCTCCTTAAGAATTTTTCTGTTTTTAAAAGTATGGGCACTTTAAAACTTTTTAAGATATGATTTTTTTACCCGAGCGCTACATTGACATGAGGCGCTCCCGCCAATGGTGTAATGGCCCGGATCGCGGTGAGGGCCTCGCGTTAGGTCAGCGCTCGGGTAAATAAATCATATCTCAAAAAGTTTCAAAGTGCCCATCTTTTTGAAAACGGAAATATTCTTAGGAATGATTGGGGTATAACATATACTTCTTTCAAGAAAATTAAAACATAAGTATTTGATTATTTTTTGAGATTTGCTCGGGTAAAAAAATCATATCTCAAAAAGTATTAAAGTGCCCATCTTTTTAAAAACGGAAATATTTTTAGGATGGATTGGGGTATAACATATATTTTTTTCAAGAAAATGAAAACATGAGTATTTGATTATTTTGTGATATTTCTTTTATTTGTTAAAAAAAAAATCTATCTAAATAAAACTTTTTCGTTTTGTAAAAAAAAATATTTTAAACTTTGAAGATTTAAGCATAATAAAGTCAAGTATAACTTTTTTTGTATCAGTAACGGTTTGCGATATTTTTGAGTTCAAAATAAAAGTGTACTAAAAGTTTATATTGTTATAACTTCTGATACAATAATTTGTTTAACCTCTAGTAACAACCAAAAACCATGTCTTGATAAACTTTATAATATATGTGAAATTCGCTAAAATCAGTGATGTACCCCCAAAAAGTGTGCACTTATTTATGGAATGGCCGAAAAGTTTACTACTCGTAATTTAAAATTGTTCAACTTGTGGAATAGTGGAAGAGAGATTAAATTGAAATTCCAATAGAAAAACCAGCTAAACCTGGATCAGTATCGGTTCGAAGAAAATATACCAAAAAGATTATTTTTGCCCTCCAGAGAAAGCAGGTATAAATAATTAGCATATTGTGCGAGCTGAAGAAGAAACGATTAAGCGACTTTGTCGCACCGCTCCAACCTGCGGGGGTTGGAGCGCGGGGTTACTCTCTTGCAGATTCGGTAGCTCCAAGCTTGATTATAATTTTATTGAGGGTATTCAAGTTTATTGCCCAAAGAAAACAGGTACGGTTAACGCAAAGGTTAATAAATAAATTATTGGGGACAATATATGGGTTTTGTTGAAATACCACAAATCTCTCTATAATTTATTGCACAAATGCCAGTCGAAAATGCAAGTTTAGCTACATCTAGGCGACCGTTCTTGTAAGTACTTCTTTGCTACCCTCCCGTTAACAGCGCTTCATTCGGACCTTAATCAAAGATTTGAAGACATTCTTCACTTGAATATTCCCGACTGGGTGTTGAACCCTTTTGCAAGTAGTCAAACTCAGAGCACAAATACAGATGAAGACATACTAATACAGGAGCAGCTTATTGAATTATCCGAAAATGAGGAGCTGAAACCATTGTTTAAACAAGGATGCGACAACTTCTAGATACAAAAACAGATCCCAATTTTATATCCAGCATTATTTGGTAGAACGTGGATTCAGTGCCGTTATGAGTCTCATCACAAAAAAACAGAAACCGACTAGAAATTAGTACTCGTGGGGACTTGCGGTTACTACTCACAAATATTGAGCCGTACATAAATTCATTTATAACATCCCATCAGCTTCATCCAAGTCATTAATTTTTTTTTGTATGTTAAAACAAGTTATAATTTCAATAAATACTTTTCAACAAAATGTTTTATTTATATTTTATTTTTAATATATTTTTGCCATTCAAGACATCAAAGATATATGTGTAATTTTTCTATTATGCATTTATGCAGTTTTTACACTTAGGGGTCCGTAAGCAAGTTTTGAGTATGAAAAGGGGGTTCTAGAGGCATATGTAATCATAGTGTTTTCAAACAAGATAATAACACAATATTTGCATATATACACGTACAAGGTGTTCTATTCTATAATACCTGTTATTTATTTTTTTGTTTTCTTGTTAAAAATGAATGGCAGTTTGTTCATACTAGGCCTATTTCTTTTTTTTTTCGTATTTTTCCTTCTACCTTTTGATCCAAGTAACTTATAAACATGCGATTTTCACAAGTTTCTATTTTAACAAGTTATCGAATACCTACGAAAACAGTTCTATTTAGAAAAAAGGTAAGTTTGTTACGTATATTATAAACTCACCCTCTATAATAAAAATCACTTTCTATTAGCAGCTTAAATTAGTAGCTACGAGTTTTATTTAAAACATTTAATTCTAAACTCATCACAAACAGAGATATCAAGCCGTTACATTACTTTTTGTACCTCCCTGTATCTCAATATACTATATGTATATGATGTAAATCTTCGGATATTCCTTGTTTCTGAAAAGATTTCAAATTGAATCATCAATAGAGTCTTTTATTGCCAGATTAAGCATGAAATAAAATTTCTAGTTTAAAAAAGAAAAACCCTTAAGGGGAATATAACAGTGGTCTGAAACTTAATGTTAGGTTTATTTAAAAACTAAAGGTCCTAGAAAGTTGAAATTTTGACAGCGTATATTAAGCCCAATTATCTAGTAAAATATCGAAGTACTTTTTTTTTTAAACAATTTGCTTTCAGAGGTATAAAAAAAATAATTTTAAATTTTTCAAAATTAAAAAAAATATTCCCATATCTTACTAGTTTATACTATAAGGAATATAATGTGAACATTTCATAAGGATGCGATAGCTCATGCCCGAGTCAGGTTAAAATAAAAATCTTGAAAAATAAGACCGTAAAATACCGCCGCCTTGCGGATCTTCTCTTAGTTGAACGCGTTGTACACTCATCTGCACAATTATTGGAGGGGCGAGCAGCATGCGGCCAGCGTTTATCTCTGGGCCGGTGAACGCTGTGCGGCTTCGCGTTTGTTTTTCTTTTCTTTTTTCAATCATAGTTAACAAAAACGGCTCGCGTCGTTAGCATTTATTCTCGTAAAATTAATATTTCGCAATTATAATCGATATTTTATTGTACTAGTGTTTTATTTTCATGCTTTCTGACTACTAATGGAATAAGTATTTTTTTATACTGCATGTTCACAAATATAGAAAACACGAAATGTTTCACTAATTTAAATAAAGATGTGTAATATACCTTTAATATTGGCTTTCCTTATTATTTGACAGTGTCGGTATTATTAAATTATTTTTAAAGTTTTTTAAGCTGATTAATAAGCCAGAAGCAATCGAATAACAATCAGTCTTGTTCAAATCATTATTTCGTCATAAATCTTTCGTTATTAAAGCAGTTGTTAAATGCCATTAAACTTCTCGCAATAAAACTATTAAAGTAAATTGTAAAGTTTCTAGCAATCGGACCTATTTGTACCAACTGCGACTTCATCAACGAATCAATGATATCAAAACTATAAGAATAGTAAGAATAACACCAATATGACATTGTCGTAGATTAATGTTACAAATCAACTATTTTTTACTGAGCACAGGTAATATTTGTTTGACGAATGTTTAAAAAAATGTAGGGTTTAACTGCGTGCATATTCATTGTTAATTATTTTAGAAAAAATAGAACTATAATAATAATAAGGTAGTTATTATAATGCATTTCAAATAATAAGCTTCTTGCTTAACATTGCACCGAGCCCAATATATTTTTTTCAAATTTGGCTGATTTATGATGAGTCATATTTTGATAGTAAGTAAATAAGGAATAAATGAATTGAAATTGAATGTTATTGCAATCCTCTATTTATACGGCTCAGTCAGCTTAGCCCCCCGAAGTTCGACTTTTTAAAAAATAACTGTTGCGCTAGACGGGCCTTAGCTAGCGCTAGCTAGCGCCACAAAAATTAGAGCTAGCGCCGTTTAGACAAGAAAGTTACGGGGGTTTGAACTTTCGGGGGGCTAGGTTGATGCTGGATGTTTCAAGTTTTCTTACAGTATTCGGATTCCTCAGAGCTAGCGCTAACAAATTAAAAGCTAGCGCCACCCCCACAACCCCAAAAGATTATACAACATTTTAAACCCTAGCCCCCCGAAATGAGATTTTTTTAATCAAATTGGGTGCAAAAGTTCAATTCAAGGCTTTAAACGAGTGTTCTCCACTCCCAGACTAATTAAGACAAATTTTCTGGGCTTTTCTAAACTCGAAATTTTACTTCCTGCGCCACGCGTATAAAACGCTGATTTCAAGTAAGGTTCAAATATACACAAATTTCACAAAATTTTAGTGTTCTATACGCGTGGCGCATGAAGTAAAATTTCGAGTTTAGAAAAGCCCAGAAAATTTGTCTCGGGTCGCTGCGCGACCCTCGACAAATTTTCACGGGGCTTTTCTAAACTCGGAATTTTACTTCATGCTTAGTCTGGGAGTGGAAAATACTCGCTTAAAGCTTCAAATTGAATTCCTGTAAAAACAACATATATCTAAAGATTTAGACAAAATAAAGTGAATCTGGAATACGTCTACTTTAAAGAAAAACTCCCTGTATATCGTTGAATCAGGATATTGAGATAGATTGTGTTAGAATGAAAATAAAGTCAATTGAATAGCAACGCAAGGAGCTTAATCACAATTTTGTAGCATCGAAAAGATACCCATGTTTTGATTGGGTACATACATAACACGATGTGTACTAGGTAAATTTTCAGGCATTCATTGTTTTTGAAAAGCGTTCAGTTTGAAACTCCCAACGAGTGTTTTCCACCGAGTAATAATGATTTAAGTTATCATAAAAAAAAACAACCGTGAGGTACGCCACTGTCTTGCTAGCACTAGCTATCTCTTAAATAACTTTCTCATTTATCACTTGGTGAAACATTTTGAAATAATAATAAAGGATAAATTAAAAACACTTGGTTTGTTTCACTATTTGTTTCTATTTACTTGAGTAGTTTCGCTTTTTACGGCATTATCAAGAGTGAATCAAGAGTGAATCAAGAGTGAACTTTGATAATGCCGTAAAAAGCGAAACTAGTCGAGTAAATAGAAACAAATAGTGAAACAAAGCAAGTGATTTTAATTTATCCTTTAATATCACTAGCTATGTCGTTGTTAGTGTTTATAGACTTCAGTATAGCAATTACAATGCCAAAAAAAATTTGAAATCGTACGGTTAGTTTCCGAGTTATAACGATTTCAATTATCAAAAACAATCGTCAGTTACGCCACTGTCTTACTAGTGCAAGCTATCTCGTTGCCAGTGTTTATAAATATTAGTATAGTAATTACAATGCCAAAAGAGTTTCTTAAATCGTACGGTAAGTTCTTGCGTAATAACGATTTAAATTAGCTAGGAGTGAAAACACAATTGTCAGTTACGCTACTGTCTACTAGGCATCATGTTTCTAATAGCCAGTGTCTATGAACATAAATAAAGTAATTACAACGCCGAACTATTTGTTGAAAGCGGTATATTATATGCCAAACATCATTTTGTATTAAAATTCAGGAAGTAAATGGTAATACGCATACAGGATCTGAAAGCTCTTGCATCAAAATTTGGACGTGAACTTTTTTTACCTGATATTTTTGAGAGAATATTTTTGTCATATTCTGTTGGCGCTAGCTCTAAGTTATATTTTCCACCCAATTTGATTAAAAACATCCCATTTTAGGGGGCCAGGGTTAAAAATGTTTTATCATTTTTTCGGGCTGTGGGAGTGGCGTTGGCTTTTAAATTGGTAGCGCTAGCTCTGAGGAATCAGAATAGTGTAAAAAAACTTAAAAAATCCAAACTCGGGGGGCTAGCATCAACCTAGCCCCTCGAAAGTTCAAATCCCCGTAGTTTTCTTGTCTAAATGGCGCTAGCTCTAATTTTTGTGGCGCTAGCTAAGGCCGGTCTAGCGCAATCGCTTTTTTCAAAAATGTCGAACTTCGGGGGGCTAAGTTGACTGAGCCTATTTATACACATCATCATTTTGTAAACCCTGTACTAAACATAAAAAAAAACAGGGCTTTCCGTGTAATTTTTTTCAATCTATTATTTATTTGTTGCATTCATAAAAACTAGAAAATTTGACCGAATATAAATTGAAATTCTCCCCAAAATTGGGGGTATTTACCCAATTGGGCAGAGGCCAAATTAATACACATTATTTTCATGGCAATAGCAGTTAGGGAAGATAATATTCCCATATAAAAAATATGATTGAAAATCCTATGTTTTTTTCATATATGTGCGGCATATAAATACTCACAATGAGCTTATGAACATGAATTATTTTATTATTATATTTTTAAGAAATAATCTATAATTTAATAAAATAAAACACATAGTTTGTTCGGCTGTCGAAACAGGAGTCTTAAAAGTAAAAATAATGTGTTATAATGACAAGAAGAAGAATCATCAGTTTTGTATATACCGAAAAATAACACAGGATCCGATAACGCTTTCTAACGAATTGAAAACAATACATAGCTTGTATGTATTATCAGCGTGTTTAAATAATACGAATCGACACTTTCGTTCGATCCGTCTTTTTTATACGCTTTGTTTTTTTCGTCTATTCCACGCGACGCGAGACCCCATCCGTTCATGCCAAGGAGCAATGCACAAATGCACAGCTAACTGCCGCTTTTCTCTCTGACTGTATTCTCCCCACTTGTGCTGTAAATTTGGCATCGGATGAGCTACTCTAAACTATGTGGGTCTTTCCAACACGATCGGCGTGTTACACTGCGATAATCCCCTTAATGTTGGCTTGGTCACTATGCGTCGCGGAGCGACCAAACGAAATGTTCAGGCTTTATTATTGTAACGAAAGTAGAAAAATCAAGTGGAAAACACTAGTATGTTGCACCGCCGCGCTTAGACAAGTGTCATTCATAGCGCGTGGGAAACAAAAGTGCCCGACAAAATAAACAACGGCGAATTACGAAAACGTCGGGATTCTCCTCGAACATTTGATGAATCATCAGCCCTTATATATAGCGCGCGTTAGCAGGAAGGAGGGGAGTTTTTAGTACGAATATTCGCATCGTCAACAACTAGTTATAAATAAATAGTGCGTGCTAATAATTAAATTAGTGACATTATAAGTGATAACTTATAATTTAGAATATAAATATATGTGTTAATTATTATTTTAAATAAGTAAATAGACATTGTTTTACTTATTTCCAAATTTATGTAAACCCGATTTCGTAACATTTCATGCGAAGTTCAAAGTAGACTGATAAAACAGTACGTTAAATACGTATATTCTGAAGTGCACATCAAACTAGTGTTTTATACACATGGCACATGAAGTAAAGTTTCAAATTTTCAGGCTTTCTTAAACTCAAAATTCTATTTTATGCCTAACCGGGGTGTGGAAAACTGTCCTTTAAAGATTAAAATTGAACTATTTTTAAAAAACAACAAATGTAACATTTAAAAAGTACATTTTGACAAATTTTCAATGAAATGTATATTTTTGAACAATTACTGTATAGTTTTGTAAAAACTTAGCGCACCAAGTATTAATTAAACTTTGTAAATTTGTCATTTTGTATGAGCTTTGTTTTATCCATTAATTGTCACGAGAAATAGAAATTATTCGTGCTTTAATATTTTTAGACTATTACATAATAAAAATAATATTTGCTAAGGCTGGTTGACACGATGCGTTTTTACGTGCTGCCTGCCGCTATCGTCAACGCCATGGAGAAACATTTTCGTCTATGCGGTGCGACTTTATAAGCTATTTTTTGCTACCCAAATCGCTCATCAAATAGCAATGTTTGCGGTGACAGCAGTCAGCAGTTTACACGTACAGTCTATTTTATGAATGTTTACATTCCCATCATCAATTATAAAATTCCGAATCAATCTGTTCAAAGTCATATGTAATTGTGCGCATTGGCGTAACGTTAAAAAGGGGTTTTGTGTTTTTATTTTTTACTCCTCCTGCATTGAAACCGTAGAAATTGTATTCTAACATGTATTCTTAGGAAGGACTCATGCCACTAATTACGTTATTAGAATGAATGCACTTACAAAAAAAAAATCCCAGACGAATGATTACTGTTATGAGATTGACATTGTTCCATATACAATAATTATAAAATGCAATACAATTAATTTTAATATAAAAATATTTATTTTCATTTCTATCGCGTCCATTTTAAAAACTACATGATTTCTGAAATAAACGCGATAGAAATGTTGTTTGTGTGGGTATTTATGAGGCTTTTTATTTTAAATTATATAATTTTCAATCCACGATTAAAAATTGTTAGCGTCGTTGGATTTTATCCAAATAGCAACCTTTCCTCTAAAATGTCCCGAGAAGCAGGAAAATGCATAAATGTGGTATTACATCATAAATCCCTACGTGTACTTGATCGAATCAAATTTTGTGGAAGTTGATTTAATCATTATCACTGTCTGTAACATCGTCGTCTGAACAACTCCCATCCTCAGTACGAATAATAAATTCTGGCACATTATCCAGAACGTTTTGGCTGATGTACCATCTGTCGATAATTGATTCTGTGTGTCTAACAACAGAGCCCCACCTTTCTGGAGTACATTTTCCTAAGGATTTGTGCCACATAACCAATACTTCGTTGTCTCCATATCCTCCTTCGTCTATATGAGCATCAAAATATTGTTTTGCCTCTGCCCATATCAGTTCTATGACGTTAAATTTGCAGTGATGTGGTGGGAGTCGCAATACTTCATGGCCATGTTCGAGCAGATATTCATCTACCACATATCTATTAGGTCTAGCATATCCATAACTATAAGTGACGGCTCTTCTAAATGTGGGACAAGTTTCTGCTTAACCCACTTTATCTGTAAAGTTTTGAATTTGTTGCATAAGTAAGGGAAGCATTCTCCACGATACCTGTACTCTGACCAGCATGCAAAATAACGAAGCGCTTTCCCTCACCAACAGCTAAAGGTAAAAGGGGACCTCTATTGCATGTTTCCTGGTTGAAGTAGTCCATTACTTTAATTATCATATCTCGGGCTACTTCAGGAAGCCCTTTTCCAGGCATTTTGAGTTTATGGTTATAAAAAACTAGATCTAATCACAATACAATTATTTTTATACTTACTTGCACAAAACTAAACTAATACACACTATAAAAATCACGAAAAACTAAAACAAACAGAATTACTTGGAAACTTCAAAACTTGGAACGAATAGTGACGCTACTGACGTTTCTGGGAAACGTTGTGCTGGGGTAGACATACACTATAATGGCATCTTTGTCTAATCCATTGCCTCACGTTTCCGAGCGGTGAGCACTGTTGTCAGTACTTGTATCAGGAGTCAGAAGACATACGTTTCTGTTATTTACTACGATGATGCGCATATAATAGTATAAAATGGTAGAATAACTGCTTGTCCTTAATTCGTACATAAATTGATGACGTGACTGCCAACATTCGGGAAAAATACTGTAGATACGTTACATGGTGCTTGTCGGTCGTTATCAGCATATTTCCTAGTCCATATAAGTTAATTATGGATTGAATGTCACTGTTGTTTGATTGAAAAATATGGTGTGGCTCCGCTAAAAAGATTCTACACAAAACTGAAGGACCCGGTGCCCACGGCTCAAATGTGTAAAGTAATTTATAGCATCCCTTGCACAGAATGCCCCCTCCGATATGTAGGTCAAACATCGTAATGGATAAAAAGTAGAATAATTCAACATAAAAGTCACACAAGACTGAATAAGAAGTCATGTGCATTCTCAATACACTGTAACAGTGAGGACCATGCACCTGACTTCACAAACGTCGAAATTATAAATAAGTCAATGTTTTACAAAAGCCGTTTATTCCTTGAGATGTTCCACAAAACAAGCAGGTGATGCAACGATACATTTCAAATCAGACACCGAGGGCCTCAGTTGCATTTATTACTGTTTAATAGACATGGACAGATCTAAGCCGTTGGCACTGGTCTCCTTCAAATTAACAGGTTAACAAAAATTTAATCATAATTTTTTAGAATAGCTGGGGCAGGTGTATATGACTGTCACAAATGTAACTGTCATGCACAATCTCCCTTCAGCATTGTAGATCTCCCCGCCCCGGTAAGGTTGGTAGTTTATCTGAGGTTTAATTAATCAATTTTCATTCAAACACACTTAGGTATTTTATTTATTATTTCACATTTAACCAGATAGGGCTGGGTAATTTCTTTGTCTATTGAAATAACGATGTTAAGATAGCCATAGATTTTCCAGCCACGGATTTGCCCGGCCCACCATCGATCGTAAATTAGAATAAATGTTTTTCTTAATTTAAGGCATATTATTAATGAAACAAAGAAAACTGAACTAATTCCAGCCCTAAAAATATAGCTCATCCAAACTTAAATTTATTTTCGTATATAGGATTTATCAAACACAAATAGATAGTCCTCCCAAAAGCATGTAATAAAATGAGCAGATTTCAAACTTAAATTAAAAGTATGTAGTTGTGATTAAAATTATTTCTTTTAACTCTGACTTGTAGCTTAAAGCCTAACTAAGCCATTTAAGTAATCAAATTTTGGCAAAAATGTTAAATACATTTTTTATAAATTTTTTCCATCCTAACGACTCCAATAAAATGATCAGATTTCAAACTTAAATTAAAAATATGTAGTTGTAATTAAAATTATTTCTTCTAACTCTGACGTGTAGCTTAAAGCCTAACTAAGCCATTTAAGCTATAAAATTTTGGCAAAACTGTTATTTGAATTTTATATAAATTTTTTCCATCCGAACGACTCGAATAAAATGACCAGATTTCAAACTTTAAAAATATGTAGTTGTAATTAAAATTATTTCTTTTAAATCTGACGTGTAGCTTACAGCCTAACTAAGCCATTTAAGCTATAAAATTTTGGAAAAAATGTTAAATGAATTTTTTAGAAATTTTTTCCATGCGAACGACTCGAATAAAATGACCAGATTTCAAACTTAAATTAAAAATATGTAGTTGTGATTAAAATTATTTCTTTAAACTCTGACGTGTAGCTTACAGCCTAACATTTAAGTAATCAAATTTTGGCAAAAATGTTAAATATATTTTTTATAATTTTTTTCCATCCAAACGACTCGAATAAAATAACCTGATTTCAAACTTAAATTCAAAATATGTAGTTGTAATTAAAATAATTTTTTTAACTCTGACGTGTAGCTTACAGCCTAACTAAGCCATTTAAGCTATAATATTTTGGCAAAAATGTTAAATAAATTTTTTATAAATTTTTTCCATGCGAACGACTCGAATAAAATGACCAGATTTCAAACTTAAATTAAAAATATGTCCTAAAAATATAGCTCATCAAAACTTAAATTTATTTTCGTATATAGGATTTATCGAACACAAATAGATAGTCCTCCTAAAAGCATGTAATAAAATGAGCAGATTTCAAACTTAAATTAAAAGTATGTAGTTGTGATTAAAATTATTTCTTTTAACTCTGACTTGTAGCTTAAAGCCTAACTAAGCCATTTAAGTAATCAAATTTTGGCAAAAATGTTAAATACATTTTTTATAAATTTTTTCCATCCTAACGACTCCAATAAAATGATCAGATTTCAAACTTAAATTAAAAATATGTAGTTGTAATTAAAATTATTTCTTTTAACTCTGACGTGTAGCTTAAAGCCTAACTAAGCCATTTAAGCTATAAAATTTAGGCAAAAATGTTAATTGAATTTTATATAAATTTTTTCCATCCGAACGACTCGAATTAAATGACCAGATTTCAAACTTAAATTAAAAATATGTAGTTGTGATTAAAATTATTTCTTTTAACTCTGACGTGTAGCTTACAGCCTAACTAAGCCATTTAAGCTGTAAAATTTTAGCAAAAATGTTAAATGAATTTTTTAGAAATCTTTTCCATGCGAACGACTCGAATAAATTGACCAGATTTCAAACTTAAATTAAAAATATGTAGTTGTGATTAAAATTATTTCCTTTAACTCTGACGTGTAGCTTAAAGCCTAACTAAGCCATTTAATCTATAAAATTTTGGCAAAAATGTTAAATGAATTTTTTATAAACTTTTTCCATGCGAACGACTCGAATAAAATGACCAGATTTCAAACTTAAATTAAAAATATGTAGTTGTAATTAAAATTATTTCTTTCAACTCTGACGTATAGCTTACAGCCTAACTAAGCCATTTAAGCTATAAAATTTTGGCAAAAATGTTAAATGAATTTTTTATTAATTTTTTCCATGCGAACGACTCGAATAAAATGACCAGATTTCAAACTTAAATTAAAAATATGCAGTTGTAATTAAAATTATTTCTTTTAACTCTGACGTGTAGCTTACAGCCTAACTAAGCCATTTAAGCTATAAAATTTTGGCAAAAATGTTAAATTAATTTTTTAGAAATTTTTTCATGCGAACGACTCGAATATAATAACCAGATTTCAAACTTAAATTAAAAATATGTAGTTGTAATTAAAATTATTTCTTTTAACTCTGACGTGTAGCTTAGAGCTTAACTAAGCCATTTATGCTATAAAATTTTGGCAAAAATGTTAAATGATTTTTTTATAAATTTTTCCCATCCGAAAGACTTGAATAAAATGTCCAGATTTCAAACTTAAATTAAAAATATGTAGTTGTGATTAAAATTATTTCTTATAACTCTGACGTGTAGCTTAGAGCCCAAATAAGCCATTTAAGCTATAAAATGTTGGCAAAAATGTTAAATGAATTTTTTATAAATTTTTTCCATCCGAAAGACTTGAATAAAATGTCCAGATTTCAAACTTAAATTAAAAATATGTAGTTGTGATTAAAATTATTTCTTTTAACTCTGACGACGTGTAGCTTAGAGCCTCACTAAGCCATTTAAGCAATAAAATGTAGGCAAAAATGTTAAATAAATTTTTTATAAATTTTTCCCATCCGAAAGACTTGAATAAAATGTCCAGATTTCAAACTTAATTTAAAAATATGTAGTTGTGATTAAAATTATTTCTTTTAACTCTGACGTGTAGATTAGAGCCTAACTAAGCCATTTAAGCTATAAAATTTTGGCAAAAATTTTAAATGAATTTTTTAAAAATTTTTCCCATCCGAAAAACTCGAATAAAATGACCAAATTTCAAACCTTAATTAAAAATATGTAGTTGTGATTAAAATTAGTTCTTTAAACTCTGACGTGTAGCTTACAGCCTAACTAAGCCATATAAGCTATAAAATTTTAGCAAAAATGTTAAATGAATTTTTTAGAAATTTTTTCCATGCGAACGACTCGAATAAAATGACCAGATTTCAAACTTAAATTAAAAATATGTAGTTGTAATTAAAATCATTTCTTTTAACTCTGACATGTAGCTTACAGCCTAACTAAGCCATTTAAGCTATAAAATTTTGGCAAAAATGTTAAATGAATTTTTTAGAAATTTTTTCCATGCGAACGACACAAATAACATGACCAGATTTCAAACTTAAATTCAAAATATGTATTTGTGATTAAAATTATTTCTTTTAACTCTGACGTGTAGCTTACAGCCTAACTAAGCCATTTATGCTATAAAATTTTAGCAAAAATGTTAAATAAATTTTTTAGAAATTTTTTCCATGCGAACGACTCGAATAAAATGACCAGATTTCAAACTTAAATTAAAAATATGTAGTTGAAATTAAAATTATTTCCTTTAACTGTGACGTGTAGCTTACAGCCTAGATAAGCCATTTAAGCTATAAAATTTTGGCAAAAATGTTAAATAAATTTTTTAGAATATGTTTCCATGCGACCGACTCGAATAAAATGACCAGATTTCAAACTTAAATTAAAAATATGTAGTTGTAATTAAAATCATTTCTTTTAACTGTGACGTGTAGCTTACAGCGTAGCTAAGCCATATAAGCTATAAAATTTTTGCAAAAATGCTAAATGAATTTTTTAGAATTTTTTTCCATGCGAACGACTCGAATAACATGACCAGATTTCGAACTTAAATTAATAATATGTAGTTGTGATTAAATTAATTTCTTTTAACTCTGACGTGTAGCTTAGAGCCTAACTAAGCCATTTAAGCTATAAAATTTTCGCAAATATGTTAAATGAGTTTTTTTATAAATTTTTCCCATCCGAAAGACTCGAATAAAATGACCAGATTTAAACTTAAATTGAAAATATGTAGTTGTGATTTATATTATTTCTTTTAACTCTGACGTGTAGCTTAGAGCCTAAATAAACTATAAAATTTTGGCAAAAATGTTAAATGAATTTTTTATAAATTTTTCCCATCCGAAAGACTCGAATAAAATGACCAAATTTCAAACTTAAATTAAAAATATGTAGTTGTGATTAAAATTAGTTCTTTAACTCTTAAAATTATTTTTTTTAACTCTGACGTGTAGCTTAGAGCCTAACTAAGCCATTTATGCTATAAAATTTTGGCAAAAATGTTAAATGAATTTTTTATAAATTTTTCCTATCCGAAAGACTTGAATAAAAGGTCCAGATTTCAAACTTAAATTAAAAATATGTAGTTGTGATTAAAATTATTTCTTATAACTCTGACGTGTAGCTCAGAGCCTAACTAAGCCATTGAAGCTATAAAATTTTGGCAAAAATGTTAAATGAATTTTTTATAAATTTTTCACATCCGAAAGACTTGAATAAAATGTCCAGATTTCAAACTTAAATTAAAAATATGTAGTTGTGATTAAAATTATTTCTTTAAACTCCGACGTGTAGCTTAGAGCATTACTAAGCCATATAAGCTATAAAATGTTGGCAAAAATGTTAATTGAATTTTTTATAAATTTTTCCCATCCGAAAGACTTGAATAAAATGTCCAGATTTCAAACTTAAATTAAAAATATGTAGTTGTGATTAAAATTATTTCTTTTAACTCTGACGTGTAGCTTAGAGCATAACTAAGCCATTTAAGCTATAAAATTTTGGCATAAATTTTAAATGAATTTTTTAGAAATTTTTCCCATCCGAAAGACTCGAATAAAATGACCAAATTTCAAATTTAAATTAAATATATGTAGTTGTGATTAAAATTAGTTCTTTAACTCTTAAAATTATTTCTTTTAACTCTGACGTGTAGCTTAGAGCCTAACTAAGCCATTTATGCTATAAAATTTTGGCAAAAATGTTAAATGAATTTTTTATAAATTTTTCCTATCCGAAAGACTTGAATAAAATGTCCAGATTTCAAACTTAAATTAAAAATATGTAGTTGTGATTAAAATTATTTTTTTAACTCTGACGTGTAGCTTAGAGCCTAACTAAGCCATTTAAGCTATAAAATTTTGGCAAAAATTTTAAATGAATTTTTTAGAAATTTTTTCCATCCGAAAGACTCGACTAAATAGACCAAATTTCAAACTTAAATTAAAAATATGTAGTTGTAATTAAAATTATTTCTTTTAACTCTGACGTGTAGCTTACAGCCTAACTAAGCCATTTAAGCTATAAAATTTTGGCAAAAATGTTAAATGAATTTTTTAGAAATTTTTTCCATGCGAACGACTCTAATAAAATGACCAGATATCAAACTTAAATTAAAAATATGTAGTTGTAATTAAAATTATTTCTTTTAAGTGTGACGTGTAGCTTACAGCCTAGCTAAGCCATTTAAGCTAGAAAATTTTGGCAAAAATGCTAAATGAATTTTTTAGAATTTTTTTCCATGCGAACGACTCGAATGGAATGACCAGATTTCGAACTTAAATTAATAATATGTAGTTGTGATTAAATTTATTTCTTTTAACTCTGACGTGTAGCTTAGAGCTTAACTAAGCCATTTAAGCTATAAAATTTTCGCAGAAATGTTAAATGAGTTTTTTTATAAATTTTTCCCATCCGAAAGACTCGAATAAAATGACCAAATTTCAAACTTAAACTAAAAATATGTAGTTGTGATTTAAATTATTTCTTTTAACTCTGACGTGTGGCTTAGAGCCTAACTAAGCCATTTATGCTATAAAATTTTGGCAAAAATGTTAAATGAATTTTTTATAAATTTTTCCCTTTCGAAAGACTTGAATAAAATGTCCAGATTTCAAACTTATATTAAAAATATGTAGTTGTGATTAAAATTATTTCTTATAACTCTGACGTGTAGCTTAGAGCCTAACTAAGCCATTGAAGCTATAAAATTTTGGCAAAAATGTTAAATGAATTTTTTATAAATTTTTCCTATCCGAAAAACTTGAATAAAATGTCCAGATTTCAAACCTAAATTAAAAATATGTAGTTGTGATTAAAATTATTTCTTTTAACTCTGACGTGTAGCTTAGAGCCTTACTAAGCTATATAAGCTATAATATGTTGGCAAAAATGTTGATTGAATTTTTATATAAATTTTTCCCATCCGAGAGACTTGAATAAAATGTCCAGATTTCAAACTTAAATTAAAAATATGTAGTTGTGATTAAAATTATTTCTTTAAACTCTGACGTGTAGCTTAGAGCC
This sequence comes from Philonthus cognatus, assembly GCA_932526585.2. NCBI lineage: Eukaryota > Metazoa > Arthropoda > Insecta > Coleoptera > Staphylinidae > Philonthus > Philonthus cognatus. Next base: position 3,436,172 of record CAKOBO020000020.1, on the reverse strand, counting down.
TAACCAAGCCATTTAAGCTATAAAATTTTGGCAAAAATTTTAAATGAATTTTTTAGAAATGTTTCCTATCCGAAAGACTCGAATAAAATGACCAAATTTCAAACTTAAATTAAAAATATGTAGTTGTGATTAAAATTAGTTCTTTTAACTCTGACGTGTAGCTCACAGCCTAACTAAGCTATTTAAGCTATAAAATTTTGGCAAAAATGTTAAATGAATTTTTTAGAAATTTTTTCCTTGCGAACGACTCGAATAAAATGACCAGATTTCTTAAATTAAAAATATGTAGTTGTAATTAAAATTATTTCTTTTAACTCTGACGTGTAGCTTACATCCTAACTAAGCCATTTAAGCTATAATATTTTGGCAAAAATGTTAAATAAATTTTTTATAAATTTTTTCCATGCGAACGACTCGAATAAAATGACCAGATTTCGAACTTAAATTAAAAATATGTAGTTGTGATTAAATTTATTTCTTTTAACTCTGACGTGTAGCTTAAAGCCTAACTAAGCCATTTAAGCTATAAAATTTTGGCAAAAATGTTAAATGAATTTTTTATAAATTTTTCCCTTCCGAAAGACTTGAATAAAATGTCCAGATTTAAACTTAAATTAAAAATATGTAGTTGTGATTAAAATTATTTCTTATAACTCTGACGTGTAGCTTAAAGCCTAGCTAAGCCATTTAAGCTTGCTGTCATAAATCAAGGTAATCAAATTACCCATAAGGTTGACTCAATTAAAACAAAGTCAACTTCGTACGATTTAGGTATCTTGATTTTCACATCAGGAATTTGATGTACGACGTCAATACAGGGGTATAACTACTGTTGAAGCAGTTGTATTAGTTAAACAAGCCCCCCCTTTCCCTGGGTAAGGAGTGCTGGGGTAGGTCAGGGGGTCCGTTTGGAAATTCTGTAGTTGATGACAAAAGTGGTAAACCTTTCTGTTTATCTTATCACCCAACGTAAAATTGGGTATTGGTAAAAAGATGTAGAAAAGTGGTGGACTATTTGTTTATTAATAGCCCACTCAACTCAAGCTACGCTACGCTTTAAGTGCATACAAGGTATAATTGAGCCGACATTGAATTGTTTAATTTTCTTGATTTTTTACGTCACGTGAGAAATTCTACGTATGACGTCGAAATCAAGGTGATTAAATCACGTACAAGGATGACTTGATTACAGATAGCCGATCTCGTACGATTTAAATTATCTTGATATTTTTGACAAGACGTAGGGACGTAGGTGACGTAAAAATTAGTTTGAAATATGGTCATTTTATTCGAGTCGTTCGGATGGAAAAAATTTATAAAAAATTCATTTAACATTTTCGCCAAAATGTTATAGCTTAAATGGCTTAGTTAGGCTCTAAGCTATACGTCAGAGTTAAAAGAAATAATTTTATTTACAACTACATATTTTTAATTTAAGTTTGAAATCTGGTCATTTTATTCGAGTCGTTAGGATGGAAAAAATTTATAAAAAATGTAGTTAACATTTTTGCCAAAATTTTATTACTTAACTGGCTTAGTTAGGCTTTAAGCTACAAGTCAGAGTTAAAAGAAATAATTTTAATCACAACTACATATATTTAACTTAAGTTTGAAATCTGGTCATTTTATTCGAGTCGTTCGGATGGAAAACATTTATAAAAAATTTATTTACTATTTTTGCTAAAATTTTATAGCTTAAATGGCTTACATAGGCTTTAAACTGTACGTCAGAGTTAAAAGAAATTATTTTATTTACAACTACATATTTTTAATTTAGGTTTGAAATCTGGTCATTTTATTCGAGTCGTTCGCATGGAAAAAAAATTATAAAAAATTCATTTAACATTTTTGCCAAAATTTTATAACTTAAATGGCTTAGTTAGGCTCTAAGCTACACGTCAGAGTTAAAAGAAATAAATTTAATCACAACTACATATTTTTAATTTAAGTTTGAATTATGGTCATTTTATTCGAGTCTTTCGGATGGGAAAAATTTATAAAAACTTCATTTAAGATTTTTTCCAAAATTTTATAGCTTAAATGGCTTAGTTAGGCTCTTAGCTACACCTCAGAGTTAAAAGAAATAAATTTAATCACAACTACATATTTTTAATTTAAGTTTAAATCTGGTCATTTTATTCGAGTCTTTCGGATGGGAAAAATTTATAAAAAATTAATTTAACATTATTTCTAAAATTTTATAGCTTAAATGGCTTAGTTAGGTTTTAAGCTACACGTCAGAGTTAAAAGAAATAAATTTAATCACAACTACATATTTTTAATTTAAGTTTGAAATCTGGTCATTTTATTCGAGTCTTTCGGATTGGAAAAATTTATAAAAAATTCATTTAACAATTATGCCAAAATTTTATAGCTTATATGGCTTAGTTAGGCTTTAAACTCTACGTCAGAGTTAAAAGAAATAATTGTAATTACAAGTACATATTTTTAATTTAAGTTTGAAATCTGGTCATTTTATTCGAGTCGTTCGCATGGAATAAATTTATAAAAAATTCATTTAACATTTTTGATAAAATTTTATAGCTTAAATGGCTTAGTTAGGCTTTAAGCTACACGTCAGAGTTAAAAGAAATAATTATAATCACAACTACATATTTATAATTTAAGTTTGAACTGTGGTCATTTTATTCGAGTCTTTCGCATGGAAAAAATTTATAAAAAATTCAATTAACATTTTTGCCAAAATTTTATAGCTTAAATGGCTTAGTTAGGCTCTAAACTACATGTCAGAGTTAAAAGAAATAAATTTAATCACAACTACATACTTTTAATTTAAGTTCGAAATCTGGTCATTTTATTCGAGTCGTTCGGATAGAAAAAAAATATAAAAAATTCATTTTACATTTCTGCCAAAATGTTATAGCTTAAATGGCTTAGTTAGGCTTTAAGCTACACGTCAGAGTTAAAATAAATAATTTTAATCACAACTACATATTTTTAATTTAAGTTTGAAATCTGGTCATTTTATTCGAGTCGTTAGGATGGAAAAAATTTATAAAAAATGTAGTTAACATTTTTGCCAAAATTTTATTACTTAACTGGCTTAGTTAGGCTTTAAGCTACAAGTCAGAGTTAAAAGAAATAATTTTAATCACAACTACATATTTTTAACTTAAGTTTGAAATCTGGTCATTTTATTCGAGTCGTTCGGATGGAAAAAATTTATAAAAAATGTATTTACTATTTTTGCTACAATTTTATAGCTTAAATGGCTTACATAGGCTTTAAACTGTACGTCAGAGTTAAAAGAAATTATTTTAATTACAACTACATATTTTTAATTTAGGTTTGAAATCTGGTCATTTTATTCGAGTCGTTCGCATGGAAAAAATTTATAAAAAATTCATTTAACATTTTTGCCAAAATTTTATAACTTAAATGGCTTAGTTAGGCTCTAAGCTACACGTCAGAGTTGAAAGAAATAAATTTAATTACAACTACATATTTTTAATTTAAGTTTGAATTCTGGTCATTTTATTCGAGTCTTTTGGATGGGAAAAATTTATAAAAAATTTATTTAACATTTTTTCCAAAATTTTATAGCTTAAATGGCTTAGTTAGGCTCTTAGCTACACGTCAGAGTTAAAAGAAATAAATTTAATCACAACTACATATTTTCAATTTAAGTTTAAATCTGGTCATTTTATTCGAGTCTTTCGGATGGGAAAAATTTATAAAAAATTAATTTAACATTTTTTCTAAAATTTTATAGCTTAAATGGCTTAGTTAGGTTCCAAGCTACACGTCAGAGTTAAAAGAAATAAATTTAATCATAACTACATATTTTTAATTTAAGTTTGAAATCTGGTCATTTTATTCGAGTCTTTCGGATGGGAAAAATTTATAAAAAATTCATTTAACAATTATGCCAAAATTTTATAGCTTATATGGCTTAGTTAGGATTTAAACTCTACGTCAGAGTTAAAAGAAATAATTGTAATTACAAGTACATATTTTTAATTTAAGTTTGAAATCTGGTCATTTTATTCGAGTCGTTCGCATGGAATAAATTTATAAAAAATTCATTTAACATTTTTGATAAAATTTTATAGCTTAAATGGCTTAGTTAGGCTTTAAGCTACACGTCAGAGTTAAAAGAAATAATTATAATCACAACTACATATTTCTAATTTAAGTTTGAACTCTGGTCATTTTATTCGAGTCTTTCGCATGGAAAAAATTTATAAAAAATTCAATTAACATTTTTGCCAAAATTTTATAGCTTAAATGGCTTAGTTAGGCTCTAAACTACATGTCAGAGTTAAAAAAAAAAAATTTAATCACAACTACATACTTTTAATTTAAGTTCGAAATCTGGTCATTTTGTTCGAGTCGTTCGGATAGAAAAAAATTATAAAAAATTCATTTTACATTTTTGCCAAAATGTTATAGCTTAAATGGCTTAGTTAGGCTTTAAGCTACACGTCAGAGTTAAAATAAATAATTTTAATCACAACTACATATTTTTAATTTAAGTTTGAAATCTGGTAATTTTATTCGAGTCGTTCGCATGGAAAAAGTTTATAAAAAATTCATTTAACATTTTTGCCAAAATTTTATAGCTTAAATGGCTTAGTTTGGCTTTAAGCTACACGTCAGAGTTAAAGGAAATAATTTTAATCACAACTACATATTTTTAATTTATTTTGAAATCTGGTTATTTTATTCGAGTCGTTTGGATGGAAAAAATTTATAAAAAATATATTTTACATTTTTGCCAAAATTTTATTACTTAAATGGCTTAGTTAGGCTGTAAGCTACACTTCAGAGTTAAAAGAAATAATTTTAATCACAACTATATACTTTTAATTTAAGTTTGATAAATCCTATATACGAAAATAAATTTAAGGTTGGATGAGCTAATTTTTAGATCTGGAATTAGTTTAGTTTTCTTTGTTTTATTAATAATATGCCTTAAATTAAGAAAAACATTTATTCTAATTTACGATCGATGGTGGATGTGCCGGGCAAATCCGTGGCTGGAAAATCTATGGCTATTTTAACATCGGTTATTGAAATTATAATTTCATTGCAATTTTAGTTGGATTTTTTCATTTATATCTTTTACTCTTCCAAAGAATTCCATTAAATTGTGATTTTTGTGTAATGATGGATTGAGACTTAAAAATGCAATTTTTTGCAATACAAATACATGTTTAATGGTTACTATATGTGCATAATTGCAATCTAATAGCTTTTTAGAAAAAAAATCAAAGTGTTTTTTTTCACAATTAAATTACATAAATTTCCATTGTAATTTAAAATTCAAATTAAAAATAAAACACGAAATATGTTTAGCACATTTATATTTAAATAATTATATTTTAAATTGGAGTTACAATTATACGAAATTTCCAACTATACGGCTCCGACTTCGTCATCACAAAAATACTTAAATTTCGACTCCACAGCTTTGACTCTAACTTCGACTCAGAATTCACAGCACTGGTTCAAACTGTTTTTTATTTACTTCTAAATACTGTTGAATCGTTCAAGTCTTAACCAGTGGCGCTAAGTATATACTTTTAAAATTCAAAATTACTCAAAACAAAAGCCAGTTACAAAAATATTTTTCCTGTAAAAGTTGCTTATTTTTCCAAGACCTTCTCAGTGATACCACTTTTGATCTACCATACCGTTTAAATATCTCGAGTAATTGACATTTTTAAGCAAACTCTCGGCGATGATAACCTTTTTGCCAAAAAAAAAAACAGTATCACCATTCGATTCTTCGCTTTTGTATATACTTGGAAGTAAACACCAACTCCCTTATTTAAAGCGGAATGCTGTATGTTTTATTGCGAATTTGGATTCTACATAAAATTCTATGTAAAAAATCATCAAGTAATATAATCTTTAAACCTAAAGATATTTGACATTTGGTTAAAATTTAGTGCTTTTTCATAATTCACTTAAAAATACGAACAAATAAAAGTCGTAGGGATGCTATGTTTTCTATAAAGAATCAATACTCGAAGGTACCCAATGTTGATAAATTTTTAGAATAAGAAAATACAAAGTGTTCAAAATTTCCTCCCACATTTAGCCAACTTTAAATTAACAAATCTTTTTTTAATTGTGGAGGCTTCTACTTCGTTATACATGTTAATTTAACACAGTAAAACACTTTTAACTTTGTTTGTATAACACAATTTATTTTTATGTGACTGCAGCTTCGGCAAATTCAGCTTGCCATTATCAAACATGAAGTGTCTAAAACTGGAAACAATACGGGTATATATACAAAAAGTGATTACACGAAATCGGATTACAAAACGGCTTTAAAAATGGAGGTATACAGTAGATCACCTGGTCGTTAATTAGGGGGATTCTCGGATTAGCGCTAGCTTTATGTATTTCCAGGGATTCAAGGAGATTCATCTTCCGACCCTTTTCGGCACAAAAGTATGGTTTTCATCTAAGAGATGTTTTGCAAAAGATTTAGTCTAGTATTGAAATTACGACCAGATTGACCAATGTATACTCCTTGACAATCTGTGCATGTTAATTTATATACTCCTAATCTATTACCTTTATCAATTTTGGTTTTACTATTAAAAATATAATTATTAATTTTACAAAATGGTTTGAATGCAATTTCTATATTATGTTTTTTCAAAATATTTTTAATTTGGAAACTAACATTGCCAAAGTAAGTAATTGGTTTGTAAGTTGTACTGTCTGATTTATTTGGTATTCCTGCATACAGTAAATGTTTAATTTGGGAAAATTTATGTTTTTTAATTAGTTTATCAACTAGATCAGGACCATAACCATTATTAATAGCCATGGTCCTAATCAGGCTAACTTCTTTCTCAAAAGAACTATCTGATAAGGGAATTTTAAACGCTCGATTGATCATTGAATTGAAAAAAGCTATTTTATGTTTATAGGGATGTCTGGAGTGGATGAGAATTACTAAGTCTGTGAATGTGGGTTTTCTAAAAATGTCAAATGTTAATCTATTATTTATTTTAGTGATGGAGAGGTCAAGATATTTAATGTTGTTGTTAATTCCTGTTTCTACTGTGAATTTTATTCTGGGATGTAGGTTATTAATGTAATCTAAAAATTGGTTAAGATGTCTATCTGTACCCTGGAAACAAGCTAGTATATCATCGACGTAACGGTGCCACAATTCGTCGATGATATACTAGCTTGTTTCCAGGGTAAGTGAATTATAAAAAAGCATTAAATTTTAATCAAATATCTGGAGGTTAGTTACTTAATGATATTTGTTATAGAATTTTATTTAAAATCAAATAAAAAATATACTATTTTATAAGAAAATAAGGGAGTTAGTATTTACTTTCGGTTTAACCCGAAGTCGTATAGTCTTAAAAAATTTTCATTCAAACTAACACACGTTTATATTGAATCCGAACATTTCATTACAATATATTAATTGGAAGTCTATATAGTTTTAGTGTGCGGTTTCGCTGGAATATGCTGTATATATACATTTATATAGACAGACAGTTTTATGTAACACCGAACATGCAAAAATGTAATCAATGTAAATTGTCCTATGCTCGATGTGTGCTGGGACGCATCAAAGCATTGAGTGCGATGTGATTAGCTACTATTTTAAATTGTAATATAGTCAATCCAATTTACACTCTTCCCTTTAAAAATAAATTAAATCTGTCAGTTATCGCAAGCAAGTAATATTTGCTGTTCTAGCACTTAAAGCGGAAGTAGACGAAGAAAGGAGAGTGGGACATATTAATAATGTGTACAAAGGAGGAAAATATTTTTCTGGTAAACTTATACCATTGAGAAAACAGTTCAAGAAATTCCCATAATTTATTTTCTATACATGGAGAAAACAGTTCAATGAATTACCATAATTTATTTTCTGTAAAATTTTCTGATTAACCAATACCATTTATTTCAACCATTTCGAACCTTGATATTATCGGAAAAAATGAAATTAAACAATGTCGAAGAGTTCCCAATGGTATACTTACTATTGCAAAATCATTTTATATTTAAAAATTCTCTGTGCACAAGAGTTCTACAAGAATTTAAATTTAGGTCCTACAAATTCCAACATTACTACTTACTGTATGACAAAATTAAGCGATAACATGTTTGTAAAATTGTATTTAATTTGTTAAACTAAACAATTAAATGTTGCGAAAATTGTGTTTACTGATGAAGCGTTTATATCTTCTTACCTTCTTTAACTAGTATATTACTGATTAAAAATATAACAAAAGTTGATAAGCATTCCGTTGAACTAAAATATTCATAATACAACATATTGTGGTTGACATAATAATTACAATTAAAAATCGAAGTCAATCACATAGTACCCAATGCTTTGATGCGTCCCAGTACACATCGAACATAGGATAATTAACTTTGAGTACATTCTAGCATGTTCGGTGTTACATAAAATTCTCTGTATACAGAGAGTTTTATGTAACACCGAATATGCCAAAAAAAATTTTACGTAGAATCCAGTGGTGTACTTAAAAAAAAATAGAGATGTTTTAATTTTTGAGATATTATCAAAACTAGTGTTTTCTTAAATGGGACACCCTGTATCTAAGTACCTCTAAAAATCGTATTTTTTTGGGATTGGATCTTGGATCTTGGAATAGCTAAAATACCAAAAAACAAAAAAAGAGATTTTCTAGATGGCCATGAGTTGATTTCTGTAAGCTTTTGTTTTTGTTTGTTTACATGTCATAAAATTCAATATTAATTACGTATTGATTTTGATATTCCGTTGTTAACGAAATATTTTCGATTATATTTCTTTAAAAAAGCAGTCTAAAATGAATATTTTTATAAACTATAAAAATTAAACATTTTGGGTGCTATATTGAGGGTAATGAAAATAAAGACGCCGCTTTAAACCGATATTTTGAGCGTTATCCGGACCGACGACAGCCAAAAAAAGAAATATTTCAAATATATTTATATCATAATTTAAGTCAGTATAGATATACGGTATCTAGCCGAAATATTGAGAAATATATTCGCACAAGTAAATTAATCGTTTTAAAACGTTAAGCAAGCATACGTATAAACCGTATAAAATAATAAAGGGTTATAACTTGCATCCTGGAGATGAAGAGTGGCGTTTAGAATTTTTAATCGACAGAACAATCGATATTGGTCAAACATAAATCCTCATCAGACGGTTGCCAGGATGGAACAAGGACAGAATAAGGATGGAACAAGAACGGTTTGGCTTTTAACTATAGGATATTTAATGAAAATTTGAATGCTGAAGAATAAATTCAAATTTTGGAATAATGTGTAATAATCGAGTTGCATATCATGCCATTGGCTATAAGAAATAGTGTTTATTTACAACAAGACGGTGTTCCAGCACACATTAGCCATATGGTAGGGCACTTACTTACTGCCAATTTTGGCCTAAACGTTTAATTTACTTGTCCAATATATTTCTCAATATTATGGCTAGATACTATCGCATCTTTATTTTCCTTTTTGTAAATCTTTCCTAATGATCCACACTCACTTCAATTGTGATATAATCTTTGAAATATTTCATTTTCTATCTGTCGTGGGCCCTGATAACGCTTAAAATATAGATCTAAAGCTGCGTCTTTATTTTCATGCCGGCTATATTAAGGGTAATGAAAATAAAGACCAAAAATGTTCAATTTTTCATAGTTATAAAAAGCATTTATTTTAGACTCCTTTTTTATTACGTAATACGTAATTAATCTTGAATTTTAAGACATGTTAACAAACAAGAACAAACGCTTAAAGAATTCAATTCATGGCCATCTAGAAAATATATCTTTTTTGTTTTTTGGTATTTTAGCTATTTAGGAAAAAACAAAATATTAAGTGTTACATATTGTTGTAATCACAAGAAAAATAGCAATTTTTGAGGTACTCAGATACATGGTGTCCCATTTAATAAAGTTTTGATAATATCTCAAAAATTCTAACATCTATATTTTTTTAAGTACGCCACTGGATTCTACGTAAAAAGTCATATAACTTTTGTATTTAAATTTTGTTTGTATCTTCCTCCATACATAACCGAGTCATAAGAGATAATAAAAATGGGCAGATTTTGAAAATCACCCTGTATCTTCTAAACCAATCTAGTTAGTAAAGATCTGATAGCGCTATTGAACTAAACACTAAAAAAGAAAATGAGACACATATCTTAGTTTTTTTGTATCTCGTACCGTTTAGCCTATATCCTATAATATCAACGAATAAAAAAACCACCCTGTAGGTACATTGGGTTGACTTTATTATAATTGGACATAGTAGCCAATCACATCACACTCAATGCTTTGATGCGTCCCAGAATAAATCGAACATAAAAAAATGTACATTGAAAATTTTCCAGCATGTTGGGTGTTACATAAAATTCTCTGTATATAATATATATATTTATATATATACATATATATATATATATATATATATATATATATATATATATATATATATATATATATACCGAGTGTCTGGGATAAGGGGCGAACATAGGAATTTAACATGTAAAATTAAATTTGTGTAATTATTAGCCCCCTATTAATTTTAGAGAAAAATCGTATAGGAATATTTTTTTAGAGAATTAAAAACTGTATTAAATGTATCCATTTAATTTAAGTTTGTACCAGAATCCACCATCAATGTCATCAGAAGATACTACTAGTGGATGAAGAAAGCAAGCGTGTATTCTGTAAAATAATGCAGGATCGATCAAACACAGACCGAAACTTTTTGCAGTCTATCTGTTTTACTGATGAATGCACCTTCACTCTTAATAACGAGCCCAACACACAGAACACGCGATACTGGACCCAGAAAAATCCACGGATACGCTTGCAAACTAGAACCCAGTTCCCGCAAAAATAAATATTTGGGCTGGTATTTTTAACAATAATATTATTGGGCCATTTAAAATTTATGGAAATTTAAATTCGAATTCTTATTTAGACCTTTTAATCGACCAGGTTGGCCCTGCGTTAGAAGAAGTTGCACGTGAAAATCAGGAGATATGGTATCAGCATGATGGATGTCCGGCCCATTATGGTTTAAATGTGAGAGAATATTTAAATGCTAATTTTCCCAATTGTTGGATTGGTCGCGGTGGCACTATCAACTGGCCACCAAGATCTCCTGATTTAACACCACGCGATTTCTTTTTATGGGGTGACCTGAAAAAACAAAATTTATAAAAAACAGATTAATTACAGATAGGCAGTTGGCTAATGAAAGGCAGGCATTTTATAACAGATAGGGTTATTGTTTACACTAGAATGGAGAACTTTTTGAGTACTTGCTCTAACATTTCCCATTGGGCGTAGATACAGTAAAATAAAAATTTAAACAAAAATAAATCACGAACTGTTTGTAATCTGACACCACTATAAATTATCTTGATAATAAATTAATTACCATTCTTTCATTAATTACGGGTTATTATTATGATTTATCCCAAATGACAAGCATGCATTATTATTTTTCATCATTTCAATTTCTTTGGTAGCATTTTGATAATATGTATTCTTGTACAAACCTAAATTAAATCGATACATTTAATACAGTTTTTAATACTCTAAAAAATATTCCTTTGCGATTTTTCTCTGAAATGAATAGGAGAGATAATAATTACACATATTTAATTTTACCTGTTAAATTCCTATGTTCGCCCCCTATCCCAGACACTCGGTATATATACAAGGTGGCCAGAAAAGGTGTGATAATCTTCAGGTAGAGTGGGTCATTGATTAATTTCAAGCAGAAAATGTAAGTAAAAAATTATTGTATTGTGGTTTATAACTCCTCACGAGCCAATTTAAAGAAATGTAAATTTGGCAACAATGGATCAAACAAGGGTTTAATTTAATAATAATCATAAATTTAACAAATCTACAAAAATTAATATTTGAAGTATACATCAAAAATGAAAGATTAAAGTAAATGTTCAAATTGATAACCATCCGTTTCTAAGCAGATCTGGAGCCGTCGTGGGATAGAATTAATTACTCGGAGCAACATCTCTTCAGTAATTAATTCCACTGCAACACGAATTCTATTCATGACGTCTACATTGTCCACTGAAGGTGTTGCATACACCTTTTCTTTTAAAAATCCCCAAACGAAAAAATCAAGTGGATTCATATCCGGCGACCTTGCTGGCCATAGTATGGGTCCATTGCGCCCAATCCATCTATTTGGAAAATGTTCGTAGTAGATAGGAATACCCGATTCCTCGCCCACCACAGCACCACAGTGGTCTAGCGGTCCAGCCTCCCAGCATCCAGCATCCCCCGCAGATTCATCCCCCTCCCAGCATCCCCGCAGATTCATCCCCCGAGATGAGCATCCCCCGAGATGAGCATCCCCCGCAGATTCATCCCCCGAGATGAGCATCCCCCTCCCAGCATCCCCCGCAGATTCATCCCCCGAGATGAGCATCCCCCTCCCAGCATCCCTTCACAGATTCATCTTTCGAGATTAGCATCCACCACAGATTCATCTTCCGAGATTAGCATCCACCACAGATTCATCCTCCGAGATTAGCATCCACCACAGATTCATCTTCCCATCTTCCGAGATTAGCATCCACCACCACCTCAACGCCATCTAGCGGCTTAAAGCACAACTATGAAAATGTAAGTATACATCAGCGCCATCTAGCGGCTTAAGGCACAACTATGAAAATGTAAGTATACAGCAACGCCATCTAAGAACAAAAAGTTCAACTATGAAAAATGTAAGTGAATGAATGGTTGCAGCACTTATACACAGTGCCATCTATTATTTAAACGTTCAACTATAAATAGAAATCACGATAGGGAAGATTTATCGCTTAAAAAGTTCAATCAATACAAAATATGTTTAGATAAAAAAAAAATAAGTTGATATAATATAAAATAAGAATATTTATTAATATAATATTTATAATATATATTATTTCTAATTATTTGATTTGAGTTATGTGGAGTATTTAATCACAATGAAAAAAACTGTTTTTATTCCTTACTTCACTTTTATTTTTATGTGTTAGATGTACATTTCGAGTGCTAAGCACTCATTATCAATCATTGATAATGAGTGCTTAGCACTCGAAATGTACATCTAACACATAAAAATAAAAGTGAAGTAAGGAATAAAAACAGTTTTTTTCATTGTGTATATATTATTTATTTTCTTCTTTTTCCTCCCGATCTTCTTCATCGCGCTCTTCACACCATGCTCGAATCTAATAAAAAACAGAAATTAAAAAATTAGTGATCAATGTTTACGAGATAATCATGAAGATTAACATACTTTTCCTTTTAATTTTATCGCCTTTTCTTCAGGCATAAAATCAAGGATTCCATCCATGTAATCATCTAATTTTAATTTTACAAAATCTGATGCCAGTATCTCAATGTTGTGGTGGACGTCACAATAATCATGACAGCACTCGATACCGCGTTCATAGGCAGCCTCCATCCTATCTAACTCCTCTCTGGAGTGGATGCTTCCCCACCGATTCCCCTCATGAATAATGTCCGTGTACCGAACTTCCATACGATCAATAACCTAGATCATAAAATAATATAAATTATATCTTAAAATGCTATATGATAATTGATTAATTAAGTAACACACTTTATTACAATCAATTAAATATATTATTGTATATATTATTGTCACGGCGCTCCTCTCATCAACAGCTTTAGTAACTTCAACGTACGCAGCCCACATAGTAATATATTAGTTTAAGTGCAAGAACTGAATTGACTGATAAAATAAAATGTAGAATATTATATAACACAAAACTTTCCAATTTTGAGGACATAATGTACGTCACAAACTACTTAATTGCTAGAAAGGTAACCATTTCAAGAACAAACTATCATGACGCATGTTCGATTTAATATTAGAAATTTATTCGAGACTTGCTAAAATATTTGAAGGACGATTTCACATTAATGACACTGGAAAGTTACAGAAAATGAAGACCTTCAATGACACTTGTACGATTTAATATAAGAAATTTGTTCGAGACGTTTCCAATGTTGTGATTTCTTTTTGGAGAATGCAATGACGTCAATCATTAATGACACTGGAAAGTTACAGAAAATTAAAACCTTCCAGAACGCATGTTAAGGAGATGAAATCTGGAATGATTCTTCTAGGACAATCCACATACTCGCTCAACAAATCGAATACAAAAAGTGTGTCCATTGGAATTAGCCCGACTGCGGGATTCATACCTATAGTCAAAGTATGGGGTACAAATTCATCCTCATGCGTCATCTTCTTCACAATCGAAGAGTGGAAGCAATTTTCCACAATCAACTTCCATGATATAAGAATGGGGCAGCCCATACATATAGACCAACACAAAATAACTGCAAAACCGTACCGAAACATCACCACAATATGGATTCAACAGAGAGATTTAATCGTGGTCCTCGCCAAAGAGACAATCGATATATTATTAGCACTTAAAAATCTAATCGATTGTAAATTAGAAATATTGTGCGAGTGTGAATTTAAATCTTATTACGACAAAATTTTAAACAGTTGTGTAAATATGTCCGGAGATTTACATGCAAATGTAAATATATTGTTATTAAAAAAAAATATTCTGAAAATGAGATGAATTCATATCTCATGATGGAGTGCCTCCACGTATGCTTAAATAAAATATTGTACGATATTGAAATGTTTTAATAAATATTGAAAAAAATGTATCACTTTTTTATATTAAATGAAAGACGAAATTATATTAAATAAAAATTTATTATTATATATAATGTTTTTATTTTCTATCCAACTATTATGAGAATTATCATGTCCTAGCCATTTAACCACACTTTTGCCCCCTTTTTTGCGTAAAATTTTCTCCACTAAGTAAACGTCTGGATGATTTACAAGCTGTAGTTCTTCATTATAAAATGCTCCCTGGATGGGTCTCTGATCCATATCTTCAAGTAAGTATGATGCTGGATTGGTGTTTTGTGTGGATATAATCTTAAATAATTCAGCAGACCAATTCGGTGTGTATCCTTTTTCAAATAATGCTTTTTGTTTACTTATTCGAACAATATCTCCAACATCAAAATTACGTTTACCGGAAATTTTAGTATGTGAATAAACGGTATTGAGCAAATGGTGTTCATTTTTCTTGCTAACATCACAAGGTCTCATCTTAGTGGTGCTATTATATTCATCAGTAACATTAAAGCACTCGTTCGAAACTTCAAATTGAACTATTTTATAAAATTGACGACTAATGCCCGAAAATTACTTAAAACAAAAATTCCCTGATAATCATTAAAACAAGGAAAGTCAGAGAAAAGTCAGGGAATTTAATTCAAATTGACCAAAACACTGAAAGAAAACCTTTTTAAATAAGATGTAAAAAGTAACTAAATATACATAAATGATAAAAAATATAAAATTTATTGACATTTAACAAGAATCATGAAGAATTATAATATTACAAAAGTAAATTAAAATAAAAAATCATGAAAAAATATGAATACTGACAATAATTATAAACATTTGGAAAATTGTTAGTCAAAAACACATAATATTAATTGGGTATTGTTCATTTTTGAAGATTTCTAATTCTAGTTTATTTTATCAATTAGGTTTTTTAGCGTTGACAACATTTATTCTTGTCATGTTAACAATTTTCATGATTATTCCCATGATAAATTATATAAATTTAGACATTAATAAATTATATAAATTTAGACATTAATAAATTCTATGATAAAATAAACTGGAAATGACAGAATCTTCTACATTGAACATTATACAAATAATATTCATTAGCTGGAATTTTTAATTGTTTAATATATATAATTTTCATATGTAATTTAATATTTTTAGTTAGTACTATATTATGTATTTTTTAAATGGACTTTGTTGACTGAATAAATAAAAAAAACGTTAAAATTAAATAAATCATTCAAATCAACTTAATTAGCAAAAACTGTTTATATTGACAAATTTAAGAATAATACGACGTCAACAATATTAATTAAAATAATCAACAAAACTTGTAAAATCAAATAGGACCAACGTTGGCAAATGCTATTCCAAATTTATACTTGTAACTCTAATTTTGGTGTATCGATAAAACTCATAGATGTGATTCTAAACAAAACGTCAAATCAATAAAAAAATTGTCAAACAAATCAAAATCAAAAATATATACGTATATGAATATTCTAAAAGTTGGCAAAAAAACATAAACTTTCAATAACATTGTCAATATAAACAAACATTATCAAATACGTATCAAAATCTTCAAAGTCGATAAAAAAAGTATAATTATACTTTTAGTAAAAAAATTATACGTTTAGCAAAAAAAATGATAAAATTCAACTGTATCTACAAAAGTTTACATATTTTTCAAATTTAACAACCAACATCTCAAAAATTAAAAGTTTTAAATTTAAAAAAATATTTGTATTTTATATAAAAAGCAAATATTTACCAAATAAAAATAGAAGGTAGCCAGAAAATGAATGAAAAGCTTTACGTAGTACGAGTACATACAAAATTTAAAAAAATTATAAATTATTTTTTTTAAATTTAAAACAAAAATAATTAAAGTCTAAAAAAAAATATTGTATGATTATTCAATAAGTCTTACAAGGCCATTAATATGAAAAATATGTGACTAGAAGTTGTTTTTAATATTTTGTATAAACTTATTGCCATCGACTAAACATTGTAGATGTCTGGACCAAATTCATTTGATACAACAACTAAAAATGGATTAGGATTCCACTTGAAATTACAAGTTGATAATAAACTATGTCGGTAAATGTAACGGAACAATCCTAATGAATTAATTGAACGATTGTGGTTACTTTGGGCGTCAACATTTTCATTTAATATATTAAAGAATAAGAAAAATCATTATTATTAAATTGTTTTTATTTATTTTTTTGTAATTGTATACTTTTCATTTTTATATTAAACTAGTATAATAAAAAAAAATATCAATAAAAAAATAAATAAATAAAAGCGTCTCTCAGCCTGTCTCTCCGCAAATAAAGGCGTCTCTCAGTCTGTCTCTCAGCACATAAAAGAGTCTCTCAGCCTGTCTCTCAGCACATAAAAGCGTCTCTCAGCCTGTGTCTTAGCACATAAAAGCGTCTCTCAGCCTGTCTCTTAGCAAATACAAGCGTCTCTCAGCACATAAAAGCGTCTCTCAGCGTATAAAAGTATCTCTTTAAAGTACTCATCAGTAGTACTATTTCAATCTCGAAGAGAGAAAATAAATATTTGCTTAACATATAGCAACAATTCTGAAGAATTTTTCAATTAGTATAATCATTTGTTGCTGTTAAAGATTTTATATAAAATACAAATATTTTTTTAAATTTAAAACTTTTAATTTTTGAGATGTTGGTTGTTAAATTTGAAAAATATGTAAACTTTTGTAGATACAGTTGAATTTTATCATTTTTTTTGCTAAAAGTATAATTTTTTTACTAAAAGTATAATTATACTTTTTTTATCGACTTTGAAGATTTTGATACGTATTTGATAATGTTTGTTTATATTGACAATGTTATTGAAAGTTTATGTTTTTCTGCCAACATTTAGAATATTCATATACGTATATATTTTTGATTTTGATTTGTTTGACAATTTTTTTATTGATTTGACGTTTTGTTTAGAATCACATCTATGAGTTTTATCGATTCACCAAAATTAGAGTTACAAGTATAAATTTGGAATAACATTTGCCAACGTTGGTCCTATTTGATTTTACAAGTTTTGTTGATTATTTTAATTAATATTGTTGACGTCGTATTATTCTTAAATTTGTCAATATAAACAGTTTTTGCTAATTAAGTTGATTTGAATGATTTATTCAATTTTAACGTTTTTTTTTTTATTTATTCAGTCAACAAAGTCCATTTAAAAAATACATAATATAGGACTAACTAAAAATATTAAATTACATATAAAAATTATATATATTAAACAATTAAAAATTCCAACTAATGAATATTATTTGTATAATGTTCAATGTAGAAGATTCTGTCATTTCCAGTTTATTTTATCATAGAATTTATTAATGTCTAAATTTATATAATTTATTAATGTCTAAATTTATATAATTTATCATGGGAATAATCATGAAAATTGTTAACATGACAAGAATAAATGTTGTCAACGCTAAAAAACCTAATTGATAAAATAAACTAGAATTAGAAATCTTCAAAAATAAACAATACCCAATTAATATTATGTTTTTTTGACTAACAAATTTCCAAATGTTTATAATTATTGTCAGTATTCATATTTTTTCATGATTTTTTATTTTAATTTACTTTTGTAATATTATAATTCTTCATGATTCTTGTTAAATGTCAATAAATGTTATATTTTTTATCATTTATGTATATTTAGTTACTTTTTACATCTTATTTAAAAAGGTTTTCTTTCAGTGTTTTGGTCAATTTGAATTAAATTCCCTGACTTTTCTCTGACTTTCCTTGTTTTAATGATTATCAGGGAATTTTTGTTTTAAGTAATTTTCGGGCATTAGTCGTCAATTTTATAAAATAGTTCAATTTGAAGTTTCGAACGAGTGCTATAATGTTATTGATGAATATAATAGCACCACTAAGATGAGACCTTGTGATGTTAGCAAGAAAAATGAACACCATTTGCTCAATACCGTTTATTCACATACTAAAATTTCCGGTAAACGTAATTTTGATGTTGGAGATATTGTTCGAATAAGTAAACAAAAAGCATTATTTGAAAAAGGATACACACCGAATTGGTCTGCTGAATTATTTAAGATTATATCCACACAAAACACCAATCCAGCATCATACTTACTTGAAGATATGGATCAGAGACCCATCCAGGGAGCATTTTATAATGAAGAACTACAGCTTGTAAAACATCCAGACGTTTACTTAGTGGAGAAAATTTTACGCAAAAAAGGGGGCAAAAGTGTGGTTAAATGGCTAGGACATGATAATTCTCATAATAGTTGGATAGAAAATAAAAACATTCTGTAATATATAATAATAAATTTTTATTTAATATAATTTCGTCTTTCATTTAATATAAAAAAGTGATACATTTTTTTCAATATCGTACAATATTTTATTTAAGCATAAGTGGAGGCACTCCATCATGAGATATGAATTCATCTCATTTTCAGAATATATTTTTTTAATAACAATATATTTACATTTGCATGTAAATCTCCGGACATATTTACACAACTGTTTAAAATTTTGTCGTAATAAGATTTAAATTCACACTCGCATAATATTTCTAAATTACGATCGATTAGATTTTTAAGTGCTAATAATATATCGATTGTCTCTTTGGCGAGGACCACGATTAAATCTCTCTGTTGAATCCATATTGTGGTGATGTTTCGGTACGGTTTTGCAGTTATTTATATTAAATTAATGATGTTTCGGTACGGTTTTGCAGTTATTTTGTGTTGGTCCATATGTATGGGCTGCCCCATTCTTATATCATGGAAGTTGATTGTGGAAAATTGCTTCCACTCTTCGATTGTGAAAAAGATGACGCATGAGGATGAATTTGTACCCCATACTTTGACTATAGGTATGAATCCCGCAGTCGGGCTAATTCCAATGGACACACTTTTTGTATTCGATTTGTTGAGCGAGTATGTGGATTGTCCTAG
Source organism: Philonthus cognatus (assembly GCA_932526585.2). Taxonomy (NCBI): domain Eukaryota; kingdom Metazoa; phylum Arthropoda; class Insecta; order Coleoptera; family Staphylinidae; genus Philonthus; species Philonthus cognatus. The sequence goes on along the minus strand of CAKOBO020000020.1, from coordinate 3,416,485 downwards.
AAGAATCATTCCAGATTTCATCTCCTTAACATGCGTTCTGGAAGGTTTTAATTTTCTGTAACTTTCCAGTGTCATTAATGATTGACGTCATTGCATTCTCCAAAAAGAAATCACAACATTGGAAACGTCTCGAACAAATTTCTTATATTAAATCGTACAAGTGTCATTGAAGGTCTTCATTTTCTGTAACTTTCCAGTGTCATTAATGTGTAATCGTCCTTCAAATATTTTAGCAAGTCTCGAATAAATTTCTAATATTAAATCGAACATGCGTCATGATAGTTTGTTCTTGAAATGGTTACCTTTCTAGCAATTAAGTAGTTTGTGACGTACATTATGTCCTCAAAATTGGAAAGTTTTGTGTTATATAATATTCTACATTTTATTTTATCATTCAATTCAGTATTTGCACTTAAACTAATATATTACTATGTGGGCTGCGTACGTTGAAGTTACTAAAGCTGTTGATGAGAGGAGCGCCGTGAACAATGTAAGTACAATAATATATTTATTTGATTGTAATAAAGTGTGTTACTTAATTAATCAATTATCATATAGCATTTTAAGATATAATTTATATTATTTTATGATCTAGGTTATTGATCGTATGGAAGTTCGGTACACGGAGAGAGGAGTTAGATAGGATGGAGGCTGCCTATGTACGCGGTATCGAGTGCTGTCATGATTATTGTGACGTCCACCACAACATTGAGATACTGGCATCAGATTTTGTAAAATTAAAATTAGATGATTACATGGATGGAATCCTTGATTTTATGCCTGAAGAAAAGGCGATAAAATTAAAAGGAAAAGTATGTTAATCTTCATGATTATCTCGTAAACATTGATCACTAATTTTTTAATTTCTGTTTTTCATTAGATTCGAGCATGGTGTGAAGAGCGCGATGAAGAAGATCGGGAGGAAAAAGAAGAAAATAAATAATATATATTATAAATATTATATTAATAAATATTCTTATTTTATATTATATCAACTTATTTTTTTTATCTAAACATATTTTGTATTGATTGAAATTTTTAAGTGATAAATCTCCCCTATCGTGATTTATATTTATAGTTGAATGTTTAAATAATAGATGGCACTGTGTATAAGTGCGGCAACCATTCATACACTTCCATTTTTCATAGTTGAACTTTTTGTTCTTAGATGGCGTTGCTGTATACTTACATTTTCATAGTTGTGCTTTAAGCCGCTAGATGGCGCTGATGTATACTTACATTTTCATAGTTGTGCTTTAAGCCGCTAGATGGCGTTGAGGTGGTGGTGGATGCTCATCTCGGAAGATGGGAAGATGAATCTGTGGTGGATGCTAATCTCGGAGGATGAATCTGTGGTGGATGCTAATCTCGGAAGATGAATCTGTGGTGGATGCTAATCTCGAAAGATGAATCTGTGAAGGGATGCTGGGAGGGGGATGCTCATCTCGGGGGATGAATCTGCGGGGGATGCTGGGAGGGGGATGCTCATCTCGGGGGATGAATCTGCGGGGGATGCTGGGAGGGGGATGAATCTGCGGGGGATGCTGGGAGGGGGATGAATCTGCGGGGGATGCTGGGAGGGGGATGCTGGATGCTGGGAGGCTGGACCGCTGGACCACTGTGGTGCTGTGGTGGGCGAGGAATCGGTTATTCCTATCTACTGTTCGTCCAACCATTCTCTTGAAATTCTTGCTGTATGAGGTGGTGCACCATCATGCATGTACAGCATGTTGTTTACTAAATTTAGTGGAACATTCTCCAAAACTTCTAAAATATTTACATAATTTTAGGCATTTAATCTTTGATGAATAAAAAAAGGGCCATTTACACGTAAATTTAGAATACCAAGCCAGACGTTAACTGAAAATTTCCTTTGATGTCCCATTTCTCTAACCGCCCGAGGATTTTCTTCTGCCCAAAAGTGTGTAATTGATTGTAAGTTCTATTGATTTTTTCCAAAATAATAGAAAATAACACTAATTTCCAGAGATACGTTTAATATTTTAACGACCTCGTGAGATGTTACGAGGAAGAATACAATATTTTTTTATTTAGATATTTTATCCAAAATTAATCAACGAATCACACCACCTGAAGATTATCACATCTTTCTGGCCACCTTGTATATATATATTTATTTTTAGGTTTTCGCGAGCAAAATATAACTGGCTGGAGTTTTTTGGGCTGCTTTCTCGCGTTAATTGATTTATTTGCACTCTACGTTTCGGCAACATCACTTCTGCCATCTTCAGGAGCTTTTTTATATACTGAGTGATAGATGTCACGTTTACTGTCAGTACATTTGTTTTGTAAACTAGGGACTTGTAGTCTAGATCTGCTGCGTGTTATTGGTCCACTCGATGTAGAAGGTGCTAAAATTTCTTGGTTTGTATCCGATGTATCTGCATTGTTGAAATTACTTGAATTTGTCTGAATATTTCGAAAATTGTTAAATATTGAGGCAAGTCATTTTTATGTTGTTTTATTATATTCATCAAAGGTTTCCATGTGGTTTGTAATCTTGTGCCATCATCGTTCTACCCGCAGACAAGGGAAATTCCACAGTTATAATGAACTGGAATGATTACAACAACAAGATGTGTGAGCTTTTAGATGACCCAACATACAAAAAATCAGCATCCGATCCAACCACATACCTGGAAAAAATGACTAAAAACAAAATTAAAGCCGCTAACTTACCTGACGACGTGAAAAAAATAATTACACCTAGAGAAAAGTCATCGGTGTGCCCTAAATTGTACGGTCTTCCAAAAATTCACAAAGAAGGTGTTCCCTTACGACCAATTGTAAGTGCAATCGGATCGCCCACACATGAATTATCCAAATTTATAGCAAAACAATGGCAACCTTTTTCGGAACAAATGCACTCATGTGTAAAAAACTCTTCTCATCTCCTGGAAATTATTCACGATATTAAATTGGAGAGTGACGACCTCCTTATCAGTTTCGATGTTAAATCCCTATTCACAAAAGTACCCATTAAAGAAGCTCTAAAAATAATAGAAGAGAAACACAGTCCTCCGAAGAATATTATAGAATTGGCAAACCTGTGTCTTACCTCCTACATACTTTAGCTATAACAACCTAAAGTACAAACAAATGGAAGGTGCTCCGATGTGTTCACCACTATTACCAATTGTAGCTAATCTTTACATGGAGTTTTTTTAAGAGAAAGCTTTGAGCAGTTATAATTTAAAACCAAAACTATGGTTAAGATATGTTGATGACAAATTACTAATGTGTCATCAACATATCTTACCCATAGTTTTAGTTTTAAATTATGACTGCTCAAAGCTTTCTCTTCAAAAAAGTCCATGGTAGAAACAATGCAGACATGTTTTTGGACTATTTGAATAGAATTCACCCTAACATTCAATTTACCATGGAAATAGAACAAAATGACAAACTTCCGTTTTTAGATATTTTGCTTTACAAAACATCAAATGGTAACCTGGGACATTCTGTTTGTAGAAAAAAACTCACACAAATCGATACCTAAGCGCCGACTCACATCATCATCCTGCTCAAATTAGTTCAGTAGCCAAAACATTAATTACATGTTCTTTCAAACTCACAGATCAAAACAACATACTTTCGGAAATAAATACACTCAAATTCATTTTGAAATCAAACAAATTCCAAGAAAACACAACAAACAAACTAATTGACAGGGCCAATATACCAAAACCTCTAAACGTTATAAACACAGATTACTCGAACACAATATCTCTTCCTTATATAAAAGGAGTTACAGACAAAATTTCGAATATTTTTAGAAAATTCAACATACATACATCGTTCAAACCATATCTTACGATAAAACAACTTTTACGTAGCCCTAAAGACAACATTCTCCAAAAAACAAGGAATATACAAAATTCCCTGTAAAGACTGCCATAAATCATATATCGGCAAAACCAACAGAAGAATTAGCGTCAGACGAGAAGAACATAAATTGGCTATAAAAAATCACGACCAAAATTCCTTATTATTCCAACATAAATTTGATACAGACCATAATATAGATTTTGAAAATACTTCGGTAATTAGTTCTATCGCAAAATTTGAAGAAAGAATCGTACGGGAAGCCATAGAAATAGAAAAACATCCTTTGTGCCTCAACAAACGAGATGATGGCACAAGATTACAAACCACATGGAAAACTTTGATGAATATAATAAAACAACAAAAAAATTACTTTCCTCCAATTTTTAACAGTTTTCGGAATATTCAGACAAATTCAAGTAATTTCAACAATGCAGATACATCGGACATAAATCAAGAAATTTTAGCATCTTCTACATCGAGTGGACCAATAACACGCAGCAGATCTAGACTACAAGTCCCTAGTTTACAAAACAAATGTACTGACAGTGAACGTGACATCTATCACTCAGTATATAAAAAAGCTCCTGAGGATGGCAGAAGTGATGCTGCTGAAACGTAGAGCGCAAATAAATCAATTAACGCGAGAAAGCAGCCCAAAAAACTCCAGTTAGGCAGACCTTTGCTTAATTTGATTATCGTAAAAAAATCAGACTTTGGCAACAAGTTCCAGCTCTAGTGCGTCAACTTCAAATATTCGTAGTACCAAAACGAGAACATTTAATCCAGATATATACTTGAAAAACAGAATTTTTTTGCTTTCCATGTGTTTTGTTTGGAGGCGAGGTTACTTGGACGTATATAGTGCATATGTGGGACAAAATTAAAACACACGATAAATCGAAAGTGCATATAAGTAATGTTTTCAGTTTGTCTATGCTTGGAAAGACAAACATATTAACTCAATTAAGTTCGGCTTATAGACAAACAATTGCTGCGCATAATGAGCAAGTGGACAAAAATAGGTACGTGTTAAATATTATTATTAACTGTATTCGATTTTGTGGTGCACTAGAATTGGCCTTAAGGGGTCATGATGAAACCGAATAATCATACAATAAAGCAGTATTTCGAGAATTGATAAATTTTAGTGCAGTTTTGGACAGGATTTAAACGATCATTTGTCCAAAGCGGCTGTTTTTAAAGGGACTTCTAAAACAATTCAAAATGATTTACTAGAATGCATGCTTAATGTTTATCATGAAGAAGTGTCAAAAGAAATAAAGCATATAGACTGTGTTGCAGTTATCGCGGATGAAACTACGGATGTGGCGAGCAAATTCCAACTTGTTGTCTTATTGCGATACATTGTTGGGACTGAACCAGTAGAACGATTTTGGAATTTTGTGAATCCTATCGGTCACGATGCTGTTTCAATCTCAAATTGCATTTTGAAGGAAATCGCCCCGCTAATTAGTGATACTCCAGCTAATATCACAAAGTTATGATGGGGCTTCAGTCATGAGCGGAGGCCTAAACGGGGTTCAAAAAATAAAGAAAAGTATCCTTTCGCGTACTATGTACACTGTTACGCTCACCAAATTAACTTAATTATGAACAGTGCGGCGACAGTTAATCGATCAGCCGAAATATTTTTTACACATTTGTCTGGGATTTGTTCGTTTTTTTCTTCGTCGCCGCAAAGAACGAGAGTACTGGATGAAATTGTTCAAAGACGCTTACCGCGGTCGCCACAGACGAGATGGAATTTCCAATCACGGGGAGTCAACACTGTTTTTGAATACAGAAATGAAATAATAAACTTTATGGAAAATTTGGAAAATGACAAAAATATCAAGTTGGGTTCGACGATTGAACAAGCGGGTGCTTATAAACTTAGACTTAGAGACAAGGGTTTTTTATTTTGGTTGACAATTTTCTATAATATAATGCCTCCCGTTGAGATCATTTTCAACCAACTGCAAAAGAAAACCACCGACGCTGTTAAGGTTAAGCATGACTTACAAATATTTGAAAATGCAATACAGAAAATTCGTGACGAAATGGATCAAATTTTTGCAGAATTCGAATTGGAATTCTCAGAAGACGGACCACCTCCCAGGAAGAGAAAAATTGCTTCTGAAAATAGGAAGAGAGAAGCCCTAGAAATTTGTGATTCTATTGTCCAGCAAATAAAAACGAGATTTAGTTTTACTGGGCATCTAGTAGCTGCAAACTTATTCATGGTGCAAAAATTTACAGAATATATAAAGAAATTTCCTGAACATTTTCTTTGTGAAATTATTCGTTTTTATCCTTCTTTGGAAAAAAATAGATTGAAGAACGAACTGCAGGTACTTTACGAACGAGAAGAATTGCGGGGTGTTTCTGGAGCAGTTTCAATTTTATCACTAGTTATAAAAGAAGAAATGTGTGACACTTTTCAAGAAACTCTAAAACTTTTAAAAGTGTTAGTGACAATACCTATGTCAACATCTGAAGCGGAGCGACGCTTTTCAATGTTAAAAAGAATTAAGACATTTTTACATAATACCATGGAGGAAGAAAGATTGAGTGCGCTGGGAATGCTATCAACTGAAAAAGCGTTCATTACTAATATCAAGAACTTTAATAAACGAGTGAATGAATTATTTGCTAATAAAAAGAAACGTCGAATGGACTTCATATATCGTACTATTTAACCTTCTCTTTATGATATTCAAAGTAACCTTGAATTAGAAAGATACATCGTTCTTTCTATTTAAAAAGGAATAATAAATTAGGCGGGGCGGGGGGGGGGGGGGGTTAGGGGTCAGTGCTGAAATTTTATGGCTCTACCATCAAAATGTTCCACGAGCCGCCACTGCATTAAAGCATTGAGTTACAATGTGAGTGGCTACGATTTCTAATGGTAACATAGTCAACCCAATGTACACTCTTCCCGTCAAAAATAAATTGAATTTGTCATTTATTATGTAAACCACAATATATTGTATTATGATTATTTTACTTCAATGGAATGCTTATCAACTTTTCTTATATTTTTAATCATTATAATTATAGTTAAAGAAGGTAAAAAGATATAAATGCTTTATCAGTAAACACAATTTTTCGCAACATTTCGTTGCCTAAATATATTAAATACAATTTTATCGCTTAATTTTGTCATACAGCAACTATTAATGTTAGAATTTGTCGGACCTAAACTTAAATTCTTGTAGAACTCTTATGAATAGTGGATTTTTAAATATTAGATGGTTTTGAAATAGTAAGGATATTGTTGGATACTCTTCGACATAATATAAAAAGCTTAATTTCATCTCTTCCGATAATATCGACGGACTTCTAACTTCTCGCTTGTGAAATTTATCTAAACAAACTGTTTTAAAATGTTCGAAATAGTTAAAATAAATGGTATTGGTCAATCAAAACATTTTAGAGAAAATAAATCATGGGAGTTTTTTGAACTGTTTTCTCCATGGTATAAGTATACTAGAAAAATCTGTTCCTCCTTTGTATACATTATTGATATGTTTAACTCTTCGTTTACGTTTGCTTCAAGTGCTAGTACAGCAAATATCACTTGCTTGCGATAGGTCACAGATTTGATTTATTTTTGAAGTGAAAAGTGTAAATTGTGTTGACTATATTACAATTAGAAATCGTAGCCAATCACATCTCACTCAATACTTTGATGCGTCACAGTACACATCGAACATAGGAAAATTAACATTGAGTACATATTAGCATGTTCGGTGTTACATAAAACTCTCTGTATATATATATATATATATATATATATATATATATATATATATATATATATATATATATATATATATATATATATATATATATATATATATATATATATGTTTCTTCGGGTTTGGTCCCGCGTATTTTTTTGGCTCTGGTCCATTTTATTTTTAATTCGACGTTTCGATGATGTCGCCGTCATCATCGTCAGGAAGAACTAGTAAAATTCCATTGCTCTAACAACCATTTGTTTGATTTTTGCGTACTACTTGATGCGTGAATTTCTTGTTTGGCTTCGTGTTACTCTTCTGTTTTGTTCTTCTAATGATGTAGTAGTGACAATTTCAATATTAGTTCCGGAAGGGGTTGGATTTTGAATTTCTTGGTTGTTGTTCGGAGATAATATATTTTGACCAGAATTTATACAAGTTTTCCAAATTGGTGGTAGTCTTTTAGCATCATCTCTTTGATTTAGACTGTTCGGCCTCTTTTCAATTTCTATCGCTTCTCTAATAATCCTCGCGTGGAAGAAGTCTGTCTTTTTTTAAATTCTCGTTTTTTCGAAATTTAGTGTATGTTTAGAAATGTTTACGTGTTGAAATAAAGAAGATTGTGGATCAGACTTTCTTACTGCTAAAATGTGTTCCAGTGTGACCAATCGTCTCCGGAATTGGTTCCCCAACAGATAAATTAGCAGCATATATTGCTAAAAATATGGCAGCCACTAACTGAAGACGCTGATTCATACATAATAAACTCCGCAGATTTTGTAAACAAAATAAAAAATCAAAATCCAACCCCTTCCGAAACTAATATTGAAATTGTCACTACTACATCATTAGAAGAACAAAACAGAAGAGTAACACGAAGTCAAACAAGAAATTTACGCATTTACGCATCAAGTAGTACGTAAAAATCAAACAAGTGGTTGCTAGAACAATGGAATTTTACTAGTTATTCCTGACGATGATGACTGCGACGTCATCGAAACGTCGAATAAAAAATAAAATGAACCCGAAGATACAGTGATACATGTTCCGCCCGCGAAAATCTACGTTTTTATATATATATATATATATATATATATATATATATACAGGGTGTCCCATTAGTGCGGTCTCGGAAGATATCTCAGCTCTCGTTAAAGATAGAAAAAAAATGTTTTCACCAAATTTGCTTGATTTTAAGAGCTGCATAACCTAAAATTATTTTCAAATATACAGGGTGTCCCATTATTCCATACTTAATATCAACTTTGTTATTTTAAATGAAAAACCCTATATATTATTTTTTTATTTGATCCGCCTTTAAATAACCTACACAAAGATATATCATTATTGGCACTTTAGGTTATTTGTTACTTCAGAAAAAAATATTTTTTGAAAATTTTGGCAGTTTTAGTACTTTTCTTAAAAATTCACTGTGTCCTTATTTTTTAAGATATCAGTCTGTAATTTTACACACATATGCAGTAAGGAATGCTCTATCTATTGACTATAACACATTATAATATTACTTATAAAACCTAATAAAAAACTACCTTTTAATATTTAATATTTAAAATGTACATAACTTCATTTTCTTAAATGGGACACCCTATATTTCTTTACTTTATCAGATCCGCAATGAAAAATGCTTTATTTTTTGTATAACATACCCTATATCTATTTTTATTAGTTTTTGAGATATTAACATTTTCCTGTCATATATGGGAAATTAGGCCACAATCAGCATTTAATTAATCTCTAATGGACGTCTAACTTTAATGGTATTTAGATATTTCAGTTTTACTTCAAATCATTTATTTATGACATAATATAATTACATTTATAATATCAAAGTAAACAATATAACGACAATGGAAACAAGTAAACCGTATTAATATTAACAGATTAGCATATAATGAATTTGATAATTATATTAAGTGTTCGATATGGCCTCCATTTTGGTTTTGGCACACTTGAAGCCTCCGTATGAAGCTTTGATTGACACTTACTAAGTTGTCTACAGTAATGGCACGCATAACATTACTAATTCTATTTTTCATATCCTCTTCTGGGGTGTTCGAGGTATTTTATAAACTTCTTTCTTCACAACACCCCATAAAAAAAGTCCAGTTTTGTTAAATCGGGTGACCTCGCTGGCCATGGAATTGGTCCTCCTCTTCCAATCCATTTGTTAGGAAAAGTTTGGTCTAAATATTGTTTAACTTGTCGACTATAGTGTGGTGGTGCGCCATCTAATTGTAACCATGCATTTTGTAACGTTCTTAACGGCAATTCATCCAACCAGGTTTCGAACTGATTTTGAAGAAAATTTAAAAACGTATCACCAGTAACATTTCCATTAAAGAAATACGGACCAATAACCCTATTCCCAATAATTCCAGCCCAAACATTAACAGACCATTTATGTTGATGGTCTATACAAACAATATGGTTCGGGTTATGGTCATCGTAATAATGATAATTATGTCTATTAACGAAACCATTTCTATGGAATATCGCTTCGTCGGTAAACAAAATATTGTTAAAAAAGTTCGGTTCAACTTGATGTTTTTGTAACGCCCAATTACAAAAATCCAATCTTTTTAAAAAATCATTCTCACCTAATTCCTGCACCAACTGAACGTGATAGGGATGAAATTTGAATCTCTTTGTTATTTTGTTTATTGTTGATTTGGGAATATCAAGTTGTTTTTCTAACTGGCGGGAAGAAATTTGAGGGTTCTCAACAATGGACTGAATTACCAAATGTTCATTCTCTTCTTTCGTTGTCCTTTTCTTTCTCTTTAATTTTAGAGGGTACATGATACTTCCTGTGCTTTCAAATCGGTTCTTCAATCTCACAAACGCTGCTGCATTAGGATGCCGTTCCGCATTTGGATACTTTTGTGCATATATTCGACTTGCAAGAAAACAATTTTCTTCACTTGCACCCAAAACGTATCTCATTTTTATTAATTCTTCTTTTGAAAAATTCATTATTGCGTTATCAAAAATTCAATAATATTAATAATAGTGTTAACAGCACTTTATCTGTATGTCAAATAAATACGTTTGTTTACTTTATCAATTGTTTTTCATGGCCTCCTTTATTGCATTCATGATATATTAAAAAATGACAAAATTTGTTTATATTGTTTACTTTGATATTATAAATGTAATTATAATATGTCATAAATAAATAAAGTAAGTAAGTAAAACTGAAATATCCAAATACCATTAAAGTTAGACAACCTTTAAAGACTAATTTAATGCTGATTGTGACCTAATTTCCCATATATGACAGAAAAATGTTAATATCTCCAAAACTAATGAAAATAGATATAGGGTATGTTATACAAGAAATAAAGCATTTTTTATTGCGGATTTGATAAAATAAAAAAATATAGGATGTCCCATTTAAAAAAATGAAGTAATGTACATTTTAAATATTAAATATTCGAGGGTAGTTTTTTACTAGGTTTTATAAGTAATATTAAAATGTGTTATAGTCAATGGATAGAGCATTCTTTACTGCATATGTGTGTAAAATTTCAGACTGGTATCTTAAAAAATACGAACACAGTGAATTTTTAAGTAAAGTACTAAAACTGCCAAAATTTTCAAAAAATATTTTTTTTTTTAAGTAACGAATTACCTAAAGTGCCGATAATGATATATCTTTGTGTAGGTTATTTAAAGGCGGATCAAATAAAAAAATAATATATAGGGTGTTCCATTTAAAATAACAAAGTTGGTATTAAGTATGGAATAATGGGACACCCTGTATATTTGAAAATAATTTTAGGTTATGCAGCTCTTAAAATCAAGCAAATTTTGTGAAAACATTTTTTTTTCTATCTTTAACGAGAGCTGAGATATCTTCCGAGACCGCACTAATAGGACACCCTGTATATATATATATATATATATATATATATATATATATATATATTTAGGTTTTTCCTTGGGCTGATTTCTCGCGTTAATTGATTTATTTGCGCTCTACGTTTTGGCAGCATCACTTCTGCCATCCTCAGGAGCTTTTTTATACTGAGTGATAGATGTCACGTTTACTGTCAGTACATTTGTTTTGTAAACTAGGGACTTGTAGTCTAGATCTGCTGCGTGTTATTGGTCCACTCGATGTAGAAGGTGCTAAAATTTCTTGATTTGTGTCCGATGTATCTGCATTGTTGAAATTACTTGAATTTATACTATGGATATCTCGCTCATTAGAAGAGGTAGAGAATCGGTTAAATGAAGGGAAAGTTGCGTATTTTAGGGCATACTAATAATGTGCTTTCTAATATATATTAAAGTGCTTGGATGTAAATTGAAAATAAAACTGAAAATGTCTGTATTTATCATCTGTTATTATTATTTTTTTCTAATATTATTAAACACGTTCTTAGAACATCTTTTTACGGCTAGACTTATGATGGACTGTAAAAAATTATAATTAGAAACTCTGTCAGTAAAAATCAAATGTAGAAAAAAATAAACAAGTGTTCAGTAATTGTTAAATAAATAAAGTCTTATAGCAAATTGGTAGAAGAGCGTGGTTAAAAAATAACTTAACAAAAATGGAAAACACTAAGATGGTAGAACCCCTAACCAGTTACAATTATAAATCATGAAGGATAAAATGGATTTGGTGCTAGATCTATTTGAAGAGGTATAAAGGAAAGCCGGATGAAAGCAGTTATTCTACCAAAATTAATGAATGAAGTTTAAACATTATTTTTGTGTTATGTGCGCAAAATCAGTGTTTCTTTTTTTGACGAATCGAAAAATGCATTTTTAGTTGGGACTGAAAATGAATTCGATCGCGTTAAGGGGATTATTGCAGTGTAACACGCCGATCGTGTTGGAAAGACCCACATAGTTTAGAGTAGCTCATCCGATGCCAAATTTACAGCACAAGTGGGGAGAATACAGTCAGAGAGAAAAGCGGCAGTTCGCTGTGCATTTGTGCATTGCTCCTTGGCATGAACGGATGGGGTCTCGCGTCGCGTGGAATAGACGAAAAAAACAAAGCGTATAAAAAAGACGGATCGAACGAAAGTGTCGATTCGTATTATTTAAACACGCTGATAATACATACAAGCTATGTATTGTTTTCAATTCGTTAGAAAGCGTTATCGAATCCTGTGTTATTTTTCGGTATTTACAAAACTGATGATTCTTATTCTTGTCATTATAACACATTATTTTTACTCTTAAGACTCCTGTTTCGACAGCCGAACAAATCATGTGTTTTATTTTATTAAATTATAGATTATTTCTTAAAAATATAATAATAAAATAATTCATGTTCATAAGCTCATTGTGAATATTTATATGCCGCACATATATGAAAAAAAACATAGGATTTTCAATGATATTTTTTAAATGGGAATATTATCTTCCCTAACTGCTATTGCCATGAAAATAATGTGTATTAATTTGGCCTCTGCCCAATTGGGTAAATACCCCCAATTTTGGGGAGAATTTCAATTTATATTCGGTCAAATATTCTAGTTTTTATGAATGCAACAAATAAATAATAGATTGAAAAAAATTAAACGGAAAGCTGCCCGGTTTTTTTTTATGTTTAGTACAGGGTTTACAAAATGATGATGTGTATAAATAGGCTCAGTCAACTTAGCCCCCCGAAGTTCGACTTTTTTGAAAAAAGCGATTGCGCTAGACCGGCCTTAGCTAGCGCCACAAAAATTAGAGCTAGCGCCATTTAGACAAGAAAACTACGGGGATTTGAACTTTCGGGGGGCTAGGTTGATTTTTTAAGTTTGGATTTTTTAAGTTTTTTTACACTATTCGGATTCCTCAGAGCTAGCGCTACCAATTTAAAAGCCAACGCCACTCTCACAGCCCCAAAAAATGATAAAACATTTTTAACCCTGGCCCCCTAAAATGAGATGTTTTTAATCAAATTGGGTGGAAAATATAACTTAGAGCTAGCGCCAACAGAATATGACAAAAATATTCTCTCAAAAATATCAGGTAAAAAAAAGTTCACGTCCAAATTTTGATGCAAGAGCTTTCAGATCCTGTATGCGTATTACCATTTACTTCCTGAATTTTAATACAAAATGATGTTTGGCATATAATATACCGCTTTCAACAAATAGTTCGGCGTTGTAATTACTTTATTTATGTTCATAGACACTGGCTATTAGAAACATGATGCCTAGTAGACAGTAGCGTAACTGACCATTGTGTTTTCACTCCTAGCTAATTTAAATCGTTATTACGCAAGAACTTACCGCACGATTTAAGAAACTCTTTTGGCATTGTAATTACTATACTAATATTTAGAAACACTGGCAACGAGATAGCTTGCACTAGTAAGACAGTGGCGTAACTGACGATTGTTTTTGATAATTGAAATCGTTATAACTCGGAAACTAACCGTACGATTTCAATTTTTTTTTTGGCATTGTAATTGCTATACTGAAGTCTATAAACACTAACAACGACATAGCTAGTGATATTAAAGGATAAATTAAAATCACTTGCTTTGTTTCACTATTTGTTTCTATTTACTCGACTAGTTTCGCTTTTTACGGCATTATCAAAGTTCACTCTTGATTCACTCTTGATTCACTCTTGATAATGCCGTAAAAAGCGAAACTAGTCAAGTAAATAGAAACAATTAGTGAAACAAACCAAGTGTTTTTAATTTATCCTTTATTATTATTTCAAAATGTTTCACCAAGTGATAAATGAGAAAGTTATTCAAGAGATAGCTAGTGCTAGCAAGACAGTGGCGTACCTCACGGTTGTTTTTTTTATGATAACTTAAATCATTATTACTCGGTGGAAAACACTCGTTGGGAGTTTCAAACTGAACGCTTTTCAAAAACAATGAATGCCTGAAAATTTACCTAGTACACATCGGGTTATGTATGTACCTAATCAAAACATGGGTATCTTTTCGATGCTACAAAATTGTGATTAAGCTCCTTTCGTTGCTATTCAATTGACTTTATTTTCATTCTAACACAATCTATCTCAATATCCTGATTCTACGATATACAGGGAGTTTTTCTTTAAAGTAGACGTATTCCAGATTCACATTATTTTGTTTAAATCTTTAGATATATGTTGTTTTTACAGGAATTCAATTTGAAGCTTTAAGCGAGTGTTTTCCACTCCCAGACTAAGCATGAAGTAAAATTTCGAGTTTAGAAAAGCCCCGTGAAAATTTGTCGAGGGTCGCGCAGCGACCCGAGACAAATTTTCTGGGCTTTTCTAAACTCGAAATTTTACTTCATGCGCCACGCGTATAGAACACTAAAATTTTGTGAAATTTGTGTATATTTGAACCTTACTTGAAATCAGCGTTTTATACGCGTGGCGCATGAAGTAAAATTTCGAGTTTAGAAAAGCCCAGAAAATTTGTCTCGGGTCGCTGCGCGACCCTCGACAAATTTTCACGGGGCTTTTCTAAACTCGAAATTTTACTTCATGCTTAGTCTGGGAGTGGAGAACACTCGTTTAAAGCCTTGAATTGAACTTTTGCACCCAATTTGATTAAAAAAATCTCATTTCGGGGGGCTAGGGTTTAAAATGTTGTATAATCTTTTGGGGTTGTGGGGGTGGCGCTAGCTTTTAAATTGGTAGCGCTAGCTCTGAGGAATCCGAATACTGTAAGAAAACTTGAAACATCCAGCATCAACCTAGCCCCCCGAAAGTTCAAACCCCCGTAACTTTCTTGTCTAAACGGCGCTAGCTCTAATTTTTGTGGCGCTAGCTAGCGCTAGCTAAGGCCCGTCTAGCGCAACAGTTATTTTTTAAAAAGTCGAACTTCGGGGGGCTAAGTTGACTGAGCCGTATAAATAGAGGATTGCAATAACATTCAATTTCAATTCATTTATTCCTTATTTACTTACTATCAAAATATGACTCATCATAAATCAGCCAAATTTGAAAAAAATATATTGGGCTCGGTGCAATATTGAGTGAGAAGCTTATTATTTGAAATGCATTATAATAACTACCTTATTATTATTATAGTTCTATTTTTTCTAAAATAATTAACAATGAATATGCCCGCAGTTAAACCCTACATTTTTTTAAACATTCGTCAAACAAATATTACCTGTGCTCAGTAAAAAATAGTTGATTTGTAACATTAATCTACGACAACGTCATATTGGTGTTATTCTTACTATTCTTATAGTTTTGATATCATTGATTCGTTGATGAAGTCGCAGTTGGTTCAAATAGGTCCGATTGCTAGAAACTTTACAATTTACTTTAATAGTTTTATTGCGAGAAGTTTAATGGCATTTAACAACTGCTTTAATAACGAAAGATTTAAGACGAAATAATGATTTGAACAAGACTGATTGTTATTTGATTGCTTCTGGCTTATTAATCAGCTTAAAAAACTTTAAAAATAATTTAATAATACCGACACTGTCAAATAATAAGGAAAGCCAATATTAAAGGTATATTACACATCTTTATTTAAATTAGTGAAACATTTCGTGTTTTCTATATTAGTGAACATGCAGTATAAAAAAATACTTATTCCATTAGTAGTCAGAAAGCATGAAAATAAAACACTAGTACAATAAAATATCGATTATAATTGCGAAATATTAATTTTACGAGAATAAATGCTAACGACGCGAGCCGTTTTTGTTAACTATGATTGAAAAAAGAAAAGAAAAACAAACGCGAAGCCGCACAGCGTTCACCGGCCCAGAGATAAACGCTGGCCGCATGCTGCTCGCCCCTCCAATAATTGTGCAGATAAGTGTACAACGCGTTCAACTAAGAGAAGATCCGCAAGGCGGCGGTATTTTACGGTCTTATTTTTCAAGATTTTTATTTTAACCTGACTCGGGCATGAGCTATCGCATCCTTATGAAATGTTCACATTATATTCCCTATAGTATAAACTAGTAAGATATGGGAATATTTTTTTTAATTTTGAAAAATTTAACATTATTTTTTTCATACCTCTGAAAGCAAATTGTTTAAAAAAAAAGTACTTCGATATTTTACTAGATAATTGGGCTTAATATACGCTGTCAAAATTTCAACTTTCTAGGACCTTTAGTTTTTAAATAAACCTAACATTAAATTTCAGACCACTGTTATATTCCCCTTAAAAAAAATACTGATTTTTCGCATTAAATACAAACAAATTTTGTTCTACAACCCCAAAGGAAGAAATTTTACCAGAAATAAGTTTTAATAATGCATTTACAAGATCTCATTACACTGAATTGCCTAAGTTAATGTATGTTTGTATTCATACAAATATTGATGAATTGCGACAATGGTAGTGATTCTCTCACGGAGATCAAGGATGCAGCAAATGCCGAAGAAATCAAAAACGCTATACAAAAAAACAAATAGCCAATTTCGTGTTTGGAAAAAGATATTAAACATCTAGAAGTACGTACTTTTGGCCGATTAAGAAGAGAAATCTACAACTTTAAAACCACCTACATTATGGGCACCTATGGATAATTAATTACTAGGTGTCGTATTAAATAAAACTTGTTTATTTATATTTTGCATTAATTGCCGTCATATTGGAATTTAGCGTGAAAAAAGACATTTTTCACGCTAAATTATTATATTTTTTTACGCTGTAAGATATGATCCGGCCCGCGAGACATTTTGAAAACACCCAATTAAAAAAATATTACATTAGGTACTTATACTCACGGGAGTGACAGTGAGGTGGCAAACATGAAATTCTTGACGTTTGCCGCCTCACTCTTTGATAATCGCCTCTACTCGACTTGCTCGATGAAATTCTTTGAGGTTTGCCGCCTCACGGGCGACACATAAGAAGATTTATTGCTTCTCAATTATTCTAAACTAGTTTATTCCAGATTATTCGTTCATTTTGCCTATATAAGCGGGTGGATGGCCCGAACGTTAGTTCAGTTCTATTTGAGCTACCTTGGTGATAACTTGGACAAGCGATATCCTAGCGAACTGCTCGAGCCGTCAACTTGCTTTGTGACTTTTTGTGCATCTTGAGTGGTTACTAACTATAGTTTGTTATTAAGTTTATTGAACGAAAAGTAAACCAAAATGATGTCTGGTGAAAAGAAACGAAAAGTAGATACAGAGGGTCGCCATTTTCAAGAAAAATGGACTGAAGAATTCTTTTATATCTTGCACAATGGTAAGCCTATTTGTTTGGTGTTGTAGGCGTTCACTTTGTGGTACATCTTAAATACACTTGTAAATAAAACACTTTTTACTTTGTTTAACCACTGGATCTTACATTTAATTGTGTGACTAGTTTCGACTATCTAGTAGTCATTCTCAAACTAAAGTAAATACAAATTACACGTTAAAAACTATTTATACGGCTTCGAAGAGAGGGGTGTACATTAGGTCAACCTGGTCATTAAGAAGGGAAATTCCGGGATTAATTCGGGCCTTGTGTATTTCTAGTGCTTCCAGTAAATCCATTTTACGACCTTTTTCGGCAAAATGGATTACTGATAGTACATCCTCGCCAAAAGTGTGATTCTCTTCTAAAAGATGGTTAGCATAGGTAGAACGATCGAGCCTTTAGAATAAAACATAATAGTCTTGATAGCAGAAGATATCCAAATCACCAACAGCCCTGCGTAAATACGTTTAGAAAATTAGACCAAAGGCTACGTACTTTTGGGTCGTTCGTTTATACTAACATAGATGGAGGGAGACCTGGGGAACGTCGCACTGTTCACCTAGAAGAACAGATATTGAATGCAGTTCAAGAAGATCCCAATATTAGTACGAGACAAATAGCTCAACAGTTAAATGTCCCCAGTGAAACAACAGTCCATGCAGTATTGAAAGAAAATCGAATGCGTCCATTTCATGCAAGAAAAGTTCAACCACTGTATGAAAATGATAACGAGCGTAGACGTATGTTTTGTGACAGGATTTTAGATCAAATTCGGGAAGAACCAAATTTTTTATTTAAAATTCTTTGGAGTGATGAATGTACATTCACTAGAGTTGGGGTATTTAATTGTCATAATTATCACTTTTTGGTAGAAGAAAATCCTCGGGCGGTTAGAAAAATTGGACATCATAGGAACGTTTCAGTTAACGTCTGGCTTGGTATTCTAAATTTACGTGTAATTGGGCCTTTTTTTATTCATCAAAGATTAAATGCCTTATATTATGTAAATATTTTAAAAGAAGTTTTGGAGAATGTTCCACTAAATTTAGTAAACAACATGCTGTACATGCATGATGGTGCACCACCTCATACAGCAAAAATTTCAAGAGAATGGTTGGACGAACATTTTACAAATAGATGGATTGAGCGCAATGGGCCCATACTATGGCCAGCAAGGTCGCCGGATATGAATCCACTTGATTTTTTCGTTTGGGGATTTTTAAAAGAAAAGGTGTATGCAACACCTCCAGTGGACAATGTAGACGTCATGAATAGAATTCGTGTTGCAGTGGAATTAATTACTGAAGAGATGTTGCTCCGAGTAATTAATTCTATCTCACGACGGCTCTAGATCTGCTTAGAAACGGATGGTTATCAATTTGAACATTTACTTTAATCTTTCATTTTTGATGTATACTTCAAATATTAATTTTTGTAGATTTGTTAAATTTATGATTATTATTAAATTAAACACTTGTTTGATCCATTGTTGCCAAATTTACATTTCTTTAAATTGGCTCGTGAGGAGTTATAAGCCACAATACAATATTTTTTTACTTAAATTTTCTGCTTGAAATTAATCAATGAACCACTCTACCTGAAAATTATCACACCTTTTTTGGCCACCTTATATATATATATATATATATATATATATATATATATATATATATATATATATATATATATAGGAGGGTAAACTAAAATGCGGTGTCACCTCATATATTTTATATATATATTATATAAAATAGATACCTAATGAACGATTTCACCTCAAACAGTGTTGCCGATACGATGTGAGGTAAAAACGACAGGCAGTATACGTTTTGTATATAAATATTGGATATGTGAGTAGTTTTACAAAAAGTGTTTCAATGAGATTTACAACTTTTCTTAAAAACATTTTCGGTTTTCGCAATTCTTAGTAAGGAAAAATGTATTTCTTGATTCCTAATCATTTTTAAATAGCTTTACAATTGGGCAGATATTTGAAAAAATGTCAAGAATTCATCTAAATAAGTAAACAATAAATTAAAATTAAACACTTATGCCGGGTTTCGCCCCCATCAATTTAATCGACCAAGTTATTCATCGATTGAAATCTAGTAATTGTTACATACATGTCAAAAAAATAATCAGTTCACATGACATTGATGTTAATGACATGGAAAATGTCTATTCCAATTGACAAATAAGTTTAATCAGCGAATAAGATTTATTTGAAGTTTATGAAACCAAATTATTTTTAATTAAATAAAGTCATTTATTTTTCTAATGTCAGGAAATGTTAATCTACACATATACATACACATATATTTCATTTAATTAAAACATTCTTTTGTAGTGAAAACAACAAATTATAATAATAAATGTAAAATTTCAAGTTTTTTGTCGTAAGCCTCGTCGTTTTGCGAAATATTAAAAAATGTGTATTTAGAAGTATATGTTGTAAATATTCAAGTCCAATAACAAGCGGTCCGTGCACCTTTGACAAGTTGAGGGCCAAACTTTAGCGTGCACATAAGTTCGCGAGCCGCGTTTAAAAGTACTTACTGGCATTTTAAAATAGTGATAATATATTTGCAATAGATATTAGACATGAAATAATACGACAATGTTATTATAGTATAATTTATTAAAATAACAAAATGAAATTTAAAAAATGGTACATTATAATTAAATCGTTCAATTTGCAATTGTTACAAACTACGAAAGTTAAATACACCGAAATCAATGAGACACTTGAGCTTGAATTTGGGAAAGTAATCCATCGATATTTGGATTAATTCAACTGACACAAAGACGTAAAGAATTTTCCAAATTATCTTCAGTCAGTCTTGTACGATGTGTTGATTTATTAACTTTCATCAATGAAAAGAAATGTTCGCATTTATATGTACTGCCAAACTCACAAATCAATCTTCTTGCGAATTTTCTAAGCTGCGAAAAATTGTCTTCTTCTAGGTATTTTTTGTAGAAATCGCACATCTCTACGTCTTCAAATTTGGATTTTAGGAGTGAGTTTTCTTGAATCTCGATCAACTCCATTTGTAAGTGTATTGGAGCATTTTGTACAATATATGTTGTAGGAGTAGCAAATAAACTGAAACAGTTTTCCATGTTGTTGAAGTCGCAGAATCTGTTCGAAAATTGTTCCGACAGTAACTTGAGTTCTTCAGCATGTTGAGCATAAGCAATATTTTCATACGCAGAGAGCGTGTTGAAATGGTAACTGTTACCAGACAGCATCTGTGACTCCCACAAGCGTAGTTTGATCTGAAACGCTTTTAAATGGCTGTACAAATCATTTACTAACTGTCCTTGTTTTTGAAGTTTCAAATTTAAATCATTCAAATAGCCTGTAAGATCGACCAGAAATGCTAAGTCACATATCCATTTTGGGTCACTTAATTCAGATAGTGGTTTATCTTTTATTTTCATAAAGTCTGCTATCTCATTTCTAAGTTCGTAAAACCGTTTCAACATTTTTCCTTTGCTCACCCATCTGACCATCTGACTTCACAATAATATGTTACGTCGTTATATTCAGCTGATATTTCATCCAAAAACGCCTTGAACTGACGATGGTTAAGCCCTCGGGATCGAATAAAGTTGATGGTTTTTACTACCACATTCATAACATTCTGGAGTCAAATGGACTTAGTTTTGTTGGTGGATAATGCAATGAAGGACGATCAAATCATCTTTTTGCACATTTAATTCTGTTGCTTTTTCATTCAAAATTCCGATGAAACCTTTACGTAAGCCGACCATAGAAGGTGCACCATCAGTGCATACTCCAATTAATTTTGACCATGGCAAGCCAAAACTTGTGAATACCTTTTGAACTTCAATAAAAATATCCTCTCCTGTAGTGGTTCCTTTTAGCGGCTGTAAAGCAAGCAATTCTTCAGTTACAGTGAACTCCTTATCAACACCTCGAATAAATATAGCCAGTTGAGCTGTGTCAGACAAATCGGTGCCGGTGCTCTCGTCTAATGCTATGGAAAATGATTAAAACCAGCCATACGGTCAGTCAATGTTGTTTTTATATCATTAGCCATCATTTCTATACGTCGAACAACAGTTCGTCCTGACAAACTACTTTTTCAAATTCTTTTTTCTTTTCAGGACACATAATACCGCAAACTTCTAACATACACTCCTTGATAAATTCTCCTTTGGCAAATGGTTTTAATGCCTTTGCCAATTTTGAGCTAACTATAAAACTAGCTTTCACAACATTATCAAGTTGGGTTCTTTGTTTATGAAACATTTGTTGCTGTTTTTCCAAATTTGCGGTAAGCTTTTTGATTTTGTCTGTTCTTAATTGTCCTGTCACTGAGTGCAGCGTAGCATTCTTTGTTGAGTAATGCCTCTTTATATTGAATTATTTCATTACTGAAATGGATTCATTACACAGCAAACAAATAGGCTTACCATTGTGCAAGATAAAAAAGAATTCTTCAGTCCATTTTTCTTGAAAATGGCGACCCTCTGTATCTACTTTTCGTTTCTTTCCACCAGACATCATTTTTGTTTACTTTTCGTTCAATAAACTTAATAACAAACTATAGTTAGTAACCACTCAAGATGCACAAAAAGTCATAAAGCAAGTTGACGGCTCGAGCAGTTCGCTAGGATATCGCTTGTCCAAGTTATCACCTCGGTAGCTCAAATAGAACTGAACTAACGTTCGGGCCATCCACCCGCTTATATAGGCAAAATGAACGAATAATCTGGAATAAACTAGTTTAGAATAATTGAGAAGCAATAAATCTTTTTATGTGTCGCCCGTGAGGCGGCAAACCTCAAAGAATTTCATCGAGCAAGTCGAGTAGCGGCGATTATTAAAGAGTGAGGCGGCAAACGTCAAAGAATTTCATGTTTGCCGCCTCACTGTCACTCCCGTGAGTATAAGTACCTAATGTAATATTTTTTTAATTGGGTGTTTTCAAAATGTCTCGCGGGCCGGATCATATCTTACAGCGTAAAAAAATATAATAATTTAGCGTGAAAAATGTCTTTTTTCACGCTAAATTCCAATATGACGGCAATTAATGCAAAATATAAATAAACAATTTTTATTTAATACGACACCTAGTAATTAATTATCCATAGGTGCCCATAATGTAGGTGGTTTTAAAGTTGTAGATTTCTCTTCTTAATCGGCCAAAAGTACGTACTTCTAGATGTTTAATATCTTTTTCCAAACACGAAATTGGCTATTTGTTTTTTTGTATTGCGTTTTTGATTTCTTCGGCATTTGCTGCATCCTTGATCTCCGTGAGAGAATCACTACCATTGTCGCAATTCATCAATATTTGTATGAATACCAACATACATTAACTTAGGCAATTCAGTGTAATGAGATCTTGTAAATGCATTATTTAATTATTAAAACTTATTTATGGTAAAATTTCTTCCTTTGGGGTTGTAGAACAATATTTGTTTGTATTTAATGCGAAAAATCAGTATGATTTTTTAACGCGATCGAATTCATTTTTAGTCCCAACTAAAAATGCATTCTTCGATGCGTCAAAAAAAGAAACACTGATTTTGCGCACATAATACAAAAATAATGTTTAAACTTCATTCATTAATTTTGGTAGAATCACTGCTTTCATCCGGCTTTCCTTTAAACCTCTTCAAATAGATCTAGCACCAAATCCATTTTATCCTTCATGATTTATAATTGTAACTGGTTAGGGGTTCTACTATCTTAGTGTTTTCCATTTTTGTTAAGTTATTCTTTAACCACGCTCTTCTACCAATTTGTTATAAGACTTTATTTATTTAACAATTACTGAACACTTGTTTATTTTTTTTTTCTACATTTGATTTTTACTGACAGAGTTTCTTATTATAATTTTTTACAGTCCATCATAAGTCTAGCCGTAAAAAGATGTTCTAAGAACGTGTTTAAAAATATTAGAAAAAATAATAATAACAGATGATAAATACAGACATTTTCAGTTTTATTTTCAAATTACATCCAAACACTTTAATATATATTAGAAAGCACATTATTAGTATGCCCTAAAATACGCAACTTTCCCTTCATTTAACCGATTCTCTACCTCTTCTAATGAGCGAGATATCCATAGTATAGCTCCAAAAACGGGCACCGAGTAAATTTATAATAAAATTTTATAAAGTATGCTAATTAAAATTTCAAGTGTTACTTTTAAATATCTGAATAAAGGAAATACAGTAAAACAATAGAAGATTTGTTTTAAGAGTTTTTATTAAAAAATACGAACATAAAACAAATTGTACATAAATAATCACATTGTGATTCGTTCTGGAAATATAATTAGCATTGCAATTATGAATTTAATCTAGTCAAACGAACTATTTGAAAAATATTTTTATTTTTTATTTTATAAAAAAACAAATACGTTTTATTAAATATAAATAAATTCCCAATACAAGAATATTTCAGTAAATATTAACAATGAGATACATTTTGTAATCTACAACTATTTTCTTATAAACAGACGAATCCAAACATGCACTGAAACCACCACTTTTCAGGCTAATGCCCTGACAGACATCGGATTATATCTACTTTACAAAGAATAATAGTAGTAATGAACTGACCGAGAATAAAAATTAAACGAGCATATTTTAGGTCATCTACAGTTATGCTGATGAGAGGTAAATCTCAAAACGTGTTAATAGTTACCTAATGATCCTTTCTTCTAATATCTATTTTCTCACAGTTCATTGCTATTATTCTTATTCTTCCTATTGTTGTTTCGTCATGTAGTTTAAAAATCGTTCAAAATATAAATCTGATTTAAATGTAAACTAATTAATATTTTAAATTTTAATATTATTACGACTCGAATTTCGACATATTTAGTGTCATTTTTATTGTTGAGAAATTTACAACGTTTCTATGACTTAAAAGTATTGAATAGTGGTAAATGCAAGTCACCCGTTTGTTTGTTGATACATTTTACCCAGTAATTATGGGGTTGTTTCGAAATTGCAGCGGCTTCTAAATAATTCAAAACTTTAACTTCATTTAAAAGGGGCTGAAATTTTCAAAGAATCTCGTTATCCCTGTGTAAACCTTATGAACGAACAAACGGATGTCTTGTATTCACCACCATTTAATACTTTTTAGTTATAAAAACATTGTAAATTTGTCAAACTTGAAAATTACACTAAATATATCGAAACTCGAGTCGTAAAAATATTAAAATACAGTAGTATAAAAACATTGATACACTTCTCAATATTGATTAATTAATATAATTTGCCACGTAGTAACGCTCAATATTATACAAATATTGATTTAAATGTATTTTTGGTATTTTACTATACAGGGTATAGTAATACCGGAATAATCCGGAAGTACCCGAAACCGGAAGTAACTTTAAAATTTCAAATGGCAACATAGGTCGAGTATGGTATTAATTGATAGGTCTTTTTAAAAGAAACAACTTTTATAAAAATGTTTTTTTAATATATTGCATATTTACAAAAATAAACTAAAAAAACTAAATTGAAAATTAGTTATCCATACAACACTCAATTTTTTCAAGTATGCTTTGCTCTTTTGTTATGTCAAAATAATTGAGGTTCGTGAATATTTGAAGTAAAATAAATTATTATTATCAAAGTATTGAATGTGTCAACATGGTTTTTACAAACCTCGAAGGTTTTGATATGCTGATCATATTAGGTGAAAATGCGGACCAATTATTTGGTTTCCTAAAATACCCCACGTGTTGATTATCAACTTCTCTTAACCAATGATGGTTTTCATTACTCCAGTAGTGAGAATTCCGTAAATTAACAACTCCGTTCCTTTTAAATGTCGCCTCATCTCGTCCATAAATTTTTTTAATGGAAATTATAATTTTTATGAGACATCTATTCACAAAAATTCAACCTATCTTGAAAATCCCGCTCTTCAAGTTTCTGGTGTAAAGAGATATGGTGTAGATCGAATTTGTTTGTTTTTAAAACTCTCCAAGCAGTAGAGCGACTTATTCCAGCATCGAATTCAATTTTTCTAGTCGAGATGTTCGGGTCCAGAGCAAATGCTGCAAGAATATCTGGTGCTCTTTCATCTTGTACACGTTTTCTTATACTTCGACCGTTGTTGTGGCTGGGCTGTAGCTTACTGTCTTAACTTATTCTGCAAGGCGCCGAAAAACATTTCTTGACTGGCTCGTTGAGGGTATCGCTCAACATAAATTCGCTCAGCAGCACGATAGTTTTGGCCGCATTCACCTAATATCATCAGCATATCAAAACCTTCAAGGTTTGTAAAAACCATGTTGACACATTCAATACTTTGATAATAATAATTTATGTTACTTCAAATATTCACAAACATCAATTATTTTGACATAACAAAAAAGCAAAGCCTACTTGAAGAAATTGAGTGTTCCATGGATAACTAGTTTTTAATTTAGTTTTTTTGTTTATTTTTGTAAATATGCAAAATATTAAAAAAACATTTTAATAAAAGTTGTTTCTTTTAAAAAGACCTATCAATTAATACCATATTCGATCTATGTTGCCATTTGAAATTTTAATGTTACTTCCGGTTCCGGGTACTTCCGGATTATTCCGGTAAAAAATAAATTCATTAGTGGATTCCCTGGGTTCACTTTGGTAATAAATTGTTTTGTCCCAGTCACATTCGACCAAGCGTTGTCGAAATAAAAGGCTGGTACTGGTGGTCTGAGACATCCTGTATATCTAGGTTCGGTTTTTTACTTTAAAATTACTTATAAGAAATAAAAGGAGTAATATAAATGAATAAAGGCAAAAAAACCAAACTAATGAATTGTCAAAATATAAACCGTAACAAAGTTTTTTTTTTTAATTGGGATTGTTTAGTCTTTTATTCAAAACTTAAAATTTATAATAAAATACTGGAACATCCAAATCCACATCAGACTTTTCCAATTCCAAATGC
Source organism: Philonthus cognatus (assembly GCA_932526585.2). NCBI lineage: Eukaryota > Metazoa > Arthropoda > Insecta > Coleoptera > Staphylinidae > Philonthus > Philonthus cognatus. The sequence continues at coordinate 3,389,796 of CAKOBO020000020.1, read as the reverse complement.
TAGAGTCAAACTAAAGATATTTATAATTTAAATAATCTTACTTTGTATATATTTGTCAACGTAACACCACTTGATGATGAAACTGTTGCATCGCAAAAGAGATGATAATTTTTTATTGCAAAATATTTTTTTTTTTCTTACAAAAATTGTACAATGTGTAATGGTACTAAACATTTACATTATTAACAAAATTTTATTGACTATTCTCCTTTTTTGTCTTCAAATTTGTTACCAAGCAATAATGTTGCTTACAAATTTACATATAAAAAAATAATATCAAATACTCAGTAATAGTTACGTTTAAAAAAATCTTATGTGTTACTATTTGATAAATAAGTTAATAATAATAAATACATAATTAAGTCTATGCTTGACATATTATATAATATTATTAATGTAAATAATTAAACTCTTATTATTTTTTATTACGGTGGGTGTATGAAGCATTATATTTAACGTTAATAAAAGGATCAATAAACAAATCCAACCTATTTCAATACGGCAAAAATTCGGTAGAAATGTAATCTAAAAATAAATATTATAAACTATGTTTATACATATTATTTATGATTTTCTATTTGCAATTCAATTTCTAAAACCACTAGCTAAGTGTTAGGTTAATAAAGTACCTACAAAGAAAGATTCGAAACAAGCAACTTTCCGAAATAATATGTAAGAATAATTATTGATTCAAACTTACATAATCAGGAAAAAAGCCCGTATTTCTTAATTAATTCAAATTATCCATGTTTCTGTTTGTAGTGTTTACTATTTACTAATTGCAACGAAAAACGACGACCTGAATCAGTGCGCATCTCATGCGGTGATGCCATATCTCCGAACGTTGTATAGTCGTTGGCCATGAAAGAAAAGTTTACACGAAATATACACCGACGTGAATTTAGCGCAACAAGTGGCAAGACCTATAAACTCTAATTATACGCAAATTTTCACTTTACCATCATTAAAACATCCCTTTAAAATTTGATGTCTTGGTATTTTGTGATGATAATAAACTTTTTTAACGTTGACAAAAATCGGACGTCCATATACGGACGTGCTATTACACTTGGATGATGGTAAAATCGAAATGTAAGCACGTCCTAATAATGGCATGGATAATTTAAGTGCCTTTTATGGTTACCTTCATACCCCTAAATTTTTGTAGAAATCGGTTTAGTGATATCCGCCAAAAAAATAAAAACTAAAAAAATCGGTTTTGCACCATTAATTTAAAAAATTAATAACAATTAAAAATAGTATCTCGTCAATTAAATTATAGAAGGTACTTATTAAAAAAGGTCTAATGGTCCCGATAACCAAGTTTAGTGGATATGAATTATTCAGAGTGTGCAAAATTTAGTGTCAAACTTTTTAAACTTTAATGCACTGTATTTTTCTTATTTTAAATTGGAATCCCTGTATATTTTTATGTCATTCCATGCGGAATTAAAAAACAAACATTTTTCCTAATTACAACCCTATCACAATTCCTAACACATAAAAAGTTATTTGCAGAAAACTCGTTTTATCAACTAATCCAGCAGCCATTTTAATTAATAAAAATCGAAATTGGCTTTGAAAAACAATTTATTGACATAACATGTTTTGTAATTAAATTGCATCTCGAAAGTCTTAAAGGATTCACAGATTTTCGTCTAAACATATTACACATTGTGAAAGTACAATGAGATCGAAAAAAAAAAAATGATTTAGAGCAGGCATTGACTACTACAAAACGATTAGCAACACTGATTTCAATTGAATAAAAACAGGAAACTTCAAATAAATTTAAACACAAAACAGTATTCTGAAATTTGTCTTGCCAACCATGTTGTTCTAGTCAAGGCCTGCTCTGAATCATGTTTTTTTACGATCGCGTGGTATTAAGTTTTGTATAAAAAATAGTTTTAGTAATAACATTTCATAAAAAACATAACAAAAATACGCATTTCTAAAATTAATCACCTACTAGAACTTATGTTCGATATGTTTTCCGTTCTCTTGGAGGCACAATTGAAGACGAGTATGAAATAACCTTGAAACTCTTCGTAATAGGTCGGGTGTAATGTTGTGAAATACATTTATGATTCTTTAGTGCATGTTTTCTGGTGTGGTTGGAGGTTCTTGATAAACGATTTCCTTAACGTAGCCCCACAAAATAAGACTAATTTAGTTAAGTCGAGTTATCGGGGCGGCCATTTACTTGGCCCTCCTCTTCCAATCCACCGATTCGGGAAGGTTGTGTTGAGATGATCCCCGACTTGTAATGAATAATGTGCTGGGGCTCCATCCTGTTGCAGCCACATTTCATCCCTCACAGCCATTGGTAAATGTTGACATAAATCTGGCAATTGATTTTGCAAAAAATCCAGATACGTTGGTCCATTCAAATGTCCGTTAAAAAAGTGAGGGCCAATAATATGTTCACCAATAATTCCCCCCACACATTAATTGCCCATCTGTGCTGTTGATCAACATGCCTAAAAACTCTTGGATTGTGGTCGCAATAATAATGGAAGTTATGACGATTCCCAAATCCATTTTTATGAAAGGTGGCCTAATCAGAAAACAAAACCTTATCAAAAAAGTCAACATGTACCCTAATTTTAGTTTGCGCCCAGTTGCAAAATTCGACACGTTGATCAAAATCTTGTTCAAAGAGTTCTTGATGGAACTGGATATGATAGGCATGGAAACGGTTGTCCTTTAAAATTCGTTGAACGGTTCTTTCGCTTACATCCATGGCAGCAGCGACTGCTTGTTGACTAATTTCGGTAATTGATAATAGCACAGCCAATTGATTTTCTTCAGTTCGAACCGACCTATTTCTAACTGGTTTTGTATAGATTACATTACCCGTATGTATAAATCTCTCCAATAAGTTTTCCAGACTCTTGTTGTGTGGGTGTCGTCGTTCCGGATACCGCTGTGCGTAAACTCGATTTGCCAAAAAAAAAAAACAGTTCTTTTCGCATTCTCCTAATATGAAAATCATATCTACGAGATCGTCTCGGTTGTACCTTATGACAACAAATTCTTGGATATAAAGAGTCTAACTCAGAATGCTTTTAACTTACATTACTAAAGTCAAAATAGGCTTTTGTCACTTTGTTAAACAATAAATTGTTTTTCAAAGCCACCTTCGATTTTTATCATTACAATGGCTATTAGATTAGTTGATAAAACGAGTTTTCTGCAAATAACTTTTAATGTGTTAGGAATTGCGCAAGGGTTGTAATTAGGAAAAATGTTTGTTCTATAATTCCGCATGGAATGACATAAAAATATACAGGGGGTCTAATTTAAAATAAGAAAAAGAAAGTGCTTTAAAGTTTGAAAAGGTTGACACTAAATTTTAGACACTCTGTATAATTCATATGAATAAAACTTGGTTAACGGCCTTATTTAATAAGTAAATTGTTTAATTTTATTAACAAGGCACTATTTTTATTTTTTATTATTTTTATAAACCAATGGTGCAAAACTGATTTTATTTAGTTTTCATATTTTTTACTAAAATTACTAAACCAATTTCTATAAAATTTTAGGGGTTTGTAGGTATCCATAGAAGGCACCTAAATAACGAACAAAATATATAGCATGATATATATAGCATTATCAAAAATATTTTCCTAAAATACGCCCTAGGATACAGGTAAAGTCTGCCAAATATCAAAAGCCTAACTTAATTATTAACTGAGCTACAGAAGACGGGAAGTGAGATGCAGGACCCTGTATATATAAGTAGAGGAAACTAGCCGGTTCTATAACCTCCTCCGACTTTGAGAGGTCATGAGGAGCTTCTAGAATACGGCTAGTGGTAATTTAGAGGTCATTTGAAGGTTCTTCTCTGATCTTGAGAGGTCGTAATGAGGCTCTAGAATACGGCTAGTTCAAATTTAGAGGTCATTTGAAGGTAATTTTGAGGTCAAGATGAGTTTTAACATAAACATAGATTTTATTATTAAACATTTATTTCTTTTTACATTTTTGTCATTGATTCAATCGAAACTGTTTCCGTTTCGCTCTACTCAAAAGCGGCGGTGGTTGTCTGATTATGGCAGGCCCGGGGTTGGAAACCCAGTGTACTCAGCGAGAATGCCACTCAGCATAACAGCTTCTCTTTCTTCTTCAATAAATTGATCATGGCTTGTTGATGCTTGTTCCATATGCTAAACCGTTCGTTAAAAGTTTATGGGGTTGCCGTTGCACTAAAGATTTGAAAAAAATCCTCGTCGTACGGTTGAATGAGTTCTCCTCATGTGAAATATTTTCAACTTAATATCACTTCCGGTTCCACCGGAAGTATTACCAAGTTTGTTATTTTAAATAGAACACTCTACATATTAGTAATTTTTTGGATTCCTCGTTTAAATTGCAACATATTTTATTCGACGTATGTATACTTATCTCATAGTTTTCAAGAAAAAAAAAAATATATATATATTTCTAAAATTCTGACCTCTAAAAGGCATTTTGAAATCAATCTATAACTTCTCTTAAGTGTAAGATAAAAATATGATTTATATCTCTACTTGTACCTAGAGGATGCTTCTATGAGTGTATTAATTGGAAACTGTCAATTATAACTATAAGTGGTCTTAAAATGTCAATATCGAAGTGCCCTCTTCAATATCTCGTAATTCAATTTTATTAAATGGAATGACCTATTTTTTATCACGTAGTACGATTGGGGGGAAGATTTCCTACAAAAAAGTATTAACAACTATACTCCTAAAGCAAGTGGTTTTTGAATTATCTCGAAAAGTCGTTTTTCGTCGCATTTATGCATAAGTCGCAACTAAATTTTAGTAGGCAAGTAGTAATGCTTTTGTTTTGTCGCTTATGTAATGCGAAATGTCAAATAATAAAAACAATTAGTACAAAGTTATACAGAAATCGGCAAAATTAATAACTACACCCATCAATTTATTCTTTATACATGGCAACTGTGATAGAATAGGTACTCAAACATGTAGAATATTTAATGAAACTTATCCACATTTACCGCCGATGAATAAAACAAGATTTAGAAGATTGGAATCAAATTTTGTTCAATTGGCAGTTGCCATGTATAAAGAATAAATTGATAATTTGTTTATTTGTGTAATTATTCATTTTGTTGATTCCAGTAAAACTTTGTACTAATTCTTTTTATTATTTGACATTTCACAATACAATCGCGATAAAACAAAAGCATACTACTAGCCTACTAAAATTCAATTGCGACTTATGCGCGCATTATTCCCTGCATAAATGCGACGAAAAACGAATTTTCGAAATAATTCCAAAACTACTTGCTTTAGGAGTATAGTTTTATAATACTTTTTTGAAGGAAATTTTCCCCCCAATCGTACAATGTTATAAAAATTGGGTCATTCCATTTTAAAAATTGAATTACTAGATATTGAAGAGGGCACTTAGATATTGAACATTGACAGTTTCCAATTAATTCACGCATAGAGGCATCCTCTAGGTACAAGTAGAGATATAAATCATATTATTATCTTATTCTTAAGAAAAGTAACAGACAGATTTCAAGATGCCTTTTAGAGGTCAGAATTTTAGAAATATTTTTCTTGCTTGAAAACTATAAGAGGTAAGTGTACATATAATCGAATAAAATATGTTGCAATTTAAACGAGGAACCAAAAAAATTACTTATATATAGGGTGTTCCATTTAAAATAACAAACTTGGTGCTACTTCCGGTGGGACCAGAAGTGATATAAAGTTGAAAATATTTCACATGAGGAGAACTGATTCAACCATATGACAAGGATTTTTTTCAAATTTTTAGTGCAACGGCAACCCCATAAACTTTTAACGAACGGTTTAGTGTAGACACCCTGTAGTATAATGCGTGGCATCCCTTCCACCCCGTGGGTATTGTTCCATCCCCATAGTTGGGATGGGCATTCCTCATTTGGTACTTTGCCTTGAAAGATCAACTGCCGCAAACACCTTAGTTTGTATTGCGGCAGTCTATGTCGCAAACACTGATGGCTTCGAACGTACGGACAGTCGACCATATTAATAAATAAATTAGTTAAACACTATTAACTTTTAAATAAAGAATAATAATAACATACCATTGTCTCTTTCTTCCAAGTACCACATCTTTGCAGGTTGTGTTTGATTGTTGCAATGAATTCACAGTTTTCACTCATATTTATACTGATTTTCTGAGGTCATTTAAAAGTCAATTTCATTTTATTGTCAAGGTCATTTCAAGGTCACGGTAATTTCAAAGTCAAGGTCATGTCAAGGTCAAACACATACTCAAGGTCAGGGTAACATTGACCTTCAAATGACCTTTAAATAATGTCAAGGTCATTTCAAGGTCACAGTTGCTTAAATTTCAAAGCCGTTTCAAGATCAAGGTCAAAACATTCTAAAGGTCAGAAGGTCAAGGTAACATTGACCTTCAAATGACCTCTAAATTAATTTGACCTTAGCCTTCATATGAGTTTAACCTTCAACAAATTAAATACATTGAGAGGTAAAAATGAAGTCAATATAGTTTGTTCTCAACAGTGTACTTGTGTAGATATCTAAAAATGAATAGAGTAGAGAAATGTGAGAACCCCGCCTCCCTGTAGTTGATTGTGATGAGACATTTGTGTTTAAGAATATTATAAAATCGCTTTCAAATTAAGGAGCTGGTTGCCCAAAAGGAAATCCCAAAATCATTATGGTGTATAATGGAGAAGAATTGGAAATGTTGGAATGAATTAAATGTAAGTTGTTTACTTTCAATACAGTCTTTTCATTTATAATACTGATGTTATACAGGGTGTCTACGCTAAACCATTCGTTAAAAGTTTATGGGGTTGCCGTTGCACTAAAAATTTGAAAAAAATCCTCATCATATGGTTGATTCGGTTCTCCTCATGTGAAATATTTTCCGGTTCCACCCGAAGTAGTACCAAGTTTGTTATTTTAAATAGAACACCCTATATATTAGTAATTTTTTGGATTCCTCGTTTAAATTGCAATATATTTTATTCGAACATTTGTACACTTATCTCTTATAGTTTTCAAGCAAAACAAATATTTCTAAAATTATGACCTCTAAAAGGCATCTTGAAATCTATCTGTAACTTCTCTTACGTGTAAGATAAAAGTATGATTTATATCTCTACTTTTACTTAGAGGAACTGTCAATTTTGATAATAAGTGTTCTTTAAATGTCACTATCGAAGTGCCCTCTTCAATATCTCGTAATTGAATTTATTTAAATGGAATGACCCATTTTTTATCACGTGGTAAGATTGGGGGGAAGATTTCCTACAAAAAAGTATTAACAGCTATACTCCTAAAGCAAGTGGTTTTCGAATTATTTCGAAGATTCGTTTTTCGTTGCATTTATGCAGGGAATAATGCGCGCATAAGTCGCAACTGAATTTTATTAGTAGTATTACATAAGCGACAAAACAAAAGCATTACTACGCTTTTGTTTTATTGCTTATGTAATGCGAAATGTCAAATAATAAAAACAATTAGTACAAAGTTATACAGAAATCAACAAAATGAATAAATACACCCATCAACAAATTAGCAATTTATTCTATATAGATGGCAACTGCGATAGAATTGGTCCTCGAACATGTAGAATATTTAATGAAACTTATCCACATTTGCCGCCGATGAATAAAACAAGATTTAGAAGATTGGAATCAAATTTTCTTCAATTGGCAGTTGCTATGTATAAAGAATAAATTGATAATTTGTTGATTTTTGTAATTATTCATTTTGTTGATTCCTGTAAAACTTTGTACTAATTCTTTTTATTATTTGACATTTCACAATACAATCGCGACAAAACAAAAACATACTACTGGCCTACTAAAATTCAATTGCGACTTATGCACGCATTATTCCCTGAATAAATGCGACGAAAAACGAATTTTCGAAATAATTCGAAAACTACTTGCTTTAGGAGTATAGTATTATAATACTTTTTTGTATGAAGTTTTCCCCCCAATCGTACTATGTGATAAAAAATGGGTCATTTCATTTAAAAAAATAGAATTACTAGATATTGAAGAGGGCACTTAGATTTTAACATTTTAAGAACACTTAGTGTGAACATTGACAGTTTCTAATTAATTTACTCATAGGGGCATCCTCTAGGTACAAGTAGAGATATAAATCATATTTTTATCTTATTCTTAAGAAAACTTACAGACAGATATTTATTTTTTTTCTTTAAAACTATAAGAGATAAGTGTACATATGTTCGAATAAAATATGTTGCAATTTAAACGAGGAACCCAAAAAAATACTAATATACAGGGTATTCCTTTCAAAATAACAAACTTGGTGCTACTTCCGGTGGAACCGGAAGTGATATAAAGTTGAAAGTATTTCACATGAGGAGAAGTGATTCAACTATATGACAAGGGTTTTTTCAAATTTTTAGTGCAACGGCAACCCCATACACTTTTAACGAACGGTTTAGCGTAGGCACCCTGTATAAAGAGAACAAAATTACCAAAAATAATATTTATTAAAAAAAAAAACGTTAAAATTCAAAAACTCATTCGATCATAAAAAAATTGTCAATATTGACAAACTCAAGAATAATACGACCTCAAAAATAATAATTAATAATAATCAACAAACAAAATTTAAAAAAAACTTGTAAAAGAAACAAATCGGAGCAACATTGACTAAAGCTATATTGAATAAAATGGGGGTTTAACACAGAAGAATGTTATATTAAGAGGTCAGGGAAAAAAATCTTAAATCAGGGAAATGTAAAAAAAAATTAACATTTCAGATTGTGGCTACCATGCCAGTTTTACTTCAAATACCGTGCGATCATTTAAAACATGATTTGGAGTAGGCTTTGAATTTAAAATTAGAATAGCACTACTGACTGTTAACACATAGTTTACCATAACCTCAAATTTATTCCATCATTCAATTAGCATTCTGGGTAAACGCACAAAAAAATGCCGCCTAGAATTGTTAGAATGATAAAATAATAAATAAAATTCAATTGCGACTTATGCGCGCATTATTTCCTGCACAAATGCGACGAAAAACAAAACTTCGAAATAATTCGAAAACCACTTGCTTTAGGAGTATAGCTGTTAATACTTTTTTGTAGGACATCTTCCCCCCAATCGTACCACGTGATAAAAAATGGGTCATTCCATTTAAAAAAAAAAATGAATTACGAGATATTGAAGAGATCACTTCGATATTGACATTTTAAGAATACTTATTATCAGAATTGACAGTTCCAATTAATACACTCATAGAGGCATCCTCTAAGTACAAGTAGAGAAATAAATCATATTTTTATCTTACACTTAAGAGAAGTTACAGATGGATTTCAAGATGCCTTTTAGAGGTCAAAATTTTAGAAATATTTTTTTTTGCTTGAAAACTATAAGAGATAAGTGTACATATGTTTGAATAATATATGTTCCAATTTAAACGAGGAACCCAAAAAATTACTATTATATATAGGGTATTCCATTCAAAATAACAAACTTGATGCTACTTCCGGTGGAACCGGAAGTGATATAAAGTTGAAAGTATATCACATGAGGAGAACTGATTCAACTAAATGCAAGGATTTTTTTCAAATGTTTAGTGCAACGGCAACCCCATAAACTTTTAACGAACGGTTTAGAGTAAACACCCTGTATATACAGGTTCCTGCAACAGTGCGTCGGGCTTTCCTAGCGCCTTTCCCGTGAAAAAAACAAAAAAATGTTTCTTACAAATAGTTATTGATTTAAAAATCTTTATGGCGTAAAATTATTTTCAAACATACAGGGTGTCCCAATTTTGCGGTACAACAAAAATATTTGTTTTTTTTTAATGGAACAACCTGTATTTATTCAACTTTTCTAATGACATTTTTCAACCTCTACGTTGTTATCCATTTAGTTTTATATTATGTTACAGTGTTGCCAATTTACAATTTTTTTCTCCAAGTATCATGCATCAGCAAGCTCAACTTTAAAAAATCGTAGCGACCTCGTTTTTTAAAGCTAAGAATAACTTTTAGCAAATATCTCAGTGTAGTTAATAAGCAACGTTTTATTAATGAGCAATTTAAATTTAGTAATACAGGGTGTTCAGAGAAACATGCCAAACATTGCAAATTTCAAAGCGGTATAACCCATTTTTTTAAATGGAATGCTCCCTATTTTATGTCATTATTCGAAAGGTCTATTTCTTCTCTTCAATTTGATGGGGCATATCTTATGTCTAAACCCCATAGTTGTTGAGATATTCAATATTTTTCACAAAAGTATCCATTAAATTACATTTCTATGCACTCTAGTAGTCTATGCTGAGACGAAACAACTGTCAAAATGTAAGTAAAAGTGAATGTGAGATGAATAAATACAGATAATACTTCATAATTATTAATACAAAAGAGAAACGATACTACAGTAAATGTTCAAAATGTTTTCTATTTTCATTTAGGCACAAATTAATTCGCCGCTGAAAAGACCTATTCACTCTTCCTAACATTTTAGGTGAAATACTTGCAAAAGCATTAACAATTCGTTGCTGCATATTCATTGGGGTTGTTGGTGCTTCCTTATAAACAATTTCTTTTACATATCCCCACAAGAAAAAATCAATTTTTGTTAGATCCGGAGATCTAGCAGTCCATCTAGTGGCTCCATTCCTACCAATCTATTGTTTGGGGAAAATACCATCAAGAAATGTCCTCACATCTCGCGAGAAGTGCGCAGGTGCCTAGGCTTGTTGAAACCACAGCCTGTTTCTTGTATGTTGAGGTATATGAGCTTATAACCCGGGTAATACATTTCGCATAACGTGCAAATACATATGCCCATTTAGTTGGCTTTCCAAGAAATGTGGACCTACCACATGGTTTCCAATAATTCCTGCCCAGACATTCAATGACCATCGATGCTGATGATCAACTTGTCTCATAACATGCGGATTTTCAGTTGAATAATAATGAAAATTGTGCCTGTTGACAGGCCTCATCCGTGAATAAAACATACTGGAAAAACGCAGGATCCTCCTGTATTTTTAGTCTTGCCCAGATACAAAATTCGGAACGAAATTGAAAATCAGTATTACTCAGTTCTTGATGTAACTGAATATGATATGCATGATATCGATTTTTCTTTAGAATGCGTTGTACTGACCTCTCGCTTATGCTGGTTGCTTCACAGATGTCTTTTTGGCTCAAGTTGGGATGCTCAGTTGCTATTAAGAGCACTGAAAATTGGTTTTCCTCATTGGTGATAGGTTTTGTTCTTTCTTGTTTTCTGTAATGTACACTTCTTGTTTCAATAAATCTATTGAGCAGGTTCCTAAAACTTTTCTCTTCCGGAAGTCTTCTGTCGGGATAACGTGTCGCGTAAATTCTAGCCGCCAATAAACAATTTCTATCAGTCTCCCCTAATACAAAAATCATATCGACTAGTTCGTCTTTTTCGAAATTCATCGTAATTATATGCTGTCTACTTTTACCACGAAACGAAGAATCACTTTACAAATCACAAATTAACGTTTAGAATTTCGACATAATCAAATGTCACACTGACACTTACATTACATTTTGACAGTTGTCTCGTCGCAGCATGGCCTACTAGAGTGCATAGAAATATAATTAAATGGATACTTTTGTGAAAAATATTGAATATCTCAACAACTATGGACATAAGATATGCCCCATCAAATTGAAGAAAAAAATGGGTTATACCGCTTTGAAATTTGCAAAGTTTGGCATGTTTCTCTGAACACCCTGTACTACTAAATTTAAATTACTCTAAAGTTGAGCTTGCTTATGCATGATACTTGAAGAAAAAAATGTAAATTGGCAACACTGTAACATAATAAAAAACTAAATGGACAACAATGTAGAGGTTGAAAATGTCATTAAAAAAGTTGAATAAATACAGGGTGTTCCATTAAAAATAAGAAATATTTTTGTTATACTGCGAAATTGGGACACCCTGTATGTTTGAAAATATATTTTTAAATCAACAATTTTTTGTACAACACATTTTTTTGTTTTTTTTCGCGGGAATGGCGCTAGGAAAGCCCGACACACTGCAGGACCCTGTATATATACAGGGTGTCTACGCTAAACCGTTCGTTAAAAGTTTATGGGGTTGTCGCTGCACTAAAAATTTGAAAAAAATCCCTGTTATATGGTTGAATTAGCCCTCCTCATGTGAAATATTTTCAACTTTTCCGGTTCCACCGGAAGTAGCACCAAGTTTGTTATTTTGAATAAAACACCCTATATATTAGTAATTTTTTGGGTTTCTCGTTTAAATTGCAACATATTTTATTCGATCATATGTACACTTATCTCTTATAGTTTTCAAGAAAAAAATATATATCTAAAATTCTACGTCCAAATGGCATCTTGAAATCTGTCTGTAACTTTTCTTAAGAATAAGATAAAAATATGATTTATATCTCTACTTGTACCTAGAGGATGCCCCTATGAATGAGTTAATTGGAAACTGTAAATTTTCACAATAAGTGTTCTTAAAATGTCAATATCTAAGTGCTCTCTTCAATAATTAGTAATTCAATTTTTTTAAATGGATTGACCCAATTTTTATCACATGGTACGATTGGGGGGAAAATTTCCTACAAAAAAAGCATTAAAAAACTTTACTCCTAAAGCAAGTAGTTTTCAAATTATTTGGAAAATTCGTTTTTCGTCGCATTTATGCAGGGAATAATGCGCGCATAAGTCGCAATTGAATTTTAGTAGGCCAGTTGTATGCTTTTGTTTTGTCGCGATTGTATTGCGAAATGTGAAATAATAAAAAGAATTAGTATAAAGTTTTACAGAAATCAACAAAATGAATAATTACACAAATCAACAAAATGAATAATTACACAAATCAACAAAGTATCAATTTGTTCTTCATACATTGCAACTGCCAATTGAACAAAATTTGATTCCAATCTTCTAAATCTTGTTTTATTTATCGGTGGCAAATGTGGATAAGTTTCAGTAAATATTCTACATGTTCGAGTACTAATTCTATCGTACTTGCCATGTATAAAGAATAAATTGATAATTTGTTGATGGGTGTATTTATTCATTTTGTTGATTTCTGTAAAACTTTGTACTAATTGTTTTTATTATTTTACATTTCGCATTACATAAGCCACAAAACAAAAGCATAACTACTTGCCTCCTAAAATTCAGTTGCGATTTATGCGCGCATTATTTCTGCATAAATGCGACGAAAAACCAATCTTCGAAATAATTCGAAAACCACTTGCTTTAGGAGTATAGTTGTTAATACTTTTTTGTAGGAAATCTTTCCCCCAATAGTACCACGTGATGAAAAATGGGTCATTCAAATTAAGAAAATTGAATTACGAGATATTGAAGAAGGCACTTAGATATTGATTTTTTAAGAACACTTATTGTCAAAATTGACAGTTTCCAAATCATACGCTCATAGAGGCATCCTCTAGGTACAAGTAGAGATATAAATCATATTTTTATCTTATTCTTGAGAAAAGTTACAGACAGATTTCAAGATACCTTTTAGAGGTCAGAGTTTTAGAATTATTTTTTTTGCTTGAAAACTATAAGAGATAAGTGTACATATGTTCGAATAAAATATGTTGCAATTTTATCGAGAAATTCAAAAAATTACCAATATATAGGGTGTTCTATTTAAAATAACAAATTTGGTGCTACTTCCGGTGGAACCGGAAGTGATACAAAGTTGAAAATATTTCACATGAGGAGAACTGATTCAACCATATGCCAAGGATTGTTTTCAAATTTTTAGTGCAACGGCAACCCCATAAACTTTTAACGAACGGTTTAGCGTAGACACCCTGTATATATAGGGTGTCCCAGACCACCCGTAACAGCCTTTTTTGAGAAAACGGCTAGTCCTAGAAAGTTGATATATAACATTTTATTACAAAAGCCGTATTAAAGAATCGAATGGTGATATTGTTTTTTTTTTCGCAAAAAGGTTGGCATCACTGAAAGTTTGCTTAAAAATATCAATAACCGCAGATTATTAGATGGCACGATAGGTCAAAAGTGGTATTGTTGAAAAGGCCTTTGAAAAATAATCAGTAATAATAATAATAATAATAATAATAATCAATAATCAAACAAACGCCAGATACAAACATATTTTCATTGTATAAGTTGCTTATTTTTTAAAGACATTTTCAATGATACCACTTTTGACCTAACATGCCATTTAAAAATCTTGAGTTATTGACATTTTTAAGCAAACTCTCAGGGATGCCAAGCTTTTTTACGAGCTCTTTGCCCTCTACGTTTCGGCAGCATAACTTCTGCCAGCATCAATAGCTTTTTTTATACGGAGTTATAGATTTTACTTTCTTTCACTGTCAGTACACTTGTTTTATAAACTAGGAGCTTGTACTCTAGATCTGCTGCGTGTCATTGGTCCACTCGATGTTAAAGGTACTAAAATTTCTTGATTTGTGTCCGATGTATCTGCATTGTTGAAATTACTTGGATTTGTCTGAATATTCCGAAAATTGTGAAATATTGGAGGCAAGTCATTTTTTTGTTGTTTTATTATATTTATTAAAGGTTTCCATTTGGTTTGTAATCTTGTGCCATCATCTCGTTTATTGAGGCACAAAGAATGTTTTTCAATTTCTATGACTTCCCGTACGATTCTTTCTTCAAATTTTGTAATAGAATTACCGAAGTATTTTCAAAATCTATGTTATGGTCTCTATCAAATTTATGAAGAATTTTGGTTGTGATTTTTTATGGCTAATTTATGTTCTTCTCATCTGAAGCAGATCTTAACTACAAGTCCCTAGTTTATAAAACAAGTGTACTTACAGTGAACGTGACATCTATCACTCAGTATATTGAGAAGCTCCTGATGATTGCAGAAATGATGCTGCCGAAACGTAGAGCGCAAATATATAAATCGACGCAGGCCCGCCGCTAGCCGCTTCAGCGTCCGTGTGTGAAACTGACAGTGCCGCCCCTCCTCTATCCTATTTTTCTGAATTTTAATTTGCTTAGGTTATAATGGAAGTGTATAAATAAACAACTTTAATAAACAAACAATTTATTTTTAAGTCTACAATAATACTTAGATGTAAGCACATACAAAAATTGAACTCTTCTTGCTTTTATACTGGCGAAATCGGCTATTATTTGCCTAGTATCAAAACTATATCTAATATTTCAGATTCTATCGAAATAATAGATAAATTACTTAGTCTAGGTTGATGCATAGTTGACCTTAAGTAATTCTTAATCAATTTCAACTTAGAAAAAGATCGTTCACCAGATGCAACTGTAACTGCTACAGTAAGAAATATTCTTAATGCTATTGATATGTTTGGAAAAGTTGACATTAAATTATTTGTGTAAAGGTACTGCAAAAGTGTATGCGGATCGGTAGTGTGGATCGATTTTCTACACAATGTCGCGCCAAAGCATTAATTTCATTGAACAAATTAATACCATCAATGTCAGCTTCATTCCTTGAGTCGTCTTTAAGTTTTAGATGTAAATCTTTACAATGTTTCATCAATTCCTCATCGGGGATGCTAAATAATGAATTGCTGAGAAAGCCAAACACGTTGTCTAAAGTTTTTAACTCTACAAATCTATTTTTTTAAGAAAATTAATGTCTCATCTAAAATTCTAAAAAATAAAACTCAACATTGTAATTGATTATATAACTTCATCGCGTTGTTCATACTGAAATTTTAAATTGTGTCGGTTTTCTTCTTGGGGAAGTGTATTTAATGGTGGGAAATTTGTTTCAGTATTTAGTTTTTATGCCACTTCAGTAGCTTCTTGTAAAATCATTTCAAAATGTTCATCCGTGCGATTATTTGTTAACTTATCGATCATATTATTTAACCAATGTACGCATATTTTATTATTCATTGTGGGACTTTACATCATTTCACTTAAATGATTAATTTCGTTCAAAATTTCATACCAGACTATAACAGAGCAAATGAATTTATAATTTTAAATCTTTAAAGCGAGTGAATGCGCTTTGTGAGTTGTGGAACTATCCCACTCTGACGTATTTTCAGATATTTCAAAGAGAGCATCAAATATTTTTTCCAGATGATGCCGTAAAGGTTTAATTGCGTCAATTCTGCTGGACCATCGTGTAGCACTCAAAGCTTTTAATTTAAAATCTAGTAAATGTTCGCAAATGATCGACCACCTTTTCGTAGATAATGAAAAGAAAACATATATTTCTTGAATTATATAAAAAAATTGATAGTTTCGTGCGTAATATTTACAGCATCATTGAGTACCAAAGTTAGACTATGAGCTGAACATGGAACGTAGAATGCATGATGATTGATGTCCAAATTTGTTTTCTGCAACCCGTTGTGTTTTCCACGCATGTTTGAGCCATTATCATAACCTTGCCCGCGCAAATTTTGAATGTCAGTGTTTAATTGTAAAAATCAATTTAAAACAAAATTAAATATATTTCGATTTTCTAACTTTATCCAAAATACAATATTTTATCGCTGTGCCGAGTAATTCAATAATTTCATTCTGAATTTGATCTCCTAAATAGTGGGCCATACCCATCCGACTGGAATCAGATTTCATTTCAATTCTGCGAATATGTTCCCGCGTAACTGAATCAAAAGAAGCAATCATTTCTATTGCTTTTAGATAATTGCCGTTATCGTGCTTAAACATATTTTGAATGATTAATGTTGCTACTCCGATAAACCGTTCGAATCAGACAGACTACTTGCAATTTTACTAAACATTTTGCAACAAAAACAATGTTTTCTTTTTATATCTCATTTTCTCGTTTCTGAGCTCCAGAAAGCTTTTTTCTCTTGTTGGTTCCTAAATCAATTTTTGAATATACATACTTGACCGTGGTTGCTTTCGCATATATTTTGTTCATAAGGTCCTAGTATTGCAGCTAATGTTGCACTTTGCACGAAATTGGCGAAGTTTGTGAATTGACAATGCGTACTTCGTGCATTCCAAATTCTTGCATAATCATCGTTTTTGCGTATTCTTCATTTCCGTGAGTATATGTTTATCTTTAATAAATAGGCCAACGATTGAACTTGACATACCTACACGTTCATTTCGTTCGATTTTTTTGCGTCTGGAATTCAAGCAGACACAACATTTTAAATGTATGTAATATTATCTTACAAAACAAATAATTGTGTGTATGATGTAGATAGACGATTACTTAAGATTTATGTGAATCTAACTGGGCGAGTTATTGTGCATAATTAAACCGCGAATTTCACGAAATTTATTGCGCCATTGCCATGCGCATTTTGGTCATTTTCGCGCAATGTGCAAAACTAGTGCCCACTTGCATCACAGGTACTTAATCATGACTAAAAAGTTAATCACGATTAAGTTATAAATTGGCTTGCACCGCAACTTAATCATGGCTAAGGTCCCCCAATAACCTCAAACGGTTAATTACTCGATTTCCACCAGTTAACATTCCAAGCACTCTTTGTGAAGCTAGCGCGATAACTTCAGGGTATTTAGTATCGTGAAGTTATTTATTGTTTTTTGTGTTGATATATTTTTTTTGTTTGATATATTTCAACTCTATAAGCACCTATTATGCTGTTTTAATAAACAAATGTGCGATAAATAATATTACAATTACTTAAAAAATGAAATGTAGGTTAATTAATCGTGATCAGTAAATCGAAATAGTAATCAGGGCCGGCCCAAACAAATGCGGGGCCCGGTGCAATGATCAAGAATGATGACTGTCGCTCTTCTCGAAAATAGTTTATTACAAAAAATAATAATTTTGAAAAAAAAAATCAAACGATTGAAGCAAAAATACGAATCGTTTTTTAATATTGCCTGAAATCAGTGGTGCATAAAGTAAAAGTTAGAGTTTAGAAAAGCCTGAAAATTCGGTTTGGCCACTCCGCTTCGCGGTCAAACCGATTGCGGGCTTTTTAAAACTCCAAATTTTACTTCATGCTTAAGTTTCAAAGGCTAAACACTCGTTACAAAATTAAAATTCATTTTTATAAAAATAAGTGGGAACATGTCGAAACTGTTAAAGTTAATGCGGTAAATGACATTTCAAATCAATATATTGATCAACTACTTCCAAAACCTCGTAAGCCCCAATTTTTCAAATATTATTAATTGACGTCAAATATATAATTGATTTTTTCGTATTGGTATAATCCATTTTCTCAAAATACTTATTAAATACACTCATAATGAAGTTATACGTACCATAAAAAAATCAGAATTATTACGCAGCTCATATAATAATTAATTCATATTTGGTGTCTCCTTTAGAATTTCACATTTACAAGGTTTTGGAAGTAGGTTGTCGAAACAATATATTAAAATACGAATGGCTTCCCAACTAAATTAATCAGAAGAACTGAAACTAAAAACACGTTCACACGTTCACGTTCACATTTACGTATTTTGGCCAAACAACAGTAAAAATTGTTTGCATATTCAAAAAACAAAATCATCAAATTGCATACAAATCTAATAAAAAATTATCTAATATACAGGGTGAGTCGGGAGGAGCGCACCAAACTCTGGAGTGTATTATACACGTGAAAATAATGTAAAAAAACTCATTTGTTCTTATCCGATTTTCATTTGTTTTCAAGTTATGGCGTAATTAAAAATGTTCATCTAGCTTTCCACTTCTATCTGAATTTTAACATTATCAAAGTATGCCATGTTCGAGGCTTATAAACATTTGATAATTCTGACGTTTTGATGAACTGTCAGTGTACGGTGAACAGTAACTGAACGTTTAAGTTCGAATTAATGTAATTGTTAGTGTTGCAAAATGCCACATACTTATTCAAATTTAGAATATGTAATTTTGGTGTTTGTATATGGTTTCTGTAATGGAAATGC
Source organism: Philonthus cognatus (assembly GCA_932526585.2). Taxonomy (NCBI): domain Eukaryota; kingdom Metazoa; phylum Arthropoda; class Insecta; order Coleoptera; family Staphylinidae; genus Philonthus; species Philonthus cognatus. The sequence continues at coordinate 3,370,902 of CAKOBO020000020.1, read as the reverse complement.
TACAGCTGCTGTTGAAGAATATCGTGAACGTTTTCCACACCAAAGACACCCTGATAAAAACATATTTATTAGAGTTTTCAACAAATTGTGCGAGACTGGTAAGCTTCCCAGTGCTAACATAACATATGAGCGCGCTGCTCGACAAGGTTTTGTAGAAGTAGAAAATATTCTGCATCTAGTAGAAGAAGATGCAACTACTAGCTCACGCAGAATTGCCACTCAATTGGCAATTCCACAAAAAAGAGTGATGAACACGCTACACGAGCAAGGCTTATATCCTTATCACGTTCAGAGAGTACAGCACCTACAACCAGGGGATTACGCTAACCGTACGGAATTTTGTCGGTGGATAAATAATAATCATCGTAATGTATCGAGTATACTCTTTACGGATGAAGCTACATTTACCCGTGATGGCATTAACAACACTCGTAACTCTCATGTATGGTCTGATGAAAATCCCCACGCAACAGTCGAAAGCAATTTTCAACATCGGTTTTCTGTAAACGTGTGGTGTGGTATGGTTGACAGTTATTTAATCGGCCCTTTCATTTTGGAGAATCGTCTCACAGGAGGCAACTACCTCAATTTTTTACAAAATGAATTACAAGGCCTGCTAGAAGATGTTCCTATAAATATTAGAACGCAGATGTACTATCAGCACGATGGAGCTCCTGCAGATGTCGCTCGTCAAGTCAAGCAACATTTGGACGAACTTTTTCCAGGGCGTTGGATTGGTCGTGGAGGTCCTATTAATTGGCCTGCAAGATCTCCAGACCTCACACCACTAGATTTTTGTTTATGGGGCTGGATGAAAAATGAAGTCTACAAAATAAAAGTGGACACACGGGAATCACTAATTAGACGAATTGAAAATACTGCAGCCCATATAAAAGAAGAAAGAAATGAATCAATTGGGAGAGCAACAAACGCTCTTCGTAGACGAAGCAGAAAATGTTTAGAAGTCAATGGCGGTATTTTTGAACATTGGTGAAAGAACGCTATGATTAAGATTTTTTTTTGTATAATAACTTATTTATTTGTTAATATGCTATAACCTGAAAACAAAAAAAAATCGGATAAGAACAAATGAGTTTTTTTACATTATTTTCACGTGTATAATACACTCCTAGAGTTTGGTGCGCTCCTCCCGACTCACCCTGTACTTTTTAATTCCAAAGGTAAAAATGACCCAATAAATAAATCTGTAGTGTATCAATTATGCTGTTCCGAGTGTAATAACGTATATGTAGGGCAGACGATGTAGCTTTAAAACAAGATATTTGGAACATTTCCCCGCATTTAAACATAATCAAAATTCAACTACCAACTACGCGAATCACGCTTTAGAATCAAAACATTCTTTTCCGAAACTCAATGATCTAAAAATTTTACATCACTGTACGAAAAGTACCAAATTTAATTATCTGGAAGCCGTGGAAATCTTCAAAAATTCTCGTATTTCAACGGCCAACCTTCTGAATGAACAAACAAAATATTTTGTGGTACAAAACACAGTTAATTTGTCGAATTAATTTTTAATATAAATAAACTGATGTTAAAATGTAGTAAAAAAATAAAACTGTAAACATTTTAAATAATAAGAAAAATATTATTGAAATTGTAAATATTTATCAAAATTCAATTAATGTATTTATTACCAGAAAAAAATCTCGATGGATATAAAAAAATGTCACTTCGTTATTGGGATTTTTGACATTTTCAACTTATTTCTTTTTATATTTAATGATGTTTTCTGTACAGTGAATTGATATTTTGAGTTATTTTTGATATTTTTCAACAGGATTAAACGTTCATATTCATATTTCATATTTTGATTTTTGTAACATCTGCATTCAAGTTGCATAAAAAATATACTACGTTTAAAATAAACCTTTTTTGACATTTTCTGTAGGTTTCAATTTTTTTGAAGTTTCAATAAATTTTTTAATGTTTCTTTTTCTAAAATTATATTCCTGATATTATAAAAGTACAGTCACTATTTTGACTTTCTTTAGCCGTATTCAAATTCAGACTTTTGTTAGCGAGATTAATTTTATTTATTTTTATTCGTTTGCATTCAATAGTTTTTACATGTTACAATAGAATTTCACTTGATCATTATTGTTTACCATTTTTTTTAAATTTAATTTTAAGCTTTTTTTTAATTTCCTCAAAACTTCAAAGCGGACATTTCCGATAAAATATTTTGTTTGAAAATCTTCACGAAAACATTGATTATTTAAGAATAATAATCAAATTAAAAGTTTACAAAACATCAACGTTTTGGAAAAGAGTGATTTGATTCTAAAACGTGATTCGCGAAGGTACTTGAATTTTGATTATGTTTAAATGCGCGGAAATGTTTCAAATGTCTTTTTTCAAAGCTCCATCCTGTCTGCCCTACATATACGTTATTACACTCGGAACAGCATAATTTATACACTACAGATTTATTTATTGGGTCATTTTTATCTTTGGAATTAGAAAGTATATTAGATAATTTTCTATTAGATTTGTATGCAATTTAATGATTTTGTTTTTTGAATATGCGAACAATTTTTACTGTTGTTTGGCCAAAATATGTAAATGTAGTGAACGTGTTTTTAGTTTTAGTTGGGGATCTTGCAGATATAAGTGAAATTGTTTTCTAATATTATTTTCTATTTATTTGACTTCTAATTAATTTAGTTGGGAAGCCATTCGTATTTTAAATATATTGTATCGATAACCTACTTCCAAAATCTTGTAAATATGAAATTTTAAAGGAGACACCAAATATGAGTTAATTATTATATGAGCTGCGTAATAATTGTGATTTTTCTATGGTACGTATAACTTCATTATGAGTGTATTTAATAAGTATTTTGAGAAAATGGATTATACCAATACGAATATATCAATTATATATTTGACGTCAATTAACAATATTTGAAAAATTGGGGTTTACGAGGTTTTGGAAGTAGTTGATCAATATATTGATTTGAAATGTCATTTACCGCATTAACTTTAACAGTTTCAACATTTTTCTTTTCTTTTTATAAAAATAAATTTTAATTTTGTAACGAGTGTTTTGCCTTTGAAACTTAAGCATGAATATAATATATAAAATTACGAAAAAACTATTCGTGAAAATGCAAACAATGTCTTAATTAATAAGACAACTTAAGACGCTAAATATTTATTGAAACAACTACTTCCCGTGCAAATACATTTCCGGATATTGAATTATACAATGAAATATTTAAAACCTTATTTAATTTGATTTGTTACAACGCTCTATTTAAGTATATGTAACGTTGAGGTCAAATTCTCTTCAAACCAACTAACAATACAAATTTAAAATAAAAGGAGAGATTTTTACATTTACATTACATTTTATAGCGACAGTCATCATTCTTGATTATTGCACCGGGCCCCGCATTTGTTTGGGCCGGCTCTGATTAACTATTTCGATTTACTGACCACGATTAATTAAATTATTAATTATTATTATTAAAACAGCCTAATAGGTGCTTATAAAGTTGAAATAAATCAAATAAAATAAAAAATATCAAACACAAAAAACAATAAATAATATACTAAATACCCTGAAGTTATCGCGCTAGCTTCACAAAGAGTGCTTGGAATGTTAACCGGTTGAAATCGGGTAATTAACCGTTTGAGGTTATTGGGGGACCTTAGCCATGAGTAAGTTGCGGTGCAAGCCAATTTATAGCTTAATCGTGATTAACTTTTTAGCTATGATTAACTACCTGCGGCGCAAGTGGGCACTAGTATTGCACATTGCGCGCAAATGACCAAAATGCGCATGGCTCTGGCGCAATAAATTTCGCGAAATTCGCGGTTTAATAATGAACATTCACTCGCCCAGTTAGATGTACATAAATCTTAAGTAATCGTCTATCTACATCATACACACAATTATTTGTTTTGTAAGATAATATTACATACATTTAAAATGTTGTGTCTGCTTGAATTCCAGACGCAAAAAAATCGAACGAAATGAACGTGTAGGTATGTCAGGTTCAATCGTTGGCCTATTTATTAAAGATAAACATATACTCACGGAAATGAAGAATACGCCAAAACGATGATTATGCAAGAATTTGGAATGCACGAAGTACGCATTGTCAATTTACAAACTTACGGAAACGAATGCATCGTTTCAAAGCCAATGCTTGTGCTAGCAATATTAAAGTAAAATAGTAATAGATAGCGAGTCTAACCGGGTGAACGAATATGCGTGATTAAACTGCGAAGTTCGCGAAATCGATTGCGCTAGAGTCGTTTGTGCGCATTTATTTCGCCAATTTCGTGCAAGGTGCAACACTAGCTAGGACCTTGTGAAAAAAATATACGAGAACGCAACCACGACCTAGTATGTATATTCAAAAATTGATTTAGGAACCACCAAAGAGAAATAAGCTTTCTGGGGCTCAATATTGAGGTCAAAAACGAGAAAAGGAGATTTATAAAGAAAAACTTGCTGGTTCTATAATGAAATTTTAAAACAAACCTAAAAATTAAGATTGTCAGGATATTAATCAAATTATCACAGCGTCTGCATCTGACGAGAAATTAATATGTCATTCAGAAGACGATAATAAAAGTGATATAAGTGAAGATAACTCTAAAGAACCTATGCCGTCATCAGCGGTTTCTATTAGTTTGACATGTAGTGACGACCCTGGTTTGTGGCCAGCTAGTATTAATAGTGATCTTGTTGATATTTTAGTTAGACGTGGTCCTATGCAGGTGCGTAACCACATTTTTCCCATTAATGATAACGGACGAAAATTTAGTGACTCTTACTATTATAGAAAACTTTCTAATGGGAAAAACATTAACAGAGATTGGCTTGTATACTCTATTTCAAAAGATTCAGTTTTTTGTTATTGTTGAAAAATGTTTAGTAAAATTGCAAGTAGTCTGTCTGATTCGAACGATTTATCGGATTGGCAACATTTATCTTTCATTTTAAAAAGACACGAAAAGAGCGATTTCCGCAATGAAAATGTGAAATCATGGGTGCAATTAAATAATATGGTCAAAACTAAGACTACTCTAAATCAGATGCAACTGAGACTATTTGAGTCAGAGAAATAGCGTTGGTGTGATATATTAGCAATAGTTATTGCCGTAATAAAGTTTTTATCACGTCAATGGTTTGCTTTTCGAGGTTCATCAAAAAATATGTTTAAGCATGATAACGGCAATTTTTTAAAAACACTAGAAATGATTGCTTCTTTTGATTCAGTCAGAATTGGAATGAAATCTGATTCCAGTCGGATGGGTATGGCCCACTGTTTAGGAGATCAAATTCAGATTGAAATTATTGAATTAAACAGCGATAAAAAATTGTATTTTGGATAAAGTTAAAAAATGGAAATATTTTTCCGTCATATTAGACCCCGCACCGAATTGTTCAATTGCCATTTATTTTTGATATTGATCAATAGATGTCGTTGTTATGACATAATAAAAAAACATTGGAGGAAATTCCTGTGTTTGCCGCCCCCTTGAATGTGCCGCCCGTGTGCGTTATATATATATATATATATATATATATATATATATATATATATATATATATATATATATATATATATATATATATATATATATATATATATATATGTTTCTTCTTCGGGTTTGGTCCCGCGTATTTTCTTGTCTCTGGTCCATTTTATTCTTAATTCGACGTTTCGATGACGTCGCAGTCATCATCGTCAGGAATAACTATCAAATTCCAACCCCTTTCGAAAATAATATTGAAATTGTCACTACTACATCATTAGAAGAACAAAACAGAAGAGTAACACGAAGCCAAACAAGAAATTCACGCATCAAGTAGTACGTAAAAGTCAAACAAGTGGTTGCTAGAGCAATGGAATTTTGATAGTTATTCCTGATGATGATGACTGCGACGGCATCGAAACATCGAATTAAAAATGAAATGGACCAGAGCTAAGAAAATACGCGGGACCAAACCCGAAGAAACAGTGATACATGTTACGCCCGCGAAAATCTAGGTTTTAACATATATATATATATATATATATATATATATATATATATATATATATATATATATATATATCCCGAGTGTCTGGGATAAGGGGCGAACATAGGAATTTAACATGTAAAATTAAATATGTGTAATTATTAGCTCCGCTATTCATTTCAGAGAAAAATGGTAAAGGAATATTTTTTAAAGTATTAAAAACTATATTAAATGTATCGATTAAATTTACGTTTGTACCAGAATCTAAATTATCAAAATGCTACGAAATAAATTTAAATGAAGAAAAATAATTAATTCATGCTTGTCGTTTAGGATAAATCATAATAATAACACGTAATTAATGGAAGAAAGATAATTAATTTATTATCAACATAATTTATAGTGGTGTCAAATTACAAACAGTTCTTGATTTATTTTTGTTTAAATGTTTATATTTTACTGTATCTACGCCCAATGGGAAATGTTAGAGCAAGTACTCAAAAAGTGCTTCATTCTGGTGTAACCAATAACCCAATCTGTTATAAAATGCCTGCCTTACATTTCCCAACTGCCTATCTGTAATAAATCTGCAATGCACAAAAATTGCTTCCCGCAAAGATTCAATATTTGGATGACGTTTTTTAGAAATTTTGTTTTTCAGGTGACCCCATAAAAAGAAATCGCATGGTGTTAAATCAGGAGATCTTGGTGGCCAGTTGATAGTGCCACCGCGACCAATCAAATAATTGGGAAAATTAGCATTTAAATATTCCCTCACATTTAAACCATAATGGGCCGGACATCCATCATGCTGATACCATATCTCCTGATTTTCACTTGCAACTTCTTCTAACGCAGAGCCAACCTGGTCGATTAAAAGGTCTAAATAAGAATTCGAATTTAAATTTCCATAAATTTCAAATGGCCCAATAATATTATTGTTAAAAATACCAGCCTAAATATTTATTTTTTGCGGGAACTGGGTTCTAGTTTGCAAGCGTATCCGTGGATTTTCCTGGGTATAGTATCGCGTGTTCTGTGTGTTAGGCTCGTTATTAAGATTGAAGGTGCATTCATCGGTAAAACAGATAGACTGCAATAAGTTTCGGTCTGTGTTTGATCGATTCTGCATTATTTCACAGAATACACGCCTGCTTTCTTCATCCACTAGTAGTATCTTCTAATGACATTGATGTTTGTAGGAATTGTATCCATGCTTCTTCAGAATCTTATGTACAGAGAAATTAGACACGTTGCACTCACGAGCAATACATCGTATGCTAGTTGTTGGTTCAGCATTTATCAAACCCAAAACTCTTTCTTCCAATTCATTGTTTCATCTTCTGTTCCGTTTGCCTGTAAGGTTAATGTTTTTTGAATTAATATTTGTTGAAATTGGACTATTAAAATACTTTTTAAATCATCTGCCGCTACATTTGCTGTATTTTCAATTTCTTTCACAAACTTGGTAATTGTTGATACAGACGGAATTCGTCGCTTGTTAAATTTAACCGAAAATAAGTCACGAACTCTGCGTAAACTGACGCCACTGTAAAATGTTTTTATAATGAAAACCCTTTTATCATTGGAATAACTCAGATTATTATTCATAACAATTATAATGCGTGAATTGATATCTGACTTGCAAAATTATATTCACTATAACATGACATTTGTCAAACTCAAGGCAAGGGTTTTTATTAAATGGTACATTGGTCAACCTATTTTTATTATTTTTAAGGTGGATTCTGGTACAATCTTAAATTTAATGGATACATTTAATACAGTTTTTAATTCTCTAAAAAAATATTCCATTACGATTTTTCTCTAAAATTAATAGGAGGGCTAATAATTACACATATTTAATTTTACATGTTAAATTAAGGGTTAAATTAAGGGTGAGTTTTTTTCGATGTTCTCTATGGGGATCTTGGAAACTATAAAAGATAGAAAAACGGTTAAATGGGGAAAGAAGTGTAGTTTTATAGGACGAATAAAATGACACTTTCAAAATATTTGAAAAAGTCAAGGGTAACTAGATATTTTGAATAAAGTAAAATGTGCAAATTGTTTTAAATAAATATATCTCTATTATTATCATAGATAGAAAAAAACTGTAAAGAACAAAGTTGTTGAAAATTTTACACAGATTAATAACAAAAAATAAAAAAAAATCGCCCATATTTTGGGAGATATGACACAAACTTATTGTTTTTTAAATGGAAACAATAGTTGGCTATGGCCTCATTGGAAAGGTTATATTTTTCCCTATAATCCGATATAACATATGCCATAGTTATTTTTAAAATAAATTAAGTTATAGTCGTTTTAGTTTTTCCATACACCAAAAAATAGTTAGCCATGAAAAAGACAAAAGTAAAACAATTGCGGTTGTTTATAGCAACGAAAACAAAATTTAATTTATTATCTTTCTTTAGATTTGTCAAAAGCAACATAAAGTAAAATAATTCCAAAATTATCAAAATAATAATAGAAGAAAATTTTAAATATTACATAAGATGCTCAAAAAGTCCACCATTATTATTATCGCATAAAGTACATCTTTTTAAAATCGAATTTGTGGCTTTTTTGACTATTCTTCTGTCAATAGAATTAAATGTTTCAAGTACAGCTAGTCTAAGATCCTCCACGGATTGATATGATTGTTGATACACTTTGTTCTTCGCATAACCCCACAGAAAAAAGTCTAAAACGGATAGGTCGGGTGATCTAGGTGGCCATAGGATTGGTCCATTTCTTTCCACCCATGAATTAGGAAAAGCATCATTTAGCCAACTTGTTATGAGGTGGAGCTCCGTCGTGTTGAAACCACTTCAATCTTGCCCGTACTGATAAATTTAAATCATCGAGCATATTTTCAAATGTTTCTTGAAGAAAACGAAGGTAATCATTTCCATTCAATGTGTTATCAAAAATATATGGGCCGAGAATTCTCGATCCGAACACACCGCACCATACATTAAATCCAAATTTAATTTGTGGTCTACGTTGTGCAACTTCTCGTGGATTCTCCTGACTCCAAACATGTTCATTGTGTCGGTTAAAAATCCCACAATTAGTAAATCGCGTTTCATCTGTCCAAATTATTTTTGTAGGGAACGTATTATCCTCTTGGCACATGTTTTTGTACCACATACAGAAGACCATTCTCTTATTGGTATCACCGTCATGTAAATTTTGTGAAATTGATACCTTATATGGGTGATATTTGTGTTTTTTCAAAACTCGTACTACAGTCCGTTGAGATATGCTTGCTTCTGTTGCAATTTGTCTAGTCTATGTGGATGGATCTATCATCGCCAATGCTAATACGTTTATTTCCGAAACTTCATTAATTTCGTTTTTTTTCAAGTTTCGACTTTGTAAAGGATCCGTACTCACCCAAATTGTGGTAAATTTTTCTGAATGTTGGTAAAGATGGCTGCCGACGATCGATATATTGATTATAATATTGTTCTGCAGCATCCGCAGCGTTTTTATTACACTGAATGTAACAAACAATCATATCACGCTGTTCTTCGTTGGAAAAATTCATTATCACTTTAAAAAACTTTCAACACCAAATAAATACAACACAAACTTATCGAAACAAACCAAATATGGAAATGAATTAATATGTGTTTAGAATAAACACCTGCAATAGTTTTAGTTTTGTCTTTTTCATGGCTAACTATTTTTTGGTGTATGGTAAAATTAAAAACGACTGTAACTTACTTTATTTTAAAAATAACTATGGCATATGTTATATCGAATTGAAGGGAAAAAATAGCCCCTTTAATAAAGTCATAGCCAACTATTGTTTCCATTTAAAAATAGGTAAGTTTGTGTCATATCTCCCAAAATATGGCCAACATTTTTTTTTTATTTTTTGTTATTAATCTGTGTAAATTTTTCTACACCTTTGTCCCTTACAGTTTTTTCTCTTTCTATGATAATAATAGAGACATATTGATTTAAAAAAATTGACACATTTTACTTTTTTCAAAATATCTAGTTACCCTTGACTTTTTCAAATATTTTGAAAGTGTCATTTTATTCGTCCTCTAAAACTACACATCTTTCCCCATTTAACCGTTTTTCTATCTCTTATAGTTTCCGAGATCCCCATAGAGAACATCGAAAAAAAAACTCACCCTGTATATATATACTGCCTTTCAAAAAAAAACAGAACACCAAGTATTTATTGCACGATTTTAATAAAATTTACACAATTTGATCATGTAAACGAACTGTATCGATGATCAAAAAATTAACTTGAAAAACAAAAAAACAAATGAATAAAAATTAATAAAGTGTTGGGCCTCCACGATTTCCCAAATTGATTTCGGCACTATCAAAAAACTGTCTTGTAATGGCCGCTGTGTGAGATCGAGCATTATCTTTCTGAAAAATGGGGTTCTGCAAGCCATTTACATAGGGCACTAACACTGGCCGTAAAATGTTGTCAATATACCGAATCGCGTTAAGACTTGCTTCTAAAAAAACTAGAGGAGACCGACTACCATATGCTATCGCCCCCCAAACCATAACTCCCTGTGTAAGAGCCGTATGTCTTTCAACAGCAAATTGTAAAATTCTGCGTTCACCGCGTCGACGTCTCACTCTTCTGCGACCATCATGAGCCCATAAACAGAACCGAGACTCATCGCTGAAGATAATGTTATTCCATTCATGGGTCCAATGTTGTCTTTCCCTGCACCAATCAAGTCTTGCTCTGCGATGCTGCGGAGTAAGAGAAAGACACAATTGTGAACGGTAGGATCTCATACCAAAACTGCGGATTGTTCTGTAAACAGTAGCCATGGATACTCTTTGGCCATTTAGAGCCAACCAGTCATTTCCCAATGCCCGCGACGTTGTAAATCTGTCCCTTAAAGTTGTAAGACGAAGAGCTCCATCTTCACGCTCAGTGGTGCTTCTTGGACGTCCTGATCCAAGTCTACGTCGATTCTCACCAGCTTCGGACCATCTAGACCAGCAGCGTACGATCACCGATACACTACGGCAATAGCACGAACCGAAATACCCGCTTCTCGCATTCCAATAATGCGACCCCTTTCAAATTCACTTAGATGATGATATTGTGCACGCCGACGAACACGGGGCATGTTTTTATGTTTTACAAACTGAAACGTCAAACTACTCAGAGGCTACTTGGATATTAGAAGCAATTACATTAAAAAATCAGCAGCTCTTCATAGTGGTGAAATCCAGGATCAATACCATTAAATTGTAACCAAAACAATTGATTTTTTTATCATCGATGCAGTTCATTTACATGATCAAATTCTGTAAATTTCATTAAAATCGTCCAATAAATCCTTTGTGTTCTGATTTTTTTGAAAGGCAGTATATATATATATATATATATATATATATATATATATATATATATATATATATAAGATATGGCGAGTTCGAATCATCCAGGTGATTCGAATGAACCGAATCATTTCTTAAAAGTGATTCGTTCTTTATGAGTCGTTCCTAAACGAATCACTTATAATAATAATAATAATATTGATAATAATAATAATATAGTTCGTTCTCGCCTCAATCTCCCTTTATAGTGACGATAGACACTTGTTTCATAAACCGTGACCATTTACTTACCGTCAATTAACTACGCGCAAAATAGAATAACAATACTAATGGTAATACTAATAATGATATTAATTATAATATATCTTCGTTCCATACCGAAAGGCGCCGAGATGGACGACCGACCCAATAATATCAATTAAACGAACGAATACTGTTTTAAAGGAATTGACTTGTATAATTTAAGCAAAGATGATAGGTTTATTCGCAAGATATGTGTCTATAAAAAATAGAGCAAATATATACAAATTTAACTATAAATCAAAATGTTTGATTATATTTATTTTTAAATTATCAAATAATTTTGCCTTTTTAGTAGTAAAGCTGTTCCAAATAAAACTTCGGTCGCTTGAAATTATCTTGCAAATATTCTGTGATTTGTCTCATAAGTAGAGAACCAACATTAGCTCATAAAATTACGCGTCGAATCGTAAAAAATACCAATAAAGGCTGGCACAGCGGGTTCGTTTCTGAAAGTCGTGAAGAATCGTTTCAGGCGGATTCAGACCACATGTACAAAGCGGAGTTGATGTTGTGCGCGGATTCGAGCGAACGCATTAGTCATCCGATTAGGGCGGATTCAGATTCATATCGTACAAAGCGGAATTGAATTTGTGCGCGGATTCGAGCAACCGTATTAGTCATCCAATTCGGGCGGATTCAGATTCAGACCGCATGTATAAAGCGGAGTTGAAGTTGTGCGCGGATTCGAGCAAACACATTAGTCATCCGATTCGGGCGGATTCAGATTCAGATCGCATGTACTAAGCGGAGTTGAAGTTACGCGCGCATTCTAGTGAACGAAGTAATCATGCGATTCGGGCAGATTCAGACCGCACGTATAAATCCGAATCGGGAAAACGATTCCGCTCAACCAAAATCGTTTGGTCGGTCGTCTCGAGTGAATATATCATTAACGAATCAATTCTTCCTGAAATAGCGAATCAGTTCCTTAAAATCACCGTATATATTGTACGGTGATTTTAAGGAACTGATTCCCTATTTCAGGAAGAATTGATTCCCCCCTCGTATTTCGAGGAAACTACTTCCACTATTTTCTCAACCTTAATCTCTCTACTACTCTACTTACTTTCCATACCTTTCCTATTTTTAATCACACATCATGGAAGAACAATTAGATGCTGCCGTTGGCACCGTAAGATGTAATTTGCCCCCATTTTTCCGCGTTGACCCTTCAATCTGGTTCGTGCAGATTGAAGCGGAATTTTTGAACTCGCGCATTTCAAATTCTAGTCGCAAGTTTTATCGAGTCGTAGCCGCCTTACCCCCAGACATTGCCATCGAAGTTAGGGATTTACTAATTGAACCTCCCGCTGACCTTTCTTATGAGACGCTCAAAGTGGAGATAATCAAACGAACCACCATTTCCGAACAAAAGCGTTTGCAGCAATTGTTGTCGACGGAAGTGCTCGGCGACCAAACGCCTTCACAACTACTACGAAAATTGCAACAATTGCTGGGAACAACGCCAATAGACGACAATCTCCTACGCGATTTTTTTAAATCGATTACCGTCAGATGTGCAAAAAATTCTAGTGTCTGCAAAAACCACCTCATTAACAAACTTGGCAAAAATGGCAGATCAAATTTTAGAAATTTCGGCACCCACCATCATTAATAACACCAACGTTTCTCACACCTCGGCAATTGAACATCCAACATCTTACAACACTAGAATTTTAGAACTGCAATCCCAAATTTCTGAGCTGACACAAAATTTAAACTCATTAACAACCGCTTTGACGAAGCAATCTAAAAACAAATTTCGGAACAGAAGTCGGTCAGCATCAAGAAACCGCTGGCAATTAGGCGATGACCCGCAACACAAACTGTGCTGGTACCATCACAATTTTCGTGGTGATGCACGGAAGTGCACTCCACCATGCCAGTGGGGAAACGACGAACAGCGGGGCTAATGTCGGCCCATTCCTCCGCTGTCTCTCCAGGCCCGTTGTTTTTCGTGCGTGACACTAACTCTGGGACAAAATTTTTAGTAGATACGGGAGCCCAGGTTAGCATTTTGGCGGTGGATCAACTCTTCGCCAACATTCATCGCCAATCAAAATTTTTGTTAACCACCGTTAACGGTAGTTTAATACCCACGTTTGGTTCTTCAAAATTAACAGTACACATCGGTCTGGACGTAAAACTTGCGTGGAATTTCGTGCTTTCACACATTAACCACTCGATTCTGGGCGCCGACTTCCTTCGGCATTTCAACATCATTGTTGACATTGCCCACGAACGTCTCGTAAGGAATGTATTCGGCCCATCAGAAAAACTCAAAATTTGTTCCTTGTCTACCCAAAATTCACCTTATTCGAATTTATTGCACCAATTTCTTGATCTAACAACCCCTTTTGACTTAGCTAAACCCGTCATGCATGATGTGCAACATCACATCGAAACATCTAGACCACCAGTTTTTGTCAAACTGCGACGATTACCACCTCACAAATTTCAAATTGCAAAAAAACGAGTTTGATAAATTGTTACAGCTCGGTTTCGTGAGACCCTCTTCCAGCCCATGGGCGATGCCGCTACATCTGGTAGCTAAATCAGATGGTTCTTGGCGCCCATGCGGCGATTACCGTGGACTCAATAAAGTTACCCCATTCCTCACGATTTCATATACAATTGTTGTGGTTGCACGTTATTTTCAAAAATCGATTTAGTAAAGGCATATCACCAAATTCCAAATTATCCTGCAGACATTCCGAAAACGGCAATCACAACACCCTTTGGACTTTACGAATACACTAGGTTGAGTTTCGGTTTAAGAAACGCCGCTCAAAGGTTTATGGACTCGGTATTACGCGGACTACCATTTTGCTTCGCATACATCGATGATATTCTCGTTTTCAGCAAGGATGAACATGAATACGTTCGTCACTTGCAACAAATTTTTGAGAGATTAACTTCTTTTGGAATAAAAGTTAACTCTGACAAATGTGTTTTCGGTGAAACAAAATTAAACTTTTTAGGTCACAGCATTAGTGATTCGGGAATCAAACCTCTACAGTCCAAGGTCGATGCGATTTTGTCCTTCCCACAACCCACTGACCAAAAAGCATTGCAACGCTTTCTCGGCATGGTGAACTTTTACCATCGGTTCATAAAATCATGCTCGAGTATCCTAGCACCGCTCAATCAGCTTGCAGCAACAACTCCACGCAACAAACCACTGGTCTGGTCCCAACCCGCTCTTCAAGCATTTACGACAGTTAAGGCCTCCTGTTGCGGAGTTAAGCATTATGGTAGACGCATCTGACTCCGCTGCTGGCGCGGTCTTGCAGCAGAAGGATGATTCTGGCGTTCTTTGACCGCTCGCTTTCTTTTTCAAATTTTTTTCAACAACAGAACGCAAATACAGTACTTTTGGCGGTGAATTGCTTGCTGTTTATTTGGCTATTAAAAAGTTCAAATATTATCTTGAAGGTCGCGAATTTATCATCTTTACAGATCATAAACCTTTGATCTCTGCTATAAATTCCAACTGGGATCGTTTTTCAGGACGAGAGCACAGACACATCACCTTCATCGCGCAATTCACCACTGATATCAGGTTCGTTCCAGGTACCGAAAACAGCGTTGCTAATACATTATCGCGAGTCGAAATTAACTCTTTAGATATACCTAACCTTGCAAAATTACAATCTGAAGACGGCGAACTAAAATTCCTTTTGAATAACGGCACCACTTCACTTAAGCTCGAGCAATACACTCCGCCTGGCACTAGCACACCTATATACACAGACATAACTCTTGCTCAAAGACGACCCTATATCCCTTCAGTCCTAAGAACTAACATTTTACAGTCTCTTCACGGACTTACACACCCTGGCGTCCGTGCAATGAAACGTCTGGTTACATCTCGCTATGTGTGGCCACGGATGAATCAAGACATTGCACAATTTGTCAAATCATGCTTGAAGTGCCAACAAATTAAAATTCACCGACACACTGTATCACCAATCGCTACTTTTCCGGACCCTGACGACCGTTTCACCGATATACACATCGACATCATCGGCCCTTTGCCTATTTGTAACACTTACAGATACCTTTTGTTTGCATCGACCGTTTTACGCGTTGGCCTGAAGTCCAACCGCTAGTCGAAATTACTGCAGATTCCGTTTCCAAAGCATTTTTAAATTGTTGGATTGCACGTTTTGGAATTCCATCGACGATTATTACTGATCGTGGTCGGCAATTCCAATCCAACATTTGAAAGGAATTTTGTAACATTTTTGGCATCACGCATAAGTTCACCACCGCCTACCATCCGCAATGTAACGGTTTGGTAGAGCGGCTCAATCGCCAAATTAAAGACTCGATCAGAATAAGTAGCGATCCGAATAACTGGGTATCCCAACTTCCCTTAATTTTATTAGGTTTGCGTACAATTTTTAAAACCTCGCTTTCGGCCACCGCAGCGGAATACGTTTATGGTAAAACATTGTGTTTACCAGACGATTTTTTATTTCCGAAATCTGTTTCTAAATTCATTCCTTCAGGCTCAAATTTTATCGACTGCCTGAGAAATAGGATGAAGACGCTTAGCCCCGCAATTACTCGCTTAACCCACCACAAATATTTCATACACCCCGATCTAAAAAAATGCACTCATGTTTTTATAAGGAAGGATCACGCAAAACGGCCGTTACAAAATTCTTACGATGGCCCTTTCGAAATTATCAGTTGAAATTCTAAATTTTTTACGGTAAATGTTAACGGCAGAAACGATTGCGTTTCCACCGATCGACCTAAACCTAGCTATACACCACAAGTTTCAGTTACTTCCTTTACAAAACAATTACACTCTAATTCTTATATTCCATACACCACATCTCTTAAATCAATCCTTAACACTCTGGACCAAATCATTCTTCTAAATCCTTTAAATGTGTAACTTTCTCTTCCTCTGTTTTCTTTTTCTCCTCAATCTAGGTGGGGGGTAATGTGGTGTAGCCTGAACAAGAATAATCCGGACGGCGGGGAGAGATAGGAAGGTTGCCGTGGACACAAAAAATAATAAAATATAATTTTAGAGAATAACGCGTGCTAACGTTCGTTTTTGTACGTGACATAGTTAAGTATAAATAAAACTCCCCAAGTACCTGCATTTCTTGTGTTTTCCTGTGGTAAGATTCATAGTATAACGACGGAATCAAATGCACTTATAACTGCAACCAAATACACCTATGACCGCCGTTATAATACCATCAGGTCAACCAACAAACCAAATAACAATAATCAAATAGACAAGAGTTTTTGAAAGTTTTAATTTTCCAATAAATACATTTTAATATAGAAAGTACCAATTAGTTTGAAGCTAGCTAATCAACATTTTTTTTAAAAGAGGAGTAGTTTCACCTAGGTTGTCAATCACTCATTCGCAAAAGCTGCTATCCTCGCCATCCTTGATAAGATCCGACTCTGTATTAAGTATAATCAACGAGTTCAGCAGTTCTTGGCCCAGTAGAGAACAAAGCCTTGTCTTAGTGCGCTTTAGCGCGGAAAAACTTTTCTCGCTGAGTAAACGAGATTGTGAGATTTACACAATAAGCGACGTGTAATTTGGAATACGTACTGCTGTGCTTGTTATATTGGGACAAAAGTTTACATGCACATGGTAAGGCATCAGAACCTTTTCGGGACAAACAAATAGCGTTCTTTGCTGTTTGATTTAAACTATTTTCGACAATCTCTTTCTATGTTTTGTCACTCTGAGAATCAGAATCGTTTTTTTGTTGCTACCTAGGTGGAACGTGTCCGTCCCAAATTGTATTAGAATGTTAGTTGAAACTTTTCGAAAATGATTCGAATTCGTTTGAAAGCAGTTTTCGATCCACATTGGCAATTGATGCGATTGACTTTAATGCATCATTATCAATTCAATTTTAATAATTTCATGGAAGTTTTTTGGATCCAAACAAGCAGCATCGTTCACTAAATGCTCGTTGCAGTTGAATTTTTCAATTATTTTAACTAGTGTTGATGGTGACTTTGTACACGGTAATAAAGTAGAATCTTTTTGTGTCCGCAGACAGTAGTCCCACTTTATCTTGGCATACCTCATCGTGTTTTTTCGGTTTCCTAGGTTTTCTCCGTAACGGCAGCGTGATCTGTATTTCAATATCGATGTTCTCGGCTTGAATTAATTCTTGAATTTGGGATGCAAACAAACTTGCTGCATTGAAAACATCATCAAAATGATCCAGTTGTTTCCGCAAATTTGTCTCCAAAGCTTTGATAACTCCCCAAGCTTCAAGGTAGTCTAGTGTAGGAATTTGAAGGTATTGGCTTACCGGGGTTGATAATTCGATCATTTTTTTAATACGAAGGCTGTTAGAATAGTTTCAAATTTCAAAAAGGAATCCATCAATGTCTTTGCTTGAAATGAAACCATTGGCTCGAACTCTGTGCTCGAAGATATAGCCCTTAGGGTCTTTATCAACGAACATATCGGATTTTTTCCAAGATGGTGGCCAAAGCTTTGTCTTTGGCCCACTATCTCGTTTTTCCAATGTTCTGCAATCTTCCTAACTTGTCTGTACAAGTTGTTTATTCCGCGATTTTATCCACCCACACAGAAGTGCGCTTGAAAGATTCATGAAAAAATACACTTGTAGACGCCAAGAGGCCGAATAAATTCTTTGCTTCAGTGCAATTTGATGTGGCCAACACTAAATTCAAAACACTGTGCGTAACAATGCGTGAAAATTAATGTTGGCACCTCTTCGCTTAGTTTTGCTTGAAGACCAATATAACAGCCTGTCATATTTCTTGCACCATCAAAAGACACGCTGATAAGATCTTGCAATTTCAATCCTAACTGTGCTAATTCTGAGATTACAAGTACTCGTTAAGCTTTGCCTGTTAATTTCAGGACAGGCACCATGCTGACCGCCCGTTCTTGTGGGACTCCATTCATAACATAGCGAACACAAATTGCAGCCTGATCAACAACACCAACATCCTGACAAGAATCAATCAACATTTAGGTTAAAATATTTGGTCCCTGGATTTCTTTAACGATCTCTTGTTTGATTTGACGTGCGCATACATTTATTAATTTATTTAATAATGTTTTTGACAAGGAAGGTTTCACTCAAATATCTCGAAAAATACACTTCGTTTATCGAGACAAATTATTGAATAGTTTTGCAACATAAATGAAAGTTCTAATATGGCTCAAGAAATAGTATAAAGTATTCCGTTTAACTTAATATAAATATCAGTAATATATAAAATTACGAAAAAACTATTCGTGAATTTATCTTGTTTGAACTGTACCGTAAGATAAATAATTAGGTCTCACATTCTTCATACCTGCTAATGACATAATCCCTTTTTTTACCTATAAATACTGACCATCATTTTCACTCATTCCATTTCTGTGTACCTGTTCATACCACGCACAACACTTTTTCCAAGTAAGTTTGTTTTAATTTATTTCCTATTTAAAAAAAAAAACGTCATTACCAAAGCTATACTGAAGAGAGATAAATCTCGATACGCGTCAATAGATGGCCTAAGACATTAGTTTTAATCCAAGTCCTTTCACTTCTAATTTGGTTTGAAGAGAATTTGACCTAAACGTTGCATATACTTTAATAGAGCGTTGTAACAAATCCAATTAAATGCGATTTTAAATATTTCATTGTATAATTCAATATACGGAGGTGTATTTGTCTTATTAAGACACTGTTTGCATTTTTACAAATAGTTTTTTCGTAATTTTATATATTATGTTTAAAGTGTGCAAACTATAAGAAGCGTAAGCTTATTTTTTCGAATTCAAATAGTTTTGAATTTGAATTTATCTTGAACAAATATCAGTTGTCCAGTATGTATTTATCTATTTTTAATAAGGAATAGAAAAAAAATGTAATTGATTTATAATTGCGAAGAAAAAGTTGCTTAGTAGTATTTATAATTTTTATATTTTATCCACAAAAATGTTTTTAGACTGGAGATTATTTTGTCGTTTCTATGTAAATAATATTAGTACAGTTACTTAATTTACTAAGAGAAGGATGTCTTTGATAAAATAGTAGTTTCTCTTATTACGACGAACAGTGAGAGAATGCCGCATCGGTATGAAAGATCGGAGGACACCGCCGATCTTTCACAGTGATGTGGTGTTCTCTCACTTTAACGAAAGATGCAAAGTATTTTTTCAAAATCAAAATAATTGTAAAAATAATCGATTTTGTAGAAGAATAAAAAAAATAAATAAAAAACAGAATTAAAATAAAGAGACAAAAATTAAGATGTATAGTGTATTCATCGCTCTTTTGCTGAGCAATAAAAATCGAACTTGAATACCCTCAATAAAATTATATAGTTGGTGCGCGCCGACAAGGATGCTAAATCGGTTCTATTTCGCCTCGCACAAAATGTATATATAACTACCTGCGTGTTTTTGGAAAGCAAAATTAATCTGTTTCGAAATATTCCCTGAAACCTACACCGATCCAGTGGCGTCCATTGGATATTCAATGGGAACACCCTGTATGCATTTCCAATCATTTTTGGAATGTATTTCTGTGAATTGGTTTGATAATTAGCTTTTAATGTTCCAGGTCGTTTTGCCTGGTTCAAAATGCATCATTTTATCAGCAATTGTGTTAGTGCATATTTCATTCTCGGTTTTGTCATTGTTTCTTATTGTGCCTACTCGTTGTTTACTTTTTGCTTGTGACGACTACCTATTTTTGATAAAATATGTGGCGACCCTGGGATAATTGTTTCATCATGGATCAAAATCATTTTATTGAGGGCGCCGTTGAAGCAGATAATAGCAACACTAGAATTTCAGTAAAAAGCCAGGGTATGTATTTAATAATATCATATAAATATATAATATTATTGAAAGTATTTTAAAAATATTTTTACTGATCCAAATCGCTAAATGTTCAGCCATGTTCAGAATATCAGTGTCCAGCGCATTAAAAATTGTAAGAATTCATTTATGTTATAGTATTCTACATACTTTAAAACATAAGAATATACATTGAACAATTTTAATTTATTTATAACAACACTTCTTTAATATCTAATAATATCTTTATTACATGTTTTATTATTTTGACAAAATAATATCATATTTTTACGTAAAAAAAGAATAACAAGATATATGCGTTTTGGGATTCCCTGAGTCGATTAAATTTAGGCTGCGCTCACCGTCGTTAAATCGTTAATAGTATAACATCGTTTTATACCATGAAGGCACACAAAGTGGTGGTATACTAATATATATTTTGGTCATAATTGTCAACTCTTGCTTGAAAAAATATTATTTGTCTAATAAAATGGTCTGTAATGATATTATAAACGATTAATTTTTTTAATGGAAAAAGTTGTTTTTATAACGGTTTTTTAATATTACGAGAATATGATATTAGAATTATATATTCATAAAATCGTTATAGAGTGCATGATGAAGTCATATTTTATATTTTTTTAATTTTATTAATTCTAAAATACTATATTAAATTAAATCAAAATTGCAAATTAATTTTAGACGCATGTGTAAAGAAAGGATTAAAATATTCGAAATAATAACAAAAAAAATCAGTAATATTAGTTTTCATAGGGTAAAGCGCACTATAAAAGAGCGCATTATAGCTAGAGAATACGCAAAGCCAATTCTGATTTATAATACAAAACACTTATTGACCGAAAGCTATGACAAGAAGTGTGATTACTAGACAGCGGATTTCTAGCTATAGTATACGAATCACGAAAAATGTGATAATTTGGCACTAAGAATTGTTTTGCTTTTTTTGTCATTTTGTGCTTATTTTTAATTTTATGCCTATTTTAGATTATTATACTTATTTAAAGCATTTTCTTAAAGTTTTGAAAAGTATTTGATTTTAATAAAAAATTACGCTTATTTTAAATAAATAGGCAATATGCTAAAACAAAAAAATCTAGTTTGTACCGGGGTTGTTAAATAAAACAGTTTTTCATTTTAACTGGAACAATCAGGTTTTTTTACGAAACGTGTTTTTTTCCATTGAAACAGCGTTTAAAACATGTTTAAAATGATGTTGCTTTCTCACATATAATATAGTTGTAACAATTGATTAAAAAAATACATATTGATAACCGAGAATAGTTTGAACTTCATGATATTTGGATGTTTCATATGCGTGGCCATGAAGTAAAATTTCGAGTTTAGAAAAGCTAGAATTTGGCTTCGCGCTACGTGGCCAAGCCACATTTTCAGGCTTTTCTAAACTAGTTCAAATTATTGAAATTAATTAAGTTTTTTTTCTCGTTACATAAATAGCTATTTATAATATAGTGAACACAAATTCTGAATTCAGTATAGTTTTTAATTGTTTAACAGAACTAAGACAGCAGTCACCGCTTTAAAGATTGTTTTAACAGTTAAAGAATATCTTTAAAATGA
The DNA here is from genome assembly GCA_932526585.2 of Philonthus cognatus. Taxonomy (NCBI): domain Eukaryota; kingdom Metazoa; phylum Arthropoda; class Insecta; order Coleoptera; family Staphylinidae; genus Philonthus; species Philonthus cognatus. The sequence goes on along the minus strand of CAKOBO020000020.1, from coordinate 3,348,823 downwards.
AAAAGTGTGCAGGATTCAGTCTAGAAAAATATCTCGCCTAATGATGAAAGTTTCTAAGTATTATATTTAATGTAGAGATGCGTAAGTACATGACACAAATTATAAATTTAAACAAATGATGTTACAATTAAATTTGCAATACTTCAAACCACCAATTGAAAATGTTAAAATGAATATCCAACTCCAATGTTATTTAAAAATATATTAATATCGATCATAATAATCACCAATACGTATTGTAAAATTCCAGCTGCGTCGAGAACTACTTCAATTATTTTTTGTTTTTCTGTTTGAGTTAAGTGTTTAAAGTAGATAAAAACAGGTTGGCAAACCCTCGTTTAGAATAAGATTTAGTGGTCAATTGTTTTCATGAATAAATAACCCAATGATTGAGTTACTTGAAGATGATAATATTTGATTAAAAACACTTAGATCCCTTATTCCAAACTTTATTTTGTAACCAAATGTACATTTCGGACACAATGTGTCCACTATTAATGGTTTGATACTGAATACTAAAAAATAATTTTTATTTTTTAGTATTTAGTGTCAAACCATTGATAATGGACATATTGTGTCCGAAATGTACATTTGGTTACAAAATAAAGTGTTGAAGAAAGGATCTAAATGTTTTTAATCAAATTGTATATATTTTGAAATGTATAAAAGAAAAACCTTTTATTTTGAAATACTCCTACATAACAGAACACGTAAAGAAAATATTTTTGTATATTTATAACCTGTTAGTTGTAGAATTTGTATTTAAAAAATATTGATAAGAATATTGAATACTAAATAATGTTATAGTTTTTATGTATTATTACTTATTTAATGCTTTTTAAATGCTTTTTATGTGCTTTATTTCACATTTTTACGCTTTTTATCCGCTCTTTGGTGATTACAATTTATGATTAACATTTCATTATCTACTTTATGTAAAGCAGTTTTCAATATTACCAATACTTTCACAGATATAAACCGACAACTAGATAAAAAAAAAAACACTATTTTAACATATTTTACATATTAAGAGTGCTGTGACAAAAATATACTTTGTTTTGGTAAAATTGAATGTTTTGGTTTGGTAAATATTTAACAAAATATCGGGAAACATTTAATACCGCTAACAGTAAACTACCACTTTCAGTTTTCAAAATATTTTTAGCACCTACAAATATGATAAGTTTTATGTCGATATTTCTAATGGTTTCCGCCAGCCGGGCAGACAGATATTAAAAAAAAAGGTTTTAATCGATTATAGGGATGTCAAAACGGATATTGTCGTTAAAATTGTGATTATATTTACCCAAAATAGTTCAATACATTGTTTTCACTTGTACTACATAAAAAATGGGAAAGTATGAAATAATGAACTCTGAACAAGACTTTACATTTTTAATTATAGAATCTTTATCTCATAATGGTTTTTATTAGTTATAGAAATCCCAAGTTCTCGCCAACGAAATAACCGGGCAAAACATAATAATTTTTCACCCGACGCGAAACGCATTATAAAAGACGTATATCGAGGTCTTAAAGATGTTTTTGGAGTAAAGAATTTTTTGGAAATAGCAGAACTTTTAACCAATGTTTCTGCAAGATCAATTAGCCACATAATAAAAAATCCTACGAACCAAATAACAAATCGGTGCGATAAAGGGGTTGTGAAAAAAATTACTCCTAAAGTATTCAATAAAATTAGAAAAATTTAATTACTTATGAAGTAATAAAGGCTAAAAAGACACCTACACTAAAAATTATTATAATATTTTGAAAGAAAGGGAAATTATATCGTGTAGTCCAACAACATTATGGAAATCCTTAAAGGACAATGGACTTAAATTCGCCACTATAGATAAAAGGAAGCATCTATTGGAAAGGGAAAATATTAAAAAATGGCGATACGAATATTTACAGAAAATTCAAAAATATAGAGACGCTGGAAGAAATATTTGTTATTTAGATGAAAATTTTTTTTTTAAGTATCATGTGTATCAAACATGATACTTCAAAAATAAATTTGGTCAGACCAGACAGATAATAGTATCATGAAAGTTCCTCCATCTAGAGGAAAACGAATAACAATTTTTCATTGCGGCAACGAAAATGGATGGGTAAAAGATTGTTTACTTCTATCGGGAAAGCAGATCTCTAAATGCCACCGTGATTATTATGACGATATGACTGCGGCTATATTTGAAAACTGGTTCGAAAATAAACTGATACCGACAAATTGATGAGGCACCGACTACGTCTAGTAAAAAATCAGAAATATCTGATTATTTATACAAAAATGATTTATTTTACGAGGACAACTATACAAAGGCGCAGCTTCTGGAAGTGTTGAAAACACAAACAAACAAAAAACAATTTTATATTGACACATTGGCGGAGAAACATGGGCATACGGCTACCCCCGTATCACTGTATTTTTAACCCAATCGAATTAATCTGGGCCCAATTGAAGCAAACATTAAGAAACAATAACACTTCACCGAATTTAAACAAAACAGTTATAGATAGTATCAATATGGAAATGAAAAAAATTACCTCGCTTCACTGATCGAGATGTGTGAAACATACTATTAGAGTGAAAAAGGAATATAATACATATGACTCAAATTTTCAATTTATTATTAATATGGAAGTTACCGACGACGAAATCAAAGACTCCTCAAATTCAGAAATTTATCTTTTAATTTATTAGTTATGAATATACACTTCTGTGCAATAAAATTAAGTACACAAAATATGTTATAGTTTAAAGCGGAAACGATTAGTTTCTTAGTTACGTAAATATGTCAATTCCTTAATGTCAAAATGCCGCGTCATTTAGACTACAATTCAAAACTTTAAATTCTAACTAAAATAGATGATTATTCTATTATACAAATTGTTCGATTGATGAAAATCAGTAAAGACACTGTTTTCAGAGTTAAGAAACGGTGGAAACAGTAAAGAAGTGTTATGGTGTTTTATTATTTATTGAAACTGCTGCCAGGCAATTAAAATAGATCCGAATTATATAACTAGAATATTGTAAATAACAGTTATGACTTGTGCTTAATTATATTGCACAGAAGTGTATATAACAATTTTAGTAAAATGTTTAGTTAACAGTATTTTGTTTAAAATATTATATTTGCATATGTAAATATTGTTTTATTAAATGGCAATGTAATTCAATTAATTAAAATTTATTTCTAACCTTACACTTTCCTCTAAGTGTTAGATAAACATCTTATTACAATTTTCAATAATACAAATATACGTCTGATCAGGGCATGCTTTGCATCCGAAGAAAACAAATTTTGGAAGATACGTTTATTTTACTCACGACCTCTGAATAGTGCGAAGGGTCAGGATCGCAGGTATATTTTGAGCCGGCTGAAGAAGAAACAGCAAACCAAATCATTTAGCGTCTTTGTCGTTCCGGTCCAACTACCCCCCGCGCTGGTCACCCGCAGTGCCGGTAGCCGCAAGGTTGTAAAATGATTATAATTTTATTGAGGGTATTCAAGTTCGATTTTTATTGCTCAGCAAAAGAGCGATGAATACACTATACCGTCATAAATCCGAAATAAAATTCTCGTGTGATGGAAACAAACGATCTCATAATTCCATCTTAAAAGATAATAAAGCAATACAGAGTAAAACCGTTATAAATCCGAAATAAAATTATCGTGTGATGTAAACAAAGTATCTTATCATTTCATCCTATAAGAACATCAAATTTGAGACAAAATGCCATACGTTGAAAAAACAACAATAAAAAAGTGAAAAAACGATGAAAAAAAGTAAAAAAAAAAAACTTAAAATGTAGAACAGTGGAAAATTAAAAGTGAGTACTTTTCCCACGCTAAAAAAAATCTTTTTATACCAAAATATCTTTTTTTATTCTTCTGAAAATCGATTATTTTTACCATTATTTTCGATTGAGAAAAAATGTCTTTGCGTACCTGAGTAAAATAAAAGTTTATTTTTCTGAGAAGACAGCACGCACTCTTTTAGTACATTTAAGGACAAAAACAATTTTTGTTGTTGTGTGTTTTACTGAAAATGCCGACTGCGAAGGGACCTCTTAGATGGAAAACGTCCACGTCCAACGAGAGGCGGAACGGGAGCGGGCGCAAGCGTTTGCGTTTTAACACATGAGAGTCCGTAGACGGACGGGTGCGAGGCGGAGAAAACGCCAGCACTCGCGTCTGTTTAAATTTGAGCGGAGCGGGACGGACGCGTTTTTCAGTTTTTAACACATGGTTTCTTATGCGCCTTCTTATACGGGCGGGTGAACCGCGTTTTCAAAGCGGGCGTTTCCAAAGCGGGCGTTTTTTGCAATATTATTGTAAAAAATCGGCCAAAGCAAGTTAAATTTGTAATATTTTCCTTACAATATTTAGTCGTAACGCAAAAATAAATATGTTTGCGTTTAGATAAGTTTCCAAAATTAAAAAATAAATAAACAAAAAATATATATTATAAATTTTTAGGTAAAGATCCATCTCTAAAATATGAGTAAAATTTTATTTAATATTTAAAAAATCTTTGATATTTTCTAGAAACTGCGAAAAATAAAATAACTAGCAATTTAAAATCGCTCCCAATCTCTTGTAAAAATAGTGTGATGAGAACAAAATAATTAAAAGAGTTAATAATCAATTTATTGAGAGCGGTCTCTGTGCTCGTAAATTTTGTACCGCCAGCAGCTTCTCTTTTCCCTGACTCTCCAATTGGCCAACATACTAGGGAAATGCCCATTTCACAGTCTATTTTTAATATGCAGGTTATTACCCATTAAAGTGTGTGAAAGGAACAAATCCATTTAAGTTACGTTTCATCAACATTAAAACAACGTTTAATGTTGCTGCACTGTTGATATAACGTTATTTGTTTGTGTTTTGCTCAGTGGGCGGAGTGCATGTGGAATTTAGGTAAGTATTTATATTTATAAAAACATTAAATACATAAATACAGTAACGCCTATGAATAATAAAAGATAAATAAATAATAATATGATGCAATTAAATCTATTTCTTCCATGCTTATTACTCATCGTAGCACAACTAAATGATAGACGGCACCGAAGGCTCGGCGGCGAACTCGCCTAGCACCGGCTTGCAAAACGCGTTCAATCCGCTCCGTATAAGAACTAAAAGCGGAGCGGAAAAAAACGATCCGTCCCGCTCCGCTATTGCGCTAAAAACGTCCATCTAAGACCGCCCTAAAGGTCTGCCATAGAAGGATGTATTTTACGTATATCACCTCTTTAGCGTCCAGTGTAATGATGATTTTGGCGACCGGAGCCCCATTCGCTCTCGCGGCTCTCCCAATCCCATTAATACGGACCTGCGTGTATGAACTATTCCGCGTGTAGTAGGTAATAAGCCTGGCAGGCCCGGCAGGCTAGGGCCCGGGTGGAAACGCCACCCTGACTATATGGTCCGTCCGACACTGACGGCAACTCCATAAACTTTTAACGAACGGTTTAGCGTAGACACCCTATATATATATATATATATATATATATATATATATATATATATATATATATATATATATATATATCGGATGTGTATAAATTAGCGGATAATCTACACGTGGTGACATTCTTCGTAACATTTTAAGCAACATATTTTTTAAAATGTTGTACCATGCTTCCTGCGCCTTCACAAGGTCCTCAAAGTTTGAACATTCAATCGTTTCAAAAGTTATAAGTTTGTATTAGGTCCCGCCTTTCAATGTTTTTGTGTTATTTTCTTTTTATTGTTTTGTTCATTTATAATGGATTTTAAAGAGCAAGTTCTAGATGCAACAGAAGAAATTCTCACCATAAGTACCCGAGAATTACATATTAGATATCCCCCGTAACAAGACATTTGGTCTTACAAGAAAACCTTCTATATCCATATCATCTCACGAGTGTGCAGCACCTCTATGATAATGATAACATATACCAAATACATTTTTGCAACACCATTTTAAATAGAATTCGTAGCGATTGCGGATTCGAGGGACATATTCTTTGGAGCGATGAGAGTATGTTTACGAAAGAACTCATTTTGCCCGTATTGTAAGAGACTGGCATCCGAGATTACGCGATCTTAATCCCTTCAATTTTTTATTTGTTCGGGGTTTCATTAAAGAAAAAGTTTACGCTACGCCTCCACAAAATTCTGACCAAGTTAGAAACAGAATTGACGCGGCTGTACGGGAAATTACACTAGAAATACTGGAGCGACTAATGAACAGATGGGTTTTATTTCTAACAAAACAAATGAATTGAATTATGCTGAATCATTACAAAAAAAAACGCCCCGAGACATTTACTAAACCTCACTCTACCATTATTACTCTTTTGATGCAACCCACATAACTTATCAGGAGATTAATGGAAAAAAACATAGCAGCCTGTAAATGCGAGGTTGCCAAATGTCCATTTGTTTTAAATGGCTCCTGATGGTATATGAAGCATGATACAACATTTTTGCGTTAACATTTCCCATTTAGAATTCCATATAGAATGTCATCACGTGCAGATTATCCGCCAGTTTGGCCACGTATATTTTTTTAAATTGATTCAGATAGATATTTTTCAATTTGTTAACTTTGCTCATAGCAACTTTAAAACACGCATTTTTTAATAGTCAATGTATATATTTCCAGAGCGAAACAAATTCAGAATGTGATTAGTCATGTACAACTGGTTTTAAATTCGTATTTTTGAATAAAAACTCTTAAAACAAATCTCTTATTGTATTACTGTGTCTCCTTAATTCGATAATTAAAAGAAACACTTGAAATTTCAATTAGCACACTTTATAAAATGTTACCATAAATGTGCCTGTTTTTTGAGCTGCACCATGGGTATCTCGCTCATAAGAAAAGATAGAGAATCGGTTAAATGAAGGCAGAGTTGCGTATTTTAGGGCTTACTATGTAATTTGAAAAAAACGTTTGTTTTTTTTTATGGGCTCATACCCACTGAGCAAAAAACAAACAAATAACGTTATATCAGCATTGTAGCAACATTAAATGTTATTTTAATGTTGATGAAACATTACTTAAATGTGTTTGTTCAGTGAATACTTTTGAAAAATGTATCGTTTTTGTTCCGATGTTTAAAGTTAAAAATATAATTCATATCAAATCATCGGGGAAAACATGATGGAATAAAAAAAATATAATAAAAAACTCTGTCATTAACATCAAAATGTAGAGAAAATAATAAAGAAATGTACACGAATTGTTAAATAAATAAAGTGTTTTAACAAATTGGTAGCAAAGCGCGGTTAAAGGTAAGTTAATAATAATGGTGAACAATTAGATGGTAAAACCTCTAACCAGTAACAATTATCAATCATAGAGGATAAAAATGGAGGCGGTGTTAGATGCGGAAAGTCTATTTGAAGTGGTGATTGAAGATGAAGAGCCAGACGAAAGAAATGGTGATTCTACCAAAATTGATGAATGGAATTTAAAAAATAAGAAGGCATATACGAATATAATCCTCGGACTAACCGGCGAATAAACTATTGCCTTTAGAGGGCCAAAAAGTGCAAAAGTTCTTTGGAACGATATTAAGATTAAGGTATAAGGGTATCACAGATGAAAAGTCAATTGATTTATTGTTAGAATTGACAAGAATTAAAATGAAGGAAAATAATTCAATCAATGATAATTTAACAAGAGCTCAATGTTTGTATCGTTCATTAGCACAATTGAAAAGGGAGATAAATGTAAAGGAATTAACGAGATATGTAATAGATGGCTTACCAAAAAAGTTCGAGGCAATTAGGACCCCGTTGTTAATAAGTAAAAATTAGATTTTTCTGAATTGAGACAGGAGTTATTACCGTTTGACAAACGACAACAAAATATTATTCAAAATGAATGAAGTGTATTAAAAAGAGTTACAAAGTAAAAAAAAACGTGCCATATTTGAGAGAAAGTAGAACATTTGATAAAAGTTTGTTGGTATAAAGATAAGATGTATATTTTAAACAAAGATAAAAAATGAAAAAAATTGTCAGAAGAGAAATCCAATACGGAAGTAGAAGTTAGTTGGATTCTGTTTGTACTACTCATATGACATCCAAAGGATAGAGGTTTAAAGAAATAACCGAAGATGTTAAAAACGTAAACGTTGCGAAAGATGGCAGAAGTATAAGGTCTTTAGGAGCTAGAATAATAAAAGCTACGATTGAAGATACTACCGCAAGGTTGGATAACGTTCTTTATGTGCCATAACTTCGTGACAATCTTATGTCACTACCCAGACTTGTAGAAAATGGCAAACGAGTAATATTTGACAAAAGTAGAGCCTATTTTGTTCTGCTAATGGAAAACTTATTTGCAAGAGAAATTTAGAGGAAAACATATATATTGTACAGGCTGATGCATTTTGAAAGTGCCACATATGGAAAACTCTTTTATTTGAAGAGATATTGAAATAACGTTTTCGGGAGCCAAGGTCACTTTTTCGTGTTTTAATCAATCGCCAAAACAAAATTGATAAAATGTCGTTTTTATAAAGTTACTGTAACTAATGTGTTTTAAAAGTTATAACCAAATTGGAAAAACTTTCTTATAGCAACTTTTTATCTCTAATAAAAGATTCGTTTTTTGTTTTCCTACACCAAATTCACTTTTTTCTTATGGGCGCATACAGGGTGTCTACGCTAAACCGTTCGTTAAAAGTTTATGGGGTTGCCGTTGCACAAATAATTTGTAAAAAATCCTTGTCATACGGTTGAATCAGTTCTCCTCATGTGAAATATTTTCAACTTTATATCACTTTCGTTTCCACCGGAAGTAGCACCAAATTTGTTATTTTAAATGGAACACCCTATATATTAGTGATTTTTTGGATTCCTTGTTTATATTGCAACATATTTTATTCGAACATATGTACACTTATCTTTTACAGTTTTCAAGAAAAAAAAATATTTCTAAAATTCTGATCTCTAATAGGCATCTTGAAATCTGTCTGTAACTTTTCTTAAAAATAAGATAAAAATATGATTTATATCTCTACTTGTACTTAGAGGATGCTTCTATGAGTGTATGAATTGGAAACTGTCAATTTTGACAATAAGTGTTCTTAAAATATTAATATCGAAGTGCCCTCTTCAATATCTCGTAATTCAATTTTTTTAAATGGAATGACCCATTTTTTATCACGTGGTACTATTGAGGGGAAAATTTCCTACAAAAAAAGTATTAACAACTATACTCCTAAAGCAAGTGGTTTTCGAACTATTTCGAAGATTTGTTTTTCGTCGCATTTATGCAGGGAATGATGCGTGCATAAGTCGCAACTTAATTTTAGTAGGCAAGTAGTAATGCTTTTGTTATGTGGCTTATGTAATGCGAAATGTCAAATAAAAAAACAATAATTCAATATCCGGAGGTGTATTTGCACGGGAAGTCGTTTTTTTTAATGGATATTTATCGTCTTAAGTTGTCTTATTAATTAAGACATTGTTTGCATTTTCACAAATAGTTTTGTCGTAATTTTATATATTATGTTTAAAGTGTGCAAACTATAAATTAAGTGTTGAATGGATAACTAATTTTTAATTTAGTTTTTTTCGTTTATTTTTGTAAATATGCAAAATATTAACAAAAACATTTTAATAAAAGTTATTTCTTTTAAAAAGAATTATCAATTAATACCATACTCGACCTATGTTGCCATTTGAAATTTTAAAGTTACTTACGGTTCCGGGTACTTCCGGTAAAACATAAATTCATCAGTGGATTTCTTGGGTTCACTTTGGTAATAAACATTTTTGTCCCAGTCATATTCGACCAAGCGTTGTTGACATAAAAGGCCGGTACGGGTGGTTTGAGACACCGAACATACTAAAATGTACTTAATGTTAATTTTCCTATGTTCGATGTGTACTGGGACGCATCAAAGCATTGAGTACGATGTGATTGGCTAGGATTTCTAATGGTAATATAGTCAACCCAATGTACACTCTTCACGTCAAAAATAAATCAAATTTGGCAATTATTATGTCAACCACAATATTTTGTATTATGAATATTTTAGTACAACGGAATGGTTATCAACTTTAATTAAATTTTTAATCAGTAAAATACTAGTTAAAGAAGGTAAGAAGATATAAACGCTTCATCAGTAAACACAATTTTTGGCAACATTTCGTTGTATAATTTAACATATTAAATACAATTTTACAGAAATGTTATCGCTTAATGCTGTTATACAGCAACTAGTTATGTTGGAATTTGTAGGATCTAAATTTAAATTCTTGTAGAACTGCTACGTACAAAGGATCTTTATATATTAAATGATTTTGCAATAGTAAGGATAATATTAGACACTTCGACATAACAGAAATTGTTTAATTTCATCTCTTCCGATAATATCGACGGACTTCTAACTCCTCGCATGTGAAATTTATCCAAACAAACTGTTCTGGAAGGTTCGAAATGGTTGAAATAAAAGGTAGTCTGATTGAACAGAAAATTTTTCAAAAAATAGATCATGGGAATTTCTTGAACTGTTTTCTCCATGGTATAAGTTTACCAGAATAATCTGTTCCTCCTTTGTATACATTATTGATATGTTTAACTCTCCGTTCTTCGTCTACGTTTGCTTCTAATGCTAGAACAGCAAATATCATTTGCTTGCGATAACTGAAAGATTTCATTTATTTTTGAAGGGAAGAGTGTAAATTGGGTTGACTATATTACAATTAGAAATCGTAGCCAATTACATCGCACTCAATGCTTTGATGCGTCCCAGTACACATCGAACATTGGAAAATTAACATTGAGTACATTTTAATATGTTCGGTGTTACATAAAACTCTCTGTATATATATATATATATATATATATATATATATATATATATATATATATATATATATATATATATACACGAATATATATATATATATATATATATATATATCTACAGTGTGTCCGCGGATTAAGTGCATATAAGGTGTAAATGACAAATTTTTTTAGAGTTGGATCTTCATGTTCTGAGGATCGCTCCTGCTTAGTCTCAAACTAAGATATTGAAAAGATGAGCCAAATCAATTAATAAACATGGTGTTTTTTGGCGGAATTCTAAAAATTTGTCCAGACTAAACTGTCTATATTTTAGCAGATATGACAAAAATGTATTAATAGAAGTTGTTTAGAATTAAAAGTTATGGAAGACTTTAAATTTTTGTACAAATCCGCCTACTTTAATTTTTTTCATCAGCATCCAATACTTTCGAATTCATGTTTGTAGCAAAAATCAAAGTAGGCTGATTTGTATGAAAATTTAAAGTCTACCATATCTGTCAAGCTGATATGTCTAAGACGTGATTGTTATTTTAGACGATTGATTGATTTTAAAATGTTAACAGCAGAACAAAAGGTTTTTATTGTGCAGTGCTGCGGTTTGGGTGACCAGTATTCGTATCACGGAGTAACAAGACAATTCCATAAACGCTGGCTAAATTGTTCGGTATCAATTAACGGTGTAAAAAAGATTGTGTCAAAATGTATGCTTACTGGGAGTGTGAATAATGTTAAGAAGAAATAATCGAACCTAAATGAAGGAGATAATGCTGCAGCTGCATTAGCTATATATTCTGTAAGGCGATTTCCGCAATTGTCATTAAGAAGGAGGGCATTAGAAATTGGCAATATTGGAAAATCGCATTTGCAAAAAATTTATGGTATTAACAAGGTGAAACCATTTAAAGCTAAGTTTATACATACTTCAGAACAAAATGATGACACAAAACGTCTAGATTTTTGTTTGTGGTACGGTGATAAGTATCTTGAAAATCACAATTTTGGTAGAAATATAATTTTCTCTGACGAATCCACTTTCATCACTAATGGTTTGGTAAGTTCGCAAAATTTACGGTATTGGTCTACCGATAATCCGAAATTTCGAGTTCACTGTAGAAGACAATACCATAAAAAAGTAAATGTGTGGTGTGGTATCTCTTACAATGGGATAATTGGCCCATATTTTTTTGAACGAAATATGAACCAGTATAGCTATCTGGAAATGTTGGAAAGTATTCTTCAAGTTCATTTGAATAACATACCACTAAACGATAGACAGGCAGTATACTTTCAACAAGACGGTCACCCATCACATGGGACACGAATCGTTCGGGAATGGTTAGATCATCAATTTCCTGAGCGGTGGATTGGACGGTATGGTCCAATACCTTGGCCTCCCAGAAGCCCCGATCTAACCATAATGGACTTTTACTTTTGGGGCTATCCATTAAACAACGACCTCTATCTGTTGAAACTCAGGTTAAGAGAGACAATTGATGCTATTCCAATTCAGGAAATTTGCCTATAGAGCGTTTACTAAGCGAGTCGAGCGATGTGCAGCGGTTGGTGGTGGCATATTTGAATAATCTCTTTAATTGCTGTTTTTGCTCGTTTCTTTTTATGTTAGTTAATAAGAAATAGTATTTTTTAATAAATAATGATTTGTTTTTCACGTACTTTGCTTAATTACTCTTCATGCATGGGTCATTAAAACCACAAATAAAAAGTCTCATGTTGATGAATAAAATCAAATTAGGCTGATTTGTACAAAAATTGAAAGTCTTCCATAACTTTTAATTCTAAACAAGTTTTTGTCATACATTTTTGTCATATCTGCTAAAATAAAGATATTTGCTGTTCTAGCACTTGAAGCAGACGTAGACGAAGAACGGAGAATTTATCATATCATATATTTACAAAGAAGGAACAGATTTTTCTGGAAAACTTATACCATGGAGAAACCAGTTCAAGAAATGCCCATGAAACATTTACTGTAAAATATTCTGATTGACTAATACCATTTATTTCAATCAATTCGTATCTTATAAAACAGTTTGTTTGAATAAATTTCATGAGCGAGGAGTTAGAAGACCGTCGATATTATTGGAAGAGATGAAAGTAAACAATCTATGTTATGTCGAAGAGTATCCAATAATATTCTTACTATGGCAAAATCATTTAATATTTAAAAATTATCTGTACATAAGAGATCTAAAAGAATTTAAGTTTAGGTCCTACAAATTCTAACATTATTAGTTGCCGTATGATAAAATTAAGCGATAAAATGTTTATAAAATTATAATAAATATGTTAAATTAAACAACGAAATGTTGCGAAAAATTGTGATTACTGATGAAGCATTTATATCTTCTTACCTTCTTTAATTAGTATTTTACTGATTAAAAATATAACAAAACTTGATAAGCATTTCGTTTAACTAAAATATTCAAAATACAACATATTGTGGTTGATATAATAATTGACAAATTAAATTTCTTGTTGACAGTAAGAGTGTGCATTGGGTTGACTGTATTACCATTAGAAATCGTAGCCAATCACATCGTACTCAATGCTTTGATGCTTCCCAGTACACATCGAACATAGGAAAATTTACATTGACAACATTCTAGCATGTTCGGTGTTACATAAAACTATCTGTATATAATATTCTACTAACAATATTTAAACAAATATAAAAATTATTATTGACGCCACATCCTAAGATAGCACTGTTATTAAATACTTACCCCCGAAGATTAACAAATTTTGAAAAAATTATAAAAAGTACAACTAATTTCGTTGCAAAGATTCTGGTAATTAAATGTGTTCACAACATCCTCACTAGCATCCTGACACCAATCAACATTTTAAGACGACTTTGTTTCAAGAAACAAAAATTTATATATTTTAGAAAAATAAAAACCACAACTAAAATTCTTGCCATTTATTTAACGTATAAGGTTGTTCAAAATATCCCTGCTAATAGCCTGACTTCAATCAACACCCTGAGAAAACTCTTAGTTTCGAGTCAGGTTTAAATCGTCATATTTAAAATGTGGAAAGTGCTATGATGGACACATCACTATTTTTTTACTTAATGTTTTGTGTGATAATTAATACTTATTATTATTATTACAAAAGATTGACAGTAATTAATTAATTTTGACTGCTAACAATGATTGACTGCTGTCAATATTTTATTGATTAATAGATATGACGTCATTATTTCCAAGGCACTCTTTATAAAAAAGAGATTATTATAATTTTGAAACTAAATCTAAAAATAAATAATGATTGTGATACATCACTATCAATTCAGCAAAAATATTCTTTCAAAAAATATGTAAATTAAAAATGACGATGGTCCCCGAATAAATGTTATAGATATTTTAAAAAAATTGTTACCAGATTGCTTACTAAAAATTGCCCCGATAATGTCAAAGTTCTAAATGTCCATATTCAGTATTTTTGAATAAAAAAAAAAAAAACGATTTTTCAAAACAACCGCTTTTTGTTGATATCTCGAAAACAAAACAAGGTATTACAAAATTGTTTTCAGATTATTGTTAGGCCCTAAAATACGCATTTTGCCCCAATTTAACCGACTCTATCTCTTCAAATCACTGAGATCCCCATACATTTTGCCGAAATACGGACAACCTGTATGCAGACATTTTACAACAATATATTACTAAGAACTATTTGAAAAATTTGCCCTTAATTCAATGGAAACATTTGTATTTTAAATAAAATTGCAGAAAAGTGACAGATTTATTAAATATTACTTTTATAGTAAAATGGTTAGGCACAAATGAACCGGTAAAATGGCATGCATATCAATTTTTTATTTCATTATATTAGACATTGTTTTTTTCAATCCAATTATGCTTGATATGTTGATATTAATTTAATATTTATGCCAGAAAAACATAAAAATGATTCTTGTTCAAATGATTTTTTGGCAGTGTGCCTTGAAACTAAAATCAGATCGATAAATAAGTCTATGTTTCTGATATAATCATGACTAGAGTCCTGATTTTAAGCATTTTGCTTATTGTCAATTTTATAAGCAGAACAGATTGGTTTTGAAATTTCCACGTTTCATGAAAAATGTAATCGTTTGACACTACTTTTATTTTGCTTATTTTGCTTTTTTGCATATTTTAGCTTATTTTGCCTCTTTTGCATATATTAGCTTATTTTGCATTCTTTTGCTTATTTTGCTTATTTCTGCATATTTTAAAATATTTTGCTATTTTGCCAATTTAAGCTTATTGGTGCGTATTCGTGCTTTCGTGTGCTCATTTTTTCTTTTCTATTTTATTGCACACATAATTTTTTTATTGTTTGATTTTTCATACGGGCAGAAATGCCGAACGTTCAATAGCGGGAATACTATTACGCTTGGCACAAAAATCGGAAAATCCCCGAGTAACGTGAATAATGTTTTAGTAAATAAATAGAGAATTCCCGATGTTCCCGAAGATTTTGGTATGTGCTCAGATTTGAGAGAAATTAACACAAAACTCTTCGGACTGTCGCAGCAATACTGTGCTATATTTTATATCACTGCAAAATTTAACTCAAGTGTAGTATAGAGTGTAGTGAAACCAACTGATGTGCTAAAATATAATTGAAAATGCCTACAGTCAAAGACAAATCTTTGGCTGCAAGTTGGTTGAAAGATTACCCTGATTTAGTCCTGGAGGGTCGAGAATATTTATTGCACGATTTTAATAAAATTTACACAATTTGATCATGTAAACGAACTGTATCGATGATCAAATAATAACTTGAAAAACAAAAAAAACAAATGAATAAAAATTAATAATGTCTTGGGCCTCAACGATTTCCCAAACACTCATTAACACGTCGAGGCATGCTAGAAATCAGGCTGTCAATATCGACTTGGGGTATTTCATTCCAAACTTCGATAATTTGACCTCTAAGTTTCATTACAGTGTTAGCGGGGCGCTGAAAGTTACTTATTCTAACACCTATCATACCATAAACATGTTCTATTGGCGATAGATCTGGAGAACGAGATGGCCAAGGTAACAAATTGATTTCGGCACTATAAAAAAACTGTCTTGTTATGGCCGCTGTGTGAGGTCGAGCATTATCTTGCTGAAAAATGGGGTTCTGCAAGCCATTTTCATAGGGCACTAACACTGGCCGTAAAATGTTGTCAATATACCGAATCGCGTTAAGACTTGCTTCTAAAAAAACTAGAGGAGACCGACTACCATATGCTATCGCCCCCCAAACCATAACTCCCTGTGTGAGAGCCGTATGTTTTTCAACAGCAAATTGTAAAATTCTGCGTTCACCGCGTCGACGTCTCACTCTTCTGCGACCATCATGAGCCCATAAACAGAACCGAGACTCATCGCTAAAGATAATGTTATTCCATTCATGGGTCCAATGTTGTCTTTCCCTGCACCAATCAAGTCTTGCTCTGCGATGCTGCGGAGTAAGAGAAAGACACAATTGTGGACGGTAGGATCTTATACCAAAACTGCGGATTCTTCTGTAAACAGTAGCCATGGATACTCTTTGGCCATTTAGAGCCAACCAGTCATTTCCTAATGCCCGCGACGTTGTAAATCTGTCTCCTAAAGTTGTAAGACGAAGAGCTCTATCTTCACGCTCAGTGGTGCTTCTTGGACGTCCTGATCCAAGTCTACGTCGATTCTCCCCAGCTTCCGACCATCTAGACCAGCAGCGTACGATCACCGATACACTACGGCCTACCCTTTCAGCAATAGCACGAACCGAAAAACCCGCTTCTCGCATTCCAATAATGCAACCCCTTTCAAATTCACTTAGATGATGATATTGTGCACGCCGACGAACACGGGGCATCTTTTTATGTTTAACAAACTGAAACGTCAAACTACTCAGAGGCTACTTGGATATTAGAAGCAATTACATTAAAAAATCAGCAGCTCTTCATAATGGTGAAATCCAGGAAAAATACTATTAAATAGTAACCAAAACAATTGATTTTTTGATCATCGATGCAGTTTATTTACATGATCAAATTCTGTAAATTTCATTAAAATCGTCCAATAAATATTTTGTGTTCTGATTTTTTTTGAAAGGCAGTATATTTATATTAATTTAAAATGTATGTTCCGAGTGGTGACAAATGCCAAAACATTTTCTTAGAAATTAATAACAGTTATTTACTCTGTTATTCTGTACACGCTGTAGATATTTACATATTGCGAAATATAATTATGATAATGCTGCCAAATTAAAAGTTAATAAAAGGTTATTGTTTCGTTAGCAGGGGTGTGTGTTTTCAATCAGTTTATTTTTCTCCGTAAAACTCGTAAATGTAACAAATCAAATAAGATTTGAAATATTTCATTGTATAATCTATGCTCGTTTTTTTTTTACTGAAGTAAATTAATACAGGTAAATATTGTAACTACGTATTTCCAATACACTTAATTAAAAATTGAAATGAAAGCTGTTCGAGAAATATACAAAATTAATATAATATAGGTGCCATCGGTGAAAATAAAATGCTGGGACACGCAAAATTTGTTTAGTGTGTGTCTTGGACATATCAAGTAATTGTCATTTGATATGTCAAAGTTTCAAAATTTACACAATAATACGTCTTCCATTCATTTGCATATTTTCACTGTCACATAATATAACCTTTCTTTAGAAATACTGACTTAAGGGGAATATAGCAGTGGTCTGAAATTTAATGTTAGATTTATTTAAAAACTAAAGGTCCTAGAAAAATGAAATTTTGACAGCGTATATTAAGCCCAATTATCTAGTAAAATATCGAAGTACTTTTTTTTTAAACAATTTGCTTTCAGAGGTATGAAAAAAATAATGTTAAATTTTTCAAAATTAAAAAAAATATTCGCATATCTTACTAGTTTATACTATAAGGAATATAATGTGAACATTTCATAAGAATGCGATAGCTCATGCCCGAGTCAGGTTAAAATAGAATTCTTGAAAAATAAGATCGTAAAATACCGCCGTCTTGCGGATCTTCTCTTAGTTGAACGCGTTGTACACTCATCTGCACAATTATTGGAGGGGCGAGCAGCATGCGGCCAGCGTTTATCCCTGGGCCGGTGAACGCTGCGCGGCTTCGCGTTTGTTTTTCTTTTCTTTTTTCAATCATAGTTAACAAAATCGGCTCGCGTCATTAGCATTTATTCTCGTAAAATTAATATTTCGCAATTATAATCGATATTATATTGTACTAGTGTTTTATTTTCATGCTTTCTGACTGCTAATGGAATAAGTATTTTTTTATACTGCATGTTCACTAATATAGAAAACACGAAATGTTTCACTAATTTAAATAAAGATGTGTAATATACCTTTAATATTGTCTTTCCTTATTATTTGACAGTGTCGGTATTATTAAATTATTTTTTAAAGTTTTTTAAGCTGATTAATAAGCCAGAAGAAATCGAATAACAATCAGTCTTGTTCAAATCATTAATTCGTCTTAAATCTTTCGTTGTTAAAGCAGTTGTTAAATGCCATTAAACTTCTCGCAATAAAACTATTAAAGTAAATTGTAAAGTTTCTAGCAATCGGACCTATTTGAACCAACTGCGACTTCATCAACGAATCAATGATATCAAAACTATAAGAATAGTAAGAATAACACCAATATGGCGTTGTCGTAGATTAATGTTACAAATCAACTATTTTTTACTGAGCACAGGTAATATTTGTTTGACAAATGTTTAAAAAAATGTAGGATTTAACTGCGTGCTTATTCATCGTTAATTATTTTAGAAAAAATAGAACTATAATAATAATAAGGTAGTTATTATAATGCATTTCAAATAACAAGCTTCTTGCTCAACATTGCACCGAGCCCAATATATTTTTTTCAAATTTGGCTGATTTATGATGAGTCATATTTTGATAGTAAGTAAATAAGGAATAAATGAATTGTAATTGAATGTTATTGCAATCCTCTATTTATACGGCTCAGTCAACTTAGCCACCCGATGTTCGACTTTTTAAAAAATAACTGTTGCACTAGACGGGCCTTAGCTAGCGCTAGCTAGCGCCACAAAAATTAGAGCTAGCGCCGTTTAGACAAGAAAGTTACGGGGGTTTGAACTTTCGGGGGGCTAAGTTGATGCTAGCCCCCCGAGTTTGGATTTTTCAAGTTTTCTTACAGTATTCGGATTCCTCAGAGCTAGCGCCAGCTAGCGCTACCAATTTAAAAGCTAGCGCCACCCCCACAACCCCAAAAGATTATAAAACATTTTAAACCCTAGCCCCCCGAAATGAGATTTTTTTAATCAAATTGGGTGCAAAAGATTGCTTAGAACTAGCGCCAGCAGAATATGAAAAAACATTCTCTCTAAAATATCAGGTAAAAAAAGTTCACATCCAAACTTTGGTGTGAGAGCTTTCAGCTCCTGTATGCGTATTACCATTTACTTGCTGAATTTCAATACAAAATCATGATTGGCATATAAAATACCGCTTCCAAGAAATATGTTGGCGTTGTAATTACTTAATGTATGTTCAAAGACACTGGCTATTACAAAGATGATGCCTAGAAAACAGTAGCCTAACTGACAAGTTTTTTTCAACAAAGTCGTACTTCGGGGGGCTAAGTTGACTGAGCCGTATAATGTAAGCAACAACTATCAAAACATTTAAGCTAAATATTTGATATGTAACATGGATTAGATATTTAGGTTTACTTAGAGAGTTGCTCCTTCATCAGGCAAGAAATGAATCTTAAACTTAATATGAGTAATAACCTAATAATATTTAAGTTGAATACAACATAATAACATACAGGGAGCTTTTCTTTAAAGTATACGTTTTCCAAATTTAGCTTATTTTCTTTAAATCTTTAGATATTCCTTGTTTTTTAAAAGAAGTTCAATTCAAGGCTTTAAACGAGTGTTTTCCACTCCCAGACTAAGCATGAAGTAAAATTTCGAGTTTAGAAAAGCCCCGTGAAAATTTGTCTCGGGTCGCGCAGCGACCCGAGACAAATTTTCTGGGCTTTTCTAAACTCGAAATTTTACTTCATGCGCCACGCGTATAAAACGCTGATTTCAAGTAAGGTTCAAATATGCATAAATTTAACAAAAGTGTTCTATACGCGTGGCGCATTAAGTAAAATTTCGAGTTTAGAAAAGCCCACGGGGCTTTTCTATACTCGAAATTTTACTTCCTGCTTAGCTTGGGAGTGGAAAACACTCGCTTAAAGCTTCAAATTGAATTCCTGTAAAATCAACATATATCTAAAGATTTAAAGAAAATAAAGTGAATCTGGAATACGTATACTTTAAAGAAAAACTCCCTGTATATTGTAGAATTACGATACTGAGATAGATTGTGTTAGAATGAAAATAAAGTCAATTGAATAGCAACAAAAGGAGCTTAATCACAATTTTGTAGCATCGAAAAGGTACCCATGTTTTGATTAGGTACATACATAACCTGATGAGTACTAGGTAAATTTTCAGGCATTCATTGTTTTTGAAAAGCGTTCAGTTTGAAACTCCCAACGAGTGTTTTCCATCGAGTAATAACGATTTAAGTTATCACGTAGTAAAAAAAAACAATCGTGAGGTACGCCACTGTCTTGCTAGCACTAGCTATCTCTTGAATAACTTTCTTATTTATCACTTGGTTAAACATTTTGAAATAATAATAAAGGATAAATTAAAAACACTTAGTTTGTTTCACTATTTGTTTCTATTTACTTGACTAGTTTCGCTTTTTACGGCATTATCAAGAGTGAACTTTGATAATGCCGTAAAAAGCGAAACGAGTCGAGTAAATAGAAACAAATAGTGAAACAAACCAAGTGATTTTAATTTATCCTTTAATATTACTAGCTATGTCGTTGTTAGTTTTTATAGACTTCAGTATAGCAATTACAATGCCAAAAAAAATTTGAAATCGTACGGTTAGTTTCCGAGTTATAACGATTTCAATTATCAAAAACAATCGTCAGTTACGCCACTGTCTTACTAGCGCAAGCTATCTCGTTGCCAGTGTTTATAAACATTAGTATAGTAATTACAGTGCCAAAAGAGTTTTTTAAATCGTACGGTAAGTTCTTGAGTTATAACGATTTAAATTAGCTAGGAATGAAAACACAATTGTCAGTTACGCTACTGTCTTCTAGGCATCATGTTTCTAATAGCCAGTGTCTATGAACATAAATAAAGTAATTACAACGCCGAAATATTTGTTGGAAGCGGTATAATATATGCCAAACATCATTTTGTATTAAAATTCAGGAAGTAAATGGTAATACGCATACAGGATCTGAAAGCTCTCGCATCAAAATTTGGATGTGAACTTCTTTTATCTGATATTTTTGAAAGAATATTTTTGTCATATTCTGTTGGCGCTAGCTCTAAGTTATATTTTCCACCCAATTTGATTTAAAACATCTCATTTTAGGGGGCCAGGGTTAAAAATGTTTTATCATTTTTTGGGGTTGTGGGAGTGGCGTTGGCTTTTAAATTGGTAGCGCTAGCTCTGGGGAATCCGAATAGCGTAAAAAAACTTAAAAAATCCAAACTCAGGGGGCTAGCATCAACCTAGCCCCCTCGAAAGTTCAAATCCCCGTAGTTTTCTTGTCTAAATGGCGCTAGCTCTAATTTTTGTAGCGCTAGCTAAGGCCGGTCTAGCGCAATCGCTTTTTTCAAAAAAGTCGGACTTCGGGGGGCTAAGTTGACTGAGCCTATTTATACACATCATCATTTTGTAAACCCTGTACTAAATATACAAAAAATAGGGCAGCTCTCCGTTTAATTTTTTTCAATCTATTATTTATTTGTTGCATTCAAAAAAACTAGAATATTTGACCGAATATAAATTGAAATTCTCCCCAACATTTGGGGTATTTACCCAATTTGGCAGAGGCCAAATTAATACACATTATTTTCATGGCAATAGCAGTTAGGGAAGATAATATTCCTATTTAAAAAATATCATTGAAAATCCTATGTTCCGTTTTTTTCATATATGTTAGGCATATAAATATTCACAATGAGCTTATGAACATGAATTATTTTATTATTATATTTTTAAGAAATAATCTATAATTTAATAAAATAAAACACAGAGTTTGTTCGGCTGTCGAAACTGGAGTCTTAAAAGTAAAAATAATGTGTTATAATGACAAGAATAAGAATCATCAGTTTTGTAAATACCGAAAAATAACACAGGATCGCTTTCTAACGAATTGAAAACAATACATAGCTTGTATGTATTATCAGCGTGTTTAAATAAAACGAATCGACACTTTCTTTCGGTCCGTCTTTTTTATACGCTTTTTTTTTCGTCTACGACGCGAGACCCCATCCGTCCATGCCAAGGAGCAATGCACAAATGCACACCGAACTGCCGCTTTTCTCTCTGACTGTATTCGCCCCACTTGTGCTGTAAATTTGGCATCGGATGAGCTACTCTAAACTATGTGGGTCTTTCCAACACGATCGACGTGTTACACTGCAATAATCCCCTTAAGCGGTATAAATTTGATTATGTTTGACATTATCCAACTTTTTATTTGTCCCAACATTTTATGTCCACCGATAGTACTTACTTATCAAAATAAATCAGAATCACTAATCTAATGGTAAACATTTTATTTAGATATTTATTGAAAAAAAAAAAATAGAATGTGGTTCAACATATTAATACAACTTCTCACCAAAATAATTCTAAAAAAGCAAGAGAACCGTAAAGCACAAATGCTAGAAGAATCGTTAGCCACCACTAGTCTACAAACTGCACAAAGTAAATTCTCGTTTGATTTGTGCAATGCCATGGTGTTGGCAAATATTCCCTTTAACAAATTAGAAGAAGTATTCTCAGTGAAAGCTTGATTCGAAAACAAATTTAGACAAAGTGTGTTTAAATGTGTTTGCCGAAATAAAAGCCCCAATCGGAAACAATTACATATAGTTTACTGTGGATGAAATGACCGATAGTTGTGGACGATTTGTTGCCAATTTAGTTGTTGGTGTTTTAAGTGAAGACGATCAAGCAAAAAAGTCATACTTAATATTTTGTAAAGAATTGCAAAGGACAAATCATTTAACGATTGCCAGATTTGTACAAGAAGGCCTGACTCACATTTTCTTGCCTGATCGCGTTCCGACTGAAAAGGTAATTTTAATGTTGTCTGATGCTGCGCCTTACATGGTAAAACCAGAAGGTGAAGAGTATTTTATGAAAATTTAATACACTGTACTTGCCTAGCCCATGGACTATCACGAGTTGCTGAAACATTAAGACTTCAGTTTCCATTAGTCAATAAGTTAATAGCAAATGGGAAACGCTTTTTTGTCAAAGCGCCTCTTTGAGTGCAGGCGTTTAAAGACAAACATCCGGATAATAAATTGCCACCCCAGCTTGTATTAACGAGGTGGGGAACTTGGTTGGAAGCTTCAATGTATTATGCAGAATATTTGCAAATATTTCCACAATGTGCGCTAGATTTACCCGAAGATGATGCATTATCGATCAAGAAATGTCACAGAATTTTAACAAACAATATGTTAAGACGAAATTTAGCGTTTCTTCAATCAAATTATGCGTTTATCAGCCAGTATATAAAAAAATTGGAAGAACAGAATATAAGACTTGTAGATTCCGTCGAAATTATTTCAAATTTTGAAAAAAAAAAATAAAGTTTGTTCGAGCCCAGTTTGGAGATACGGTTAATAAAAAATTCGAAGACGTTATTAAAAAAAATTAGGATTTGATATCCTTTCCAAACTTTCCGGGATCATGAAAGGAATTCCTGTAGAGGATTTGGAAATAAATGTACCTTTTAAAATCTTTAAGTATGCACTCTTAACTTCAGTACACGTGGAAAGGAATGTCTCCATTTATAAAACAATTTTAACGAATAGAAGACAAAATTTCAATATGGAAAACCTTGAGAAATATATAATTGTAAATTGTTACAAACTTACTGAATAGAATAGTCCAATAAACATTTTTACATTACTGTGTTTTTGTGCTTGTTTGCATGTTTCTGCTTTTTATGCATATTTCATGTTTTTTCGTGCTTTTTATTCATGTTGAAGTGCTTTTTATAAGCGCTTATAATTGGAAAATAAATGCTTATAATTCCGGACTCTAATCATTACCAATATTGAATTACATGTTACAAATTTATTTTCAATGTAACTTATTTGTTTGGTCGTTAATATTCATGTTTAACATAACCTTATAATAAATAACATTTGTCACTTTTTTTCTAAGGCACAGTAATTATAATTTTTGGAAAATATAATTTTAAATAGAAGATTAATTTTAATTTTTTGTGACAAACAATATCAAACAAAAAACTACATATAGGGCGTTGTAAAAATAAGAAAAACAATGTTAATTATGATAAGATTAAAAAATATAGGTAACCATTTAAAAATGTTAAGTCGGCTATTATTTAGCAATGAAGTAGTTATTATACAAAAAAAGTCAATAATCTGTCATTTTTTAATAGTTAAACGGCAATTGGTTTCGGTTTTTGGTTTTATAAAATCGGCCAATAAATAAGAAAGTTGTGGTGTTGGAGGTTTTTTTTTATTGAACTCTTTGTATAAAGGACAATTTATATAAATTAAATAACAATAATATTAATATTGTACGATAAAATTTCATTAATATTGTAAATTGTATATTTAATATTCATATTCATAATGCATGTAAAAGTGTCATAAATAGATGTAACTCATGCATTTTAAAAAATAGCAATCAATTTATTATTGTAATTATTTTGCCACTATTGTGTACAATCGGTTTTTTTTATTGACCGACCAAATTTGGCAATTTTTTTATAAAGTTGGATACTTGGTTGGATACTCTGGTTGTAATTGTGACTTTTACTTTTAAAATTAATTTGAGGTTATGTTTACAGATGGTTGCCATTTGCTTAATTACCCTATTATAAAGATTAATTTCATCACCGAAGAGGTTTCATTTATTATTCTCACTATTTTGTCACAATTAACCAATGACAACATGGCATTCATATATCAATGTCATCAAATGACAAACAGTAGAGACACTCAAATAGAACCTAAGAAAAATTAATCCAAAACCTGGTTGATCAATAAATAAAAACAGAATATAGTAAATTATTATCATATTCTAATACAAGCCTACTCAGATTCTAGCAATTATTAATAAATAAAATAATAAACAAGCCTACTGCAATTAATGAGAATATTTAAAAATTACTAAAATATAATATCTCAATAAATTGCAAATATAACATCCAACAGGTTTTATATCAATAAAAAGGGAAAAAATAACTCATTTATTAACAGCACAACCAACTATGACAAACATATAACTTTTAATAACGAAGATATTAAGCATATGCATATTGCATTCAATTCTCGAATAAGTCCATATAATTCCATCCAATTTGAGCCACGCTGTACACTGGGGTTGCTCACAAAAAGCCGAATGGGGCCTTTTCATGGGTCAGTTCTAACGTTCTGAGACACGGCCGACATAAAGAGACCTTTCCCTATGCTCAAAAGTGGCAATTAAAAATGTTGTGAATAACCGTTTTTCATGCAATTTTGCAAGTTTCATATTTAAACTTAAAAAATTGATTTGCTTAAAAATACGCTTAATAGATGCAGAATTTAATTCTAAGAATTAAAATACGTCTAATCTTGTTCTATCTTCTTATTTACACTTCTCTACGTAGACATCTTAGGGCAAATATTCTTCAAATTCGTTGCAGTTGTCTTTCTGTATCGTAGCACCTAGTAGTCTTGGCGCCCTTGTGCAATATTTTATAGGCCCCCTTAATATTAAATAACCCTTGGGATAGCTGATAGTGTATGAGGAATAAGGGCCAAGGGATATACACAAGGGATTATACACAGTTAAACATATTTTAGTAAATATATTTAAAAAAAAATCATATAAATATATATAAACTTCAAAGATATAAACAATCATATAACGTATACCAGTATAATCTATTAACCAGTATAATCTATTTACCAGTACCAAAAAAACCACAACCACAAAAAATCCAAAGCAAGACTAATAAAATCTGATTTCTCTTAAACTTATATAAAATAAAACTAAAAACATATTTTGAACAAATTAAACCTTTCGCACTTTAATTTTTGAAAATTTCTTAATTAACTTTTCAGAATCTAATTCTTTTAATAGCTCGGATTTTATAGATATGATAGCAAGGTTAGTTAATCAATTTTGCCCCATAGTTGTTCTCAAATAATTAAACGTAATAAAAACCAGAAAAAATCTTTCTAAAATGTTGATTTTAATAAATTATTGAAAGATTGATGATTGACTCCAAAACGTTAGTGAAAGGCTAGCATGAAATCAAACTTACTAACAGTAACATTTTTCAACAGATTTCCTATTTATGTTCATAGGAATGAAATTAAAAGGTACACTGGTTTAGGTTATTTACCCAAAGACTAACTCCACTGACTATTTCTTGTTTATACAATCAGACCTTTAAAAATTTCAGAAAAAAATCTTGAGCACATCGTTGGACATACATAAAACCTTCTCTGATGAAAATATAACAAACGTTTTGAGAAAAAAAAAAAAAAAACGGAAACCTTGTCTTAGTTTACAAAATTAAAACAAATAAATCGGCCATAGATCACTCATGTCAAATTCAATGAACCTTAGGTGGTTACAATAAATGTAAATGATATATACTGATTTTTCATAGCAACTATTTTGAAGATATATGTGCAATTTTTTAAATTTTTCTACGAAATATTTAAGCGATAATTCGATTAAAACTTTATAAAAACCAAAAAATATGATTCTGAAATTGAGTAAATAAATAAGACAATGATTCTAATTGGATTTTGTTAACTTAAGTTCAATAATAGATATAGAAAATAGCATTTAAAGTTTGACATGGGATTCCCCTATAATGCGTGCATCCTACAGAGAGTGTAACATTTAAGAAGAAACTGCCGAACAGATTTTCAACGATTGCCCGGCACTCTCATTAACTAGAGGCTTCTTACTGGGTAAAAGATGGCCCACAATGGCGTATATAAGGGATCTACCCACCTCGGCTTTGCTAGACTACCTAAACCAGGTAGGCTGGCTGAGCTGAGGCTGGGTAATCAGCTGGAGGAAGCACAATAGGCCTAATAAGGCCTAAGTGCAGTGCAGAAATGCGCACTCCCTAAAGAACCAGAACCAACCCTTATGATGCGCTTGGAGCGAGACATAAAGTATTATAATAGTATCGTATGTTCAATAAAAAACTCTAAAATTGTATGTTATAAATATTATGTCTGACATTTTATATGTCAATTCCTAAAGCGTGTAGCCAATCTAAATTTAAAAAAAAATCATGGCACTCTTAGAGTTTTTTTTTTTTTTTTTTTTTTTTATTGAACATACGATAGTACGTATAGTAATATCTGTATATAGCAATAGTACAAAGTACAGTTACCGCAGCATTGGCTGCAATTTTGAGTCTACAACCCCGGCCAGCACTTGTGCCGTAAGCAGAAACATCCATTCAAATGTCTTTTGAAATGATTATTAGGAATCAGTCAAAATCAAAAGTTGCTGCAATTATTCTTACCGTAATAAGAAAATGCACATGCAACAGCCAGGCCCGCTAGGTGCGGGTGTGCAGGGTGTGCACCGCACACGGGCGGCACATTCAAGGGGGCGGCAAACACAGGAATTTCTTCCAATGTTTTTTTATTATGTCATAACAACGACATCTATTGATCTATATCAAAAAAATAATGGCAATTAAACAATTCGGTGCGGGGACTTTCCCGTTGTATCGGGTACAATATTTTTTGGTGAATTTCCCTGCCATCTCGACATTTTCAGTTTTTATGTAACGCACGGCTCACTCGTCGCATGATCTTGTTGTATTACAAAGTGAATAATTAAAACTAGTCAAATTGTGTCATACCTACATAAATATTTGAGCGATTATTATAAGTGGAAAAATTCGCAAACATGGTAAGTACGATTTATATTTACTAATCATTAATGATGATTCACGACTTTATTTAATTAATTTATCTAAATTTGTGGGGTAGATATTGTCGTATTTACCACAGAGTTGCTTTGGTAGGGCTCAGTCAACTTAGCCCCCCAAAGTTTGATTTTTTTGAAAAAAACTATTGCGCTAGACGGGCCTTAGCTAGCGCCGGCTAGCGCCCCAAAAATTAGAGCTAGCGCCATTACAAGAAAGTTACGGGGGTTTGAACTTTCGGGGGGCTAGGTTGATGCTAGCCCTCCGAGTTTGGATTTTTTAAGTTTTTTTACACTATTCGGATTCATCAGAGCTAGCGCCAGCTAGCGCCACCAATTTAAAAGCTAGCGCTACCCCCACAACCCTAAAAAATGATAAAACATTTTTAACCCCAGCCCCTCGAAATGAGAATTTTTTAATCAAATTAGGTGGAAAAGCTAGCTTAGAGCTAGCGCCAGCAGAATATGAAAGAAAAATTCTTTACAAAAAATCAGGTAAAAAAATATTCACATCCAAATTTTGATACGAGAGCTTTCACATCCTGTGTGCGTATTACCATTTACTTGCTGAATTTCAATACAAAATCATGTCTGGGATTTAAAATACTGCTTCCAAAAATATATCGGCCTTCTAACTACCTTATTTATGTTCATAGACATCAGCTATTAGAAATATGATGCATGGAAAACAGTAGCGTAACTAAAAAATGTGTTTTCACTCCTTGCTAATTTAAATCGTCATAACTCGGAAACTAACGGTACGATTTTAATTTCTCTTTCGTCGTTGAAATACCTAAAAGGATGTTCATTAACACTGCTAACGAGAGAGCTAGCGCCAGCAAGACAGTGGCGTACCTGACGATTGTTTTTTTACTCCTTGATAATTTAAGTCGTTATAACTCGCAAACTAATAATACGATTTCAATTTTTTTTTTTTTTCGTCGATACCTCAAGTAATTTTTGTTACCACTGCTAACGAGAAAGCTAGCGCCAGCAAGACAGTAGCATACCTGACGATTGTTTCTTTGTTCCTTGATAATTTAAGTCGTTATAACTGGGAAACCAACCGTACGATTTCAATTTTTTTTCGTCGATAGAATACCTAAAGTAATGTTTGTTAACACTGCTAACGAGATAGCTAGCGCCAGCAAAACAGTAGCGTACCTAACGATTGTTTTTTTACTCCTTGATAATTTAAGTCGTTATAACTCGGAAACTAACTGTACGATTTAATTTTTTTTTTTCGTCGATTGAATCACTAAAGTAATGTTTATAACCACTGCTAACAAGAAAGCTAGCGCCAGTGGCATACCTGACGATTGATATTTTAATCCTTGATAATTTAAGTCGTTAGAACTCGGAAACTAACGGTACGATTTCAATTTTTTATCTTCGATTGAATCACCGAAGTAATGTTTATAACCACTGCTAACAAGAAAGCTAGCGCCAGTAAGACAGTGGCGTACCTGACTATTGATTTTTTACTCCTTGATGATTTAAGTCGTTCTAACTCGGAAACTAACGCTACGATTTCAATTTTTTTTTTTCGTCGATTGAATCACTAAAGTAATGTTTATAACCACTGCCAACAAAAATTTCTAGCGCCAGTAAGACAGTGGCGTACCTGACGATTTATTTTTTACTCCTTGATAATTCAAGTCGTTATAACTCGGAAACAAACTGTACGATTTTTTTTTTTTTTTTTCGTTGATTGAATCACTAAAGTAATGTTTATAACCACTGCTAACAAGAAAGCCAGCGCCAGTAAGACAGTGGCGTACCTGACGATTGATTTTTTACTCCTTGATAATTTAAGTGGTTAAAACTCAGAAACTAACTGTACGATTTCAATTTTTTTTTTTTCGTTGGTTGAATCACTAAAGTAATGTTTATAACCACTGCTAACAAGAAAGCTAGCGCCAGTAAGACAGTAGCGTACCTGACGATTGATTTTTTACTCCTTGATAATATAAGTCGTTATAACTCGGAAACTAACAGTACGATTTTAATATTTTTTCGTTAATTGAATCACTAAAGTAATATTTGAAACAAAACAACACAGTTGGGAGGGTTTTATTTTTATTGTAGAACACTGCAACATTTTTCACCACACAGTGGCTTCATCAGGCAGATGAAATAATGATTTGACAAAGTACAGGTAAAAGCTTATTTACTAATGGAATTAAGTTAATACGAAACTATTCGTCAGGTACACCACTGACTTACTGGCGCTAGCTTTCTTGTTAGCAGTGGTTATAAACATTACTTAAGTGATTCAATCAACGAAAAAAAATTGAAATCCTACAGTTAGTTTCCGAGTTATAACGACTTAAATTATCAAGGAGTAAAAAATAAATCGTCAGGTACGCCACTGTCTTACTGGCGCTAGCTTTCTTGTTGGCAGTGGTTATAAAAGTTACTTTAGTGATTCAATCAACGAAAAAAAAAAATGAAATCGTACAGTTAGTTTCCGAGTTATACCGACTTAAATTATCAAAGAGTAAAAAATCAATCGTCAAGGACGCCACTGTCTTGCTGGTGCTAGCTTTCTTGTTAGCAGTGGTTATAAACATTCCTTTAGTGATTCAATCGACGAAAAAAAATTGAAATCGTACTGTTAGTTTCCGAGTAATAACGACTTAAATTATCAAGGAGTAAAAAATCAATTGTCAGGTACGCCACTGTCTTACTGGCGTTAGCTTTCTTGTTAGCATTGGTTATGAACATTACTTTAGTGATTCAATCAACGAAAAAAAATTGAAATCGTTCATTTATTTTCCGAGTTATAACGACTTAAATTATCAAGGAGTAAAAAATAAATCATCAGTTACCCCACTGTCTTACTGGCGCTAGCTTTATTGTTAGCAGTGGTTATAAACATTAGATTATTGATTCAATCAACAAAAAGAAAATTGAAATCGTACAGTTAGTTTCCGAGTTATAACGACTTAAATTATCAAGGAGTAAAAAATCAATCGTCAGGTACGCCACTGTCTTACTGGCGCTGGCTGTATTGTTAGCAGTGGTTATAAACATTACATTAGTGATTCAATCAACGAAAAAAAAAATTGAAATCGTACAGTTAGTTTCCGAGTTATACTGACTTAAATGATCAAGGAGTAAAAAATCAATCGTCAGGTACGCCACTGTCTTACTGGCGCTAGCTTTCTTGTTAGCAGTGGTTATAAACATTACTTCAGTGATTCAATCAACGAAAAGAAAAAATTGAAATCGTACAGTTAGTTTCCGAGTTATAACGACTTAAATTATCAAGGAGTAAAAAATTAATCGTCAGGTACGCTACTGTCTTACTGGCGCTGGCTTTATTGTTATCAGTGGTTATAATCATTACATTAGTGATTCAATCAACGAAAAAATAATTGAAATCGTACAGTTAGTTTCCGAGTTATAACGACATAAATTATCAAGGAGTAAAAAATCAATCATCAGGTACGCCACTGTCTTACTGGCGCTAGCTTTCTTGTTAGCAGTGGTTATAAACATTACTTCTGTGATTTAATCGACGAAAAAAAAACAAAAAAAAAATGGAAATCGTACCGTTAGTTTCCGAGTTATAATGACTTAAATTATCAAGGAGTAAAAAATCAATCGTCAGGTACGCCACTGTCTTGCTGGCGCAAGATTTCTTATTGGCAGTGGTTATAAACATTACATCAGTGATTTAATCGACGAAAAAAAAATTTAAATCGTACTGTTAGTTTCCGAGTTATAACGACTTAAATTATCAAGGAGTAAAAAATCAATCGTCAGGTACGCCACTGTCTTGCTGGCGCTAGCTTTTTTGTTAGCAGTGGTTATAAACATTACTTTAGTGATTCAATCGACGAAAAAAAAAAAAATGAAATCGTACAGTTAGTTTCCGAGTTATAACGACTTAAATTATTAAGGAGTAAAAAAAAACAATCGTTAGATACGCTACTGTTTTGCTGGCGCGTGCTTTCTCGTTAGCAGTGTTAACAAACATTACTTTAGGTATTTTATCGACGAAAAAAAAATTGAAATCGTATTATTAGTTTGTGAGTTATAACGACTGAAATTATCAAGGAGTAAAAAAAACAATCGTCAGGTACGCCACTGTCTTGCTGGCGCTAGCTCTCTCGTTAGCAGTGTTAATAAACATCATTTTAGGTGTTCCAACGACAAACGAAAAATTAAAATCGTACCGTAAGTTTCCGAGTTATGACGAATTAAATTAGCAAGGAGTGAAAACACAATTTTTAGTTACGCTACTGTCTTCCATGCATCATATTTCTAATAGCTGATATCTATGAATATAAATAAGGTAGTTAGAAGGCCGATATATTTTTGGAAGCAGTATTTTAAATGCCAGACATAATTTTGTATTGAATTTCAGCAAGTAAATGGTAATACGCACACAGGATGTGAAAGCTCTCGAATCAAAATTTGGATGTGAATATTTTTTTACCTGATTTTTTTGAGAGAATTTTGTTTTCATATTCTGCTGGCGCTAGCTCTAAGCTAGCTTTTCCACCTAATTTGATTAAAAAATTCTCATTTCGGGGGGCTGGGGTTAAAAATGTTTTATAATTTTTTAGGGTTGTGGGGGTAGCGCTAGCTTTTAAATTGGTGGCGCTAGCTGGCGCTAGCTCTGAGGAATCCGAATAGTGTAAATAAACTTTAAAAATCCAAACTCGGGGGGCTAGCATCAACCTAGCCCCCCGAAAGTTCAAACCCCCGTAACTTTCTTGTAATGGCGCTAGCTCTAATTTTTGGGGCGCTAGCCGGCGCTAGCTAAGGCCCGTCTAGCGCAATAGTTTTTTCAAAAAAATCAAACTTCAAGGGGATCTTTGGTAGGAGACCAATGCCCACTTGCACGAGCAGGGCCCACCGGGCCCCGCGCGCCCCTTATTTTGAATAATGCTTAATTTTATTTGTGCTTAATTAATTTATTTATTTCTGAGCAAACAAATAATTGAAAAGCTGCATATGTAATATTTTATTTCGATGCAATAATAAAAAATGCGAACTGTCATATTTTGAATATTTTTGCAATAACTCAGTGTCTTATATATGTGGCGCATGAAAAAAAAATCGAGTTTAGAAAAGCCTGCGCGACCTTATCAAATGTTCAGGCTTTTCTAAACTCGAAATTTTTCTTCATGCTTAACGTTTCAATTGAAAACATTCGTTACAAGACTTGAAATACACGAGCTTACAAAGTGAGCGAACGTTGATGTTTTGTAAATTTTTAATTTGATTATTATTCTTAAGTTATCAATTCTTTCGTTAAAATTTTCAAACCAAATATTTTATCGGAAATATCCGTTTTTAAGTTTTGAAGAAATTAAAAAAGCTTAAAATTTAATTTAAAAAAATGGCAAACAATAATAATCAAGTGGAATTCTATTGTAACATGTCAAAATTATTGAATGCAAACGAATAAATATAAATAAAATTAATCTCGCTTACAAAAGTATGAAATTGAATAAGGCGTAAGAAAGTCAAAATAGTGACTGTAGTTTTATAATATCAGTAATACAATTTTAGTAAAAGAAACATTCAAAAATTTATTGAAACTTCAAAAAAATTGAAACCTACAGCAAATGTCAAAAAAGCGGTTTACTTAAAACGTAATATACTGCCTTTCAAAAAAATCAGAACACCAAGTATTTATTGCACGATTTTAATAAAATTTACACAATTTGATCATGTAAACGAACTGTATCGATGATCAAAAATCAACTTGAAAAACAAAAAAACAAATGAATAAAAATTAATAATGTGTTGGGCCTCCACGATTTCCCAAATACTCATTAACACGTCGAGGCATGCTAGAAATCAGGCTGTCAATATCGACTTGGGGTATTTCATTCCAAACTTCGACTAAGTTCCATTACAGTGTTAGCGGGGCGCTGTAAGTTACTTATTCTAACACCTATCATATCCCAAACATGTTCTATTGGCGATAGATCTGGAGAACGAGATGGCCAAGGTAACAAATTGATTTCGGCACTATCAAAAAACTGTCTTGTAATGGCCGCTGTGTGAGGTCGAGCATTATCTTGCTGAAAAATGGGGTTCTGCAAGCCATTTACATAGGGCACTAACACTGGCCGTAAAATGTTGTCAATATACCGAATCGCGTTAAGACTTGCTTCTAAAAAAACTAGAGGAGACCGACTACCATATGCTATCGCCCCCCAAACCATAACTCCCTGTGTAAGAGCCGTATGTCTTTCAACAGCAAATTGTAAAATTCTGCGTTCACCGCGTCGACGTCTCACTCTTCTGCGACCATCATGAGCCCATAAACAGAACCGAGACTCATCGCTGAAGATAATGTTATTCCATTCATGGGTCCAATGTTATCTTTCCCTGCACCAATCAAGTCTTGCTCTGCGATGCTGCGGAGTAAGAGGTAGACACAATTGTGGACGGTAGGATCTTATACCAAAACTGCGGATTCTTCTGTAAACAGTAGCCATGGATACTCTTTGGCCATTTAGAGCCAACCAGTCATTTCCCAATGCCTGCGACGTTGTAAATCTGTCCCTTAAAGTTGTAAGACGAAGAGCTCGATCTTCACACTCAGTGGTGCTTCTTGGACGTCCTGATCCAAGTCTATGTCGATTCTCCCCAGCTTCGGACCATCTAGACCAGCAGCGTATGATCACCGATACACTACGGCCTACCCTTTCAGCAATAGCACGAACCGAAAAACCCGCTTCTCGCATTCCAATAATGCGACCCCTTTCAAATTCACTTAGATAATGATATTGTGCACGCCGACGAACACGGGTCATCTTTTTATGTTTTACAAACTGAAACGTCAAACTACTCAGAGGCTACTTGGATATTAGAAGCAGTTACATTAAAATATCAGCAGCTCTTCATAATGGTGAAATCAAGGAAAAATACCATTAAATAGTAACCAAAACAATTGATTTTTTGATCATCGATGCAGTTCATTTACATGATCAAATTTTGTAAATTTCATTAAAATCGTCCAATAAATACTTTGTGTTCTGATTTTTTTGAAAGGCTATATATTTTTTATGCAACTTGAATGCAGATGTTACAAACATAAAAATATGAATAACGTTTAATTCCACGGCTTCCAGATAATTTAATTTCGTACTTTTCGTACAGTGATATAAAATTTTTAGATCATTGAGTTTAGGAAAAGAGTGTTTGTACTTGAATTTTGATTATATTTAAATGCGCGAAAATGTTCCAAATATCTTGTTTTAAAGCTACATCTTGTCTGTCCTACATATACGTTAATACACTCGGAACAGCGTAATTGATATATATATATATACTCCAGATTTATTTATTGGGTCATTCTAATCTTTGGAATTAAAAAGTATATTAGATAATTTTCTATTAGATTTGTATGCAATTTGATGATTTTGTTTTTTGAATATGCGAGCAACTTTTACTGTTGTTTGGCCAAAATATGCAAATGTAGTGAACGTGTTTTTAGATTCAGTTGGGGATCTTGGATATATGTGTGAAAATGTTTTCTGAAATTGTTTTTTATTTAATTGACTTATAATTAATTTAGTTTGGATTCGTATTTTTAATATATTATATCAAAAACCTTGTTAATGTAAAATTTTAAAGGAGACACCAAATATGACATAATTATTATATGAGCTGCGTAATAATTCAGATTTTCCTATGGTACGTATAACTTCATCATAAGTGTATTTAATAAGTATTTTGAGAAAATGTAGGTATGGATTATACTAATAGGAATAAATCAATTATATATTTGACGTCAAAAAGCAATATTTGAAAAATTAGGTCTTACGAGGTTTTGGAAGTAGTTGATCAATATATATATATATATATATATATATATATATATATATATATATATATATATATATATATATATATATATTCCGACATTTTCCCACTTATTTTTATAAAAATCAATTTTAATTCTGTAACGAGTGTTTTCCCTTTGAAACCTAAGCATGAAGTAAAATTTGGAGTTTGAAAAGCCCGCAAAAATTCGCAAAAATTCGGATGGCCGCGAAGCGAAGCGGCCTAACCGAATTTTCTCCAACTTTTACTTCATACACCACTGATTTCAGGCAATATTTAAAATCGATTTACATTCTTGCTTCAATCGTCATTTTGATATTTTTTTTTAAATTATTATTTTTTGTAATAAACTATTTTTGAGGAGAGCGACAGTCATCATTCTTAATCATTGCACCGGGCCCCGCATTTGTTTGGGCCGGCCCTGATTAATTATTTCGATTAACTGACTACGATTAATTAACCTACATTTTATTATTTAAGTAATTGTAATATTATTTATCGCACATTTGTTTATTAAAACAGCATAATAGGTGCTTATAGAGTTGAAATAAATCAAATCAAATAAAAAAATATTAAACCCAAAAAACAATACATAATTTCACGATACTAAATACCCTGAAGTTATCGCGCTAGCTTTACAAAGAGTGTTCGGAATGTTAACCGGTGGAAATCGGGTAATTAACCGTTTGAAGTTATTGGGGGGACCTCAACCATGATTAAGTTGCGGTGCAAGCCAATTTCTAACTTAATCGTGATTAACTTTTTAGCCATGATTAAGTACCTGCGGTGCAAGTGGGCACTAGTATTGCACATTGCGCGAAAATGACCAAAATGCGCATGGCTCTGGCGCAATAAATTTCGCATCTCGCAAAATTTGCGGTTTAATAATGCACATTCACTCACCCAATTAGACTCACATAAATCTTAAGTAATCGTCTATCTACATCTTACACACAATTGTTTGTTTTGTAAGATAATATTACATACATTTAAAATGTTGTGTCTGCTTGAATTCCAGACGCAAATAATTCGAACGAAATGAATTCGTAAAAAATAACAAAAACAAGCTTTTTTATTCAAACGTGTAGGTATGTCAAGTTTAATCGTTGGCCTATTTATAAAAGATAAACATATACTCACGGAAATGAAGAATACGCAAAACGATGATTATACAAGAATGTGGAATGCACGAAGTACGCATTGTCAATTCACAAACTTACGTAAACAAAAACATCGTTTCAAAATCAATGCTTGTGCCAGCAATATTTAGGTAAAATAGTAATAGATAGCGAGTCTAACCGGGTGAACGAATGTGCGTGATTAAACTGCGAAGTTCGCGAAACGATTGTGCTAGAGCCGTTTGTGCGTACAACTATAGCGCATTTATTTCACAAATTTCGTGCAAGGTGCAACACTAGGTTGGACCTTGTGAAAAAATATATGCGTACGCAACCACGGTCAAGTACGTATATTCAAAAATTGATTTAGGAACCACCAAAGAGGACTACGCTTTCTGGGGCTCAATATCGAAGTCAGAAACCAGAAAAGGAAATACATAAAAATAAGGATTGTCAGGATATTAATCAAACTATCACAGCGTTGACGTCGGCTCCAGAATCTATGAAAGAATCTGACGAGAAAATAATATGTTGCAGCCCAAGTCATTCAAAAGACGACAATAAAAGTGATATAAGTAAAAATAACTCTAAAGAACCTATGCCGTCATCAGCGGTATCTATTAGTTTGACATGTAGTGATAACTCTGGTTTGTGGCTTGCTAGTATTAATAGTGATCTTGTTGATATTTTAGTTAGACGTGATCCTATACAGGTGCGCATCCGCAATTTTCCCATTAATGAAAACGGACGAAAATTTAGTGACTCTTACTATTATAGAAACATTTCTAATTGGGGAAAACATTAATAGAGATTGGCTTGTATACTCTATTTCAAAAGATTCAGTCTGATTCGAACGGTGTATCGGATTGGCAACATTTATCATTCATTTTGAAAAGACACGAAAACAGCGATTTCCACAATGAAAATGTGAAAGCATGGATGCAATTATATAATATGGTCAAAACTAAGACTACTCTAAATCAGATGCAACTGAGACTATTAGAGTGAGAAAAAATGCATTGGTGTGATGTATTATAAAGAATTATTGCCGTTATAAAGTTTTTATCACGTCAATGTCTTGCTTTTCGAGGTTCATCAAAAAATATGTTTAAGCATGATAACGGCAAGTTTCTAAAAGGAATAGAAATGATTGCTTCTTTTGATTCAGTTATGCGGGAACATATTCGCAGAATTGAAATGAAATCTAATTCCAGTCGGATGGGTATGGCCCACTATT
This sequence comes from Philonthus cognatus, assembly GCA_932526585.2. Taxonomy (NCBI): domain Eukaryota; kingdom Metazoa; phylum Arthropoda; class Insecta; order Coleoptera; family Staphylinidae; genus Philonthus; species Philonthus cognatus. The sequence goes on along the minus strand of CAKOBO020000020.1, from coordinate 3,310,801 downwards.
TAGGAGATCAAATTCAGATTGAAATTATTGAATTACTCGGCACAGCGATAAAAAATTGTATTTTGGATAAAGCTAGAAAATCGAAATCATTTTCCGTCATATTAGACTGCACACCGGATGCAAATCATGCGAAACAAATAACAGTTATACTTAGACATGTTTTTCTAAACAATACAAATAAAAAAGTAGAAGTATGCGAAAACTTCATTGGTTTTTGTCCAGTTACCAGTTCAACTGGTGAGGATTTATTTAATTTTGTTTTGAATTTATTTTCACAATTAAACATTGACATTCAAAATATGCGCGGGCAAGGTTATGATAATGGCTCAAACATGCGTGGAAAACAACGGGTTGCAGAAAAAATATTTGGACATCAATCATCGTGCATTCTACGTTCCATGTTCAGCTCATAATCTAAATTTGATAGTCAATGATGCTGTGAATATTACGCACGAAACTCAATATTTTTGATATAATTCAAGAAATATATGTTTTCTTTTCATTATCTACGAAAAGGTGGTCGATCATTTACAAACATTTACCAGATCTTAAATTAAAAGCTTTGAGTGCTACACGATGGTCCAGCAGAATTGACGCGACTAAACCGTTACGGTATCATCCAGAAAAAAAATTTGATGCTCTCTTTGAAATATCTGAAAATACGTCATAGTGGGATAGTTCCATAACTCACAAAGCGCATTAACTCGCTTTAAAGATTCAAAATTATAAATTTATTTGCTTTGTTGTAGTCTGGCATGAAATTTTGAACGAAATTAATCATTTATGTAAAATGATGTAAAGTCCCACAATGAATAATAAAATATGCATACATTGGTTAAATAATATGATCAATAAGTTAACAAATAATCGCACGGATGAACATTTTGAAATGATTTCACAAGAAGCTACTGAAGTGGCACTAAAACTAAGTACTGAAACAAATTGCCCACAATTAAATACACTTCGCCCAAGAAGAAAACTGACACAATACAATTTTAGTATGAACAACGCGATGAAGTTATATTATTGAAAATCAATTACAAAGTTAAGTTTTTTTTTAGAATTTTAGATCAGAAATTAATTTCCTTAAAAAATAGATTTGGAGAGTGGCTTTCTTAGCAGTTCATAATTTAGTATCCCCAAGGAGGAATTGATGAAACATTGTAAAGATTTACATCTAAAACTTAAAGACGATTCAAGGAATGAAGCTGACATTGATAGTATAACGGCGGTCATAGGTGCATTTGGTTGCAGTTATAGATGCATTTGATGTTATACTATGAATCTTTCCACAGGAAAACACAAGAAATGCAGGTACTTGAGGAGTTTTATTTATACTTAACTATGTCACGTACAAAAACGAATGTTAGCACGCGTTATTCACTAAAATTATTTTTTATTATTATTTGTATCCACGGCAACCTTCCTATCACTCCCCGCCGTCCGGATTATTCTTGTTCAGGTGACACCACATTAGTATTGATTTGTTCAATGAAAGTAACGCTTTTGCGCTACATTGTGTAGAAAATCAGTCTACCGATCCACATACACTTTTGCAGTACCTTTACACCAATAAGTTAATGTCAACTTTTCCAAACATGTCAATAGCAATAAGAATATTTCTTTCTCTACCAATACCTCACCGCAAAAAAACACAGAAGTTCCTAAAACTCTCCAAGCAAAACTTACGTACACTAACCGGTTACATCACCGGACACTACAGCTTCCAAAAGCACCTCGCAAAAATGGGGATCACCAACGATACCACATGCCGAGGATGCAACGAAGAGGATGAGACAGCAAGACACATACTTTACGAGTGTCCGGCCCTGTCAAAACTAAGGGATAGTATGTTAAGGGAATCCCAGCCCAAACGTGAAGGATCCGGATGTACTGGTCCATCGCACAAATATTGGCAATTGCCAGTAGTGCGGAATGGGTCTGACCATCAGGAGGGAGGCACTACAATGGGCCTAAAACTTGGCCTAAGTGGGCGCGGCTATGGCTGCCCTCCCGACAACCAATCCTTAATTCTTAATATTACTCTACCAGTTACAGTTGCATCTGGTGAACGATCTTTTTCTAAGTTGAAATTGATTAAGAATTACTTAAGGTCAACTATGCATCAACCTAGACTAAGTAATTTATCTATTATTTTGATAGAATCTGAAATATTAGATAGTTTTGATACTAGACAAATAATAAGAAGAGTTCAATTTTTGTAGGTGCTTACATCTAAGTATTATTGTAGACTTAAAATTAAATTGTTTGTTAATTAAAGTTGTTTATTTATACACTTCCATTATTACCTAACCAAATTAAAATTCAGGAAAATTAGGATAGAGGGGCAGCACTGTCAGTTTCGCATACGGGCACTGAAGCGGCTGGCGGCAGGCCTGGCAACAGCACAAAATACGATTATGTGTATAAATTGTTCTCGTTTTTTATATCCTCAAGAGTAACAAAAAAATACATATCAAACCGTAATACATGTGGCTGTCAAGGACGCAATGGCGGATTTAAAGGGAGGGAGGGCGCAGGAGTATAGACCGTTGCCACCTCCTCACCATATTGGCTGGCAAAATTCCTATATTTTCACACTCAGTGTAGTTATTTTAAAGATTATGATAGTGCGCACCCCTATGAGGTTTTTCTAAATATACTACCGATAGAATACTCGTCTTTTCTGGTTCCACCGCACATTAGTACGGCGCACACCACGCATAGCGCAGAAGATTCAAATTAAAAGATTGGCATATTTTTTACCCTATTTTTGGAGTGCCTCTGGCGCCCCTAGCGCCTCGGCGCCCTTGTGCATTGAACGACCTGGCACATGTGGACGGCGCGGGCCTGCTTATACCTGTATATCATTCATAACAAACTCATTCAACACCTATACTCTACTTGTTATCTTCAAACCAACTTCTACATTCCATAATTAAATGATAATTCAACTGAAACTGACAGTTCAGCTGTCAATTTTATCAGTGCTGCCAACTTGGGTTTTGCGTGCGAGTTTTTAACTTTACTTGACTCGTGCCGAAAGTGTGGTGCCGGTTTAACTCACCGCCTACTTTGTAGGCGGTGAGTTAAAAAATAAATGACGTATTAGATCTTAATGGTAATAATACCCCATATGCCCGTTAATTGACTTTAACTATGCTTTTACAGGAGCATCACACCACAAGGTTTAATTTTTTTATTAATTTTCCTTTTATAAATTGTGTCTCATACAATTTATATTATTCGTCAATAAATGGTAAAGAGTCACAGTTTCGTTTTGGCTTACTATCGCCATAACATAATATTAGATATGGTGAAACTAGAATTTTCTTACGTGATATTTTACCCAGATTGGTCTAAAACTAAAATGGTTTGCTTTTATAAATGGGTAAACTATCTACGTTAATTAAAATGTCAATATTATTTTATAATTTTTTAATGAAGACTACGTCAAAATAACCAAATTTACCTTGAGACTCCTTATTTCTAAGCATTTTATTAATATTCAAAGAATTATTTATTTTCAATAATATTTCGTCAGAGACGAAAATACCACCCTACCTCTAGAAATCGCCCGCATTTGCAGAAAATTTGTAAGTATATCAAGTAATGGATGATTTTCGGGGCAAGCACGGCGATAGGAGTGGTAAACTTTTTTTCATCTTATTAGGAGTCCAGTACTTAACACACAGGATGTCTACGCTAAACCGTTTGTTAAAAGTTTATGGGGTTGCCCTTGCACTAAAAATTTGAAAAAAATCTTCATAACACGGTTGAATCAGTTCTCCTCATGTGAAATATTTTCAACTTGATATCACTTCCGGTTCCCCCGGAAGTAGCACCAAATTTGTTATTTTAAATAGAACACCCTATATATTCGTATTTTTTTGGATTCCTCGTTTAAATTGCAACATATTTTATTCGAACCGGAAGTGATATAAAGTTGAAAATATTTCACATGCGGAGAACTAATTCAACTGTATGACAAGGATTTTTTTCAAATTTTTAGTGCAACGGCAACCCTATAAACTTTTAACGAACGGTTTAGCGTGGACCCTGTATACACACATGTTCAGCTAATGTGGGCGAGATCTCTATATCTCTGACGACTGGACTACAATGAGGTAAATTAGTACACTTTGATACAATTTTTAATAATGAAGGCAATTATTTATGAGTAATATCATTTTGAACGTGCCATTGTTAGAGTTCATAAATTAATGTATTTTCTCTATTCGAAGTTTAATATTATCACTAAGTGAATTTGATTCCAATTCGTATTTTATATAATCAAAATCACCAATTTTAACATTATCATCAATATGTGTAAATGATTGTAAATCAATTATTTTGACTGGGAATTAAGCGTCGTCTAAGAACTTTTTTTATTGGTTTTATTTGACAATAAACCAGATGATCTTTTCTTATACATATATCTAGCACTTCTACCTGGTCTGTCCATTAATAATAATAAAACATGTAATTACTTTATATAAACATTAGCAAAATAGCTCAGTCCGCCGGACCATTTCGATCATATAAACAAATTATGTTAAGAGAAGTTGTAGATGATCGAAAAATTAGCATTTAACTTTATGTCGTACCTCTTTTGATTATTTTACCAACATTGTTTTAAAATGTGAATTTTACGAATGATTTACTCTGAACAAGTGAGTATTGCTCATTGTCATTTATATGACGTTGATTGATGATTATTATTTTGAGGAAAAGTGAACACATAAGTGAGGCTTATGAACAAAGCTTAACAGAAATAAAAAACATTTGTTAAAACATAAGGTAGGCGAAAGCTATTGATTTCAAGTACGAGTATCTAATTTGTTGAAAGTACTATGACGACACATCAAGATTTTTTTTGTATGGTTTTTGAACCACACATAAATATCATGAGAAAAATTAATAAATAAATAGCCACGCTCAACACTAGAAGAGATATACTGTCCGCTTATTTGAAGGTATGTCACAGTGAATTAGCAAGTAGACTATACAATGTTGAGTTTGATATTAAATATACATATACGAGAGACAAAGTGAATCAATTAATATTTTCAAAAAGTTGAATTCAAAGAGATAAAATTGAAAGATTAATAAAGCAAAAGTCAACTCATCAAGTAACAGAACAATATAATCAAGAACACACGTTTTTCAACAGATTTTTTAACTTATCAAATGTAAATTTTAATAAAACTCAGATAGCATTACTAGAAAAAGGTTTTAAATACAACATAAAACAAAACGAAAGTACTAAAGAAATTGAATTATTAGCAGTAGAGACAGAACTTGATTTAAATAAATTTATGATAAAACAGATAACAATTTCTCAGAAAAATACAAATTTGCTAATTACTTCAAAAATACGAATGATTCCAAACGTGATAATTATTATAATAATGAAATTAAATCAGCAGAATGGATTAGGCAACTTTCAAAACAACATAATTTAACTTTCACTAAAGCTGATAAAGGAAACACTGTAATTGCAATAGATAAAAATAAATGTATTATAAAAATAGAAACCTTTTTCTCAGATAATGATGTCACAGTCATTAGTAAAGATCCGACAAAACAATTCCAAAAAAGTTTAAAAACAGCCATAAATAACTCTAATGCTCTCTTCTCTGAAAAAGAAAAATATTTTTTGACAAATATGAATAAGATTAATTAAACTCCAAAAAGAAAACAGCCCAATCAGACCAGTGGTGTCATACGTTAATGCCCCATGTATCCAACTAGCTAAGAAGTTAAATAATATTATTATAGAACATACTAAATTCAACCCAAAATATTTAATTAAAAACAGCTTAGAATTAATTAATAGCATCAAAGATATATTTACCTAACACCACCAAATTAGTATCTTTTGATGTTAAGAATTTATTCACGAACGTACCACCGATCGAAGTTTTCACAATAATCAAAGATAAAGTAATAAAAAATAACACAAATCCTATCATAAAATCGGAAATTCTATACCTCTTAGAAATCTGCCTGGCACACAATTATTTACAGTTCAACAATAAATGTTTTCGCCAGAAGAAAGGCTTAACCATGGGAAACCCACTAAGCCCCCCGATGGCAGAGATATTTATGGATAACTTTAAATAGAGAGTATCCCAATTGCCGATATTTAAGAAATGCGTTTATTGGTGTAGGTACGTCGATGATGTAATTGTAGCGTTTAATGGCATTGACAGACAGTTAGATTCGTTTTTACATCTATTAAACTCACAGCATAAAAAAATACAGTTCACAAAAAAATAGAAGTAGATTATTCAATTATTTTTTTTAGATTTAACGCTAAAAAGAATTAATAACCGACACGATTTTTCAATTTTTCACAAACCGACACACAGACATGACAATTAATTATCAATCCAATCACCCAATGACACACAAATTAGCTGCTTATCGTAGTATGGTACATAGGTTATTATCGATCCCAATGACACACAGTAATTATGATAAAGAATTAAAAATAATTTTTCGAATTGCATATACAAGTGGCTTTAAAAAAACAATAATTGAAAATAAAATAACAAAAAAATAAATTAATTAATTCCATTTACGCGATTAAAAAAGAAAACTCTTTAAAAAACTATTCTTCATTAACATTGACTGGGAAATATAGCTTGGAAATAGGAAAAATGTAAAAAAAAATAAATTTAAATGTAGTACAGAACCAATAATACCTTGGGTAAAATAAATACAAACAATAAAGACAACGTTAATAAAGCTCAGCAAAGTGGCGTCTATTTACTGAAAGTATATGTGGGACAAACCGGAAGGTCGTTCCAACAGAGGATAAAAGAACACCAAACTAGGTTCCAACAAAATAAAACCAATTCCACATACTTTAACCACCTCATAGAAGAAAGACACCACTTCGACGAGAACTTCAAAGATCTACATCAAGAAAGAAAAGGCCGGAAACTCAACATCATGGAGTCCATGGAAATTAATAAAAGAAAATACACGGGACATTTTCTCAACGACCAATTAACAAATTCGCCCCTCTGTAATATTAATTTTTTGAAAAAAAACCCACCCCCCATAAACATTGTATATATACCTGACCCGACAAATTTTATTTATCATTTCATCGAATGAAAAAGCCACAGTGTGGTGAAACAATTGTAGCGAATGCACAATATATATTTGAAAGTGTTTAAATTGTTTTATTTATATTTAAGTAAAAATTAACAACGCTTTGAAATCTACACAAATATATTATCATTATTATATTAATAAATATTAAGAAGCTGTTGCTAAAAAAACACATAAACAATAAATTAAATCAATACTTTTGGTTTTATTAGAATGTAACCCATTTATTTCTTACTTATAATCGTTTTAAGCACATAAGAATTTTCAGACGAACTAATGAGTTTATTTAAGTGTGTACTAATTGGATCTTGCAGGCTTCTTGACAGCCTTAGCTCTTTGGGGACTAGTACAAATAGCCACCTAAGTCTAATGAGTAGCGTCTTCGTCCCCAAAGGGTAAAACATCAGTCATCAGTTTAACATGTATAATTGCAAAGTGTAGTACAATATTTGTTCCTACAATCCCTATAGAAAGTAGTCTTCTACGCTCTCAAAAGTCATCGGAAAGTGGACGTTTTCCGAGGAGACGTCACTTGTTATCATTTTGCCGCTCTAGAGCGACAAAGATAAAAAAAAAACGCCGCTAATAAAACGTTTTACGAGGAATTTTAAAAAATTCGCTCCTAAACCCAACGTAATAATATAAAGCATGATGGCCAAAGATCAAGAATTCGTACGTGATTAATGAAATTCAACGTGAAAAATCGTTAATAAACGATAGTGAAGTACTAGGTATGATAAAAAATTGTCCACTCATGAATTTCTTTAAAAATTTAAAACATACTAAAACGTCGTTTGTCTGTTAATTTAATTAATTGAAATGTCCATACGAGGGTTATTTCATTAATAATGCATAGATGTAACGGTTAAACTCGGAAATTATGGTGTATGCAACACATACTTAGCCGATTTTTTAATGAGGAAGTGGACTTTTAACATGGGCAACTTAATTAACGGCCGTATCGCTAGCCTAAATAGTGCTGATGGTTCGCTTACGTCGAAAATTCGATATATCGAAGTCCACATTGACTACTGGGGTTTCGCTCCTGTGGCGTACTACAACTGCTTAGCTACTGTACGGCGATGTTATTGAATTGAAAAGTTCAAAGCAACAGTGTTTGTTGGAATTAGGAGCAAGGCGTTTTTTGTGGTTGTCCCTTTTTCGGGTCAAATTGTAATTGTACTGTTGTTCACGCGAAGATCGAATATGTTTCTGTGATTCTGTCTGCGAATTAATTATATATTTTAAAGAATTATTGGTTGGCAACCTTTTCCCCCCTGTCGAACCTCTGAACAACGAGGTTGATAAACAACAAAACGATTTCTTCAGTCCTCCTGACCCTGAATCCCGGCGCAAGAACTCCGAATCCTTAAAATTCCAGTTCGGGTTCGCAAACGCCTAATCCTTACAATTCTGGCTCGCAAACGCCCAATCTCTATTCAGGCGGGTAAACTCCGACTCCTTATTCGGGTACTTTAAACCCGCAAAATAACTATTCAGGTCCGCCCGGTTCGCAAACGCCCAATCCTTACGCCGGCAACAACATCTAGTATCAAAATTTTCAACTCTACAACAACAACAGATTTCAAAAGCAGAATTTCTAATATAATAACCAATTTTCACGGGACCGGAAAACTTATTTCTTGTTTTGTGGATTTCTTTACTATGGAAGGTTAGTAAATTTATATTTATTGCTTGCCGAAAAAGTGTAAATACTTTGTTTTTATATTAATTTCGGACGTTTTGTTCCCGTAATTTTGCTCTTCACACTACGTTGCTGGTTCCTGTTCGGTTACCAGGGAAGTTAGGGAGTAGGAATTTCGCCCAGGCGCACGTAGAAGATTAACAGATAAGCCAAATATATTGTTTAACTCGCCGCCTCAAAAGTGAGGTTTCGAACACCGTTTTGACAACTCGAAAGTCGCATTTCCGGTATTTCACTTACGGCACGAGTTCAGCAAAGTTAATAACACGTACGCAAAATTTGACAGCTGAACTGCTATTTAAGTTGAATTATCATTTGATTAAGGAATGTAGAAGTTGTGAATTTTAAAGAATGACAAAAATGTATTTGAATAGGTTTGCGAAAAGGGTTATTGGTGTGAAGATAATAAGTAAAGTATACTACGTGCTGAATGAGATTGTCGTGAATGAGCTACAGCTGTAATCTACGATACAGAAAGACAACTCTGTAACGGATTGGAAGAATATTTGCCTTAAGGTGTGTAGCACATCACACCTTAACTACCGGACATACATTTAATATAAATAACGTTAAATTATTATAAGTGCCGCGGTTGGACGACTTTTGGGGGTGGTTAGTGGTCTTAAAAATGAGGAACACACACTTTTACAGAGAGAATCACTTTATTCAATAACTTATGTGGAACTGCCATCTTACATTACATTACAATTGTACAACACTTTACGCCGCGTAAGCAGGTACAAGGTACATAGTAACAAGGATTATAATTATGTAGCCGTAATCACTTTACAACATAGCTCCCTTCTTTAAGAAGAAAATGTGTAATTCGGATTTGGATTACAAATTTTCTGTATTTCCTGTAATTCAATATTTTTTTGAGCATATTCTTCCGTATTACATTTTTTATAATTTCCTCGTTTGTTTAACTTAGCTCTATAAATATAACAATTGACTATTATAATGAAAATTAAAACAAAAATATAATTTAACGTGTAATGATGAAGGTGATGCCACGAAAACGTTTTCTTATTATTTTGCAACAACTTCAAAGTTATTATACTTTGGCTAAACTTTTCTAATAGTTTTACATTATTTCCAATAAGGTTAATAGAATTGATATATTTAGGAATTAAATTAAATTTAAACTTTTCTTCTAAAACTAATTTGCTTAAATCTACGGGAGGAACAAGCGAAACAACCAGTTCACTCTTGAATCTGTAATAGTTCAGAAATTTTAAAATTACGTTATCTGTGTAAGAAAGGCAATTTTTACCTATCTGTAACATACCTGTGCCATTTATTTTAATTGAAATTTTCATACTACTACATTGAATGTGTAATAAGGTTGGTTCTGGTAATACATAAATCCAATAATTACTTATCAATTGGATAAATAAAGGTTTTTCTATTATTATGATTCGTTTTTCACAATGACTCCATAGTATTAAAACTATATAAGTTTGTTTCGCAATTTAGAGAACCTTTGGTGAAATGGATTGGTTCACTGGTTTTACACAAATATTTATAATTTACTGACATGCATTCATCCAATTCTTGTTCATCTAATGAGAAGTGAGTTTGCTTAATACTATTCACTGCTAAATATGATTTATTTGGTAATATGAAACTGTAGATATTCTTACTGACTAGCGTAGGTAAACTATAACTCTTATCTAATTCGAATTAATTTACGTCAATTAAAGGAACGCGCACAATTAATTTTATACTCTGCTTTAAGCCAAAAACACTTAGTTTTAACACTTTATATAGTTCATAATTTTATTCATTTCTTGTACAATCTGAGATGGACTAAGAATGAACGGGTGTAAGCGTCCGTCTTGTGCGTTTAATACAACATCTATCAATTTTATCTGATATAAACTAATTTTATTGGTAAGCATTTCGAAAAGAAGAATACCTGCATTAAATTTTTTATGAACTCATAGTATGCACCACTATTGTTAATTATATTAACGATATTATTTGAATATTTAGATAGTTCAATAAAATAAAACACTTTAACTTTGTTTTTATAAAACAATATTAATATTGTGTTATACAAAGTTAAAGTGTTTTATATTATTGAATTAACATGTATAACGAAGTAGAAGCCACCACCGTTCATAATTTTATTTAGATTGTTGTTTAATCTCTGAAGCAAGTTGATTGTGCGACTTCAAATAATTTCTTATTGTATAATTTAATGTGTCTAACGCATTTTCAAAAATTAATGTTTGATGTTTCGATAATTCTATCAATTGATTTTCATTACTTTCTAGGGAATTAATTTTGTCATTATAAAATTTTTCATCAGAACTGTCTAGAGTTCCAAATAGTAGTTAAATGCGTGTCCGACTATGTTCAGAGCTCTATGTTTTACGCGTGTAGCCGTAATAATATCTCTTAACAGATTGTTTAACAACATATCATGCTCAGAAATCCTTAACATTGTTGAATTTCTTATATTTATAAATGTATCGCACTGTTTTCATTTTATATTTTCCGTTTCGTGTAATTTACATATTTTTTTGAACATGATATTTACTTCTTAAAATTGATTTTTAAATTGAATTCTATTGAATTAAATCAATTTGTGTATAAGTTTTCCAAACATTATTATAAATATTCAACGAGTTTACTCTTTCGAAGTAAATCCCAGGGCCTACTTCGATCGATGTCAAATTATAAAGTTCTCCTCCCTTGGACACAATTGCAATGAATGCGAAGATGGTAACAGGGTGCATCTGCAAACAATTGCTGTATTAGAAAAAGAAAGGATCGGTCACGGTGTTCGTTCACAAAATAGTTTTAATCTGTTGTTATGTACTCTAATCTTTTTCTTTCCAATTTTTATTAATGTAGTAACTGGAGAATTTATTTCAATTACTTCAAATGGACCTTTGTAAAGAGGATCGAGTTTTTGAGATTTACTGTTGTTTTGTAAGAGAACCCTGTCACCTACTTTGAGAGAAATAGATTTAATTTTCTCGTCAAATTTAATTTTGGTATTGATTATATTATTTACTAGATTTTCTCTAGCAATTTCATGACAATGTTAAAGGCGAGCTTTTAACTCATTATTATAATCGTAGTTATAATATATTTTGGGTGACTTTTTGAGGGAATGTGGCAATTCGGCCTTTCTGTGGTATAACAATTCGAATGGTGTGAATTGTGTAGCTGAATAGAAGAAATATTGTATGTGAACATTGCATACGGTACCCACAAATCCCAGTTTTGATTGCCTTTGTTAATATAATTCCTTAAATATTCTGTAATATTTCTATGCGATCTTTCTAAATTACCATTTGATCGTGGGTAATAAGCTGTCGTTTGAATTTTCTTAACAATTAGTAATTTGCACGTTTGTTTAAATACAGGGTGCGGCAAAACAGACAGTGCAGTTTTGAAGGGCTTTAAAAAAAACATCGCAATTTAAAGAAATGGGGTTTATTTTATCTTAATCTGTCCATCATGCCGTTTTATGCATTAAGTCCTGAAGATGACATCAGAAAGATGATGACCCCCAGCAGCGATACATTGATGAAGGCGATATCTGAAATTTTCGGCCGCATTTTGGCACATCTCGATGGGTATAGCGGCGATTTCCTCCCGAGTTCGATCCCTGAGTTTTTCCAAAGTGCGAGGTCGATGCCAAAAACCTTTTCCTTCAGGTAGCCCCACAGGAAGAAGTCGCAAATGCTCAGATCAGGGGAGCGTGTGGACCACTACACATCACCTCTCAGAGAAACAAGGCGCCCAGGGAACACCTGTCCCAGTTTCGTCATCGAAACTCGAGCAGCATGGGCCGAAGCCCCGTCCTGCTGAAACCAGATGTCTCCCAGATCTGCTTCCTTTATCAGTTCTTCCCCTCGAGGTTGAAAAAAAAATTCCAACATGAAAGCATAACGTTGAGCAGTGACAGTTACGGTTCGTCCGTCCTCTTCAAAAAAATAAGGCTCAATCACCCCAAATTTGGAAATCGCACACCACACGGTGACTTTTGGGGAGTGAAGTGGTCTCTCGTGAAGTTGCCTTGGGTTATATCAAACATTTTGTTTATTCACCCCTCCACAAAGATGGAAGTGGCCCTCGTCACTACTCAAAAAAGTTGACCACGCGTGGATCCGGTTCAACATTTCTTGAGAGCGATTCATGCGGTTTTCATAATCGGGGGGCATTAACTTTTGAACAAGCATCATCTTGTAGGGGTGGAATGAGTCTTCATGCAATATCCGTTTTAGAGAGCGATCAGCAATGGCCAATGCAGTTTCATGCTTCCGGGCAGAGGGCGTAGGTGACCGTTCGATAGCTTCTCTTACTCTTGCTACATTTTCGGGTGTTCTTACCGTTCTGGGTCTTCCTAAACCCCTATGTCTTTGTGTGGAACCAGTTTCGTCTAATGTACGCACCTAACTCGCGATTAAATTACGGTGAGGGACGGGATCACGACGCGCAAGATTGAAATGCAGCCGGAAGGCCCACTGGGTGGCGACGGCAGAACGGCTATTTCCAAGAAACGTCCGGACTGCGAAGCCTCGATGTTCTCCACACCAAACCATGATAACGACTAAAAACGGCACGACCCCCCCCGACACAATGATATCCCTCCCAGGTAGGTACCCCCACCACACGGGATGTACTGGGCGTTCCAAACTGCACTGTCTGTTTTGCCACACCCTGTATTTCACTCAAGAAATTAGTGCCTTGATCAGTCAAAAGTACATCGGGTATCTTAGTTAGGGATAGGTATTGCTTCACAAAATGTTGACAGATCATCTTCAAATGTGAGTATATATTTGTTAGAAACTGATGTTGTTGATAAAGGACCACCAATGTCTAAAAATACCTTTTGAAATGGTTTAGTTGCAGTTGTGGTTATATGTAGTGGCATTTTTGTATGTCTACTTGTTTTATTTGGCTGGCATTGTTGACATGATTTGACGAATGTTTTTACATCTTTAAACATGTGCGGCCATCTGTACTTATATCTTATTTTTCTGTATATTTTATTTGCGCCTTGATGACCCCTAAGGGTTTGTCGTGGAAATTTCGTAACTTGGGTCTGTATATTTATAAAAATGACTTAAATCATGGTACGAATGATTTCAAAACTAATTTGTTTAAAAGAAGAAAATGTTGTAAAATTTATTAATGATATTTTGTTTACTTAGTTTTCAACGAGAAACGTTGAAAAAGTTTTAATAGTATCAGACATTGTTTTATAATGAGGATTTTCATTAATTGGTGTTATGATGTAATTTATATTTTTGTTTTAAATATTGTTATGTCAAGTTCGTTTAGACTGACAGATTTTAATTTATTTGTTAATTCTTGTACCATTTTCATTAATGAATTTAAATGATTTTTCGGGTTACAAAATATACTCTGTATGAATCAGGATGAGAAGCTGTTATATTTTCATGATTGTCTATACACATATGGGCAACCCCCGGCCCGCGGGCCGGATCCAGCCCGCTGTAAGATATGATCCGGCCCGCGAGACATTTTGAAAAAACCCAATTAAAAAATATTACATTAGGTACTTATACTCACGGGAGTGACAGTGAGGCGGCAAACATGAAATTCTTTGATGTTTGACGGCTCACTCTTTGATCATCGCCGCCACTCGACTTGCTCGATCAAATTCTTTGAGGTTTGCCGCCTCACGGGCGACACATCAAAAGATTTATTGCTTCTCAATTATTCTAAACTAGTTTATTCCAGATTATTCGTTCATTTTGCCTATATAAGCGGGTGGATGGCCCGAACGTTAGTTCAGTTCTATTTGAGCTACCGAGGTGATAACTTGGACAAGCGATATCCTAGCGAACTGCTCGAGCCGTCAACTTGCTTTGTGACTTTGTGTGAATCTTGAGTGGTTACTAACTATAGTTTGTTATTAAGTTTATTGAACGAAAAGTAAACAAAAATGATGTCTGGTGGAAAGAAACGAAAAGTAGATACAGAGGGTCGCCATTTTAAAAAAAATGGACTGAAGAATTCTTTTTTATCTTGCACAATGGTAAGCCTATTTGTTTGCTGTGTAATGAATCCATTTCAGTAATGAAAGAATTCAATATAAAGAGGCATTACTCAACTAAGCATGCTACGCTGCACTCACTGACAGGACAATTATGAACAGACAAAATCCAGAAGCTTACCGCAAATTTGGAAAAACAGCAACAAATGTTTCATAAACAAAGAACACAACTTGATAATGTTGTGAAAACTAGTTTTATAGTTAGCTCAAAATTGGAAAGGCATTAAAACAATTTGCCGAAGGAGAATTTATCAAGGAGTGTATGTTAGAAGTTTGCGGTATTATGTGTCCTGAAAAGAAAAAAGAATTTGAAAAAATTAGTTTGTCAAGACGAACTGTTGTTCGACGGATAGAAATGATGGCTAATGATATAAAAACAACATTGACTGACCGTATGGCTGGATTTGAATCATTTTCCATAGCATTAGACCAGAGCACCGACACCGATTTGTCTGACACAGCTCAACTGGCTATATTTATTCGAGGTGTTGATAAGGAGTTCACTGTTACTGAGGAATTGCTTGCTTTACAGCCGGTAAAAGGAACCACTACAGGAGAGGATATTTTAATTGAAGTTCAAAAGGTATTCACAAGTTTTGGCTTGCTATGGTCAAAATTAATTGGAGTATCCACTGATGGTGCACCTTCTATGGTCGGCTTACGTAAAGGTTTCATCGGAATTTTGAATGAAAAAGCAACAAAATTAAATGTGCAAAAAGATGATTTGATAGTCCTTCATTGCATTATCCACCAACAGAACTTGTGTTCCAAGTCCATTCGACTCCAGAATGTTATGAATGTGGTAGTAAAAACCATCAACTTTATTCGATCCCGAGGGCTTAACCATCGTCAGTTGAATATAACGACGTAACATATTATTGTGAAGTCAGATGGCTGAGCAATGGAAAAATGTTGAAACGGTTTTACGAGCTTAGAAATGAGATAGCAGACTTTATGAAAATAAAAGATAAACCACTATCTGAATTAAGTGACCCAACATAGATATGTGACTTAGCATTTCTGCTCGATCTTACAGGCTATTTGAATGATTTAAATTTTAAACTTTAAAAACAAGGACAGTTAGTAAATGATTTGTAGAGCCATTTAAAAGCGTTTCAGATCAAACTACGCTTGTGGGAGTCACAGATGCTGTCTGGTAACAGTTACCATTTCAACACGCTCTCTGCGTATGAAAATATTGCTTATGCTCAATATGCTGAAGAACTCAAGTTATTTCGGAACAATTTTCGAACAGATTTTGCGACTTCAAAAACATGGAAGACTGTTTCAGCTTATTTGCTACTCCTACAACATATATTGTACAAAATGCTCCAATACACTTACAAATGGAGTTGATCGAGATTCAAGAAAACTCACTCCTAAAATCCAAATTTGAAGACGTAGACTTGTGCGATTTCTACAAAAAATACCTAGAAGAAGACAATTTTTCGCAGCTTAGAAAATTCGCAAGAAGATTGATTTGTGCGTTTGGCAGTACTTATAAATGCGAACAGTTCTTTTCATTGATGAAAGTTAATAAATCAACACATCGTACAAGACTGACTGACGATAATTTGGAAAATTCTTTACGTCTTTGTGTCAGTGGAATTAATCCAAATATCAATGGATTAGTTTCCCAAATTCAAGCTTAAGTGTCTCATTGATTTCGATGTATTTAACTTTCGTAGTTTGTAACAATTGCAAATTTAACGATTTAATTATAATGTACCATTTTCTTAAATGTCATTTTGTTATTTTAATAAATTATACTATAATAACATTTTCGTATTATTTCATGTCTAATATCTATGGCAAAAAATATTATCACTACTTTAAAATGCACTAAGTACTTTTAAACGCGGCCCGCGAACGTATTTGCACGCTAAAGTTTGGCCCTCAACATGTCAAAGGTTGCCCATACCTGGTCTATAACATTACGATTAATAACTGTTTTATTTTGAAACTCTTTTACAAATGTGTCGTAGTCTAAAACATTTAAAATGTGTATTGCTTGATTTCGTGTTATTGCGTTTATTTGGAACATTCTAATCAATGCGTCGGCATTAGTATTTAATTGTCCAGGTTTGTAGATTATTTTATACTTATACTTTTTTTAACTTTAATGTAAATTTAATTAAGCGGCTACCTGGATCCATGTTATTGGTTGGTGATCAGTCCCTATTGTGAATTTTCGACCATATAGATACGGGCGAAAATGTTTAACACTCCAGCATATTACTAACAGTTCTATTTCGGTGGTGGTATTGTTTTTCACCGCTTTGTTCAAAATCCTGGATGCATATGCAATTGGCAGGTCCTTGCCAATTTCACCTTGAGATAACATAGCACCAATCGCGGTATTACTTGCATCAGTTGTTAGAATCAATTGGTTATTGAAATTTGGATATTGGAGTATCGGAGGGTTGCATAAATTTTCTTTTAGCAATTTTAAAGATTCTACACAGTTGGCATCTCACTGATATGTGTTTTTTTAAGAAGCTGGTTAATTGGATGTGATATTTTTGCAGTCATTTATATAACGACGATAATAACCTGCTAAAGCGATAAATGATTTCACATCATTTCGGGTTTTTGGCGTAGGAAATGATTTAACAGCTACTACTTTTGAAGGGTCCGGGCTTGTCCCATCTGAAGTTATTACATGACCTAAAAAAAGCTAGTTCTGATCTGATGAATTCACATTTACTGGGTTGCAATTTTAGATTATTGATTCGTAATCTTTCAAAAATGTCTGTTAATTTTTGAATATGATCTTCCAGAGAATTTCCGTAGATAATTATGTCATCTAGATAGACAAAACATTTTATGCCTTGAAGTTCCATTAAAAATTGGTTCATTAGTCTTTAAATGTAGCGGGAGCTCCTTTAAGGCCAAAGGGCATTCTATTAAACTCGAAATGTCCATATTGTGTTGAAAAAGCAGTTTTATGTTTGTTTTCGGCTGCAACTTGCACTTGGCAATAACTTGATTCTAAATCTAGTGAACTAAAATATTTTGAATTCCAATTAGGTAATTCAAAATGTCCAAAATTTCAACTATGTTTGGTAATGGATGAACGGATGTAATAGATTTATCATTAGGTTTGCGAAAATCTACAAGAATTCTCCATCGTTTATTTCCATTTGAGTCCAGTTTCTTTGGTACGACTAGCAAAGGTGAATTATAATGTGATTGAGTTTCAGAAATTATTTTAACATTTTATCGATTTGTGATTTGATTTCTGTTTGTTGGTGAAAAGGAAGTCTGTATGGCTTTATGTTAATTGGAATGTCATCAATTGTCGGAATTGTATGTTTTGTAGCTTTAGAACAAGATACTGAATCATTTTCCAAGTAAAAAAATATCTTGATATGATTTTCAAATGTTTAGAATACTTTCCTTTTGTTCTGAATTCATGTGCTCAGTACGAATAGAATTAAGAATTAGGTTTATACGCTTAACATCACACTGTGGTTTTTGTACGTTCAAAATTTCGTAATTTCTTAATTCGTGCAATTCCATTTTTGGTTGTTTAATTAATAGTTCGGTTTCGCTTGAATTAATTATTAGATGATTATTAAACAATGTCCATTTTTAGGACTAACAATGCAATTACCTTGTAATGATTCGACCCTAGGTATTGTACAAATTTATAATTTGTATTTTATTTACGTTGTGTTGTGTATGTAGTAACCCTTTTAATTTATTTAACAGATTCGTTGTTTGTGTCAATATGCATTATCGGAAATACTGTGTCTTTCTTCCCTTTTAATGACCAGGAGTATGTGTGGACACTAAATAAAACAGGATGTGAGTTTAACGGATGCAAAGTTTATTGACCTCAATTATCACATTTCTAATTAATTTGTGTTTCTTAAATTATTTATATTCTCGAAATACTTTATTTTCGTTTGTACTTAGAAGCCATGTGCATTTTAGTTAAACTCAAAAAGTATATGACTCTACTTGTGGGAGCAAAATTAAATAACCCCTGCATTTGCATTATGAGATGGGAAACCCACAAAAACCATCTCGGAGCTTACCAGACAACCAACTAGCGGGAACACTCCTCTGATTAGCAAGCAGATCCCGACGTCATCCGTTGATTGTTTTGTATCATTAACTAGCGGGAACATAACTCTGCAGTACTAACTCGGGACGACCACACCCGTTAATTGTGATCAGCAATTAACTAGCGGGAACACTCCTCCGTTTTCCACGCACAGCTCGACCACACCCGTCAATTGTTTTTGTGCATTTAACTAGCGGGAACATAACTCTACAGTACTAACTCGGGACGACCACACCCGTTAATTGTTTTCAGGCAATTAACTAGCGGGAACACTCCTCCGTTTTCCACGCACAGCGCGACCACACCCGTCAATTGCTTTTTGTGCATTTAACTAGCGGGAACATAACTCTGCAGTACTAACTCGGGACGACCACACCCGTTAATTGTTTTCAGGCAATTAACTAGCGGGAACACTCCTCCGTTTTCCACGCACAGCTCGACCACACCCGTCAATTGTTTTTGTGCATTTAACTAGCGGGAACATAACTCTGCAGTACTAACTCGGGACGACCACACCCGTTAATTGTTTTCAGGCAATTAACTAGCGGGAACACTCCTCCGTTTTCCACGCACAGCTCGACCACACCCGTCAATTGTTTTTGTGCATTTAACTAGCGGGAAAATAACTCTGCAGTACTAACTCGGGACGACCACACCCGTTAATTGTTTTCAGGCAATTAAGTAGCGGGAACACTCCTCCGTTTTCCACGCATAGCTCGACCACACCCGTCAATTGTTTTTGTGCATTTAACTAGCGGGAACATAACTCTGCAGTACTAACTCGGGACGACCACACCCGTTAATTGTTTTCAGGCAATTAACTAGCGGGAACACTCCTCCGTTTTCCACGCACAGCTCGACCACACCCGTCAATTGTTTTTGTGCTATTAACTAGCGGGAACATAACTCTGCAGTACTAACTCGGGACAACCACACCCGTTAATTGTGATCAGCAATTAACTAGCGGGAACACTCCTCCGTTTTCCACGCACAGCTCGACCACACCCGTCAATTGTTTTTGTATTTTTTTTTGTTGTATAGTTTTTATATTTGTTGTATAATTTGATTTTTGTTGTGTTATTCTTATTTCCCTCTGTGATTTGGAACTTGTGGTGCTTTTCGTGATGTTCATCTTCCGAACTCTTTCTTGACTCTCATGACTCTCCTCCTAAAACTTTCCATTTTCAACTGTCCCCATTTACATTCAGATACTGACTGTCCCCGTCCCGGTCCCAAAACTAACTGATTTTTAGAATCGTTTCTTTACTGCTCTCAAAGTTCTCCCCTCCCCAAATTTTGTTGCTTAAATTTTATCTACTACCATATATGGTCACAAAACTCTTCCCTCTCTGACGTCAACTTCATTTCCCTGACTTTGCACACTTGTTGTGTTTGTGTTCGTTAAACCCTGAACTGAATTTTTCTGGATGTCTTAGCAGTTCTCCACGCGCCGGTACTTGTTTATTATTTTAAGGCGGTGCTGCATTTGTTATTTCTTTCAGATAAAAAATTTTGATCGACTAATGTTATTCTCGTATTTACTGAATGTTGATTTTTCTTTATTATTTTCTTGGGTGATTTTTGTATTAATATTTTAATTTAATTTCGTCAAAAATAATATTTGCACATGACCCCTACTGACCTATTACAACCTACATAAACATTTTCTTCGATTTCGCTTGCCACGCATAAGGCGTCCGTTTCGACGTTTGTTAATACATCAAAACACCTCTCTCTGGTCGACCGTTCTGACGCCGCGTATCACGATTCATGAGGCGCAGGCGAACTTAGTCGCCTCGTACAATTTTACTATGCCGCCACCGCCGATATCTACTTGTAAGCGCGTAGTCGCTTTGATAAAAGCCGCCTCTGAGATTAGACGCTATAATTGTGAACAAGCGACTTTCGGCTCTAACTTCAAAACGTAAAGTCGAGATTGTTTACACCGCATTTTTTATATTTCTATTTTTATTTCGGCTTTTTATTTATCAAAGGCGCTGACTCGAGAAATTTTGAGAATGATCGAGATCGAGGCTAGGACTATAAAAGCGACGATCGCTACTCGACACTTAGTGAGTTGACGATTAGCGTTCGCAGCGATAAGTACCTACCTGCTAGAAACAAAGTGTACTGCTGTATTCTAATTGTATCAGTTTTGTACATTTATTCTTTGGACTAAACTCTTCTACGCAGTAACGATCGTGCATTATTTTGACCCCACCATCTTGACATGTAACATTATTAATAAAGAAGAATGGAACGTTGGCGACGTCAAGTTCCACGGTTTCAAAGGCGAAAAAAAAGGAAGTAAGATGAATCATATATCAGTTTCGGATTTGTTGATTCCAACGGCTCACCTCTCTGCATGTTATGTAGTAAACCGCTTCCTAATAGTTCCATGGCACCTGCCAAGTTGCGCCGACATTTAGAAACTGTACACCCCGAGTCTAACGACAAGAATAAAGAATTTTTTGTACGTAAAAATGAACAGTTATTGAAAAGTAAAAAAAACTATGATGCATGTAACCCAAACCATCAATCAAAAGGCCACGGAGGCATCATATTAAGTTAGCTATCGCATTGCACAAGCAGGTGAAGCGCACACTACAGCTTAGAATTTAATAAAACCATGTGTGTTAGACATAACAAAATGTATGCTCGATGAAAAATCTGCAAAGCTTTTTTCTACTGTGCCGCTATCAAACGATACTGTTTCACGGCGAATTCATGATCTGGCAAGCTACGTCAAACAAGAACTAGTTACACGTCTACAAAAAACATGATTCGTCTTGCAAATAGATGAATCGACTGATGTCGCTGGTCTGGCTATCTTGCTGGTTATCGTGAGATATCCATATGAAAGTTCATTTGAAGAAGACATGCTTATTAAGAATAAATTTTTGATAAAATAAATATATTTTTGGAGGAAAATAATCTAAGTTGGAACGATTGCATTGACATTTGTACAGGTGGGGCCAAGGCGATGACGTTTATGACAGCAGGAGTAGTGTCACAAATAAAAAATAAAGCGCCCAATTGTAGTTCCAGCCATTGTATCCTGCATAGACAAGCACTGGCGATGAAGCATATGCCGTCAAATCTAAAATTAGTTATGGATGAAGCAGTAAAAAATAATGAATTTTATCAAATCACGACCACTACAATCCCAATTTTTCTCATTATTGTGTGAAGATTATGACAGCAAACATAAAATACTGCTGCTCCATACAGAAGCGATGTCTGTCTCGGGGTAAAACTTTAACAAGGCTATTTGAACTTAGAGCCGAGTTACAAATGTTTCTTTCAGATACTTCTTTTAATTTGAAAGACCGTTTGTATGATAAAAATTGGTTGTTCCGACTATCTTTTATGGCGGGTATCTTTCAAAAACTGAACGAATTAAATTTATCATTGCAAGGTAAACAGACAACAGTGTTCCAGGCCTGTAACAAAATAACTGCTTTCAAAAGAAAATTAGATTTTTGAATTATTTGCGTTAAAAAGAGAGAAATACAAAGCTTTACGTCACTCAGTGAGTTTGTTAGCGATAACGACTCAGAATTGTTTCAAGATGATGTATTTGAATAATTGGTCACATGTACCGTATTGAGAAGTATTTTCCCGAAGAACAGAATACAACATGAAACTAAATTCATGGATTCATAATCCTTTTTTGCCCAACTTACAAAAGCCCGAAAGGATGTTAAACAAGATATATGAATCTCTTTTAGAAATGTCATCAGAGACAAGTATGGAGTCACTGTTTAAAACGACGCCTCTCAACGATTTTTGGTGCAAAATCCATGATGAATATCAAATGCTTGCCAAAATGGCTCTGAATATTCTTCTCCCGTTCACAACAACATATTTATGCGAAACAGGATTCTCAACCTATGCAGCCACGAAAACAAAATACCGCCATAAACTGGACGCCGAACCTGATATGAGACTTCAACTGTCCTCTATCAAACCTGATGTGAACCAATTGATGAAAAATAAAAAACAGTTTCATACCTCCCATAAGTTAGATTTGTTTTCTTTTTTAATATCTTATATTATTATACTTGTTATGTAAGTAAGTAACAAGTAACTGTTACATGGTACTTTTATTATGCTTATTAATAAAGAATACACTTTTAAAAACTATTGTTTTGTTGTAGGGTTCCGTCAAGTATTTCGCTTTCTAAAAGGGTTCCGTCACCAAAAAAATTGAGAACCGCTGTCCTAGCTTCATAGTTTATATTTGCTTTCGTTTTCGAGACAAAAATCTTTTCCTAAAATTCCTTCACATTTTATTGGGAAATTATTGGGTGGTTAATTGATTCAATTTGAAAGTTTGGATCACATGTACCGTGTATGTTTAAAAGTGTTACTTGACTTCCACTGTCGATTAAAAATGTAATTGTTTTATTTTTTATAATGTCAATAGGAATCGATATGTTATCTAATTCTTCATTTTTAATTAAATTTTATAAATATTTTGTTTTAAGATATCTTCTTTTTGGATAGTTTTGTTGACATTTTGTTTTTCAAGACTGCTGAGCGGCATTTTATTGAGTGCAGTGTTCGAGCTACTTAAATATTTTCTACGCGACTCGGATTGCTCGCTCCGGCCGCGGTCTGATCGTTTCCCTGAAATTGATTAACGTTGCTGTTTTGTGAATCTGCATTTTTCTTTTTAAAACAATCTTTTATATGATGGCCTAATTTTTTCTAATAGGTGCATGATAAGGTTTTAACTCCTGGCTCGGTTTTTATTTCTCTTTTTGAAAAATTTGGTACTGATTGATTTGTTCTGTAATTATTACTTGATGTATTTTCTCTTCTAAAATAACAGTCTTTTTCCAAATAACCAATTTTATTGCAAAAGTTATATTTAGTTTTGTATTTCTGATTAGGTACATTTAGTGTTGATTTTTTAGGAACACTCGCAATCGTAATTCTTTCATCTTCCACAGCTGCTGCAATTATTGCTGACAATGTAGTAAATCGCGATGCTTTAATTATTATACGATATTGATAAGCTAGCCTTTGTGTAAATACTTGAAATGCTGAACTTTCATTTAATTTGTGAATTACGGCTATGTCGTTTGCACCTTGGCTGGCAACACATGCGTCATCAAGATCGTTTAATAATTGTTCTATTTTGTTTGCAAAAACGCGCACAGTTTCGTTGTGCTTTTGACGGCAATTTAGCCATTTCATTTGCAATTGTGCAATTGATCTAAATTATAAAAATTGATCCTGTAATGCCTTTTTTAATTCTGGCCAATCATTAAATGTTTTGTGTTTTGTAACATGATATGCTGTTGAAGATAATTTAGTTTTTATAATATTGACGACCATCGATCAATCATTAACGGATGTTAGTGGTGCACTGACTGTTTCACAACACGTAATAAATTTATGAAATTCTGATCGGGTGCCATTAAATTCAGGAATCATCTTTAAGGCGATTGAAATATTGAGTAAATTTTCCGTCATTTTTTGATTTTGATTAGACTCAGAGTTTAGTACGAGAAATGAATTAAGAGGATTTAAAGTAGTATTACTTGATACAGGATTTGCCTGTTTCTGCTTTTGTTTGCGTGTTAGCATAGAAAATTCATTGAATTAAAAAGTCTTACTTTGCGTATTCCGTGTTCGCGCAGGACTGCTTCCAAAATCGAATAAGCTAGTTTTCGTTGATCGATGATGATGATTTGAGTTCTGGTTTTCTTTTTCACTCCTATTGCGCTTTTCGGTGGATTGGTGTATCGGGTTGTTGAGGGTGACGATTTAATTTCCAAGTGTTTTCACTACTATACGCTTTTCGGATATGTTTTTCCACACAGGCTTAACGGCAATGATGATCGTGGATATTGATGTGACGCTTCTACTTCGCTGAATTGATTTGTGGTAATATGTAGCACTCGGCCACCTTTTGTGACGTCACTTCTTTACGGAACGATGTTTACACTTACCTTACCCCAAACTAACCAACTGTGCGTTACCCAGTTCACTCAGTGAAGACGGCTTGGTTCTTATTTTAAATTAAAATGGGCGTCATGTAATTTTTCAGTAAAAAGACACAGTAGAATGAACTTCAAATTACGAAACAGATAAATTCCAAGTCGTGGTTAACAGAGCTTTATTATCACTACTGAACGCAAAACAGCATATTAACTCATAAAACAACAAAAGCAGTCTGACAGAATAATAATATAAAAATAATTGACAGATAAAAGTATTCGAGTCGTATACACGGACAATATCAAATGGACAGATCTTTCTGTAGTGCACTTCAGAATCACAAGTGATCTGATATCCTAAAATAAATTATCTCTGAAACTCAGTTTCTCATTTGTTACCTCACAATTTACTTAAATCAACCCTTTAATTTCTTTTCCGAATTAATTCTGTCTAAATACCAGTAATTACGATTCTTAATTTTTAAACACAATAATCATATCAAAATTCTGCTTCTCCCTCTTCACCCTGAATATAAAAATAATTATGATTCAACCTATATAGAGAATACTGATTTACCCTGTATACAAAATAATATTGATTCACCCGGTATATAAACTATTTTTGATTAACCCCGTTCATAAAATATTTTTGTATCACCCTGTATACAAAATATCTTAAATTCACCCTGTATATAAAATATTATTGATTCACCCTGTATATAAAATATTTTTGATTCACCCTGTATATAAAATAATTTTGATTCATCCAGTATATAAAATATTGTTGATTCACCCTGTATATAAAAATTAAACACGAATACCGTTATTTCTAACCCAAATTATTTCTAAATCAAATAAAAAAGGTAAACTGACAAAGAAGAATTTTTGACCCATCAAATTAAAATATATTTGGCTTATCTGTTAATCTTCTCTGCGCGTCTGAGCGGAATTCCTCCTTCCTAACTTCCCAGGTAGCCAAACCGGAACCAGCAACGTAGAGTGAAGAAACACGGAAACGTAACATCAGTCGAATCTCCCTTCCGCTCCGCAGCAAAATTACCGGAACAAGTAGAGGTCTAGCAGAAGTAGCCAAAACAGTCGTAACAGGAATGAGTCCAAGGAATTGAATCCTAGGAAAAGCGTCCTAGATAAAGAATCCCAGGAAAAGCGTCCTGGATAAAAAGCCCTGTCGAAACGACCGAAATTAGTATACAATAAAATTACTTATTTACACTTTTTGTCACTACAGATATAAGCAATAAATATAAGTTCACTAACCTTCGGTAATAAATGAATCCACAAAACAAAAGATTCGTTTTCCGGACCCGTAAAGATATCCTCGTGCTTAGAAAATCCGGCTTCGCCGACAATAAGGTTATCAACCAATAATCCTCTCAGATATCCAACACTAACAATAACCACGGATTGATTAAACTCTGTGTTCATCAATAATTCCACTACGTGGTAATAATTAATTAATTCGCAGACTGAATCACAGAAACACATTTGATCTTCGCGTGAACAAAAGTACAACAATACAAAATGGACGACTGCAGAAAACAGACAAGCACAAAAAAAACTCTTCCCCTCTAATTCTAACGAAACCGTTGCTTCGAACTTTGAAATAGCCGCGCCGTACGGTAGCTAACGGTTGTGGTACTCCACAGTAGCGAAAACCCAGTAGGCAAGGTGAGAATAACCAAATTCGATGTATCGAATTTTCGACACAAACGGATCAGTAGCACTATTTACCTTGGCAATGCGGCCGCTAATTAAGTCGCCTGTGTTAAAAGTCCACCTCTCATTTAAATTCGGCGAATTAATTCCCGAGTTTGAAATAATAAGCGCTAATGCAGAATGTAACCGTTACACTTTTACTAACACAAACTCCACACCTGACACCAAATTTGTCGCGGTTGGACAACTTTTGGGGATGGTTAGTGGTCTTAAAAATAAGGAACACACACTTTTACAATCAAATTCACTTTATTCTTCAACAACTTATATGGACTACCTTCTTACATTACATTACATTACAATTGTACGACACTAAGCATTTACGTCGCGTAAGCAGGTACAAGGTATATGGTAACAAGGATTATGATAATCACTTTACAACAAAAGAATCAAATTTTTAAAAATTTTACATGTTAGAAGGAATTTATATGTTTAAAAATAAAAATAAACTACTAAATTTCAATTTAAGCTCCTTAAATAATCTTGACATTTTTGTTTGAGTGACACTGTCAATTAACGAAATAAATATATTTGTTAATGTTATTTCTATTGAAAATGAACACATGGTGTTCGAAATGTACATTTAGTATAATAAAAGTAAGGAAGAAAGGAATTACTACAATAATCGATAAAACACTTCTAATAACTAAAAGAAGAATATTAAACTTTACTATCGTTGATTACTGAGGCACTTAATTCTTGAAAATCCGTAATTACTTTAATAATTAAAATATTTCTGATAAATAAGTTGAAAATCAGAAATATTTTATTTATTAATTTATTAAAATAACTTACCACATAGGAGGTTTCATAAACTCACTCATGATAACATGGAGTCCTTTGATAATTAAACCCTATTTTGTAAAAAAATCATATAGGTGGTTTCATCAAAACAACGACGATTTATTCTTTCGTTTTTCAAAAACTTAAAAAAAAAACGTCAAACATCCATTTTCAGACATATTTTGATGACCGTTTGCACTTAGGATAATTTTAAATTGAGCTACATAAGACGACATTTATCAAAATGAAGAATTGTTATATAAGTGATCTTATACATTTTCCATTTCAGTATTATTGTAATGATTTTGCTCGTTTAAAAAAATATTGTACAATCCTCATGCGTGAACAATTTTGCCGCATGTTTTATAAATAACTATTTTATCGAAGGGTCAACAACGTCCATTGTCAGTTTACAGTTTTTTTTTTGTTTGTTTAGCGTTATCTTAGCTTGAAATAACCGTATTTATGTTTTCATTTTATACACAGGGCGAATCAGTAAGAACACATTGAAGTTAAGCTTTTAGTTTAAGTAAATTTTAGTATTCAAGTTAATATTATTGTTGCAGTTTGAATTAGGCAAATTATTGAAACTTTGTGTTGGATATCGAATTAAAGATTTACTTATCCCCCATCTAATGCCCATTAGCTTGAGTAGCATCAATAGCTATTGACGATGCTATTGAAGCTAATGGGCATTAGATGGCGTTTACGCTTTCGAACATATATAAATTGCACATAATAAATGGTGAAAGATGTTTAGTATTCTTCAAGCGCTGGTTCGGGACTGATGATGGCATTGAAGCCTGAAACGCGAATATAGTTATCCGGTGAATGAATGAGTACTGAACACAAATTCATATTCTTGATAAATATTTACTGTGTATCAGGGAAGGAGAGTAGTTACATATTTACGGGCTACCGAAAGAGAGTGAAGGAGAAATATGATTTGATTATTGTGTTTGAAAAGAAGACTGAAGTAAATATGTTTAGTGATGAATTACAGTTATTTAAAACATTAAAATAAATTTGTTTATTATACTTCTTTTCCCATGTGAGATACTTGAAATCAATAGCTTTCACTTGCCTTATTTTTTAACAAATGTTAAACTTTGTTCGTAAGCCTCACTTATGTATTCAGTTTTCCACAAAATATTAATCATTAATTAAGGTCAAACTGACTTCCTATAGTAATAAAAATAGCTCACTTATTCAAAGTAATCAATTTGAGAAATTCACATTTTTAAAACAATTTTAATAAAATAACTAATAGAGCAAGGACATAAAGTGAATACACATTAAATGCTAATATTTCGATAATCTAGAACTTTTCTAAACATGATTTTTTTTTATGATCAATATTAGAGATAATTTCAAAAAATGATAAGAGTAAACAACCACTTCCGGTTTCCGTTTTGACACCAAAAGTTGATCGGATACTACTAGTGTAATAAAAAGCTTAAGTTTATAGTGTCATATTAACAGGTCAATTGGAAAAGAATTACAGGACAGAAGGACAGAGTTACAGAAATTTTTCAAAAATGATTTTAATCAACCCTGTGGACCTTAAAATAGATAATCCACTATAAATTTTGATTTGAAAATTTTTGCGAATTACTTTTCCTTTGTTTTGCATATGATCCATTCCACGTCAAGCGGGACGAAATTAATTAAATATATCACTAACTGTTTCTAATTTTCCAAAATTGTTTTTATAGATTCTACGACAAAAATAAAAGGGCGAAACATTTTTTTTTAATGTTTAATTTTTACAATTTTAAAAATATATTTTAAAAAATACGTAGAAGTTCTCTCATATAAATATTCATACCATTGGTTGAATTCTTCATACAAACTCCATAAAATACTCATTGTAAAACTTATAAAATTAGATTTTTTATGCAATTGAGTTTTGTATTCACTAATATTTTAATTGTTATAAACAATTATATTATTTAAACTTACTTTTTTATCACACTTTAAAATTTTGAAAAAATACGACTAGTGTAAAGTTTCAAGGTGGTGCTGTGGTGGCTTCTATTATTTAAAAGCAATATATTGTGAAGTGACGGCGCACGGTGTATAACAATGCGAATAAATAAAATTCGTAACATTTTTATTTGTTTTTAAAAATACGGAAAAATGCTTTGTTTCGTCAACTTGGCAAGCATCATTTAAAGATAACAAAAACATCTAGATGTGTCACTATGACAGAAATCTAACGTTTTGACATTTTAAAGACATAAAAGTATCTTCATAATTAGTATGACTTCTTACAAATGTCAACGCCTTATATAAGTATTTACAAACAAAAAGCAAGGAATAGTTTTATATTTTGATAACTATTCTTTAAATGTATTGTGTATTGTACTATAAAACTATTATTCAAATGTATTTTCCACAAATCTTTACCAAGGCATGTCTAACATGTATTTATAACACAAACTGCTGCACATCGTATTTTATTTTTTATTAATAAGTAACATTTTAATGTTATAAATTTAGTTTGGTGTTCCACCCCTTCTAACCTTTTTATTTTGAGAGTAAAGGATAACAAATCATAGATATTTGTAAACAGCAGGAAATTCTCTATTTTATGGTGCCACCGAATTGATAATACGATAACTGTCAAAGTAGCTATAGTCAACTTTTTTTTAATGAATTTTAATTTCCTACATCCGAACATCCTTTATATGTATACGCTCAAATAACAAAAGAAATAGATATACATAAAAAATCAAAAAATTGTAAAATGGTAAGAAATTGAAATATTCTTGCAAAAAAAAAAGGAACAAATGTAATATTTCTATTCTATAGACATAGACTATTCTATAGACATGATTTAAAATAAACCGATTTATTTTTTTTTATCTAAGCGTATAGTTAATATAAATATACGGATGTAGAAAAATGCCCTCTATCCAATTAGAACATAAAATTGGTATAGTGTGATTTAAAAAAAATAGTTGACTATCGCTGCCTTCTATTGTAAATTCCCTGACGCCATTAATTAGAGAATTGTTTGCCGTTTACAAATATACATAGTTTGTTATACTTTACTGTCAAAATAAAAAAGTTAGATCGGAGTGGAACACCAAACTGAATCACCCTGTATATATGTATAAAAAAAGTTAGTAGGTTCAAGGGCTTAATGTGAGTATATTTTGTGGTTTTAAAACTGAGTTTCAGAAACAATATAAATAACCCAATTGTTATTGCCAATTGTTTTTATTAAATTAACTGTTATTGCTGGTTTTATCGAAATACAAAAAGAAGTATGCTTACCGAACATGAAATAACAGTTTTAATGATGAAAGGTTGTGGCGATGACATAAAAAATTATGGGCAAATGCTCGAATTATTTAATAACACTTTTCAAGATTGAGAGCCACTTACAAAAACAGCAGTCTGAAAAGCAGTAAAGAATTTTAAAGACGTAGGTTCCATGAAAAATCGTTTAAGAACTGGTCGACCCAAAACTGCTGAAAACAACGAAAATGCTTTGGATGTCATGCACACATTTTTCGAAAATCCATCAACATCAATACGGTCAGCTGCGTTTCAACATGAGATAAGTGTATCTTCTATTCATAACATGGATAATATACTTATCTCATATTGAAGCGCAGCTGATTATGATCTTCGTGTTAGAAATTATTGAATGGCCAACACGTTTACCAGACACATAACAAATGTTGTTTATAGTAGAAAGCCAGTAAGAAGAAGAAATTAAAAATCGAATTATGAAAGAAAGAGAAGCAATTTCAATCGAAAAGTGGCATAATGTTATAGCTGCCTTTTATGGTAGACTGCGATATTGTCAAATTGAAGGAGGGAGGCAATTCAAGCATATGCTATTATAAAACGGTTAAATACATTTTCTTGTTAATATTTTAGTTCTAATCAATAAAATATGTGTTTATTAATGTGTAATGTGTGTTTTCAACGAATAAACTTAATAACATGCGGTTTTCACAGGCAACCTTTTATTTTAACAAGTTAGCGAACACCAATTAAAAAAGGTAAGTTTAATATTTATCTAGAAAATGAATCTCCCTGTATATTAAAACCGTTACATTACTTTTTGAACACCCTGTATAGACTAATCTGATACTTTTATCTAGCCATAATTTTGTTTGGGCTTTTATTTTGTCATAGTACTTTTTGTTTTTTGTGGGTAAATATTACGTTTTGAATTCAGTAGTGATAATAAAGCTCTATTAAGCACGACTTGGAAAGTATCAGTTTCGTAATTTGAAGTTCATTAATCTGTTTTATATTCATCTATTTTTTTACGGAAAAATACGTGGCGAAACATTTTGATTTAAAATAAGAACCACCCTGTCTTCACTAAGTGAACTGAGTAAGGCACAATTGGTGATTTTAAGATAAGGTTAGTGTAAATATTGTTCCGTAAAGAAGTCACACAGTTTGGCACTACTGCAGAGTAAAGAACGCGCCGATAGTGATTGTTACGTAACTTGTAGTTGAAGGCTTAAGGATGAAACCAGTGTTTGTGTTTTATCGATATGGTGTTTTGTTAGTTTATAATATAAAATAAAAATGGAGCCCGCACAGGTCTCGGGTACTGTGACTATTGAGGATGAAAATCAAATGATGTTGCATCGAATATTTACTATTGATGAAATGTAGGTTCGAGTAAAGAGGTCAATCATACCCATGTCCAAACACATTTCATCGAGTTCAATCTAAGGTCAATCAAACGATGACCTTTGCTTATGGTTGCCATGGAATCATAATGGCAGACGGAGTTCCATGTGGATGAAGTGTCACAGAAATATCTTACTGTGATTTCATTCAAAATATGAACCGGAAATTGTAGAAAACCCGACCTCAGTTGCTCGAGGGCCAGTCATTCTCCGTAATACCGCACACCCGCACATTGACAAAGTTGTAAATGAAAAGCTGTGCGATTGCAGTTAGAAAATGTTACCTCATCCACCCTACAGTCTTGCTATAAGTCATCTAGACTTTGACTTATTCCTAAAGTTAAAGCAACATATTGAAGACGTCGTTATTTATCGCTAAAAGAGCTTTCTGTCAACCATTTGCCAGATGAAGAAAGATAGCGTATTAGATGGTATTTTAAAGCTTGCCAGACGTTGAGACTTGTCATTAAGAAGCAAAGAAATTATGTTGAAGGATTTTAAAGAGAGTATATCAAAAATGTAAACGTGTAAAGATGTACAAAAATATGTCCATGTGGTATGTGTGAGAAGAGCTATGTAGGACAAACAAACCGGAAAATTAGTACTCGTCGAGATGAACACATTTTAGCAGTAAGAAAGTCTGATCCACAATCTTCTTTATTTCAACACGTAAACATTTCTAAACATACAATAAATTTCGAAAAAACGAGAATTTAAAAAAAGACAGACTTCTTCCACGCGAGGATTATTAGAGAAGCGATAGAAATTGAAAAGAGGCCGAACAGTCTAAATCAAAGAGATGATGCTAAAAGACTACCACCAATTTGGAAAACTTGTATAAATTCTGGTCAAAATATATTATCTTTGTATATATATATACATCGTATCTATATATATATATATATACAGGGTGTCCCATTAGTGCGGTCTCGGAAGATATCTCAGCTCTCGTTAAAGATAGAAAAAAAATGTTTTCACCAAATTTGCTTGATTTTAAGAGCTGCATAACCTAAAATTATTTTCAAATATACAGGGTGTCCCATTATTCCATACTTAATACCAACTTTGTTATTTTAAATGGAACACCCTATATATAATTTTTTTATTTGATCCGCCTTTAAATAACCTACACAAAGATATATCATTATTGGTACTTTAGGTTATTTGTTACTTCAGAAAAAAATATTTTTTGAAAATTTTGGCAGTTTTAGTACTTTACTTAAAAATTCACTGTGTCCTTATTTTTTAAGATATCAGTCTGTAATTTTACACACATATGCAGTAAAGAATGCTCTATCCATTGACTATAACACATTATAATATTACTTATAAAACCTAATAAAAAACTACCTTCTAATATTTAATCTTTAAAATGTACATAACTTCATTTTCTTAAATGGGACACCCTATATTTCTTTACTTTATCAGATCCGCAATGAAAAATGCTTTATTTTTTGTATACCCTATATTTGACAGAAAAATGTTAATATCTCCAAAACTAATGAAAATATATAAAGGGTATGATATACAAGAAATAAAGCATTTTTTATTGCGGATTTGATAAAATAAAAAAATATAGGATGTCCCATTTAAAAAATGAAGTAATGTACATTTTAAATATTAAATATTCGAGGGTAGTTTTTTACTAGGTTTTATAAGTAATATTAAAATGTGTTATAGTCAATGGATAGAGCATTCTTTACTGCATATGTGTGTAAAATTTCAGACTGGTATCTTAAAAAATACGAACACAGTGAATTTTTAAGTAAAGTACTAAAACTGCCAAAAATTTCAAAAAATATTTTTTTTTTTAAGTAACGAATTACCTAAAGTGCCGATAATGATATATCTTTGTGTAGGTTATTTAAAGGCGGATCAAATAAAAAAATAATATATAGGGTGTTCTATTTAAAATAACAAAGTTGGTATTAAGTATGGAATAATGGGACACCCTGTATATTTGAATATAATTTTAGGTTATGCAACTCTTAAAATCAAGCAAATTTCGTGAAAACATTTTTTTTCTATCTTTAACGAGAGCTGAGATATCTTCCGAGACCGCACTAATGGGACACCCTGTATATATATATATATATATACATATATATATTTTGAATGTTAAAATTATTTTATTATTGTTTTATCTACGCGTCATTTTAGCATAAAATATGTTATGTTCCAAAATATAACAGTTTTTTTTTAATATTTCTTAAAAATGCCTTTTTTTCAATTTTACTGGAAAAAAACGTATATCTCGAAGTAGATCAAAGGATAAAAGGTAAAGGGTTCACATATGGAATATTTTTAGTACTGTCTCTAAGCTAAGTACTAATCTCAGAAAAGTTATAAACTATTATACAGGGTGTGTCAAATTTACTGCAGATTTTTTTTTTAATGGAACACTCTGAATATTTTGACTTATTTTGAATCAGACGTTCTTTATCCCAAAAGAGATTGACATTATAAGGTGAGAATTATTATAATATTAATTATGCTATAATTTGAAAATTTTAAACAAGTGGTTTTAAAAAAAATATTATTATTATTATTATTATATATTGTCGTGTTGCTTTGCAATAAAAATAATTTAATTAAAAACTTAAATGGTGTTACTGATGAAAATAAGTATTTTTATTGCAAAGCAACACAAAATTATATATTTTAGTTTTCTGTAAGTAACACCATTTAAGTTTTTTATAATTCTTATAATTTTACTTTTATTTTTAAACATTAACTTAAGTACAATAGTTTTCACTAGCTGATTCCTATACATTGCTGCTTTGAAGGTTCCAGGATCAAATAAATAAAAAAAATCTGTTAATAGAATTATATCTTTATTAAAAATAAAGAGACATATTTCTTGTATCGTTATTTCTAACAAAAGGCTCACATATAGAACAAATAATATAAATTGTAGAAACAAATAACTCGAATAAGTTAAACTAAATAATTATATATGTTTAAACAATTATAATATATTACTGTTACAGAAACGAATGTTCTATTGAAAAAGAAATTTGTGTGGGAAGAACCAAATGTAAGATTTTGAGAATTGAAAGTACTAGGTAGCTTTAAATGTA
Organism: Philonthus cognatus; assembly: GCA_932526585.2. NCBI lineage: Eukaryota > Metazoa > Arthropoda > Insecta > Coleoptera > Staphylinidae > Philonthus > Philonthus cognatus. The sequence continues at coordinate 3,275,638 of CAKOBO020000020.1, read as the reverse complement.
TAGAATATATGAATAACTGCAACTTTGACACTATTTAATTTACATCTAGATATTACAAAGTTTGTTTGAAGATATATAGCGCAATGAAAAAATATATTGGGTTACAGCACAGAGTATGGAGTAACAGAGTATTAACGCTGGTTGTGCGGGGTCAGGGGGGGCGGCTCTGTCAGGTGGCTCACCCAGCAGGCGTGTGATTTAGAGTAACTACTAGGTTTCCCCACTCTTCCCAATTCATTTGTATATCGGATCCGCAGAGGAATGTTTATATTTTTTCCTCTCTAACGGTACCGACGCAACGAAAAATGATGACGCTCGGTTTGTTTATTTTATCAAAATAAACAAATCGAGCGTGAATCTACACCATTCAATTTTTAATTCCACATATATTATTGAAATCTAGATTTACTCTCATGTAATGCAATTTTAATTAAAATAAATACAGTTATATGATACAGGTAGGGATTGGAATACCGGCATACCGGTTAATCTCAAAATGCTCTTCAAAATGTACCGGTATTTTGGTAAATCATATCAATATTATGTACATTTATTTCACATCTTCAACTATACTTCTGACAAAAATAGTAGATCGATTATTTGTTTTTGAACTTCATAATAAATCAGTGTTTGTACGCGTGGCGCACGAAGTAAAATTTCGAGTTTAGAAAAGCCTGAACTCGCTTCGCTCGTGCCGCCAAATCCAATGTTCGGGGTTTTTTAAACTCGAAATTTTACTTCATGCTTAATTGGGGAGTGGAAAACACTCACACAAATCCATGTTTTATATTTATAGATTTTTTAAATAGGTTTTTCACTAATTTCCACGATTTCTTATTAATCCACTTCTTTTAAAATGTTGTAACAGGTTTCAAGTTTTTGCCAAGATTTTAATAAATAAAATTCACTTTGTATGCATTGAATGCAGGCTTTGTGCAAGTTATTTTTTAAACTTTTACGAATTTCTTTAAGCTTATCAATTTATTAATGTTAAAAATATTTAAAATACATAGGCTGATATTTCTGTAATTTTGACCCAATTTTATTCATGAATTAATTTGTATTTTTAAAAGTGCGGTTTGGATTTATTTGGTAAATCAAGAACACGAAAAAAGAAATTTCATTATGATTTTGAATCCACCGTTTTGGTTAAAAAAATGTACGTTTGTGGAAATATTTTAGGCAAATCTACTATACTATACAGGATGAGTTTTTTTTTAATATTCTCTTTTTGAAAGGAAAACCGGAAGTGGTACTTTACTCTTAGCGTTTTTTTAGTTTTTTCCAGATATTCACAAAACTAAAAAATGTTTCAAATAAACATTGTATACAATAAAATATGAAGATATATTGTATATTCACTTTTTATCATAGCACTCTAAGTTTAGGAGTTATTTAAAATGAGTGTTTTTTTAGAGAATTATTGTTGGTTATAACACCGATTGGCCATGAAGTGTCGTGGCGCAGGCGGTAACGCGCCGGACTCATAATCGAAAGGCCCCGGGTTGAAATGCAGTTAATTTATATTTAATTACAGTTAATTCAAAAATATTAAATCTAAACGGCGAAAGTACTATAATGGACACATCACCATTTTTTTTTTATATGGGCGTGAAAGTTGGCCATGATATCATTTTGTAGACATTTCTTTTTTAATTTGATGTATCATATGGTAGGTTTGTTTTCATTAATAGGAAAACTGGACGATATTTTCATAGTATTTGAAGTTAGCTATGAATATACCAAAATAAATGAAATAATAACAATAACAATACTAACATAAAGCGTTATTTGTTTTTGAAAAAATAAACATATCATATGATATACCAAATGAAAGAGAATTAAAAATCTATAATATATTTATCTAATTAGTGGGATAAGAGCATCATTAACTGACGAATGCGGTGAGTTGCTGAGATGAGGGTGTAGCCCGAGTCGAAGTAATAGCATGAGTCTTAGTTAATATGCCTTATCCCACGTATTAGATACAACTTTTTATCTACGACTGTTCAGAATTACGGAAATTATACATTTGAATTGAATTTGATGAAAAATAGAATATCATAGTATGTACGTAGAACCATAGCAACATGTAATTTGAATGTCAACAATCAACATGTAATTTGAATGTCAACAATTTAATAGTCAAAACTTCAAGAATTAATTTTCTAATTACTGTTTTGCTGTGAAATAATGAGCGACTCCGAATCTCTGCCTTCGGATATCGAAGAATCGGCCACGCAGGTAGTTTCAATGTTATTGCCGGAAAAATCAAAAATTAAATATGAGCAAGCTTATGAACGTTTGCGGAAATGGTGCGATGAGAAGAAAATAAAAAATGAAGCAAATGAAAAGGTACTTGTAGTATATTTTGAAAATATTTCGAAACGCTATAAACCTTCAAGCCTATGGGCATATTACTCGATGATACGTGCTATGATATCCATAAAGAAAAATGTAGATATCAGTAAATTTATTCAATTGGTCGCATTTCTGAAAAGGCAGTCAGAAGGATATAAACCGAAGAAATCAAACATTTTAACAAAACAACATATAACTCGATTTTTACAAGAAGCTGATGATGAAAAGTGGCTACTAACAAAGGTAAATAAGAACAAGGCATGACATTTTATATTAAGATATATTTTCAGGTAGTTTTGATCTTTGGAATTGGTGGAGCCTGTAGAAAGGAAGAAATCACTTATATGCAAGTGACCAACGTTAGGAACGAAGGGCAGGTCTTCTGCGTCACAATACCAAAAACAAAGACCAAAATTTCGCGAGACTTTGTTATAACATCTGGAGGCATTGATGGGATCTATTTCGTAGACATTATAAAAAAATACATGGCACTGCGTCCACATAATGCCGTAGAGAGGTTTTTTGTTGGTTACAGGAATGGCAAATGTATAAAACATCCCGTTGGCATTAACACGATTGGTAGCATGCCGAAAAATATTGCTTCTTTTTTAAAACTACCAAATGCTAACGAGTACACCGGTCACTGTTTCAGAAGATCGTCCACCTCACTGTTGGCAAACTCTGGGGCGGACCTGCTAACAATAAAAAGGCACGGGGGTTGGAAGAGCAATACAGTAGCCGAAGGGTACATAGAAACTTCGGTTGAGAATAAGAAACGTATCGCAACAAATATTCTTGGAGAAAAGAATGTACTTGTAGAAGTTTCAACCAGTAACCGCAGTAGTTTGGAAATTTCTAAAACAGAAATGTCTTCAGGAATACACTTAAATAAATGTAAACATGTTATTATTAATATTCATAAGTAATTGTTTAATAAATTTGGTGGTTAGTTGGTATTAAAAAATGAGTGTGTTTTTGATTTCATTACCTAACTAGTTAGGTAATGAGTTTCATTACGTAACACAAATGATTGTCAAATTCGTCACTTATTCAAACAGTCGTAGATAAAATAAGCTTATGGCCAACTTTGACGCCCATATAAAAAAATGAAGTTAGTATGCATATATTGGAAAATATTTGCTTTATGATAAATCTGACTACATATTATTAAATAGCATAAAAAAGTGCCCTAATAATGTCAAAATATTATCCTTCTACCATCAATAAGTATGGTCTGAACTTTCAACTGTTTTGTTAATTATATAACGGATATAGCTCGTACTCATCGTCTTGCATATTTTCTCCCCTTTAACCAAATCTCTATCTCTTGCCATTTAGAAGATACCCATGCATGGGCTGCTTAATCGGGACACCCTGTATAGATTATTTAACTTTTTTTTTTAATTTAGTAAACCTTTATGGAATTCGTTTAAATGTCAATTTTGAACTTGAAAATATTACAAAAAGCATTTCAGTGTTTGCCTCCCGGCAAATCCAAATTTTCACGCTTTTTTAAACTCGAAATTTGACTTCATGCTTAACTAGGTATTGGAAAACACTTGTTTATAGCCTCAAATTAAACTTTTTTAAACAATAGAAAGTCGGAAAATGTGTACTTAAATATTACATACTTACTTAATTTTAATATTTTTCATTACAAGAATATTTATATAGGAACAATAAATTGTAGGCGTTAATTCCAAAGACAATATATGTATTAAATAATCATCAATTTTATTTATTAAATTTGATTTTACAATAAACAAAATATCCAAATTTTCAGGCGTTTCTAAAATCGATTTTACTTCATGCGCCACGCGAATTAGACACTGATTTAATGAGATGTTTAAAAAACGTATTCTTTTTAATCACTCTTGTTCCCTCATGAACACCGATAATAATAAAATATGCCGTTTCGGGTGTAACACTTTAGGTTGAAAGAAGTCTTCAGACAATTTCAGTTATTTGGTTGGTGGTGGATTATTAAATATACGACTGGTTGATGTTGAGTATGTTGATGTAGAAACAGTAGAGGTGGAGGTCTCCTCTTGAGAGGTATTCTCTTCAAAAGTATTAATGCTGGCTTGTGACATTGAGGGTTTATCAGGGTGAATTGAGTGGCCATCTTCAGAAGTTCGCCTAGAGTAATAAAATACTGACATCAAAAAAGTATAAACAGGGTCAGTTTTTTTTTATGCTCTCTAAGGGGATCTCGGAAATGATAAGAGATAGAAGAACGGTTAAATGGGGAAAGAAGTGTAGTTTTATAAGACGAATAAAATTACACTTACAAAATAAAAAACAAAAACAATGGTGATGTGTCCATCATAGTACTTTCCCCGATTTATTATATAACGAAACATTGTTCTATCAGGTTAATATTTTATTAATTAATGTCGAAATTTACATATTTTTCTGTCAGATTAATATTTAATTGATTAATTAATGTCAAAAAGCAGAAAAAAATATAACTTGGAAACGCAGTATGATACGGCAAAAGTCATACCACAAAAATTATGTATTTTATCATGATTTTATTTGAAATATTTTTCAATCGGATCAATATTCCACAAATTATAGGGATGGCGAAAATTGTCCGTTTTCAGTGGAAATATACGTTTTGGGGTCCCCTGAATCCATTAAGATCATTTCTGAAAAATCTCTGTCTGTGTGTCTGTTTCCGCAAGAGTGCCTAAAGGGCTGAGAGCATTTAATTCAAACTTTATATTTAAGCTTCATAAAATATTTGTGGGTGCTGAAAAGCTATTGGTTGAAAACCGGAAACTGGAAGTGGTAGTTTACTCTTAGCGTTTTTGCATTTTTTCGCTATACTTTATGAAATATTGAACGGATTGAAAAATATTTCAAATAAAACTTGTAGATCATGATAAAATACATAATTTTTGTGGTATGTCTTTTTGCCGTATCATACTTGGTTCCAAGTTATATTTTATTCTGCTTTTTGACATTAATTAATTAAATATTAACCTGACAGAAAATGTCAATTTTGACATTAATTAATTGATTGTTAACCTGACAGAAAAATAATTCAATTTTGACATTAATTAATTATACATTTATCAAAGAGAAAAATGATTTGAATTTTATTTATTTTCGATCTGTTTACTAATACGCTGGGGAAAGTACCATGATGGACACATCACCATTTCTTTCCAATAATAAAGTTATATTAAATTAAACAAATTGACACATTTTACTTTTTTTCAAAATATATAGTTACCCTTGACTTTTTTAAAAAATTTGAAGGTGTATATTTATTTGTCTTATAAAACTACACTTCTTTCCCCATTTAACCGTTTTTCTATTTCTTATAGTTTCAGAGATCCCCATGGAGAACATAAAAAAAATCAGCCTTAATTTTAAGTCAATATTAGGTAAATAAACAATTTTGCAATGGTTTTGTTAGTTTTTTAATTTTTGAAATAAAGTTCGACTAGTTTTGGCTTCAAGTCATTATCAAGGAATGATATTATATGATAAAGTTAATTTTATGATTAATTACATAAAAAATAATAAAAATGATTTACCTACCTTGACGTGTTTAAAGAACATGGGTGTTTGTTTTTGATGTGTTCCCAGAAATTTGACGTAGATCCACTTTTCGGCAGTTTCGTCGAATAATTACACAAATTTCAATAAATTATATCACTTTTTTTTATAAAATATTTCCAAATTTCAATCATTATTGCGGCGAGCACACTTCTTCCACGGATTGTGATTTACAAATGAACACAGAATTCCAAAAGCAAAAGGTTTTGTAGATTGGTTATTTTATCAAAATAAGCGTTTTTATGCTGAACTTCATTAAGATCAATAAGTTATATGTATAAGCGTCGTACACACAACTCATCTTAAGAGCACACATCTAAACAAATCATAAATTTCTGATAAAAAAAATCCATTCGACGGGCTAGCATCAACAACAGCTCAAGTTTTCAATACAAACTGCAATAATTTCAAGTGATTTGCGGTGACAAGGACACCTATACTTAAGAACCGAAAGGGTCGCAGTTCTCTTCTTCCTAAATAGACGAAAATGGACGAACAACATCTGGTTGCGCTTTATCTGAATTTCCGAAATTAGAAGATGCTTATTTAATATATATTTTTTTGTTTTTAATTGTATCTTGTTAATTTAGGTTTTGTATTAAATTTGTATTATGGCAACATCACCATTTTTATTTAATTTTAGAGCTAGGAATCCGAATAGTCGGATATTCGAAAATACAAAGATGTTCATGGAATTTATAATAGACAGGTATCCGAAGTTCATTGTTTTGATGTAATATCGAACTATTCGGATTCCGAGTTTTTTAATTTAATACATTTAATTCTTAATTGTTTTTTATTGGTATGTTTACGTTATTTAAAATAATCGCTTGTTTAATATTGAATTCTAACTATTTTATTATCTATGTTTTAATTAATACTTATATTTTTGATAAATATCTTGAAATATTTACTATAATTACTAATATTAATTTAATGCTTTTTAATATTGCAGAGTCAAAAACGATTAGACTATTCAAAAACTAATATTATGTTCGATTATTCTTAAAGGATGGAAAATTCTAATAATGAAAATATTAATGAATAGAGAAATGAAACCGAATAGAACAGTTATTTAAAACCAAAAAGAATATTCGCGCCGAATAGACTAATCGAAGGTACAATTAAAATATCCGAACCAACTAAAATATTCGAACCGATTAAAATATTCGAACCGATTAAAATATCCGAACCGATGAAAATATTCGGACAGATTAAAATATCCGAACCGATTAAAATATTCGGACCGATTAAAATATCCGGACAGATTAAAATATTCGGACCGATAAAAATATTCGAACCGACTAAAATATTCGAACCGATTAAAATATTCGAACCGATTAAAATATTCGAACTTATTAAATTATTCGAAACCTATTAATAGTCGGTTAGTCGGATAAACAGTGTATTCGAAGAAATGTCTTATTCGACTATTCGAACATCTGATAATCGAATATTCGACTTATTCGACTATTTTGCCCAGCCCCAGTCATCACCACCATGGTCAAATGTAAGACAAACGAAGCTGATTTAACTAGCACAGCGCTGTTACTGCACAGCGGCAAAAAATCCAACAAGGCAATTATTTATATTCGTGTTAAAAAACCACATTTTTGCGCGATAAATTTGAATTTGCTATGTTAAATATACTTGCGTGTTAAATGCACCCCATTTATGTTGCCCACACAATTAAATAATGCACAATCTTATAATATAATTGTTTCTATTAAGGTAAAATGCAATAAATGTAAACGTTTGTTTCAATAATTCTAGAATTTTTCTGAAATGTTAATTTTAATTGAAATAAATCATGAAAACACGCAAATAATTAATTGATTGTACCAGACAGAAATAATTAGGCTTTTTAAATGTCACCAACGCATTGTAATTTATGTCTCGACAAGTATTACGAGGCGAAGTATTTATGACTTGTTTATATTTGATTACTGCAAAATCCATGGGTTTTAAGGCCATACCATTCGCTTGAAAAAAAAAAGAGAAAATAGTGCTTTATGTGTATGCCGCTGTTACTATTAATAATACTGTAGTATTGAAATTTCAGGGCGAGAATGTCGAAGGATGTATCACTGTTCGTAGGTTTTTAGTTTTGAAAAAAACTAAATTTATTGTTTATATAAAATACTTGTAATTTGTTAAATATATACACTAATTTGATTATCAATTTAAGCAATTTTAACATTTTTGTATTTTATTTTAAAAAAAATAGGTACCCAGAATCGGTTTTTGTGAATAATAAAGGAATTGAATTTGTCATGGGCTAGATCGAGTATTCCAAGGACCGATCAAGCAATAATCAATCAGTTAAAATATCGAGCAGATCGATCAAAAGATCGATCCGATCAAAAAAATCTAGCCGCTTAAAAAGATCGAGCTATCCAAAAGATCGAGCCGATCGAACAAATCGAGCCACTCAGAAAGATCGAGCCGCTCGCAAAGATCGAGCCGATCGGAAAGACTGAGCCGAAGCTCAGTCAATGTAGCCCCCCAAAGTTTGATTTTTTTGAAAAAAACTATTGCGCTAGACGGGCCTTAGCTAGCGCCACAAAAATGAGACCTAGCGCCATTTAGACAAGAAAGTTACGGGGGTTTAAACTTTCGGGGGGCTAGGTTGATGCTAGCCCTCCTAGTTTCGATTATTCAAGTTTTTTTAGACTATTCGGATTCCTCAGAGCTAGCGCCAGCTAGCGCCACCAATTTAAAAGCTAGCGCCATCCCCACAACCCCAAAAAATGATAAAACATTTTTAACCCCAGCCCCCCGAAATGAGATTTCTTTAATCAAATTAGGTAAAAAAGCTAGCTTAGAGCTAGCGCCAGCAAAATATGAAAACAATTTTCTCTTAAAAAAATCAGGTAAAAAAATATTCACATCCAAATTTTGATACGAGAGCTTTCAGATCCTGTGTGGGTATTACCATTTACTTGCTGAATTTCAAAAAAAATATGTTTGGCATTTAAAATACCGCTTGCAAAAATATATCGGCCATCTAAGTACTTTATTTATGTTCATAGACATCAGCTATTAGAAATATGATGCCTGAAAGACAGTAGCGTAACTGACAATTGTGTTTTCACTCCTTGCTAATTTAAATCGTTATAACTCGGAAACTAACGGTACGATTTTAATTTTTCTTTCGTCGTTAAAATACCTAAAGTAATGTTTATTAACACTGCTAACAAGAGAGCTAGCGCTAGCAAGACAGTGGCGTACTTAACGATTGTTTTTTACTCCTTGCTAATTTAAGTCGCTGAAACTCGGAAACTAACTGTACGATTTAAACTAATGTCCATAAACACTGCTAACAAAAGAGCTAGCGCCAGCAAGATAGTGGCGTACCTGACGATTGTATTTTTACTCCTTGATGATTTAAGTCGTTATAACTCGGAAACTAACAATACGATTTCAATTTTTTTCTCGTCGATGCAATACCTAAAATAATTTCCATAAACACTGCCAATTAAAGAGCTAGCGCCAGCAAAACAGTGGCGTACCTGATGATTGTTTGTTTACTCCTTGATAATTTAAGTCGTTATAACTCGGAAACTAACAATACGGATTCATTTTTTTTTTCTTAGTAGGATACCTAATATAATGTCCATAAACACTGCTAACAAGAGAGCTGGCGCCAGCAAGACAGTGGCGTACCTGACGATTGTTTTTTACTCCTTGGTAATTTAAGTTGTTATTACTCGTAAACTAACGGTACTATTTCTGTTTTGCTGGCGCAAACTTTTTCGTTAGCAGTGTTAATAAACATTACTTTAGGTTTTCTATCCTCGAAAAGAATATTGTAAATCGTATTGTTAGTTTCTGAGTTATAACGGCTTAAATTATGAAGGAGTAAATAAAACTTTCGTCAGGTATGCCACTGTCTTGCTAGCACTAGCTTTCTCGTTACTAGTGTTAACAAACATCACTTTAGGGATTCCACCGACAAAAAAAAATTGAAATCGAACGCTTAGTTTCCGACTTATAGCGACTTAAATTATCAAGGAGTTAAAAAACCATCGTCAGGTACGCCACTATTTTGCTGTCGCTAACTTTTTCGTTAGCAGTGTTAACAAACATTACTTTAGGTATAAATCATACCGTTAGTTTCCGGGTTATAACGACTTAAATTATTAAGGAGTAAAAATACAATCGTCAGGTACGCCACTGTCTTGCTGGCGCTAGCTTTCTCGTTAGCAGTGTTGACATCACTCTAGGTATTCTATAGACGCAAATAGAAATGAAATCGTACCGTTAGTTTCCGTGTTATAACTGCTTAAATTATCAAGGAGTAAGAAAACAATCGTCAGGTACGCCACTGCCTTGCTGGCGCTAGCTTTCTCGTTAGCAGTGTTAACAAACATCACTTTAGGGATCTCATCGACAAAAGAAAACTTGAAATCGTACTGTTGGTTTCCGAGTTATAACGACTTAAATTATCAAGGAGTAAGAAAACAATCGTCAGGTACGCTACTGCCTTGCTGGCGCTAGCTTTCTCGTTAGCAGTGTTAACAAACATCACTTTAGGTATTTCATCGACGAAAGAAAAATTGAAATCGTACTGTTGGTTTCCGAGTTATAACGACTTAATTTATCAAGGAGTAAAAAAACAATCGTCAGGTACGCCACTGTCTTGTAGCGGTTGCTCCCTTGTTAGTAGTGTTTATAAAAATCTATTTAGGTATTCCAACGACGAATAAAAAAAATTAAATCGTAGCGTTAGTTCCGAGTTATAACGACTTAAATTATCAAGGAGTAAAAAAACAATCGTCAGGTACGCCACTGTCTTACTGGCGCTAGCTTTCTCCTTAGCAGTGTTAACAAACATCACTTTGTGGATTCCATTGACGAAAAAAAAATTTTAAATCGTACCGTTAGTTTCCGACTTATTATTGTCTTGTAATTGGGATGTAATTTTCCTGTTGGGCCATAAAGACTTATTATTATTATTATTATAACGACTTAAATTTCCAAGGAATAAAAAAACAATCGTCAGGTATGCCACTGTCTTGCTGGCGCTAGCTTTCTCGTTAGCAGTGTTAACAAACATCACTTTAGGTATTCTATCGACGAAAAAAAATTGAAATCGTACCGTTAGTTTCCGAGTTTTAACGGCTTAAATTATTAAGGAGTAAAAAAACAATCGTCAGCTACGCCACTGTCTTGCTGTCGCTAGCTTTTAAGTTAGCAGTGTTAACACACATCATTTTGGGTATTTCATCGACGACAGAAAAATTGAAACCGTACTGGTAGTTTCCGAGTTATAACGACTTAAATTATCAAGGAGTAAAAAAACAATCGTCAGGTACGCCACTGTCATGCTAGCGCTGACTCCCTTGTTGGCAGTGTTTATAAAAATCTTTTTAGGTATTCCAACAACGAAAAAAAAAAATTGAAATCGAACCGTTAGTTTCCGAGTTATAACGACTTAAATTATCAAGGAGTAAAAAAACAATCATCAGGTACGCCACTGTTTTGCTGGTGCTAGCTCTTTAATTAGCAGTGTATAAGGACATTATTTTAGGTATTTCATCTACGAAAAAGAAATTGAAATCGCATTGTTAGGTTCTAAGTTATAACGACTTAAATTATCAAGGAGTAAAGAAACAATCGTCAGGTACGCTACTGTCTTGATGGCGCTAGCTCTGTTGTTAGCAGTGTTTATGGACATTACTTTAAGTATTCTAATGACGAAAAAATAAATTGAAATCGTACAGTTAGTTTCCGAGTTATAACGACTTAAATTATCAAGGAGTAAAAAAAAAACAATCGTCAGGCACGCCACTGTCTTGTTGGCGCTAACTTTCTCGTTAGCAGTGTTAATAAACATCACTTGAGGTATTCCGTCGATGAAAAAAAAAAAAATTGAAATCGTACTGTTAGTTTCCGAGTTATAACGACTTAAATTACCAAGGAGTAATAAAACAATCGTGAGGTACGCCACTGTCTTGCTGGCGCTAATTCTCTCGTTAGCAGTGTTTATGGACATTATATTAGGTATCCTACTAAAAAAAAATTGAATTCGTATTGTAAGTTTCAGAGTTATAACGGCCTAAATTATCAAGGAGTAAAATAACAATTATCAGGTACGCCACTGTTCAGCTGGCGCTAGCTCTTTAATTAGCAGACTATATGGACATTATTTAAGGTATTCCATCGACGAAAAAAAAAAATTTGAAATCGTATTGTTAGTTTCCGAGTTATGACGACTTAAATTATCAAGGAGTAAAAAACACTCGTCAGGTACGCCACTGTCTTGCTAGGGCTAGCTTTCTCGTCAGCAGTGTTAATCAACATTACTTTAGGTATTTTAACGATGAAAAAAAATTAAAATCGTACCGTTAGATTCCGAGTTAAAACGATTTAAATTAGCAAGGAGTGAAAACACAATTGTCAGTTACGCTACTGTTTTCCAGGCATCATATTTCTAATAGCTGATGAATAAAGTACTTAGAAGGCCGATATATTTTTGGAAGCAGTATTTTAAATGCCAAACATAATTTTGTATTGAAATTCAGCAAGTAAATGGTAATACGCACACAGGATCTGAAAGCTCTCGTATCAAAATTTGGATGTGAATATTTTTTTACCTGATTTTTTTGAGAGAAAATTGTTTTCATATTCTGCTGGCGCTAGCTCTAAGCCAGCTTTTCTACCTAATTTGATTAAAAAAAAAAAAAACTCATTTCGGGGGGCTGGGGTTAAACATGTTTTATCATTTTTTGGGGTTGTGAGAGTAGCGCTAGCTTTTAAATTGGTGGCGCTAGCTAGCGCTAGCTCTGAGGAATCCGAATTGTCTAAAAAACTTGAAAAATCCAAACCAGGAGGGCTAGCATCAACCTAGTCCCCCGAAAGTTCAAACCCCCGTAACTTTCTTGTCTAAATGGCGCTAGCCCTAATTTTTGTGGCGCTAGCTGGCGTCAGCTCAGGCCCGTCTAGCGCAATAGTTTTTTTTTTAAATCACACTTTGGGGGCTAAGTTGACTGAGCCCTGAGCCGATCAAAACTATCGAAAAGATCGACCTGCTTGATCATTTGCAAGGATCGAGCGGATCGCGCAATCGATCTTATTTGATCATCAATAAAAAAATACAGGTCATAAATGTTACTTATAAATGAATGAATATAAAAACAAAAAAATAATGTAATCATAATTAATTTTGTTTTGTAAAAGTAAGTGCTAATAAATTAAATGTAGACCTGAACTCTCCCGACTTACCACAATACAATGTTTTCATTCTAAATTGAATTAACGGTTGCAATGCAATACAGCAATAAGACCCATTTGCACCCCGACTAATTAACTTCAATCAATCACTAACCATTGATTAAACCTTTGATTAAGTCATAATTCTAGAAAATAAGAATGTTTTATGTGTGTGAAGCTGGCAATATTTACAGCAATAACCCGGCGCATTCACCATCAACCCAAAAAATATTATTAAATCCAAAATAATAATTTTAACATATTTCTCGACTATAATCTTGAATTTATATTTTTACGTATCGTTTATAATATCGTTGCTGTAAATAATATACAAATAAAATTTCAAATTAATTGAAATTATTAGGAACAACTGGTCATCCGTGTCAGGAAATTAATTATTTAAACATATTTCCAGTCACCCGACATGCATTTTTTTTGTAGTTTTAAGTAACTAATAGTGCTATTGTTAGAATACAATAAAAATCTTTACTATAGGGAATGTATCTTCCGATGATTTTTGAACATTAGTGAATGCATTGGAAAGTCAGTCATTCCGCGACGAGAAATTAATTGTTTAAACATATTTCTAGGTGGCCGACAAAGGTTTTGTTTATTGCTTTGAGTAACAAATAGTGTTATTGTTAAAATATATTAATAATTTTCAATTTAAGGAATGTATCTTTTGACGATTTTTGAACATTAGTGAATGGATTGGGAAGTCAGAAATACGCTATGAGACACTAATTGTTTAAACATAGTTTAAGGCGGCCGACATAAATTTTGTTAATTCTTTTAAGTAACTAAAAGTGTTATTGTTTATATACAATAACAATTTTCAATATGAAAAATGTATCTTTCGTCGATTTATAAAGGTTAGTGAATGCATTGGGAAGTCAGTCATTCGCGATGAGAAATTAATTGTTTAAACATATTTCAAGGTATCCGACATAAATTTTGATTATTATTTTAAATAACTAATAGTGTTATTGTTGAAATACAATAACAATTTTCAATATGGGGTATGTATCTTTCGTCGATTTTAAACATTAGAGAATGCATTGGGAAGTCAGTCATTCGCGATGAGAAATAAATTGTTTAAACATATTTCAAGGTGGCCGACATAAATTTTGTTTATTATTTTGAGTAACTAATAGTGTTATTGTTGAAATATAATAAAAATTTTTAATATGGGGAATGTATCTTTCGTCGATTTTTAAACAATTGTGAATGCATTGGGAAGTCAGTCATTCGCGATGAGAAATAAATTTTTTAAACATATTTTAAGGTGGCCCACATAAATTTTGTTTATTGTTTTAAGTAACTAATGGTGTTATTGTTTAAATACAATAACAATTATTAATATGAGGAATGTATCTTTCGTCGATTTTTAAACATTAGAGAATGCATTGGGGAGTCAGTCATTCGCGATAAGAAATAAATTGTTGAAACATATTTCAAGGTGGCCGACATAAATTTTGTTTATTATTTTAAGTAACAAATAGTGTTATTGTTAAAATACAATAACAATTTTCAATATGGGGAATGTATCTTTCGTGGATTTTTAAACAATTGTGAATGCATTGGGAAGTCAGTCATTCGCGATGAGAAATAAATTTTTTAAACATATTTTAAGGTGGCCGACATAAATTTTGTTTATTGTTTAGAGTAACTAATAGTGTTATTGTTTAAATACAATAACAATTTTTAATATGGGGAATGTATCTTGCGTCGATTTTTAAACATTAGAGAATGCATTGGGAAGTCAGACATTCGCGATGAGAAATATATCGTTTAAACATATTTCAAGGTGGCCGACATAAATTTTGTTAATTATTTTGAGTAACAAATAGTGTTATTGTTGAAATACAATAACAATTTTCAATATGGGGAATGTATCTTTCGTTGATTTTTAAACAATAGTGAATGCATTGGGAAGTCAGTCATTCGTGATGAGTTATAAATTTTATAAACAAATTTTAAGGTAGCCGACATAAATTTTGTTTATTGTTTTGAGTAACTAATAGTGCTATTGTTTGAATACAATAACAATTTTTAATATGGGGAATGTATCTCTCGCCGATTTTTAAACATTCGAGAATGCATTGGGAAGTCAGTCATTCGCGATGAGAAATAAATTGTTTAAACATATTTCAAGGTGGCCGACATAAATTTTGTTCATTGTTTTAAATAACTAATAGTGTTATTGTTCAAATACAATAACAATTTTTAATATGGGAAATGTATCTTTCGTCGATTTTTAAAAATCAGAGAATGCATTGGGAAGTCAGTCATTCGCGATGAGAACTAAATTGTTTAAACATATTTCAAGGTGGCCGACATAAATTTTGTTTATTATTTTGAGTAACTAATAGTGTTATTGTTGAAATACAATAACAATTTTCAATATGCGGAATGTATCTTTCGTCGATTTTTAAACATTAGAGAATGCATTGGGAAGTCAGTCATTCGCGATGAGAAATAAATTTTTCAAACATATTTCAAGGTGGCCGACATAAATTTTGTTTATTGTTTTGAATAACTAATAGTGTTATTGTTTAAATACAATAACAATTTTTAATATGGGGAATGTATCTTTCGTCTATTTTTAAACATTAGAGAATGCATTGGGAAGTCAGTCATTTGCGATGAGAAATAAATTGTTTAAACATATTTCAAGGAGGCCGACATAAATTTTGTTTATTATTTTAAGTAACTAATAGTGTTATTGTTGAAATACAATAACAATTATTAAAATGGGGAATGTATCTTTCGTCGATTTTTAAACATTAGAGAATGCATTGGGAAGTCAGTCATTCGCGATAAGAAATAAATTGTTTAAACGTATTTCAAGGTGGCTGACATAAATTTTGTTTATTATTTTGAGTAACAAATAGTGTTATTGTTCAAATACAATAACAATTTTCAATATAGGGAATGTATCTTTCGTCGATTTTTAAACAATAGTCAATGCATTGGGAAGTCAGTCATTCGCTATGAGTAATAAATTTTTTAAACATATTTTAAGGTAGCTGACTTAAATTTTGTTTATTGTTTTAAGTAACAAATAACGCTATTGTTTAAATACAATAACAATTTTTAATATAGGGAATGTATCTTTCGTCGATTTTTAAACATTAGAGAATGCATTGGGAAGTCAGTCATTCGCGATGAGAAATAAATTTTACAAACATATTTTAAGGTGGCCGACATAAATTTTGTTTATTATTTTTAGTAACTAATAGTGTTATTGTTGAAATACAATAACAATTTTCAATATAGGGAATGTATCTTTCGTCGATTTTTAAACATTAGAGAATGCAGTGGGAAGTCAGTCATTCGCGATGAGAAATGAATGTTATAAACATATTTTAAGGTGGCCGACATAAATTTTGTTTATTGTTTTAAGTAACCAGTAGTGTTATTGTTTAAATACAATAACAATTTTTATTATGGGGAATGTATCTTTCGTCTATATTTAAACATTGGAGAATGCATTGGGAAGTCGGTCATTTGCGGTGAGAAATAAATTGTTTAAACATATTTCAAGGTGGCCGACATAAATTTTGTTTATCATTTTGAGTAACTAATAGTGTTATTGTTAAAATACAATAACAATTTTCAATATAGGGAATGTATCTTTCGTCGATTTTTAAACATTAGAGAATGCAGTGGGAAGTCAGTCATTCGCGATGAGAAGTAAATTTTATAAACATATTTTAAGGTGGCCGACATAAATTTTGTTTATTGTTTTGAGTAACTAATGGTGTTATTGTTTAAATACAATAACAATTATTAATATGAGGAATGTATCTTTCGTCGATTTTTAAACATTAGAGAATGCATTGGGGAGTCAGTCATTCGCGATAAGAAATAAATTGTTGAAACATATTTCAAGGTGGCCGACATAAATTTTGTTTATTATTTTAATTAACAAATAGTGTTATTGTTAAAATACAATAACAATTTTCAATATGGGGAATGTATCTTTCGTGGATTTTTAAACAATTGTGAATGCATTGGGAAGTCAGTCATTCGCGATGAGAAATAAATTTTTTAAACATATTTTAAGGTGGCCGACATAAATTTTGTTTATTGTTTAGAGTAACTAATAGTGTTATTGTTTAAATACAATAACAATTTTTAATATGGGGAATGTATCTTGCGTCGATTTTTAAACATTAGAGAATGCATTGGGAAGTCAGACATTCGCGATGAGAAATATATCGTTTAAACATATTTCAAGGTGGCCGACATAAATTTTGTTAATTATTTTGAGTAACAAATAGTGTTATTGTTGAAATACAATAACAATTTTCAATATGGGGAATGTATCTTTCGTTGATTTTTAAACAATAGTGAATGCATAGGGAAGTCAGTCATTCGCGATGAGTTATAAATTTTATAAACAAATTTTAAGGTAGCCGACATAAATTTTGTTTATTGTTTTGAGTAACTAATAGTGCTATTGTTTAAATACAATAACAATTTTTAATATGGGGAATGTATCTTTCGTCGATTTTTAAACATTCGAGAATGCATTGGGAAGTCAGTCATTCGCGATGAGAAGTAAATTTTATAAACATATTTTAAGGTGGCCAACATAAATTTTGTTTATTGTTTTGAGTAACTAATAGTGTTATTGTTGAAATACAATAACAATTTTCAATATGGGGAATGTATCTTTCGTTGATTTTTAAACAATAGTGAATGCATAGGGAAGTCAGTCATTCGCGATGAGTTATAAATTTTATAAACAAATTTTAAGGTAGCCGACATAAATTTTGTTTATCATTTTGAGTAACTAATAGTGTTATTGTTAAAATACAATAACAATTTTCAATATAGGGAATGTATCTTTCGTCGATTTTTAAACATTAGAGAATGCAGTGGGAAGTCAGTCATTCGCGATGAGAAGTAAATTTTATAAACATATTTTAAGGTGGCCAACATAAATTTTGTTTATTGTTTTGAGTAACTAATAGTGTTATTGTTGAAATACAATAACAATTTTCAATATGGGGAATGTATCCTTCGTCGATTTTTAAACAATAGTGAATGCATTGGAATGTCAGTCATTCGCGATGAGAAATAAATTTTTTAAACATATTTTAAGATAGCCGACATAAATTTTGTTTATTGTTTTGAGTAACTAATCGTGTTGTTGTTCAAATACAATAACAATTTTTAATATGGGCAATGTATCTTTCGTCGATTTTTAAACATAAGAGAATGCATTGGGAAGTTAGTCATTTGCGATGAGAAACAAATTGTATAAACATATTTCAAGGTGGCCGACATAAATTTTGTTTAATATTTTGAGTAACTAATAGTGTTATTGTTGAAATACAATAACAATTTTCAATATGGGGAATGTATCTTCCGTCGATTTTTAAAGATTAGTGAATTAATTGGGTGGTCAGTCATTCGGGATGAGAAATTAATTATTTAAACATATTTCAAGGTGGCAGACATGATTTTTTTTATTGTTTTAAATAACTAATGGAGTTTTTGTTAAAATACAATAATAATTTCTCACAGTGTATTTCTGACTCCCCAATGAATTCACTAATATTCAAAAATCGACAAAAGATACATTCCCCGTATTAAAAATTGTTCCTGTATTTTAACAATAACACTACTAGTTACTTAAAATAATAAACAAAATTTATGTCGGCCACCTTGAAATATGTTTACACAATTTATTTCACATCGCGAATGACTGACTTCCCAATGAATTCACTAATGTTGAAAAATCGACGAAAGATACATTCCCTATACTAAAAATTGTTATTGTATTTTAACAATAACACTATTAGTTACTCAAAATATTAAACAAAATTTATGTCGGCCACCTTAAAATATGTTTAAACAAATTATTTCTCACCGCGAATGACTGACTTCCCAATGCATTCTCTAATGTTTAAAAATCGACAAAAGATACATTTCCCATATCAAAGATTGTTATAGTATTTAAACAATAACACTATTTGTTATTAAAAACAATAAACAAAATTTATGTCGGCCACCTTAAAATATGTTTAAAAAATGTATTTCTCATTGCGAATGACTGACTTCCTAATGCATTCACTAATGTTTTAAAAATCGACGAAAGATACATTCTCCATATTAAAAATTGTTCTTGTATTTCAACAATAACACTATTTGTTACTCAAAATAATAAACAAAATTTATGTCGGCCACCTTGAAATATGTTTAAACAATTTATTTCTCATCGCGGATGACTGACTTCTTAATGCATTCTCTAATGTTTAAAATTCGACGAAAGATACATTCCTCATATTTAAAATTGTTATTGTATTTAGTCAATAACCCTATTAGTTACTCAAAACAATAACCAACATTTTTGTCAGTTACCTTAAAATATGTTTAAAAAATTTATTTCTCATCGCGAATGGCTGACTTCCCAATGCATTCACTAATGTTTAAAAATCGACGAAAGAAACATTCTTCATAATAAAAATTGTTAATGTATTTTAACAAAAAAACTATTAGTTACTCAAAATAATAAACAAAATTTATGTCGGTCACCTTGAAATATGTTTAAACAATTTATTTCTTATCGCGAATGACTAACTTCCCAATGCATTCTCTAATGTTTAAAAATTGACGAAAAATACATTCTCCATATTAAAAATTGTTATTGTATTTCAACAATAACACTATTAGTTACTCAGAACAATAATCAAAATTTATGTCAGCACCTTAAAATATGTTTAAAAATTTATTTCTCATTGCGAATGACTGACTTCCCAATTCATTCACTAATGTTTAAAAATCGACGAAAGATCCATTCCTCATATTGAAAATTGTTATTGTATTTCAACAATAACACTATTAGTTACTCAAAATGATAAACAGAATTCATGTTGGCCACTTTGAAATATGTTTAAACAATTTATTTCTCATCGCGAATGACTGACTTCCCAATGCAATCTCTAATGGTTAAAAATCGACGAAAGATACATTCCCCAAATCGAAAATTGTTATTGCATTTCAACAATGCCACTATTTGTTACTCAAAATAATAAACAAAATTTATGTCGGCCACCTTAAAATATGTTTAAACAATTAATGTCTCATAGCGTCTTTCTGTCTTCCCAATCCATTCACTAATGTTTAAAAATCGTCAGAAGATACATCCGTCATTGAAAATTGTTAATATATTTTAACAATAATACTATTAATAACTTAAAACAATAAACAAAATTTATGTCGGCCCCCTTGAAATATGTTTAAACAATTCAATTCTCATCGCGAATGACTGACTTCCCAATGCATTCACTAATCTTTAAGAATCGACGAAAGATACATTCCCTATATTGAAAATTGTTATTGTATTTAAACAATAACACTATTAGTTACTCAAAACAATAAACAAAATTTATGTCGGCCACCTTGAAGTATGTTTAAACAATTTATTTCTCATCGCGAATGACTGACTTCCCAATGCATTCTCTAATGTTCAAAAATCGAAGAAAGAAACATTCGCCATATTAAAAATTGTTATTGTTTTTAAACAATAACACCATTAGTTACTTAAAACAATAAACAAAATGTATGTCGGCTACCTTGAAATATGTTTAAACAATTTATTTCTCATCGCGAATGACTGACTTCCCAATGCATTCTCTAATATTTAAAAATCGACGAAAGA
This sequence comes from Philonthus cognatus, assembly GCA_932526585.2. Lineage (NCBI taxonomy): Eukaryota > Metazoa > Arthropoda > Insecta > Coleoptera > Staphylinidae > Philonthus > Philonthus cognatus. The sequence goes on along the minus strand of CAKOBO020000020.1, from coordinate 3,254,817 downwards.
TACATTCCGCATATTAAAAATTGTTATTGTATTTAAACAATAGCACTATTAGTTACTCAAAACAATAAACAAAATTTATGTCGCCTACCTTAAAATATGTTTAAAAAATTTATTACTCATCGCGAATGACTGACTTCCCAATGCATTTACTATTGTTAAAAATCGACGAAAGATACATTCCCCATATTAAAAATTGTTATTGTATTTCAACAATAACACTACTTGTTACTCAAAATAATAAACAAAATTTATGTCAGCCACCTTGAAATATGTTTAAACAATTTATTTCTCATCGCGAATGACTGGCTTCCCAATGCATTCTCTAATGTTTAAAAATCGACGAAAGATACATTCCTTATATTAAAAATTGTTATTGTATTTAAACAATAACACTATTAGTTACTCAAAACAATAAACAATATTTATGTCGGCCACCTTGAAATATGTTTAAACAATTTATTTCTCATCGCGAATGACTGACTTCCCAATGCATTCTCGAATGTTTAAAAATCGACGAAAGATACATTCCCCATATTAAAAATTGTTATTGTATTTAAACAATAACACTATTAGTTACTCAAAACAATAAACAATATTTATGTCGGCCACCTTAAAATATGTTTAAAACATTTATTTCTCATCGCGAATGACTGACTTCCCAATGCATTCTCTAATGTTTAAGAATCGACAAAAGATACATTTCCCATATTGAAAATTGTTATTGTATTTCAACAATAACACTATTGGTTACTTAAAATAATAAACAAAATTTCTGTCGGCCACCTTGGAATATGTTTAAACAATTTATTTCTTATCGCGAATGACTGACTTCCCAATGCATTCTCTAATGTTTAAAAATCGACGAAAGATACATTCCCCATATTGAAAATTGTTATTGTATTTCAACAATAACACTATTAGTTACTCAAAATATTAAACAAAATTTATTTCGGTCACCTTGAAATATGTTTAAACAATTTATTTCTCATCGCGAATGACTGCCTTCCCAATGCATTCTTTAATGTTTAAAAATCGACGAAAGATACATACCCCATATTAAAAATTGTTATTGTATTTAAACAATCACACTATTAGTGACTTAAAACTATAAACAAAATTTATGTCGGCCACCTTAAAATATGTTTAAAACATTTATTTCTCATCGCGAATGACTGACTTCCCAATGCATTCACTAATGTTTAAAAATCGACGAAAGATACATTCCCCATATTGAAAATTGTTATTGTATTTCAAATTTAACACCATTAGTTACTCAAAATAATGAACAAAACTTATGTCGGCCACCTTGAAATATGTTTAAACAATTTATTTCTCATCGCGAATGACTGACTTCCCAATGCATTCTCGAATGTTAAAAAATCGAGGAAAAATACATTCCCTATATTGAAAATTGTTATTGTATTTCAACAAAAATACTATTAGTTACTTAAAATAATAAACAAAATTTATGTCGGTTACCTTAAAATATGTTTAAACAATTTATTTCTCATCGCGAATGACTGACTTCCCAATGCATTCTCTAATGTTTAAAAATCCATGAAAGATACATTCCCCGTATTAAAAATGTTATTGTATTTAAACAATAACACAATTTGTTACTCAAAACAATAAACACAATTTATGTCGGCCACCTTAAAATATGTTTAAAAAATTTATTTCTCATCGCGAATGACTGACTTCCCAATGCATTCACTAATGTTTAAAAATCGACGAAAGATACATTCCCCATATTGAAAATTGTGATTGTATTTTAACAATAACACTATTCGTTACTAAAAATAATAAACAAAATTTTTGTCGGCCACCTTGAAATATGTTTAAACAATTTATTTCTTATGGCGAATGACTGACTTCCTAATGCATTCTCTAATGTTTAAAAATCGACGAAAGATACATTCCCTATATTGAAAATTGTTATTGTATTTTAACAATAACACTATTAGTAACTTAAAATAATAATCAAAATGTATGTCGGCCACCTTGAATTATGTTTAATTAATGTCTCATAGCGTATTTCTGACTTCCCAATCCATTCACTAATGTTCAAAAATCGTCAAAAGATACATTCCTCATATTGAAATTTGTTAATATATTTTAACAATAGCACTATTAGTTACTCAAAGCAATAAACAAAACCTTTGTCGGCCACCTTGAAATATGTTTAAACAATTAATTTCTCATCGCGGAATGACTGACTTTCCAATGCATTCACTTATGTTCAAAAATCATCGGAAGATACATTCCCTATAGTAAAAATTGTTATTGTATTCTTACAATAGCACTAATAGGTACTTAAAACTACAAAAAAAATGCATGTCGGGTGACTGGAAATATGTTTAAATAATTCATTTCCTGAAACGGATGACCAGTTGTTCCTAATAATTTCAATTAATTTGAAATTTTATTTGTGTATTATTTACAGCAACGATATTAGAAACGATACGTTAAAAAATAAATTTAAGATTATAGTCGAGAAATAAGTTAAAATAATTATTTTTGATTTAATAATATTTTTTTGGGTGGATGGTGGATGCGCCGGGTTATTGCTGTAAATATTGCCAGCTTCACACACATGAATGTTTTAAATTTTTAAGATATCCTAAACATGTCTCTTATCATTGTGCGATTTTGTAAATGATTTATACATAAAATTGCTGTGTTTTTAAGAAGTACTAATCACTGAAAATTTATTTTTATTTAGCCAATATTTCGTTGAACTTTTGTCAGCTTCTACAGGGCAAGTTAAAACTAAAATAAATAAAAACAATAATATTTTTTATAAAGAGATAACAAAATTTAGAGGAGAAAAAGACAAAACATTATGAAAAATACTTACATATAACTGGGCTTTTTTTAGATAAAATAAAAATTGTCAAATATCGACGTGTAAAATGTTTGTAAATAAATAATTGTTTGTTATTAAAAATTAAAAAGCTAAAGTTATTGATTTCAAACTTCCAAATGTTTATTTTAATTTTAACAAGCATGAATAAATGGCATGTAAGCCATTTGTGCCTATTTTAAAATTCATACAAGATGTTTGTTAGTCAATGTAGAACATTTCCAAAAATAATCTTGATTTATAATTTTACTCCAACTCTAAAATTTTTATATTATAAAATTCTGTTCGGTCATTTTTTGAATTTGAGTGGATAGCTAGTGCACAAGCAAATGCTTTATTCCATTTAGTATCACTTTTGTGTTTACTTAATCGTGACCGTAGCTATTGGCTGGTCTGACCTACATAAACCAAGGGACATTCTGAACAAGCAATTTTGTATATTACATTGGATTCCAGCAAAAGACAAGACCATCTTTAACTTTTGAAAAAAGGTTAGGTATTGTTGTAACTAACCATTTTTATTTAGTTATTATTTAAAATTTTGATTAGTTCCTTTATCAAAAACGAAATAATGGGTAATTTTTTAAATTTCGGACGTACATTCAAATCTAAAGGTTCGATACCTATTGATTCTTTATTTCCAAAAATAAGTTTTTTAATAACATTTTTGGGATATCCATAATTTCTAACCACTCATATAAAATAAAAATGAATCCTATTCTAGGCCTTTGCAATAGAGTTGAAAAAAATTGTCATCCATCTTTATTAGAAAAAAAAAGTATTATTTCTGCAAAACATCTTTCTAAATAATGTATATTCCATCAATCTTATTAAAAAACCTATTTTTGAGAATAAAGAATCAAGAGGTATGGAACCTTTAGATTTGAATGGATCTGAAAAATTTAAAAAATTACCAAATAATCCCTTTTTGATGAATAGACTGATCAAAATTTAAAATAATAACTCAATAAAAATAGTTACTTATAACAATAAACAAATATATTACATTTTTTTTAAAGTTACAAACAAGACTCCACGTTTGCTGAAATCCAATGTAATACAGGGTGTATTTGAAATAACGAACAGGCATTTAAGGGCACATACACAAAATATGTGTGAACCCATCTCAACCTAAATGTTTTCGAATTTTTTTTTTTTAATTTTCAACATTTTTCGAGTTTTTTCTATACATTTTGAGATCCAATGCTTTTCTCGTTTCATTCGGTCTGCGTGGAATGCGTGTTTGTTTACTTTAAACGCGAGAGTCTTTGCCTTCAAAATTTGAAGTGTAATCACGTTTTTTTGTAAAAGATAAACATTCCTCAAGTTTTTTTTTTTATTCATAAACATTTATTTTCCCAATAACTTATACAATTATATAACAGAGTATGGTAATTAAAAGAAAATAAACGCCTATTCCAAAGTATTGTAATTTAGTAGTTTCCTTGTCTCGAAGCTAATAGCTTGTAGAGACGGAGAAGACTTCATTATTATTTTTCTTATTAACTAGTAAATAAGATAACATATACAAAACCAAGAAGAGAAAAAATATAAAAGAAATAAGAAGAAAATGAAAAATGAAATAACAAAATTATTTTGCTAACACAGTAATATAATAATAAAATTAACCTAACTATTACGCTTCCCTTCCCAAAATTTTTAAGGCAACATCGGGATCAACATCTTTCAATAGTCTCTTCAACTTGCATTTAAATTCGTTGTAGTAATCAATGTTTTTGATATTCAATTCTTTTGTTAAGTAATTATAGACTTTGGCAGTGTAATATAATATGTCTGATCTTCCTATCATCTTTTTATTTTTTTTATTTTGCAAAGTTATTTTCTGCAATTCTGGTCTGGTAGTTATGTGTATGCATGTATAATATTGATGGGTTAGTTTTGTTTTTAAATATGTATTTTGCAATCGCAGTGATATATAGTTTATTTAGGTCCGGAACACCAGAATCCTCAAACACTTTAGCACTTGGGTACCTGTATGGCTTTTTTAGCATAATTTTTAATATCAATTTTTGCGCTATTTCAACTTGGTCTCGATGTGTTTTTAAGCAGCCTCCCCATACTGATATGCCGTAGGTGATAGTAAATTGCACAAACCCATAGTATACCATCTTTAGTGTGTCCCCTCTAGTCACGTTTTTTATTGTATTAAATAAGTAAACGAAGCTTCTTATTTTTTTAGTGACATGTGCCGTTTGGGAATCCCATCTTAAGTGTTAGTCAATTCGTATCCCCAGATAATCAATTGTTTGTACTCTGTTAATTCGTGAGCAATTACAGTTTTTTTCACACTGCGGTTTATGAATTATGATTTCGTTAAAACTAGGTAATGTATTCTTGTATGAGGTGAAGGAGATGCATTTGGTTTTTTCTAAATTTAAGCTAAGTAAATTGTGATCACAGACTTTTTTAAATTTGTTTATGGTTTCCGTTGCCTTATTGTACACTTCATTCCAAGTGCTCGCTACTACATGTGTAATGATTCGACCCTAGGTATTGTACAAATTTATAATTTATATTATTGTTTATGTTGTGTTGTGTATGTAGTAACCCTTTAATTTATTTACCAGGATCGTTGTTTGTGTCAATATGCATTATCGTAAATACTGTGTCTTTATTCCCTTTTAATTTGACTAGGAGTATGTGTGGACAATAAATAAAACAGGATATAAGCTTAACGTATGCAAAGTTTATTGACCTTTCATGACATTTCTAATTAATTGATATGTCTTATATTATTTATATTCACAAAATATATTACCCAACGTTTATGCTTATTAGTTAAACTCAAAAAAAATGTATGACTCTACTTATGGGAGCAAAATTAACTAGCCCCTGCATTCGCATTACGAGATGGGAAACCTACAAAAACCATCCCGGAGCTAGCATCAACAACTCGCAACACTTGCGATTAGTTAGTGGGACAATCTCTCACATCGGCCCTACACATCAATCGCCATTCATTTTCGATTAATGAGCGGAACGACCTTTCACCTCGTTCCACCCACAATCGAGTTATTTTTTTCTTGTGGTTAGTCAGTAGGACACACCTCGTTTTCTTGTTCAATTTGGCCTTACACATCAACCACCATACATCCCTCATTCGTGTGGTTAGTTAGTAGGACACTTAGCGCAATACTAACTCGGATTGGCCTAACACATCAATCAACTGTTTCGATTAGTTAGTAGGACATACCTCGTTTTCTCGCTCAATTCGGCCTTACACACATACATCCCTCATTCGTGTGATTAGTTAGTAGGACACTTAGCGCAATATTAACTCGGATTGGCCTAACAAATCAATCGACTGTTTCGATTAGTTAGTAGGACATACCTCGTTTTCTCGCTCAATTCGGCCTTACACATCAACCACCATACATCCCTCTTTCTTATGGTTGGTTAGTAGGACACTTAGTGCAATACTAACTCGGAATGGCCTAACACGTCAATCGACTGTTTTGATTAGTTAGTAGGACATATCTCGTTTTCTCGCTCAATTCGGCCTTACACATCAACCACCATACATCCCTCATTCTCAACCCCCCCCCCCCCATCTTCCCCCTTTCTCAGATATTTAAATTATTTCGCCGGTTTTGTTTGTTTGATTTCAACTTAGTCGGTTTGATGTAGAATTAATTTTACTCTTACGTGATAGTCTCTCCAACGTTGTTATCCCTAACTCCATTCTCCATTCTCCATTCTCTAACTCCATTCTCAATACTTAACTCTTTTTATCAACATTACTTCACTAACTCACATCCCACTGAAACTTCCCATTCTAAACTGTACCCGTGTACATTCAAATACTGACTGTCCGAGTCCCTGTCCCAAAACTAACTAATTTTTAGCATCGTTTCTTTGCTGCTCTCAAAGTTCTTCCCTCCCCAAATTTTGTTGCTTAAATTTGATCTACTACCATATATGGTCACAAAACCCTTCCCTCTCTGACGTCAACTTCATTTCCCTGACTTTGCATACTTGTTGTGTTTGCGTTCGTTAAACCCTGAACTGAATCTTTTTGTACGTCTTAACATTTCTCCACGCGCCGGTACATGTTTATTATGTTAAGGCGATGCTGCATTTGTTATTTCTTTTAGATTAAAAATGTTGATCGACTAATGTTATTCTCATATTTACTGGATGTTGATTTGTATTTATTATTTTCTTGGGTGATTTTTGTATCAATATTTTAATTCAATTTCGTCAAAAATAATATTTGCACATGACCCCTACTGACCTATTACATTCGCCTCCTTTTAAAAATATGAACTTTTAGAATGTTAAGATTTTTAAAATTCCCTTATTTTACAATATTATTATTTTTGGCGTCATGCCAGGAAGCCTCTTCTAGTAAGTTGTCGACTTCCCCTCGTTCGAAATGCTCACACCATCCTTAACGCTGCGCCCCCAATCTCCCGATTCGAGTTTGAAATTGAGAAAGAAATCTGAGAATCCATCTTAATGTAAAATGCCGATACTCTGCCTGAAAAGCTTTTCCTAATGTGTTTTTTTTTTTACTGTGAAAAAAGTTAAAATTACTTGTACTTAGATGGTTATGATTTTATCATATACTTTTCTTTTTTTTTCGTGTTTTGTTGATGGGACGAAGTCAACATTTCGGTAGCAGATTGGAACATCGTGACCTAGACCCTTTCTTCCTTGCGGGCTCTTGATGAAGAACTGCCGTTGTTGAAATTGAAGTACGGTAATTCTTGGCTTAAGAAGTCCTCCGGCATGTCCATCATCCCTGACTATTGACGACGACTGAAGAATCTGCCTGATCGAGCTCCCCAGATTCTTGACTCTTTTAACTTTACATTTTCAACAACTTCTAAAACATATTTATAATTGATGTTAAATCTTGCTGCGGTGTTTCTGCTAAGTTGAAGTTTGTTTTTTTATTGTTTTTGTTATGAATTCGTAGCGTTAAGATGTAGTGGTGGTGTCATTGGTATCTGAAGCGGCAGTGTTTGATTTCTGGATCAAAAACTTCTTCAGATGACCCATCATTCCCAGTTCTGATTTTCCTGTAGTCGAAAAGTCCGTACGAAGGAGTAAGGTACATGATGGCTTTCTGGTCCGATTTTGACGCTCCCTGCTTTCTTGATGTTTGACTTTGACTTAACAGCTGAAGTGGCAGTGCTTCCTTTCTGGTTCCTAAACTTTATTTAGATGACTTATCGCAACCAGTTTTAATATGCTTGTAGTCAAAAAGTCTGTACGAAGGGGTGAAGTACATGATGGCTTTCTGGTCCTGTTGCGAGCCTTCCAGCTTTCTTGATGCTCGACTTTGAATCTGTAACAAATTCTAAAACATATTTTTGGTTATTGTTAAATTATATACATGGAATGTTTCTTTCGTATTTGTAGAATATAATTCTGCTAGTTCTTGCAGTTTGAGTTACATTATTGAGCTACTGCAGTGGCATCACTGACTGATGTTGGGTGTTCCCCTTCTTGGACTACAACTTCAGTTGTCACATCGCCCCCAGTTTTCGTACGATTGTGACCTGACGATCTGCCCGGCAGAGTTGAATGGTTGCCTGCTCTTGTTATGACTCTCCCAGCGTTCTTGATGCTTTTTAATCTCGGATCTGTAACTAATTTGCCCACTCTGGATGTTTTCTCATCGCCCATTGTAGACTTAGCTTCATCTTCGCGCTGGTTTCGGTGTTGCCAATACTTTGTTGCCTTCATTTTTTTAAACTCTTCGCCCCCGCTTCAATCACCTTTCCGTATTCTACTTGACGATTGATTTGGCCTAGTCCTGATTGTTACCTTTTGATTTCGAATCACTGATTCCTGCAATCAAACTCATACAAAGCTCAAACTTAAAACACCACATTCGAACTCAATTCTTTCCTTTCTCTTTTTACTATTTTTAATTTGTTCGTTTGGTCCGTATTTAGGATTCATAATGTAATTGATACATTGAATGATTCACATGAAATTGTACGAACAAAGTCTTATTTGTTTACCTTCCTTCTTTGTGTTGTTTATTTTTGTATGTATGAGTAATGTATTTAATGTAAATACCTTTATTGTTTTTTTTTTACCTTTGCTTTTCTTAAGTTTTTGACTTTCTTTTTTATCATTGCCATTATTTTTACCGTTTTTTAGCATTATAGTAAGCATTGTTTTATTTTAAACCGATTGTTATATTTTTTTGTTTCGTTTTTCTTATTATTATTTTTTTAAGTACCTCATTTTAATTCGTATTTTACTTTGGTTTATGCGATTACCTTTTGTTAATTTTTGTCTTGTGTTCTGCTAGTTATTAATTAGGTTTTTACCGGTGTTCGAAGTATTTATTTATACGTTCCTTATTTTCGTTTAGTACCTTGTGAGTTCTAGAACGCTAAACGTTTTTCTCGTTTCTTTCATGCTTATTTCGATCATTTGTTTTGTCGGATGTGTATTTTAAACACAATTAGGTCATTATTTGCTCTTGAAAAAGTATTATAGCATTTATAAACATTTTGTCCACCTTACAATATTGTTTATCTCTTTTATTTTTTCGTGTCGTAATGTCTTATTTTTTTATTTTTACTTTTATTATTATTTTTACTGGTAATTTGTTTGTTGCTAAGTTTGCGAGAATTATGTTTGTTTGTAATTTGTTATTTGTTTACCTTTTTATTTTATGTAAGTGCTTATTTTGTTCTTTGATACTTTTAAGTTTCTGTTTATTTTAGTATTGGCATCATTTAATAAAATAAATTATAATGTTTTCTAGGCTTGCATTTTAGCATGCATTTATACGTGTTTCTTTCATGTAATTTTTATTTACCTATTATTATTTTACCTTAATGTTTCTACCATCATCGAGTTTTCTACCTTGTTTATTTACGTAAGTTTGTGGATTAATAATGCGTACTTTGTGCATTCCAAAATCCTTTCTTTATCATCGTTTTTGTGTATTCTTCATTTCCTAAAGTGTATTATGTTTATCGTTAAAAACTAGGTCAACGATTGATCTTAAAATACCAACACGTTTGTTTTGATTTTTGAATTACTTGCGTTTAGTTTTATTTGTGTCTGGAATTTCGGATTGTGCTTTCCGTGGTACTTTTTTATGTTTACTCTACCTCTTTTTTGTTTATGCGCCTATCTTCTGGATATAGGTCAGTGTTTGAACTTGAAATACCAACATGTTTCATCTTGAAATCGCAATGCGTGCTTTTTGATAATTTTTAAATATTAATTACGTTTATTTTTATTAAGTCTGTACCTTTTTAAACGTTTCTTCCCCTTTTTTGGTGTTAAACTCATTTACCTGAATTATTCTTGTCCACAAGTAGACACAGCATTTTTTAAATTATGTAACACATATTTATTGTCATCACAAACATCCTGGTCACGGCACCAATGTAATGATTCGACCCTAGGTATTGTACAAATTTATAATTTGTATTATTGTTTACGTTGGGTTGTGTATGTAGTAACCCTTTAATTTATTTACCAGGATCGTTGTTTGTGTCAATATGCATTATCGTAAATACTGTGTCTTTATTCCCTTTTAATTTGACTAGGAGGATGTGTGGACAATAAATAAAACAGGATATGAGCTTAACGTATGCAAAGTTTATTGACCTTTCATGACATTTCTAATGAATTGGTATGTCTTATAATATTTATATTCACAAAATATATTACCCAACGTTTATGCTTAGAAGTCATGGGCATTTAGTTAAACTCAAAAAAATGTATGACTCTACTTGTGGGAGCAAAATTAACTAGCCCCTGCATTCGCATTACGAGATGGGAAACCTACAAAAACCATCCCGGAGCTAGCATCACACACTCGAACCACTTGCGATTAGTTAGTGGGACAATCTCTCACATCGGCCCTACACATCAATCGCCATTCATTTTCGATTAATGAGCGGAAGCTGTAAGAATGATAAATTCTTACAGCTTCCGCGGAATTACACCGAGTTTCACCGTAAATAAGAAACATGTCTGCTAATTCAATGTTTGAATAAACGTATCGCGCCATGTTACAAAATGTAGATGTTTCATGGAATAAGTTTCACCATGGACTAAACAGCAAACTATTTTTATGTTTAAAAATCATCCACCCTCGCCGCTCTTAAATAAACATTTCAATAAGAGTGGAGATAAAGTGAAGTGTGAACCTAATAAGGAAAAATATTGAATTTCATTAACACGTTTAGAAAATATTCGGAATTTAGTCAGCAATGGGTACTTATGAAAACGATAACATAGACATAATTCTTCACAATCTGACCCACTTTTCTCTAGATGGTGTAATTCGATATCCAAATCGTTTAAAAACTCCCAGTCTATGTGGAATCTCTCTTAAAATACGCAATGTGCGCGTATACCAGATACCACAAACATGTGGCCTATTATTATTAATTATTTTTAATAATTATTTGTGAGCAATCTACTAAAGGTATGGTAATTTCAAATGCAGGTATTGTTTATTTAAACGCTGCCCCTTATGTGGTAGAGAGCCTGTACAGTAGTTCGTTTACACGCTGTATACCAACGACTTAATAAAAAGTGACGATAAGGAAAATATACATATAACATCCTACGCAGACGACACAATGATCCATGTGTAATAGGTCAGTGGGGGTCATGTGCAAATATTATTTTTGACGAAATTGAATTAAAATAATAATACAAAAATCACCCAAGAAAATAATAAATAAATATCAACATCCAGTAAATATGAGAATAACATTATTTGATCAAATTTTTTTATCTGAAAGAAATAACAAATGCAGCATCGCCTTTATCAAGAGCGATTTCCTGAACGACACTTACCACCGCCAAACCGATTTAGAAATTTATTACAAAGAGCACGCGACACTGGAAGTTTGCAGCCCGTCGCCGTCGGCGTCGCCGGAGCCGCCGGAGGTGGTGACCGTTCAATGCGATATTTGCGAGCGGAAGATGAAATTTTGAATCTGTTGGAAGCGGATCCTGGTTTAAGTACCCGTATTATCGCCGCTCGGCTAAATGTATCGCACACATTTGTCAGCAGTGTTATACGAGATAATAATTTTTATCCGTATCACTACCAGCGTGTACAACATCTTCAACCCCATGATTTTCCCAAAAGAATTGCATTTTGTCAATGGATTTTGGCACAAAATGTTCAAAATCCTAACTTTACCAAAGACATTTTAGTGACCGACGAATCGTGCTTTACGCATAATGGAAGTTTTAATTACCATAATATGCATGTTTATGCAATGGAAAATCCTCGTGTTACGCGTAGAACTCATTTCCAGCATCGCTTCTCCCTTAATATCTGGGCAGGTATTTTAAATGATCAATTAATTAGGCCATTTATGTTCCCATTTAATTTGAATAGAGAACGATATTTACGATATTTGCAAGATGACCTTTTAGATCTTCTAGAAAATGTACCCTTAGCGGTTCTTAGAAGAATGTGGTATTTGCAAGATGGTGCGCCAGCTCACTATGAAAGGCGTGTTAGAAGATATTTGGATGATGAGTTTCCAAGACGTTGGGTTGGTCGTGGAGGCCCTGTACCATAGCCTCCAAGAAGTCCGGATTTAAACCCCTTAGATTTTTTTCTTTGGGGATACTGTAAAAGTGAAGTCTACACTACGGAAATTAACAATGCTGAAATGATGATACAATGAGTAAACGCCGCGGCTCTCGATGAAACCAGTTGGCACCAGCAATGGGGCCGACTGGTAGCTGCAGGCAGAGGCTATCGAGCGCGTCTCCAGGTGGTGGATAGGAGCATGACCGAGCATTCGGCCAGTAGCTGGCATAGGGTCGGGCAGGTGGGACACCCCCGCATGACCGGCCTAAACCAGTTGCCGCGAACCAACTCCCCCAAGCTACGGTGTACAGATATCGTGCCAATAGCTGTATGGCACAGGGTTAAGTGTCGCGAACGATTCCGTTGGGATACCGGGCGACCTCCCAACATAGTGAGCCTTCTGTGCGTATCGGGGCACTGCGCACAGCGACCGGTTATTTTCTCCGTACTCGTGGGACCAAAATGGAACCAAAAATTAAAACAAAAACAACAACAACCATAGGGGGCTCTTCGGAGAACCCTACCTCCACTGGTGCCGCCGCAGCCGAACCCGAACGCCCTAAACAGCCATCGGGGGTGACCAAGCGACGCCAGAGGAGAGAAAAGCTCGAGCTGAGGGCAGGGACGCCTAGGCGAAACCTACCTCAGGGAAAGCCGACGCTAGGGGGGGGGGGGGCGCATCCGCGATACCCTGGACCAACGTCAGCACCCGGCTCGTCAGGGACGCCAAAGCGAAACCTGTCGAGCGACTGCACACCTCCGGGACTCCTCAAGAGACCGGCGAAAACCCCAAGGGAGGAGAAAGGGCCTCCGCCAAAGAGGACCTTCAGCGATATCCTTACGGGCATAGCACTCGCTATTATACCGAAAGGATATCCCGAGAATAGCATCAGTGCAGAGGAGGCCGAGGTTATTAAAACCTCGATCATCCAATGCATTGATGCCACGGCGAAAGGCGAAGCATCGCCGAGATTTCAGGAATGCACCCACAAAGGGGGATTCCTGAAAGTAATATGCTCCGACATGCAAACCAGAGCATGGCTCGAGAGCATCTCCAAGGAGAAAAACCTCTTGGGGAACGGGAAGGAACTTCAGATCATTGATCTGAAGGACTTACCGGAACCCAGGAGAGTGCTAACCTGGGCTCCAGGACCACCCATAGAGGCGACCACCTTCCTCAACAGAATATCGGTGCAGAACAACCTGAGCACCGATACCTGGAGAGTGGTCAACGAGAGGCCGGACCCCAAGGGAACTCAGTATATCTTACTGATGGACAAGTTCTCTTGGGGGAAGGTCAGCGAGAGGAAGAAGCTGCACTTCGGCCTCTCAACGATCACCCTCAGGGCCCTGGCGGCAAAGACCGACGCCAAACCTGAGGAGACCACAGGGGAAACAATGGAAGACATTCCATTGCCCGGAGAGGGAGCAATGGACAGCAGTCCGTTGCCCAAATCACCGAAGGGTAAGTAATGTTCAAATTACTTCAAATTAATATACACCACTGTAGGGCGGCATCCGCTGCCCTCAGTGCATATATCCTTAATGAGAATATTGACATTGCACTTGTACAAGAGCCATGGCTCTACAAGGGAATTGTAAAGGGGTTAAACATACAGGGCAGGCGACTGATAGTGGCCGAAACTATGTGTAACCCACGTACATGTATAATCGTAAAACATGAACTGAATCTAATGCCCCTATGGGACCTATGTTGCAGAGACCTAGTGGCAGCACGGCTGGAAGTAGTGGAAAGGGGAACGCGGAGGGAGTTTATACTCGGATCCGGTTACCTTCCCTACGACCAACCAGGACCACCGCCGCCAGACATCGTCCAGCGGCTGATAAATCGCGGGAGCCACGATGGCATACCGCTGATCCTTGGATGCGATGCCAACGCACACCACATTATATGGGGGAGCACGGACATCAATCCAAGAGGTGAGAAACTATTAGATTTTATCTTAGAGAATGACATTGAAATAGCAAATATTGGAAATGTACCCACGTTCGTAAACGCGGTGCGAAGCGAAGTAATTGACATTACACTTGCCTCTCGCAAGGCAAGTGAACTGATAAAACTTTGGCATGTGTCGGATGAACCATCATTATCAGACCATAGATATATACGATTCGATATCGAATCAGAAAAACCAACGGAAACCCAAAACAGAAACCCGAGGAGAACTGACTGGGACCTGTACAATGAGGTACTAGCCAGCCGAATCGGGGACTGTCCAACAGGAGCGAGAACAACGCATGAGCTGGAGTTCATGGTGCAAAGCATCACGGACTCCATCAATACGGCGTTTGAAGCAAGCTGCCCAAGAACTACCAAACCCACTTCCACCAGGGTCACCTGGTGGAACAGGGATCTTGATAGGGCAAAGGCATGCACCAGAAGGCTATTCAACATAGCCAAGAGAAACGGTGAATGGGCGCAGTACAAAACGGCCCTCACGGCATATAACAATGCCATCAAAAAAGCCAAGAGAGACTCTTGGCAAAAATTCTGTGGGGACATAGAAAGTGAACCCACAAGCTCCCGTCTACTTAAGACGCTCAGCAAAGATCATGCTGGGAACATCGGCTCACTGCTGACCAAAGATGGAGAGTACACAGACTCGGTAGAAGGGACCCTGCAAGTATTACTGCAGACGCACTTCCCGGGTTCTGTAATACTTGAAAATCCTGTATCCGGGGATCTAAGCGAGCCCAACACATGGGCTCCAAAACAGGACTGGGACACAGCGAAAACAATTATCAAACCTGGTGACATTGAGTGGGGAATTAACACGTTCAAACCATTCAAATCACCAGGTCCTGACGGGATATATCCTGTCATGCTACAAAAGGGGATAGCAGCGCTGAGGGGACCACTATGTGATATCCTCAGAGCTAGCCTTGCCCTTTCATACATTCCAAGCAGCTGGCGGACTGTAAGGGTGGTATTTATACCCAAACCAGGGCGTGCTTCGTATGCCCTGGCCAAATCTTACAGACCGATCAGCTTGTCATCATTCATTTTAAAACTACTAGAAAAACTAGTAGACAGGCACATACGGGAAGGAGTACTAAAGGACTCACCACTACACCGTCAACAATATGCCTACCAAGCGGGAAAGTCATGCGAACTGGCAATCCACCAGCTAGTGAGCAGATGCGAAAGGACCATACAATGCAAAGACATAGCGTTGGGGGCCTTTCTGGACATTGAAGGGGCGTTTGACAACACAACCTTCAACTCCATAGCAACAGCAATGGAGAAAAGAGGGATCTACCCGCAAGTCCGACACTGGGTGAACAAGATGCTCAGGAGCCGGACTGTAACAACTACTCTATACGGAAAGACAGCAGAAGCGGTGGTCGCTGGCGGGTGCCCCCAGGGAGGGGTTCTCTCGCCGCTCCTGTGGTGCCTCGTCATGGACGACCTTCTGCTGCTACTTGAAAACCAGGGCATTTATGCCCTGGGGTACGTAGATGATCTGACCATTCTAGTTAGCGGGAAGTTTGGGACCACTGTATCAAGCCTGATGCAGAGGGCACTAACTACCGAAAGATGGTGCAAGAACGAAGGGTTAGCTGTAAACCCGGCCAAAACGGCGATAGTCCCCTTTACCAGGAGACGAAAAACCGATGACATAACATCGCTACGCATGTATGAAATGGAAATCCCAATCAAAAATGAAGTAAAATATCTAGGGGTCATACTTGATACCAGATTGAACTTCAACTTCCACCTGGAGAACATCAGCAAAAGGGCCATGAGAGGACTTTTTGCGACCAGGAAAATGGTAGGACGCACATGGGGACTGAGACCCAGTATGACCAAATGGCTATACACCGTGGTCATAAGACCCATAGTGACATACGCGGCGCTCGCTTGGGGAGAAAAAACCCAAACCAAGAGCGCAGCCGTAAAACTCGAAAGAGTGCAACGACAGGCGTGTCTGCTGATTACTGGGGCAATGAGAACAACGCCCACAGCAGCCATGGAACACATATTATCGCTTCCACCACTACATCTATATGTTATGATGGAAGCCAGACAGGCAGCCTACAGACTGCACATAAATGGACACACTTTAAATGTAGGGACATCTAGACCGGAAACATTTAAAGTGCTACAAGAAGAAGAAATCCTAAAAATGAGGTCCGATTTCACTAAAATCGTACACCCATCCCGCAGATTCAAAATAATCATACCACAGCGGAGTGAATGGACAAATGGAACATACCCGGGAACGAGTAAAGGAACCATCTGGTACACAGACGGGTCCAAAAACACTAAAGGAACCGGGGCTGATATCTATGGAGGCTGTAACCGGAGCAAACAATTCACGGTTGCTCTGGGGAAACATGCCTCCATCTTCCAGGCTGAAGTGGCCGCCATTGACTGGTGTGCCCACCACATAATGGAGTCGGGACTCAACAAAGGACCAATTACCATTATGTCGGACAGCCAGGCAGCCCTAAAAGCGCTAGCCTCGCCGATAGTTCAGTCCAGACTGGTTATAGACTGCATAAACAGGCTGGACGCACTGGCGACAACAACAAAAACACAGCTAGTATGGATACCCAAGGACCAAGGAATTATTGGACACTTGGGGGCCGACCTGCTGGCCAAACAAGGGACAACAGGTAAATTTATAGGACCTGAACCCGCTTTCGGAATACCACATGAAACCGGAAAGGAAATAATCCGACGCAAGTTAGCAGAGGAGCATACAAAGGCATGGCACAACCAAATGGGAATGAGGCACACGAGACTCATCCTAGATGGCCGGTACCTGATAGCGCATTAGCGCTGTCAGGACTGAGCAGAATGAAATTACGGAAAATCACAGGACTAATTACTGGGCACTGTGACCTGAATAAGCACAAACATAGGATGGGTCTTGAGAAAAGCCCCCTATGCCGTGGGTGCTTGGAAGAAGAGGAAACTCCCCAACACCTACTGTGCACATGCGAAGCCCATAAACGGCAACGCACGGAGCAACTCGGGAAGCCCGTGCTTCCTGAGGAACAGCTCAAGAACATCCCCTGGCCCAAACTCCTGGACTTCTTAGAAGACACAGGAATATACAGGGAGTAAAATAACCAGAGGAGCACAAAAGGACCACGGAGACCGTAGTGCAGGGACGCAAAGCGATACCACCTCATGTGGAAAAAAAAAAAAACGCCGCGGCTAATAGCATTCGTGAAAAACCTCATGAAATGTTTGCTAGTGTTCGTGCAAATTGGATACGTAGAGCCCAAATGTGCATTGAGTGCGGCGGACGTCAATTTGAACACGTATTGTGATTTTTTTTATACGTGACCCAGATTCATCTAGTAATTCTAGACAGTGTATGTGTGTAGTGCGTGCTAAGTGATTTATACGTTTCGCAGTAGTAACAGTAAATAAACAATACCACAAATGAGTGACCAAGTTTCATCTAGTCATTCGAGACAGCGTGCGTGTTTAGTGGGTGCGAAGTGATTTATGCGCCTCGCAGTAGTAAAAGTAAATAAAAAATACAACTTACGCATCCACGAAAAATATCATGAACACAGGTAACCAGAAGTTCTCAAAAAGTAAAAAATGCATGAAAAATTATGAAAAATCCAATATTTTTTCCGATTTTATTTTTGCTGCAATTGGTGTCAAAATATTTTGTGTATACGCCCTTAAGAGGATGTACATTAGTTCGATTACACGCTGTATATAATAAAAAGGAGGGGACCCAGCACACTGCCTTGTGGGACACCTATACTTACTTTCTTGGCTTCGCTGATAATATTATTGATTTTGACATATTGCATTCTCTTATGCGCAGATATGACTTGATTAGTTCTAGTGGCTTTCCACGTATCCCATATAGCTCTAATATCTCGTACAGTATGTCGTGAGACAGGGTATCGAACGCCTTCGAAAAGTCTAGTGCTATGGCCATGGATGGTTTTCCTTTATCCATTGCGTCATATACTGTGGTGATAAAGTGAACCAAGGCATCCTCCTTACCGCATCCTTCACGGAACCTGAACTGATTTGAAGCGAGTATGTTGCATTTTTTTATGAAAGCACTTAATTGTATTTTATCAGTTTTTCATATATCTTTGATATACATGGCGTAATAGCAATTGGTCTGTAGTGTTTTGCAAGTTCTTTACTACCGTTCTTGTAAACTGGAGTTATAACTGCGTGTTTTAACGATTTTGGGTATACGCCAAGTTCGATACATCTATTTAGTAGTGAGGATAATGGGTTTGCTATTTCATTGGCAATGTGTTTGAGTAATTCACCATTTATGTCATCTAGGCCGGTGCTCTTACTATTTTTCATAAATTTGATTGTATCAATTATGTCAGTTTCTAAAACTGGATTTAAAAACAATGATTGTGCATTTTTTGTAATATTGTGTTCGTAATCCTTCCCATTTGTAATAATTTTTTGTGCCATAGTTTTACCAATATTTGCAAAATCAAGTTCATTCACATTCATTAAGAAAAATGCACTTGACTTGAGCTAGTAAATTGATATCTTCTACACATGTTATTTTCATGTATAAATAGCAGTAAAATAGCAGTTTTTCTACGATAACACTTACCACACACTCGTCCATGCAATTTGTTAAAAGTAGGTCACGTATAAAACAATTAAAAGTCGGTCACAATTGTTTTATAAAAAGTCACATGAAACTAAATAAAATGTTCAAATTTACGCCCTTCGCACTCAATACACAATTGGGCTCTCCTTAGCCAGTTTTCACGAACCGAAGTGAACATTTGCCGCGATTTTTCTTTTATTGCGTTAGCTGCGTCGTGAACTCGTTGTCTAAGTGTATCAGCATCGTCAATTTCCTCGACATACACTTCACTTTTAAAATTCCCCCAAAGAAAAAAGTCTAATGGGTTTAAATCTGGACTTCTAAGAGGCCATGGAACAGCACCTCCACGTCCAACCCATCGTCCTAGAAATTCATTGTTTAAATAATTTCTAACACGCCGATCGTAGTGCGGAGGTGCACCATCGTGCAGAAACCATAACTGTCTCAGCACAGCTAGAGGCATATCTTCTAAAAGATCTTGAAGTTCATTTTCTAGAAAATCTAATTAACGGCCCCCATTTAAATTAAATGGAAAAATGAAAGGTCCAATTAATTGGTCATTTACAATGCCTGCCCAAACATTAAGGGAGAAACGGTGCTGAAAATGCGACCGTCGCGTAGAATGGGGATTATTCTCTGCCTAAACATGCATGTTATGAAAATTAAAACAGCCATTTCGCGTAAAGCACGATTCATCCGTCACTAAAATGTTATTAGTGAAGTTTGGATTTCGGACACTTTGTTTTAAAAGCCATTCACAAAACACAACTCTCTGTTGAAAATCACCTGGCTGAAGATGTTGAACCCGTTGATAATGATAGGGGTGAAAATTATTTTCGCGGATGATTTTATGCACAAAGCTATGAGAAACACCCAACTGCCGAGAGATAATTCGTGTACTTAAACCGGGATCCGCTTCTAACAAATTTAAAATTTGATTTTCCACTGCAAACAATTGATCTGCTCGGTTAACACCTGTGTCAACTGCGCCAACGGGTTGCAAACTTCCTGTATAAAGTGCTCTTTGAAGTAACCCCCGAAAACGATTTGGAGTTGGTAAATGCCGTTCGGGAACCCGATCCTGATAAAGCCTTACTGCTTCCGCGGAATTGCACCTAGCTTCGCCGTAAATAATTAACATATCGGCTGGTTCAATAATAGAATAAATGTGTCGCGCCATTTTCACAAAAAAATAGATGTTTGTCTGAATAAGTTTCAGCAAAGACTAAACACAATCATATTTTTTCTTGAAATCCGCCCTTACCACCCCTACTTAATTCATTGTTAATTTCTAAAAATGTGTAAGCTATAAATGTTTTTAGAAGTGTGCCATAAATCCCGAGGCCCGGCCGTCGACCTCCATTGACACAATACGGCGTGACGACCTTGCATTAAGTGCACTCCGATATTTTCCCTAAGCGCTTGTTGTAATTTGATAAAGCTGATGCCGCATGCCGTTTAAAAATTATTTATAATTGCTAGTGCTTCCAAAAATGTTGTCTATTTTTACTCATTTATTTTAATAATTATTAGCGGGCTCATTGTTAGAACTATAAACAAAATAATTGTGAATTATGTTTAGAAATAATATAATCTCTATGTGGTTAAGAGCCTGTTCGTTATTTCAAATACACCCTATATACAAAAATTGCTTGTTCAGAATGTCCCTTGGTTTATGAAGATCAGACCAGCCAATGGCTATGTTCACGATTAAGTAAACACAAAAGTGATACTAAATTAATTAAAAATGCTTGCGCATTAGCTATCCACTCAAATTCAAAAAACGACAAAATAGATTTTGATAATACAAACATTTTAGATTTGGAGAAAAATTATAAAACAAGGTTATTTTTGGAAATATTCTACATTGACCAACAAAATTCTTGTATGAATTTTAAAACGGACCAAATGCCATTTATTCATACTTCTTAAAATTAAAATAAACAGCATTTGGAAATTTGAAATCAACAACTTTAGGTTTTCAATTTTTAATAACAAACAATTATTTATTTACAAACATTTTACACGTGTAAGTATTTTTTAATATGTTTAGGTATGATGTTTTGTCTTTTTCTCCTCTTAATTTTGTTATCTCTTTATACAAAATATCTTTGACAAAAGTTCAGCGAAATATTGGCTAAATAAAAATAAATTTCGGGCTAGAAAAATACAACTATAGTTTTTGAATTCTGTCGCTTTTCCCCAAAAAGTTTATAGAAGTTTTTAATAACTTGGCGGCAAAAAACTACTAAATGTCAATTATTTAAATATTCTAATAAATTACTACTTTAAAATTATGGTGTGGTCCCGACCCAGTGCTGAAGAATACTAAACATTTCTGACTATTTTAAGCCAATATGTTAATGAATCTGAGTGTTAAACACGTTTTGAAAGCTGCATTGCATGCTCATCTTTGCATTTACTCGCCCTGCGATCATATCATAAATGCAATTGATATTCGCATGCAATACGAAGCTTTGAAAACTTATCAAACAATCTATTATTATTTTACAACATCTATTAATACAAAAAAAATTATCGGTGATTCTTTCGGAGGGTGGGTTACCAGTAATAATTTTGCATGGCGTGGTTTTTTGAGAAAAAAATTGTTTTTCCAGAGTTAATTTTATAGGAGTTTTTTCGGAGGGTGATTTTCAGAAATGATTTTACAGTGGGCGGTTTTCCAAAGGAGTGATTTTCTGGTATAGTTTCACAGGGAGTGGTTTTTTGAGGTGATGAATTTTTGTTGGGGGGGGGGGGTTTCTTTCTAGGAATATTTTTGTCGGTGGTGATATTCCAGAATTTTCCAAGACGTATTTTTGTTTTTATAGGGCCTATGGTTTCCATGAGTTTTTTTCTCCTGGGGATGATATTTGTTAGTTACAATTTTTTTATTGTCTAATGGGGTAGTGTCGCTTAGCGTCCCTGCACTGCGGTCTCCTTGGTCCTTTTCTGCGGTTCTGGATGATTTACTCCCTGTCTACTTCTTTTTCATCTATGAAGTTCAAGAGATTCAGCCAGGGGATTTTTTCTATTTCAAGAACCACGGGCTTCCCGAATTGCTCCATGCGTTGCTTTTAATAGGCTTCGCATGTACACCCACGACCCACAACATATGGGGCTTTGCTCAATGTCCATCCTACATTTGTGCTTATTCAAGTCACAGTGTCTAGTGACGAGTCTTATGATTCTTCGGGGTTTCATTCTACTCAGTCCTGACAGCGTCAATGTGCTGACTCATGTTGGTGTTCATTTATGTGAAGCCCGTAGGTTGCCTGCCTAGCTTCCATCATAACATATAGATGTAGTGGTGGAAGCGATAATATACTGCCTTTCAAAAAAATCAGAACACAAAGTATTTATTGGATGATATTAATGAAATTTACAGAATTTGATCATGTAAATGAACTGCATCGATGATGAAAAAATCAATTGTTTTGGTTACTATTTAATGGTATTTTTCCTTGATTTCACCATTATGAAGAGCTGCTGATTTTTTAATGTAATTGCTTCTAATATCCAAGTAGCCTCTGAGTAGTTTGACGTTTCAGTTTGTAAAACATAAAAAGATGACCCGTGTTCGTCGGCGTGCACAATATCACCATCTAAGTGAATTTGAAAGGGGTCGCATTATTGGAATGCGAGAAGCGGGTTTTTCGGTTCGTGCTATTGCTGAAAGGGTAGGCCGTAGTGTATCGGTGATCGTACGCTGCTGGTCTAGATGTTCCGAAGCTGGGGAGAATCGACATTGACTTGGATCAGGACGTCCAAGAAGCACCACTGAGCGTGAAGATCGAGCTCTTCGTCTTACAACTTTAAGGGACAGATTTACAACGTCGCGGGCATTGGGAAATGACTGGTTGGCTCTAAATGGCCATAGAGTATACTGTTTACAGAAGAATCCGCAGTTTTGGTATAAGATCCTACCGTCCACAATTGTGTCTACCTCTTACTCCGCAGCGTCGCAGAGCAAGACTTGATTGGTGCAGGGAAAGATAACATTGGACCCATGAATGGAATAACATTATCTTCAGCGATGAGTCTCGGTTCTGTTTATGGGCTCATGATGGTCTCAGAAGAGTGAGACGTCGACGCGGTGAACGCAGAATTTTACAATTTGCTGTTGAAAGACATACGGCTCTTACACAGGGAGTTATGGTTTGGGGGGCGATAGCATATGGTAGTCGGTCTCCTCTAGTTTTTTTAGAAGCAAGTCTTAGCGCGATTCGGTATATTGACAATATTTTACGGCCAGTGTTAGTGCCCTATGTAAATGGCTTGCAGAACCCCATTTTCCAGCAAGATAATGCTCGACCTCACACAGCGGCCATTACAAGACAGTTTTTTGATAGTGCCGAAATCAATTTGTTACCTTGGCCATCTCGTTCTCCAGATCTATGGCCAATAGAACATGTTTGGGATATGATAGGTGTTAGAATAAGTAACTTACAGCGCCCCGCTTACACTGTAATGGAACTTAGAGGTCAAATTATCGAAGTTTGGAATGAAATACCCCAAGTCGATATTGACAGCATGATTTCTAGCATGCCTCGACGTGTTTTGAGTGTTTGGGAAATCGTGGAGGCCCGACACATTATTAATTTTTATTCATTTGTTTTTTTGTTTTTCAAGTTGATTTTTTGATTATCGATACAGTTCGTTTCCACGATCAAATTGTGTAAATTTTATTAAAATCGTGCAATAAATACTTGGTGTTCTGATTTTTTTGAAAGGCAGTATATTTGTTCCTTGCCCTCTGTGGACGTTGTTGTCATCGCGCTCTTGGTTTGAGTCTTTTCTCCCCATATTACAATGGATCTTACGACCACGCTGCATAGATATTTAGTCATACTGGGTCTCGGTCCCAATGTGCGGCCTACCATTTCTCTGGTCGCAAAAAGGGCTCTCGTAGCCTTTTTGGTGATGTTCTCTAGGTGGAAGTTCAAGTTTAATCTGGTATCAAGTATGACCCCTAGATATTTTACTTCGTTTTTAATAGGGACTTCCATACATTCGTAGAGATTTTAAATCATCAGTTTTTCGTCTTCTAGTGAGAGGACGATAGCTGTTTTGGCCGGGTTTACAGCTAACCCTTCGTCTTTACACCTTCTTTCTACGGTACTTAGTACCCTCTGCATCATACAGTGGTCCCAAACTTCCAGCTTACTAGAATGGTCAGGCAATCAGCATATCCCATAAATGCCTTGGTTTTCGAGTAGCGGCAGAAGGTCGTCCATGACGAGGCACCACAGGAGCGGCGAGAGAACGCCTTCCTGCGGGCGCCCACCCGCAACTATTGCATCTGCTGTTTTTCCATATAGGGTAGTTGTTACTGTCCGACTTCTGAGCATATTGTTCACCCTGCATCCAACTTGTTGGTTAATACCTCTTTTCTCCATTGCTGTTGCTATAAAGTTGAAGGTTGTGTTGTTGAACGCAAATTCTATGTCCAGAAGGGGCCCCAACACAATGTTACATTGTATGGTCCTTTCGCATCTGCTCACTAGTTAGTAGATTGCTAGTTCACACTACTTTCCCGCTTGTTATTCTAGTACTTTTAGAATAAATGATGACAAGCTGATCGGTGTGTAAGATTTAGCCTGGGCATATGAGGTACGTCCTGGCTTGGGTATAAATACCACCTTTACAGTCCGCCAGCTACTGGGATATATGAAAAGGCAAGGCTTGTTCTGAATATCTCACATAAGGTCTCAGTGTTCCTATCCCTTTTTATAGCATGACATAATATATCTTGTCAGAGCCTGGCGGTTTGAACATATTAATTCCCCATTCAATGTCACCAGACTTAATAATCGTTTTTGCTGTATCCAAGTCCCTTTTCAGAGCCCATTTATTGGGCTCGCTTAGGTCCTTGGATACAGGGTTGTCAAGTATTACAAATCCCAGAAAGTGCGTCTGCTTTAATACCTGCAGGGTCCCTTCTACCGAGTCTGTGTACTTTTCATCTTTGGTCAGTAGTGAGCCGATGTTCCTAGCATGATCTTTGCTGAGTGTTTTGAGTAGACGGGCGCTTGTGGGTTCACTTCCTATGTTATCACAGAATTTTCGCTAAGAATCTCTCTTGGTTTTTTTAATGGCATTGTTATATGCCGTGAGGACCGTTTTGTACTGCGCTCATTCGCCACTTATCTTGGCTATATTAAATAGCCTTCTGATGCGTGCCTTTGTCTTGCCACGATCCTTGTTCCACCAGGTAACTTTGGTCGAGGTAGGTTTAGTACTTCTTGGGCAGCTTGTTTCAAACGCCGTATTGATGGAGTCCATGACGCTTTGCACCATGACTTCCAGCTCATACGTTGTTCTTGCTCTTGTTGGAAAGTCCCTGTTTCTGCTGGCTAGTACCTCATTGTACAGGTTCCAGTCAGTTCTCCTCGGGTTTCTTACGAGAAGCAAGCCTATTACTTCGCTTCGCACCGCGTTTACGAACACAGGTACATTTCTAATATTTGCTATTTCAATATCATTCTCTATGTGCAGCCTCTTCGTTTCGCTTATCTTCCCCCAAGAGACCTTGCCCATCAGTATGATGTACCGAGTCCCAGGTATCGGTGCTCACCTTGTTCTGCACCGATATCTAGTGAGGAAGGTGATCGCCTCTATTGGTGGTCCCGGGCCCACGTTAGCACTCTCCTCGGTTCCGGTAGGTCCATCAGATCAATGATCTGAAGTTTCTTCCCGTTCCCCAGGAAATTTGGAAGGTCGGTGAATACATTCCTGGAATTTCAGCGAGGCTTGTCAATTCACCGTATTGCTTTGGAGAATCAATGCTTTAATGGCCTCGGCTTCTTCTGTACTTATGCTCGTCTTTAGGGATCGATATCGCTGAAGGCCCTCTTTACCTAAGGCCCTTAATTCCCTTTCGGCGTTTTAGCTGATCTCCTGTGTAGTCTCGGGGGTGTGCTGTCGCTCGACAGGTTTCGCTTTTGCGTTCCTGGCGAGCCGGGTACTGACGTTAGTACAGTGTATCGCGAATGGTTCCATTTATGTTTCCACGAGTACCCGATACGCATATAACCCTGTGCCTTTCAGCTATTGGCACCATGTCTTACACCGTAGCTTGGGGGAGTTGGTTCGCGGCAACTGGTTTAGATAGGTCATGCGGGGGTAGCCCACCTGCACGACCCTATGCCAACTGCTATCCGATTTCCCGGTCGTTCTTCTATCCACCACCCGGAGACGCGCTCAGAACTATCCGCCTAGTCGATCCCATTGCTGGTGCCAACCGGTGTTAGAGTTTTACAATTTTTATACAGGATGGGGCACTGAATACGACGCGGTCGTTTTATGGAAAACAATGTAAGTTCGTGAAACTTTTTTCACATAACTATCTCTGTAGGATCGTTATATGCACAATTTAAAACTATTAGCAGTTATACAGGGTGTCTCATAAAAAAGATCCACATCAAAGTTATGTTTTTTAAATGAAACACCCTGTATTTTTAACATTTTTGAATTCTAGAGAACATATAAAGTGTCATAATTAATATTTTGTAGAAAAGTGACCACATAAATGAGGCTTACGAACAATATTTAACAGGAATAAGAGACTTTTGTTAAAAAATGACCTCAATTTTAACAAAAGTTTCTAATTCCTGTTAAATATTGTTCGTAAGCCTCATTTATGTGTTCACTTTTCTACAAAATATTAATTATGACAGAGTTAAACTGCTAACGTAGCCATAGCTCACTTATTCAGAGTAATTAATTCGTAAAATTCACATTTTAAAACATTTTTTATAAAATTACTAAAGAACTACGACATAAAGTGAATACGAATTAAATGCTAATTTTTCGATTATTTACAACTTTTCTTAACAAGTTCAATATTAAAGAAAAAATCTTAAAAAATGCTAAACTACCACTTCCAGTTTCCGCATTTTCATCAAAAGTTGATCGTATACTACTATTGTAATAAAACGCTTAAGTTTATGGTGTCATCTTAACAGCTCAATTGGTTTAGACTTTATCGTGGCAATACAATTCGGCCATTGCATAAATAAGTGCACACTTTGTAAGAGTAAATCAGGGATTTTAACGAATTTCACATATATACTCAATGACATTAGAAGCGTAACACCCAGAAGGAGTTATTATTTAAACTTGATTTTTTGCCAGTATGGTAGTCTTACATCAAGAATAAAATTATTACATTTTCAAGAAATTTTATTAAAAAACAATCTAAAAAAAATTAATAATGTGTTTGGCGACCCCTTTGCTGTATTCACTCCTGTAGACGTCTGGGCATCGACAAAATGAGATGGTCGATGTCTTCTTGATTCATCTCGTTCCAAGCAACTTGAATTTCATCGATCAACTGTGCTAGAGTCTGTGGAGGATGGTGCAAAGAGAATATTCTTCCCATGATATCCCACACATGTTCAATGGGATTTAAATCCGGCGAACGGGGCGGCCACGCCAAAACATTAACACCAGCTTCATTAAGAAAGTTCATAGTTCGACGAGCAATATGGGGACGTGCGTTATCTTTAAATCTTGTTGAAAAAGTACGTCTGGGCGGTCATCTAAATAAGGCAACAAAGTCGGTCGTGTGACGTCTTCAACATAACGCGCAGCTGTCATACTGCCTCGAATGAATACAAGAGGTGATCGACTACCATAAGCAATAGCCCACCAAACCAATACTCCAGCAGTCCTGTGTACATACCTCTCAATAGCAAACCTAAGATCAGGTCGTTCTCCACGGTAGCGTCGTACCCTTCTACGGCCATCGTGCGTGCCTAGACAAAATCGTGATTCATCGCTGAATACGACATCGTGCCATTCTGCCTTCCAATGCTGCCGTTCTCTGCACCAGTCCAACCTTTGGCGATAGTGTCTCGCTGTTAAAGGAAGCACTAATCTTGGACGGTACGAAAGAAGCCCAAAGGATTGAATGCGGCGATATAAGGTTCGCATACTAACGGGCCTACCTTCATCTCCAATCCATTGATCACCGATTTGACGCGTAGTAGCGAAACGGTGTCGAAGGGCTATTTGTCTTAAGCGCCGATCTTGACGTTCTGTGGTACGCCTTGGTTGACCAATTGGTTTTCTTCTTGCTCCTCTACCTTTTTCTGTCCATACCTGATACACACGTATTACAGTTGCTGCAGTGGAATCAATACGGCGGGCAATTTCGCGATAGGACATACCGACATCTCGATAAGCAACAACTCGACCCCGGTCAAAATCGCTCAAATGGTGATATTGTGGACGTCTTCGGACTCGAGGCATTTTATTTAAGCTTAACACACTCAACGGAAACACGAATACTAAAAACATCTGTACTAAACAGCTCATATAAATAGTTTTATCAAAAAAGAAAAAGTGAAATATTTTTTTTCACAATAAATATAAAAGGCACAAGGTTGAAATTGTTATCAATGTATGCTTTAAATATAGTCACTCTGTTGCTAAAATATGAATTCAAAAAAATCATTCCTTCTTGGTGTTCTAATGTCATTGAGTATATTATAAAGGCTATCAAGACATGACTTTTGGTTGTTACTAGAGGTTGAACAAATTATTGTGTCAAAAGTTTATAACAATATAAACTTTTAGTACACTTTTATTTTGAACTCAAAAATATCGTTAACCGTTACCTACACAGAAAAGTTATTCTATACTTTTTTGTGCTAAAACGTTCAAAGTTTAAAATACATTTTTTCTAAAACGAAAAAACTTTATTTAGATAGATTTTTTTTAAATGAATAAAACATACCTCAAAAAATAATCAAATACTCATGTTTTAATTTTCTTATAAAATATATATGATATACCCTGATGCTTCCTAAGAATTTTTCCGTTTTCAAAAGTATGGGCACCTTAAAACTTTTTGAGATATGATTTTTTTACCCGATAGTTGCATTGACGTGAGGCGCTCCCGCCATTGGTATAATGACCCGGATCGCGGTATGCGCTGCGAGTCCCGCTCTATAAACCAAGAGAACTTTATTTATACGTTGTTTAACCTGAAATTAAATCACTAATATGGTTTATTTAATATTAAAAAGGATTTCTACTTTTGCCCGTAAAAATTGTATAGCGATACGATAAGTGAAAAATGCTCTATATAGCATTTTTCACGGACCTTATCGCTCTATAAGTTGTTTTTAATGGATTGATGAAAATCACCTATATATCGGAAAATGAAATAAAAAAAAGGAGTGGGCGAGGGTAGAGGCGATGGTTGAACACTTCAGGAAATACAAAGATAATTATATAAAAAAAAACCTTGTCAACGACAGAATGTACCTTTGGAATTCCCTAATAATTAAAGCGAATATTCCCTGCAATACCGACAGAAATTGGTTATAAATACATGAGCCGCTTCTTTTAATAGTGGCCAAACTCCATTTCTCAATTTTTGGTTGTTGACTGTAATAACCTTTATAATTTTTTTTCATTCATAAAATCAATTTGTGGTTAAGTATATTTAAAATAATACGTGAGAAAACCTCAAATTATTATTTCAGTCAGCAATAAAAGATTGAGAAATGGAGTTACTTCACTTTTAAAATAAACGGCCGATATAACCATTTTATATTTCTGTTATATGTACATCATTCTTGAAAATGGCATTTAACAGAAACTAGTTGAAAATAAAATAATTTATTGGCAAAACAAACCAACTGAAGCCAATGAGAAATAAATTAATGATATATATTGATTATTTATAGATTTAAAGACAGTATAAATTCACTGAGATTTTGTTGTAATTCGCAAAAGGGCGACATTATAAAGTAATTTTTCACTGACCTTATCGGTATATAATTTTGATAGCTAAAAGTAGAAATCTTTCAGTGCCTTAATTGCAGATTAAACAATGAATAAATAAAGTTCTCTTAGTTTATTAAGCGAGACTCCCAGCGCGTACCGCGATCCGGGCCATTCATCATCATATTTCAAAAAGTTTAAAAGTGACCATACTTTTGAAAACGGAATAATTTTTAGGAAGGATCAGGGTATAACATATAATTTTGTAAGAAAATTAAAACATGAATATTTGTTTATTTTTTGAGATGTTTTATTTATTAAAAAAATCTATCTAAATAAAGTTTTTCGTTTTGGGAACTTTGAACATTTAAGCACAGAAAAGTACAGAAAAACTTTTTTATATAGGTAACGGTTTACGATATTTTTGAGTTCAAAATAAAACTATACTAAAAGTTTATATTGTTATAACTTTTGACACAATAATTTGTTTAGCCTCTAGTAGCAACCAAAAACCATGTCCTAGTGGCCTTTATAATATATGTGAAATTCGCTAAAATCCCTGATGTCCCCCTAAAAAGTGTGCACTTATTTATGGAATCGCCGAATTACAGAAAGACAGAAAGACAGACATTTTTAAAAAATGTCTTAATTAACTCAGGGGGCCTCTAAATGGATATATCCACTAAGAATTTTGATTTAAACATTTTTGCGAAAACAATACTTTACTTTTGTGTTGCATTTGGGGGAAAGTAAAAAAACAGATTATACAGTACGTATGTACTTTTTGTTTGTTTACTGTTCTTTAATTTAGGGATTTAGACGTAGAGCAAAGGTTTCTTTTGTACTGGTATGTAAGTATGTACGCATTTTAAAAGTTTTAATATGTTTTTTGTATAATAAATAGTTATTTAGGTAACTAGTGTGTGAATTAGGGCTTTTGCGCACGACTTGCACGATTTATGCGTAAATGAGAACAATAAGATATATTTATTTTGGGTATTTTAACCCCTTCAAGAGAAGGTTTTGATCCACCTTTGTTGCCGAAAATTTTACATGATGTTTGTTTCTTATTTTCCAATGAATTCTCCACATAATCTTCTATTACATTCGAGGATTTAGATCCGCTATGCTTTTTGATTGCCGTTATATCTGCTCCTTCAGAAGCATATATAACGGCAATCTGATTCATCAGCTAATCATAAGGCAGATGACCGACGGAAGCAATACCAGTATAATTTTCAAATTGTGGCAATTATAAATACTTGGCAATTAAAGATGGTATTTTACCAAACTGATTAATCCCCACTGGTTGTTTCGAACATTTTCCGTTATTATAAAAAACAAAAAATTGCTTATGCTTTGCATCATAATGGCATATTTTAATGGCATATTTTGAATATCTCTTAATGAATCATTAGTCCCCGCATTTTGAATGTCATCTGTCTGCAGGTCATATAACCCATAACGACGACAAACTCCCAAAATTTTAAATATTGCAATAATCTAAATAAATTATGAACTATAATAATCACATTCATTAACTTATTATTTGCTTACCTTCATCATTAAGAATAAATCATCTGGAGCATCTTCAATAAACTTATTAATTTCTTCTTGTGTAAATATTTTGGACTTATTTAGTTGAACTAATTTTGAAAATTTGCTGATATCGATATTATTATTTAGATTTAGTGCCGATTTGAGCATAGATTAATATGACCATAGTGTCGGTGGTTTTCTATTTGGCGGATAATTCAGAAAAATACCTTAGTAGTACATTTTCTGAATAATTATTTGTTTTAACCTCCACACCAATTTAAAAAATCTTTGTGTGTGTTTTTTCTGGGAGTACATTTTCAATGACGTTTCTTACAATTTCCGCTATTTCTGGAGGCGTACACGTAATTACCTTTTATTCGAAATCCATTTCTAATTCTCTCGTAACACTTCCTACAAAAACCAAAATCGAAATGACACACTTTTATGTTATACAAAGCCAACGCCGGGTCGCTAAAGTAAAGTTGTGACATTTGTTTTGTATTTTGCATGCCCGTTCAGTTAATGCTCCGGCCACCTGGCGTCATTGGCGCTTTAATTATAATAATAGAAGATAAATAAAATAAAGAATTATTTTGGTATTTATCCATTTTAGTTATTATTATAAACTTCATTAATATTTCTGATGATTTACATATTCTGCAACAATACTTTCGCTTTATATTTTGGATAGAATCGCTAACATGTTAGGCTCATGAGCTGTCAAAAATGACAGATAATAAAAACTGTTTGTAAATGAAACTCCCATTTAAAATGTATTGGTTTACTTTACGCTTATTAGTCGATGTTTAAATATTGCCTTTTTATTGGTGTCGTAGATAATAGTTATTTATGTAATAAGTGTGTAAAATTGAGCTTTATGGCATGAGTTCAGATGATGTTTCGTGACGAGCCGAAGGCGAGTCATGAAAGATCTGAACGAATGCCATAAAGCTTATTTTACACACGCATTACATACATAACTTTTTGCACGCCATACCGTAAACAAGTACAATATAGTATTTAAAAATAAGGTTTATTTTGACTTTAAATTTCAATGGGAATTATTTGTTATTATTAACAGATAAGTTTATAGTAAAATGGGAGCAATTTTGTATATTGACTCCTGAAGCTGTAAGTGCTGGCAACATAACATTTTGGCAATCGGAATTTGCTTCTGATATATTATTTGCAATATTCACATCTTCACGGTTTTGGCATTCCTTAATAGAACTACTATGTGCGATTATAGTGCTTTCTTTTGCCTTATTGGGTTCTATATATTCTATATTATCATTTGTAGTCAAATTTTCTATTCTGAGTTCTACATATTTACTTGAACTTGGACCTGCTACAGATGGATTTTTCATAATTGCGACCGCTGTTTTGATTTTATTATTAAGGGAATTATCAATGTAGCCTTCGGCTACAGTGGACTATTTCCATCCACCATGTTTCTTAATTTGTACTAAGTTAGCTCCAGTATTGGCCAATAATGTTGCGGATGAGCGTCGAAAACAATGACCCGTGAAAAGATGTGGATTTTCTAAATGTAAATATTTTGCAATAATAGAAGGAAAGCTTCCAAATGTGTTAATGCCAACTACTTGATTGGTGCATTGTCCGTTTGCAATTTTATAAAGAATTTTCTATCTGCCGCACTTTTATTGGTCCGCAATCTTGAATACTTTTGGTAAAAAGAGATATAATCTATATCAGATTCATTATCGTTGACAATAGTAAAGGATCTTGGATTGTGTGTTTTCGTATCAGGAATGCTAATAATTAACATATTGTCAATTTCTTTTATATTCTCTTTCTTGATATTGTACAATTCGTGTCTGCGGCATGCCCCAAAAATCCCAGATATTAATGCCACCTGAAATGCCCATTTCAATATATTGTTAAAATGGTTTAATTAAAAATAACCAACTTTAATCATAAGAAAACTGTCATCTGGGGCTTCCTTCAAAAATGCCAATATTTCGGATTTCGAGAGAGTTTTAGATTTATTTGCCTTAAATCCTACGTCATTCTGTTTGATGAAAGCTATTAATTTGCTACATTTTCCAAATTGCACATTATGTTTTGTAGCGAGGGTGCATTTTAACATTGACAATATGGACCAAATGCTAGAGGGCTTATATTTTCTGCAAAGATCGTCAAAATATGCTAATAAAGTATTCTCTGAATACCTTCTAATGGTTCTAGATTCACACCACTTGATAAATTCCTGATAACGTTTTTCATATATTACCCTTGATTTTTTCGGTAGTAGTTCTAAACTCGCTATCTCTGCTTCCTTTATTACATCTGGTGGTGTGCAGCTTTCCGCGTCGGATGTATCATGAACTTCCATGATGAACTACTATCGATGTACTCGTGTCGCGAAAATTTGATTCATTGTTCTGACAGCAGGTATTTCGATGACAGCGTATCATGAAATTCCTTTATGCATTCGATACCACTTTTATGGTTGGATACAAATAAACAATGTAACATTTGCTAAATGCCACCTTTTGACATTGATTAGAGTTTGTAAAGTGTCAACTTTTAAGATGAAAGTGCAAAAACATAGTTTTTATGTTTAAATATTTTTTTTTCGTGTTTGCACCTCATGTTTAGCTTTTTTTCTTTTTGCTATACGCGGTGCCCTTGCCATAAAATCATAATTAGCATTGATTTTTGTAAATAGACGTACCGGAAAACAAAAACAACAGATTTTTTTAGATCAATTGAGATAAAATTTGACAAATAACTTATATTTATTACGTGTGATTTACTTTAAAATAGTTTGTACACCTCTCTGAATACAATATAATAAGAGTGTGATATTTCCAATTTCATTACTAAATGTTCAAATGTATTCAATTATATATATTGCAAAGATTGAACATGCTTGAGTTTTTACAAATTATAAAAACCAAAAGGCTTAAAATATTTTTAACCGTTACTCGAAAAAAGTTGAATTTTAACTCATAATTACAGGAAAATTATCCGATATATTTAAAAATGTATTTGAGTGATTTTAAACATTATAGGAAATATTACTTCAGGTCTCTATAGTTTGTTATTACAATACTGCCGTGTTGTCATTTTACCAATAGTATGCGAAAAGATGAAACTCTTGTATAATTTATCCGAAAATAGTAGTTTGTTTATATATAGGGTGTCCCAGACCACCCGCATTTTGGAGAAAACGGCTAGTCTTAGATAGTTGGGATAAAATAAATTAGTACTAAAGCCATAATGACGAATCGAATAGTGATATTGTTTTTTCCCAAAAAGGTTGGCATCTGAGATTGCGCTTAAAAATGTTAGAAACTTGAGATTTTTAAATGGCATGATATGGCAAAAGTGGTGTTCGAAAAATAAGCAACTTTTGTAAAAAATATATTTTTGTAACTGGCGTTTATTTTGAGTGATTTTGGATTGAAGTTACCAAATATCAATATCTCATGGATACCTTATTTTAAAAGTAGATACTTTGGGCCACTCGTATTAGGACCAGAACAATTCAACAGTGTTTAGAAGTAAATGGAAGACAGTTTGAACCAGTGCTGTGAACTCTGAGTCGGAGTTAGAGTCAACTGTGAGGTCGGAATTTAAGTATTTTTGTGATGTGGAAATCGGAGCCGTGGAGTTGGAAATTTCGTATAATTCCGACTTTAATTTTTAATATAATTATTTAAATATAAATGTGCTAAACATATTTGGTTGTTTTTTCTAAAATTTTAACCCAAATAGAGTTTTTAATTACAATGGAGATTTATGTAATTTGCATATGAGATAAAACCAAAATTTTGATTTTTTTTTAAAACTATTAGATTGCTATTATGCGAATGTAGTAACTATTAAACATTAATTTGTATTGTAAAAATTGCATTATTAAGTAAAGCTTTAAAATGTTTACATGATTCAAAGTAGCAGTCGGTGTTGGCGTAGAATTATTGAAAAATAGAGGAGTCGGAGACGGAGTAGGAGTCGAATATTTCTTTAGCAACTCTGTGGCCTTGGTCAGAATGTATCTAAGACGTCTAAATGACATTTGAAACACAATCTTTTAATATAAGTTAGCCATGAAATATTGAAATTTAATAAACTTGATCAGATATTACTCAAAATCGATGCCAGTAACAACAATATGTTTCTCACAAAAGTTGTTAATTTTTAAAGACATTTTCACTGATGCCACTTTTGACCTATAGTACCAAAAATCTTGAGTTATTGACACTTTTAAGCAAACTCTTGGGGGTGCCAACCTTTTGCGAAAAAACAATATCACCATTCGATTCTTTAATACAGCTTTTGTTATAAATTTGTTTGTCCCAACTCTCTAGAACCAGCCGTCTTCTCAAAAAAGGCTGATACGGGTGTCTGGGACACCCTGAATAATACGTTAAATAATGTCAATATTTTGACTATTTTACTTAAATATGTTCATTTGTCTAAGTACTGTACTATCTTTAAATTGATTAAACATGATAACACGTGTTTCGATCGTCTGTAATCTCATCGTTACAAAAATTTAAAAATTTGGCTTAGATTGATAAAACAAATTATGAACATTGACGAAACTTATTCATAATTTGTAGATTTTCGTAACACTCAATTAATACAACTTATTAAGTAAATGGATCAAAATGCAGTAAATTTTTATCAAAGAAGAAGAATTTTATGTTAATTGAATAATCTTTTTTTTTAATTTCTTTTAACAAAGAATAACCCTTGATTTTATTTATTTATTCTATAGAAATCACTTTTATCAAAATCACAAACATTATTATTTTGCAAAATTACAAATTTAATTCAATATTTTAGAACACTAATTAGAATAATTAAATTTTATCAATAAACCTGGTTCTAAGTTTGAAAATTATAAAATGAATAAACTTTTAGCGAAATTACAGTTGCTTTAAGTTGACTAAATATATATGAATTTTTCGAAGTCCAAACAACTCGTTTCATATTTGAAAAAAAATCGCAATATATCTGCGAAATGTTTGGGACACACAAAATTATTTGCGTTCATCAAAGTCGAAGAAAAATAAATGTAGAAAATTATTTGTTTGTTTAAAAAAACGAAATAAAGTATTCAGATTATAAAAAAAACATTGTGTTTTGTTAAAAAAAACTTTTTCACAGATTGTGGAAAAATAATTAAACTTTGTTTTAAGGTTATTTTACAAAATGTGCTTTCATTATTTGTATAAATACTCATAACTCATAACATTAATTTTAATTTTTAATATTTTTTCAATAAGTATTTACACATATTTAACTTACTACTTACCAAAAGAATAGTATTAGGTGAAATTTTAAAAATAGATGCAATATAAAATGGCAAAGTAATTTCATTGAATCACTACATGGAATTACCCATTTATGTTCATATTATTTCAATTTGATTTTTATACACCAGCAATAAATTTGAAATAATATTAGTAATTATTATTATTAAAAATAATCAAAAAAGTGAAACAATGTCCGTATTTCGACAGAATGTATGGGGATCTCAGTTATTTGTAGATATGAGTCAGTTAAATTGGGTCAAAGTTCGTATTTTAGAGTCGATCAATAATCTGAAAAAAAATTATTTTCCAGAAATTATAAAAACCGGATGTTTTAAAATTTATTTTTTATTTTTTTTATTCAAAATTTATTGAGTCTAGACATTTATAACTTTGACATTATACATGTCTAGTAGCATATTTTATTTTAAGAACACTATAACATTTACTTGGCAACCAAACTTTTGTTTTTCTTATGGGTGCCATTTCGGATTTTCATATTTTTTTTAAATATATTTTTTCTGAACTCGGTGATGTATCACACTCATGATTTCTTATTTCGTCATTTCTATTATTCAACAAAATGACAGTATAAATGACTACTTTCAGAAGTCAAAATGAATTTTTAACTGTCAATCTTTTGTAATAATAATAATAAGTAACGATCATCACATAAAGTTAAAAAAAGTGTCTTGTTGAAATCAAGAGCAACGATAAAAGTGTATTATTCTTCACACAGGAAAGGACGAATTTCATTTAAAGTGCATCTATGTATGTATGAATTAGGTTATAGCGATACCCAATTCAGACAAATTTTGGTGAATAATTGTAAACCATTGTTGACTTTGTGTCTAATTTTTAAATATACCTTGCAAATATAACGTATACATTTTATGTCAAGAAATATGCATTTCTTAAATTTTGTATTACTCTCTATTCAATAATCTAGCTTTTTATAGTTATAAGTAACACGAACGCATAACTATCATCAGTACAGTAATGAATCAGCTCCTCAGGGGTGATATGTAAGCAAATTATGGGCACATTAAGGGCCCTAGGAGTTGTTCAACTGTTTTCAAGGCACTCTTTACAAAAAAACAAAAGATTGCAATTTTATACATCAAATGTACAATAAATTACATCACTAAATTTAGATAAAAATATTCTTTAAAAAAATATGATAATCCAAAATGGCGCCCATAAGAAAAACAAAAGTTGGTTATGGTCCCCAGGTAAATGTTATAGTTATCTTAAAATATAGTATGCTACTATAGTTCTCATTTAAAAGTGCCTCTATAATGTCAAAGTTCGAAATGTCTAGATTCACTAGTTTTTTTTTTAAACTAAATTTCAAAAAAATCCGTTTTTCGACAATATCCCGGAAACAAAAAAAGATAACGTTTTTACATAACTGTGGCTTTATTTCACCAATTACACTTCGTACCTCTTATTTAAAGCGTTCAACTGTTTGTTGCCTGTTCGTATACGTAGGCAATATTTGAGAAAACGGCTAGACCTGGGGAGATTGGACAAATAAATGTATTACAAAAACAAAATTAAAGAATCGAATAGTGAAACTGTTTTTTTCGTAAAAAGGTTGGCATCCCTGAGAGTTTGCTTAAAAATATCCATAGCTCAAGATTTTTAAATGGTATGATAGGTCAAAAGTGATATCATTGAACACATCTTTGAAAAATAAGTAACTTACACAGGAAACATATTTTTGTAACTGGCGTTTGTTTTGAGTAATTTTAGATTGAAGTTACCAAATATCTATCTCTATGGCTGCCTTATTTTAAAAGTAAATACTTAGGGCGACTGATATTGGGACTAGAACAGTTCAACAGTGTTTGTGAGTAAATAGAA
The DNA here is from genome assembly GCA_932526585.2 of Philonthus cognatus. Lineage (NCBI taxonomy): Eukaryota > Metazoa > Arthropoda > Insecta > Coleoptera > Staphylinidae > Philonthus > Philonthus cognatus. The sequence continues at coordinate 3,216,366 of CAKOBO020000020.1, read as the reverse complement.
ATAAGTTTGAACCAGTGCCGTGAACTCTGAGTCGGAGTGAGAGTCAAAACTGTGGAGTCAGAATTTAAGTATTTTTGTGATGAGGAAATAATAGTAGTGGAGTTGGAAATTTCGTATAATTCCGACTCCGATTTTCTATTTAAAAATTTAAATATAATTGTGCTATTTCGATTTTTTTTCTTTAAAATTTGACCCAACTAGAGTTTTTAATTGCAATGGAAATTTTTCTAATTTGCATATGAGACAATACCAAAATTTCTATTTTTTGTAAACTATTAGATTGCAATTATGCAGATAATGATTACTACAACCATTAAACATTTATTTGTATTGCATTATTAAGTAAAGTTTTAAAATGTTCACATGATTCAAAGCAGCAGTCGGAGTTGGCGTAGGATTTTTGAAAAAAGAGGAACCGGAGAAGGAGGTGGAGTTGAATATTTCTTTAGCGACTTCGCGAACTTGGTTAGAATGAATCTAAGAAGTCTAACTGATATTTGAAACTCAATCTTGTTATCGTTAGCCATGAATAATTTAAATTTAATAACTTAAATCAGATATTACTCAAAATCGATGCCAGTAACCATATTTTGTTTTTTACAAAAGTTGCTTATTTTTTAGTCCTTTTCAATGGTTCTACTTTTGACCTATCGTGTCATTTAAAAATCTGGAGTTATTGACAAACAAGTGCGAGAAATCAATTTTTCCGGGTGAACGCATTTTTGAAGTACGAACGACGAAGGAGCGAGTGCCTACAAATGCGTGAACTCAAGAAATTTGTTCGCGCACGAGGATTGTACAATATTTTTTGATACGAACAAGATCTTAATTTTTCATTTTGATAACTGTTGTCTTATGTAGCTCAATCTAAAATTATCCTCAGTGCAAACGGGTATTAACATTTCCCGATGTTAATTTTTAAACTTAAAAAGTATATGTGATTAGAAATATGCGAAATTGACGCGGAATTTAATTTTAAGAATTACCCACTTATCATACCTCTAATCATGTTGTCTCTTCTCAGGCACATTTCCCTACGTAGACACCTTATGGCAAATATTCTTTCAATCTGTTACAGTTGTCTTTCTATATCGTACTCGCTTACACCTGTAGCTCATTCACCGCAAACTCATTCAGCATGTAGTATACTTTAATTGTTATCTTCAATCAAACAACCCTTTTCGCAAACTCCTTCAAATACATTATTTTTTGTCATTTATTAAAATCCTCAACTTCCACGTTCCATAATCAAATGATAATTCAACTGAAATGCTGAACTCTTGGCGAAAGTGAAATCCCGGAAATGCGACTTTCGAGTTGTCAAAACGGTATTCTAAATCTCACTTTCGAGGCGGCCAGTTCAAAAATAAATTGAAAAACATGATTGATCGGATGATAATTGATAAAGAAAACTACATGTAGGTTGCAGTTTTTACTACTGCAACCTTCGAAGTAAACTCCGTTATATTTATATAAAAAAATATAATGATGTACATTTCCTTTAATAGATAGAATAAATCGAAGTGTGGAATCTTACTAACAAACTTCTTTTGTTTACGTCAATCTTATAATATGTGCATTATTTAATTGTGTGGGCAACATAAATGGGGTGCATTTAACATTCAACTATATTAAACACGGGATTAGCGCTATGTTGACTAGCACAGCTTCTTTTGTCTTGCATTTGACTATGATGGTGATGACGTCATTGACGCCATATTGTTAAAGTACGAAGTAATCACGTCAACATCTCCGCCGTTTTCACTAGTTTGACCCGCGTAAAACGCGTTTGTAAACATAAATCATTCTCAAATCGAATAAACAATTGTGCTTCTATCCGTAGCGAGTTTTTTATAGCGGAACAAATGTTAGCATCGTGAAAACTCTATCCAAACGAAACAGTTCGTTATTTGTGCAAAGAGCGTGTTTCTATGTAATTTAGTAGACTGTGCAAGTATTACTTATTGTTCATATTTGTGTTAGAGTGGAATTAACCCTATTAGACATTCAAATCATAATACCGCAATCTGTCATCATTTATCTGCTAAATTATCATAAAACAAAACTGACTATTAAAACTGACGCGTATTCGATAAATAAATATAATAAATGTTGTGTTATATATTATTGTTGTCGTAAACAAAGTATAGTATATAACTCGCATATATTGGCTATTAATCACTCGAACGACTTGCTCCACTCGCCTTCGACTCGTTCCGCAGACCCCGTTCTCGTGATTAATAGCTCTCCACCCTATCTCAGATCTAACAAGCGACTTCGTTGAGTAGTAGGAATTTTTGAAGAGGTGAAGTTAGGTAAGGTTATAGAAGTCGAGGTTATAAAGGTGGAAATGTTATTAAAAGTTGTCCTCCTTAGCAAAAATGCCGCGTAACTCAACAAAGTCGCTTGTTACCTCTGAGATGGACCACCGTGTATAGTACCACCTAACCCTGTAAAAATCATCAGAATTGGCTGTAAATAAAACAACAAAGTCGCTTGTTACCTCTTAGATGGACCTCCCTGCATAGTAACAGTCCAGTCGTCAGAAACAAAAATACCATTCAACCTCTAATTGTGTGCATGTCAAATACTAGAATCCTAATAAGATAAAAAAAGTTTACCACTTCTTCCCCTAAAAAATAAAAAACATCGATTTTCCACAAATCTGCTCATGGAAAAAAGGTTTCAAATAAAAAAAAAATAGCTGAGAGGATTTTGAACAAAATAGTTCCTTGCCAGTTTTTTTCTGTTATAAATGTTCTTCCAGAAATAACCATTTAAGTAGCCTTTCATTTGGAATTTCAGTAGCAAACACAAAATTACTTATATAAGCAGACGGATAACAAATCAACGGTAGAAATTCGATAACCTTTGATCGCAGTGTCCCACTGGAAGAAATAATAATGTATTTTAAGGGCAAAAAGTGCAGCTTTTTGAAGAATAATTATATTTTACCATAGATGAATTCACATTCAACTAATCTACTACTTATATAAACGCTGCGAGGTTATGGCGGTTTTAACGATTTTCCACATATTTTTGAAAAATCCATATGGAATATTAATTCTGACAATATAAACTTCAATGCCTGTACCATAAACATTCTATTTCGAGTTTCGGGAAAAAATATGAGAAGTTTTAGTTATCCCTGGAAAATGAGGAATGCTGTCATTCACCTTCTCTTTTTTTAAAAGCGTTTTCAATTACGTGAGATCTTTTTAAATATGAAAGTTTTTATTCCGCGTTTTCCAGCGATAATTCAAACTTCTCAAATTTTATTCCCGGAACTCGAAATCGAATGTTTATGGTATAGGTATTGAAGTTTAAACTCTCAGAAATTATTGTCCGTATGGATTTTTTAATGGGACTGATAAATTTCATAAATATGTAAAAAATCGTAAAAGACCGCTATAACCTCGATAACTATTAAAGTTATTGAATTTTTACCGCCCACTTGTATACTTTTTTGCTTAAATAAGTCATTTCGCGCGCGCAATTGAATTTCAAAATGACCGGTTACTTATATCGTTATTTATGAGAGAATGGATCATTTCACAAAAACGAACCATTTTTGTTCAAAATCCTCACAGCTAATATTATCTCAATGATGTTGGTCCGTCGGTCTGTCGGTTGGTCGGTCTGTGGCACAATTTCAGCGAAAAAAGCTCATGGGATTATAATCAAATTTTGTATTTGGGTTCTATTCCATAATATCTAGCCCAGTGAAAAATGAGTGAAGGCCGGAAACCGAAAGTGGATGTTTACTCTTAGCGGTTTCTTTGTATCTCGTAAATTATTAACATTGTCAAAAATTCTGTCAAATAAAAGTTATAGAGAATCAAAAAATGAGTATATGCTTTTTGTCGTAGATCTTTTAGTTTTCTTGAAAATGGTAAATGTGATTTTTTTAAACATCGTTTAAACCCTTTTTGAGCCAAAAGGGTGTTAATGGTACCAAATAAATTAGAGATATTATTGGTAGATTCTATTTTCAGAAATTTACGATTTTCAAGAGTGGGAAATCTGTGAGTGGGAGCTCATTAAACCAAATATTTTTATTTAACAAAAATCACTAATTCAAAATTTTACATTGAAACATGAATACGTCTATCTCCATAGACCTATGCAGGTTTTAATGTATAATTTTGAATCATCGATTTTTGGTAAAAAAAAATATATATTTTATTTATTGCTACCAAAAACATTATTATTTTTTCTACGGTGTGTATGCATTTTTTATTTTTTTTTAAGCGACAAAATTGAAAAAAACCTTTTACCAACTTTAATAAGTAATTAGAATAATGAACTCAATAATCCTATATTATTTTATTTTGCGGTCGGTACCTGTTTTGGCCACAGCAGATTCGATGTATTCTGTTTTTTACCCCCTACAGAGGTGGATTTCGGAGGCAGCCCGGAGGTAGGAGTGGTAAATTTTTTTGATATTATTATGAGTCCAGTACTTAACATGCACACAAATTTTCAGCTAATTTAGGCGATTTTTAGAGGTCAGATCTCTGGCGACTAGTGAAAACCGCATGTTTTTAAGTTGCCAGAAAAAATACGAACGAAAAAAAAAATCTATTACAATCAAGTGTAGTATCTTAAAATGTTGATACAATTGCTATTGACATAAGTTATTGTTAAGTAGCATGTTATTGTTTGTTTTTTTCCAAAATACAAAAAGCTATGCTTATTTAACATAAAAATACAACAATTTTAATGATAAGAGGTTATGGCGATCACGTGAGAATCTACGGGACTACATTGATTATAAGAGACTGAAAAAAGTCAATCGGAAAGAGATATACTGTCATAACTAGAACAGAGTCAAATTAAAGGGGAAAGGCAATTTGAGCACTTGCTTCAATAAAACAGTTAAATATTTTGTTATTAACATTGTAGATCTTATCATTATTTTCATTAACTCTTTCGCTACGGGGAGCGTATCCAAACGTTTTGTTTTTGTGTTCCATGTGCGAAGAGCGTATATTTTCAAAAGCCTATAAATCGTGAGCGGAGAGCGTACGAAGTTTGGTACCTATTCAATGTACAGTGTATAATTAAAAAAATCCTTGCGCAACTTTTGTTTCTTTTGTTTTTGCATTTTTGAAAAACACTGTTACAGGCAGATTGTAACAACCAGCTTTATAATATCTTGTATTTTTAGAGAGCCGCTACCATTTTTCGTGGGACACACGGTATATGCTGGTATGAGCCATTGTTACTTTGGCAGAATAGTGCATTCAGTTTACAATGTAAGTATGTATGAATAATAATACATGATTTTAAATGATATCTTAATGACTTTAGTGAGTATGTTCGTATTATTAATTTCTGTTAGTTGGAGTTGCTTTTTTAACTTTATTAGAATGGAAGGTTTTAGGATAATCCAAATTCGAAAGGGTCCTAATAAAGTAGGATTTATAGGGTTACCTCAACCTTTTTTTGATACTGATGCTGATGCATTGTGTTATCAAGCACTGTACGCGGGGCACGCATTTGAAAAGCAAAAAGGTTAATAAGTAACTTTTTAACGGATCAACATAAAAACATGCGGTTTTCTCTGGTAATCTTCCACTTCAACATGCTATCGAATACCAATGATATATACAGGGTGTTACATTAAAAAAAATAAGTGTGATATGCATCATGAAATTCAATCCCCGTGTATATTTAAAAATGTTGAAAATTAGTAGCTTAAATTTGTAGTTATTAATTTTATTTGTTACATTTTTTTCTAAACTTATCTCAAACTGAGATATGGAGCCGTTACATTACTTTTTGTACACTTTGTATATTGACTTTACAGGGTGTTTCAAATTCGATCTTCACCATGGGGATCTCACTTATAGATGATATATAGGTTCAAATTCAGAACTTTTGCAGAATATTATGATAATTAATGATACTTTGAAAAAATGTACATTAATAATTTTATGTTCGAGTAGTCTATGTAACTAAAAAAAATATATTTCAGTTATTTATTTAAGTTTTTGTTATTTGAGGCATTATTTACAAAAAGGAACCTTCTCCTACCACTTTTTTATTGTTAAGTAATTGATTTCTTTATAACATGTTTAGTTTTTTACTTGCAGTACATTATGGCGTAAACTAAAAATCATCTGCTATAGAATAGAAAATAATAAAAATCCAAATAAATCATTATTTATGTAGTATTATTAATTATCAATACAATTGCCGTTTAGTAATTCTGAAAAGCTGGACATCTTACGTATTTTTTATTCAGTAAACAAAAATACAGTATTGGCTAGTCAAATATATTTACAAACGTACCCAGAAAGAAGGCAAGCGCATTGAACAATTATTCTACAGATTAACGGAATGAGTTTACTTAAGCAGATCGCAATAACATTTTGGAAATGGAAATACTTTTTTCGTTATTTTATTTAAAGTATATTTACAAAATAAAATATTTTGGATAAATCAGAACCCATCAATCTCATGCCGTGAAGTGGCAGCTAATTTAAATTTGCCATCTGAGCAGGGAGATTTTAAAATAAATACCATATAAAATGTATTTAAGACAAACGCTTATGCCTAGTGATAATATAGGGTGTCTTACATTTCGTAATTGGTTGCTGCAAAAGTCGAATGATAATATTTTTTTAAATAATATTATTTGTAGAGATGAATGCAAATTTACAGTGGCGCATTTAATCGAAATAATGAACATTTTTGGGCAACGGAAAGTCCAAGACAAGTCCATCGTAGTTAACCACAGCATCATTTTGAGATAAATGTTAAGCCAGGTATTTATAAAGCAAATTTAATAGGGTCAATTATGTACGAAGGGACTCTAACCAGTGAAAGGTATTTACACCTCTGCTGATTGTTTGGATAATGATCATCTAATTCAACATCAAAAGTTCTGGTGGCAGCAAGATGTTACACCAACGCACAATGCCAAAAGTGTTCGCAACTATCTAAATGCAATCAATGTACCCAAATGAGTGGATTGGGAACGGCAGAATGGTAGCTTGGCCAGCTAGATCGCCCAATCTGAGCGTCATAGATTATTTGTTTATGGGGTTTTGCTAAAAAAGCAGTTTATCGTCATACTTATGACAACATTGCATAGCTCAGAAATGGAATTAATAATGCTTTTAATAATATTCCAGAAAAAGTCTTTATAGGGCAGTAAATAATGTAAAAAAGTGCTCAATTGTGTATTCATGTAAAAGGGTAATTTTGAATACAAATTTTAATTCCTAATTTTTAAAATATCATCATTGTTATTAGTATTGATTTCTATATTATTTGATTTGTAATGTTCCATAAAATTATTGTTCATTCGCACAAAAATTATTCGATACGGATTCCTTATTCTAAGATACATTTGAATATTTTTAACCCCGCCATACTGTATTTCTGTTTAATAAACAAATGACGTAACATATGTATCTTGCTTTTTTGAATTACTGAACGACTTGTTTTATTGATAAACAACAATAATGATTCAACAATTACTTTTTGTAAACCCTGTATAGTAGCTATACTGGGCGTACAAAAAGTAATGTAACGGCTAATTTTAAATAAAACTTATAGCTACTAATCGACATACCCTATATATTTCATTGGTATTATATGTATATCATGTTATATTCGAAAGCTACCAGTGAAAACCGCATGCTTTTCAGTCGATGCATTCAAAAGTCACATATTTATGAAAACATACTTTTTGATAAGAAATACAATTTTAATAACAAAACCTTTAACTTGTTAAAATGGTATAAAGAACACACAGCATATATCAGACTGCAAAATCCGGATAAATCTGCGGTAGATAACCACGCAATAGAAACAGGACATAAATTTACATTAGATAAAGTTCAATTAGTATAACATTCAGCACATAAAAAGTAATGTAACGGCTAATTACTACTAACTTATTATTACTAAAACAATCATCACATTTTCGATTAAATATGTTAGAAGCCATAGAAATGCACAAACGTGAAGATAAATTATTAAATTTTGATTTAAATCCTTTGGAAAACCCTTTGTTGAACCTTTTACAAGTTTCGAGAAAGTGTAATCCCATCAACAGTCTTGTTTTTTTCAGCCTTGCCACACCTTATGTAATTTAAATTAGGTTTTTTCCATCTTTGTCAGGTATATATATTTGCGCACCTAGTTGTAAGACCATTGGTTATTGATAATGAGTGCTTTGCACTCGAAATGTACATCTAACGAATAAAAATAAAAGTGAAGTAAGGAATAAAAGTGTTTTTTATTGTGATTAAATACTCCACATAACTCAATAAAACAATTATTGAAAAATATGACGATATTTAATTTATTTGCGGCTTTTGTAATGTTAACGCTAGAGCTACCGTGTTGAAATATCATCGGCGTTTTCCACATCCTTATACACTACCAAATCGTCAGATATTTATAGGTACACCATTACAAAAGTCGTAAATAAAATGAATATCTGTTTAAAATAATCATATACCAGTTAGATTAGCTTACAAGTCACAGCAAAAGAAATAATTAAGCTGCAATGCCTTCCAAACACAAATTCACTAGCTTTTTCGAATCAGACCTATGTTAAAATATTTTTTTTATTTAAAATGACCTAACTAATACACGCCTGAAGTTTGGCAGAGTCCTCCTCGGACACCCTGTATTCTATGTTTAAACTATACAGGTTTGGTCAAAAGTATGTAAACATCGTATTTCTGGCTAAACTATACATGTTATAAAAAATAGTTTTTCTTTAAATTTTTGTAGTCGTTTTAATCTACTCAAGCACGTTATTTGATTCCAACAGCTATTAAAACGACTAGAAAAATTTATATTAAGGCTATTTTTTCATAGCACGTATAGTTTATCCAGAAATCTGCTTAACCCTGTTATGGCCATTCCATAAAGAAGTGCACACTTTTTGGGGGTACATTTTAGCGAATTTCACATATAATATAAAATTTCGAATGCGAATTTCACATATAATATAAAGGCTATCAAGACATGGCTTTGAATTGTTATTAGAGGTTAAACAAATTATTGTGTCAAAACAATATAACTTTTATTTTAAACTCAAAAATATCATAAGCCGTTACCGATACAAAAAAGTTATTATATAATTGTTTGTGTTTAAATGTTTAAAATACATTGTTTTCTAATACGAATAAACTTTATTTAGAAATATTGTTTTTAATAAATTAAAAAAAATCACAAATACTCATGCAAAATAAATAATTTTCTTAAAAAATATATATGTTGTACCCTGATCTTACTTTAGAATTTTTCTTCTTTAAAAAGTATGGCCACTTAAAAACATTTTGAGATATGATTTAAGGTCAGTATATACAGGGTGGCACATTTAAATTTATCTACTGAAATATCTCGACAAATATGCTTCGTACAAAAAAGTTTTTCGAACAAAAGTTTAATGGTTTCGAGAGGGCCATCCGATCCTATAAAATTTTCTTCACCCTCACCCATTGGGGGGTGGGGGTGAAAGAAAAAGGAGGGCAACTTGGAAATATTAAATAGGAACCTCTATTTTTTTATTTCAGATTCGGATTCTATACCGAACATTTTGTAGGTTTATTCCGAAATAAAAAAAATGATTCGTCCACTGTGGAGGCTTCTACTTCGTTATACATCATTATTTACACAAATAAGACAATTAACTTTGTTTGTATAACTGAGGATTTTATTGTGACTATTGTTTCAACAACTTTAACTTGTCATTATCAAACATAAAGTAATTTAAAAAAAAACAATTCGTCAGGTATATATATGAAAAAATTACGGTTACAAAACAGCTTTAAAAATGGGGGTGTATATTAGGTCAAGCTGGTCGTTTATTACGGGAATTTCCGGATTAGCGCGTGCTCTGTGAATTTCCAGAGACTCCAGGAGGTCCATGTTACGACCCTTTTCGGCTAAATGTATTATTGACAGTACATCCTCGCCAAAAGTATGATTGTTTTCAATTATATGTCTAGCGAATGACGACTTATCAATCAAATTAAGCCGAAAAGAGCTGAGATGCTCCTTGAGTCTGATTTTAAAATTACAACCAGATTGACCAATATACACTCCTTTACAATCGCTACAAGTTAGTTTATATATCCCTGATCTGTGAGCACTGGGTATTTTTGTTTTCGGATTATAAATACTGTATCTAATTTTTGTAAAAGGTTTAATTAAAGGCTATTGAAATGTTATGTTTAGATAAAATGCTTTTAATTTGTAATGAGATGTCACCAAAGTAGGTAAGGGATCTGAATATTTGTTCTTTTTTAGATGTGTCTTTGCCACGAAAACATAAATTGTCCGCGTTCAATTCAATGATATACCGTGCTTTCCACTCTCTGAAACAGCATTTGAAAAAGAAATTGATATAATTAAAAGTAGAGCCATTTCAAATGGCTATACTTCAGCATTAATAGACTCATTGATTAATAAATATAGAATGAAAAAAAGTAACTAAGTATATATATGCAGGCAAGGACACATCTAAAAAAGAGCAAATATTACCTACTTTGGTGACATCTCATTACAAATTAAAAGCATTTTATCTAAACATAACATTTCAATAGCCTTTAATTAAACCTTTTACAAAAATTAGATACAGTATTTTTAATCCGAAAATAAAAATACCCAGTGCTCACAGATCAGGGATATATAAACTAACTTTTAGCGATTGTAAAGGAGTGCATATTGGTCAATCTGGTCGTAATTTTAAAATCAGACTCAAGGAGCATCTTAGCTTTATTCGGCTTAATTTGATTGACAAGTCGTCATTCGCTAGACATATGATTGAAAACAATCATACTTTTGGCGAGGATGTACTGTCAATAATACATTTAGCCGAAAAGGGTCGTAAGATGGACCTCCTGTAGTCTCTGGAAATTCACAGAGCACGCGCTAATCCGGAAATTCCCGTAATAAACGACCAGCTTGACCTAATATACATCCCCATTTTTAAAGCGGTTTTGTAACCGTAATTTTTTTGTATATATACCTGACGAATTGATTGTTTTAAATTACTTTATGTTTGATAATAACAAGTTAAAGTTGTCGAAACTATAGTCACAATAAAATCCTCAGTTATACAAACAAAGTTAATTGTCTTATTTGTGAAAATAATTCGTGATAGATGGCGCTATAGTCGCAAAATCAAAACGTTTCCCATAAACCTAAAAAGCGGCCTTTACGTGGATATGAAAAAGAGTATGTAAAGTTTACTTCCAGGGTCTTTTTAGCTCCTAACAAAAGATGGTAGAATCGCCAAAATTAAATTGTTTTCAAAATAGCTCATACGATTCGATTATTAGTAAAAAAATATATACAGTGTGTCTACGCTAAACCGTTCGTTAAAAGTTTATGGGGTTGCCGTTGCACTAAAAATTTGAAAAAAATCCTTGTCATACGGTTGAATCAGTTCCCTTCATGTGAAATATTTTGAACTTTGTATCACTTCCGGTTCCACCGGAAATAGCACCAAATTTGTTATTTTGAATGGAACACCCTATATACTAGTATTTTTTTTTATTCCTCGTTTAAATTGCAAAATATTTTATTGGAACAAATGTACAATTATCTCTTATAGTTTTCAAGCAAAAAAATATTTCCAAAATTCTGACCTCTAAAAGCCATCTTGAAATCTGTCTGTAACTTCTTTTAAGAGTAAGATAAAAATATGATTTATATCTCTACTTGTACCTAGAGGATGCCTCTATGAGTAAATTAATTGAATCAATTTTGACAATAAGTGTTCTTCAAATGTTCATATCAAAGTGCCCTCTTCAATATCTCGTAATTCATTTCTTTTTAAATGGAATGACCCATATTTTATCCCGTGGTACGAATTGGGGAAAGATTTCCTACAAAAAAAGTATTTACAACTGCACTCCTAAAGCAGATCGTTTTCGAATTATTTCGAAAATTCGTTTTTCGTCGCATTTATGCAGGGAATAATGCGCGCATAAGTCGCACCTGAATGTTAGTAGGCAAGTAGTAATGCTTTTGTTTTGTCGCATATGTAATGCGAAATGTCAAATAATAAAAATAACTTGTACAAAGTTTTACAGAAATCAACAAAATGAATAAATACACTCATCAACAAATTATCAATTTATTCTTTATACATGGCAACTGCGATAGAATTGTAACTTAAACATGTAGAGTATTTAATGAAACTTATTCACATTTGCTGCCGATGAATAAAACAAGATTTGGAAGATTGGAATAAAATTTTGTTCAATTGGCAGTTGTCATGTATAAAGAATAAATTGATAATTTGTTGATGAGTGTATTTATTTATTTTGTTGGTTTCTGCGAAACTTTGTACTAATTATTTTTTTATTTAACATTTTGAAATATAATCGCGATAAAACAAAAGCATACTACTGGCATACTAAATTCAATTCCGACTTATGCGCGCATTATACCCTGCATAAATGCGATGAAAAACGAATCTTCGAAATAATTCGGAAACTACTTGCTTTAGGAGTATAGTTGTAACACTTTTTTGTAGGAAATTTTCCCCCCAATCCTACGACGTAATAAAAATTGGGTCATTCCATTTATAAAAATTGAATTACTAGATATTGAACACGGCACTTAGATATTGACATTTTAAGAACAGTTATTGTAAAAATTGACAATTTCCAATTAGTTTACTCATAGAGGCATCCTCTAAGCACAAGTAGATATATAAATCATATTTTTATCTTGTTGTTAAGAGAAGTTACAGACAGATTTCAAGATGCCTTTTAAAGGTCAACATTTTAGAAATCTTTTTTTTTGCTGGAAAACTATAAGAGATAAGTGTACATATGTTCGAATAAAATATGTTGCAATTTAAAAGAGCATCCCAAAAATTTACTAATATATAGGGTATTCTATTTAAAATAACAAATTTGGTGCTACTTCCGGTGGAACCGGAAGTAATATAAAGTTGAAAATATTTCACACGAGGAGAACTGATTCAACCATATAACAAGGATTTTTTTCAAATTTTTTGTGCAACGGCAACCCCATAAACTTTTAACGTACGGTTTAGCGTAGACACCCTTTATATATTGTTTTAATGCTACCACAAATTCCCTTTTTTCTTCTACGGTGTGTATACTATTTTTATTTTTATAGGCTAACGAGAAATATTTTTATTTATGCGACAACGTTAAAAAAAACATTTTACCAGTAGCGGACAAATTAACGTCAATAAGTCATTAGAATAATACATTTTGTAGGACTACTATATTTTAATTTACGGTCGGTACCTGTGTTGACCACAGCAGATTTCTTTAGGTTTGCCGTGAACGCTTTTATTTTTGCGACTACAGCGCCATCTATTACGAATTAAAAAAAAATCGGATAAAGCCTACATCATTTTGAATCTACAATCCCAAGCTTCAATATAAGATAAGGGTTCCTATTTAAGATTTAAAAGTTGCTCCCCTTCCGCACCCCATGGGAAGTAGGGGTTAAAACAATTTGATAGAATCAGACGCCCCCCTCAAACCCATTAAACTTTTAAAAGTGCGATTCATTTCGCAATTTACAACAAGTTAGTCTTACAAAGACTATATCAAACACTCATTGGAACAACTACTTCCCGGGCTAATACCCTGACGGACATTGAATTATACAAGTGTTTGCTGTTACATACAGTAACCTACTGCAAATGTAACAATTTGGGTCAAATTATTCAGGCTATCTATAGACGCGTTTCGAGATTTATCTCTAGTCAGTATAGCTTTGCCATTCCCTCTAAACAATTTGACACCTTAGACTGGCGGTCAATTGTTACATTTGCAGTAGGTTACTGTATGTAATAGCAAACACTTGTTGTATAATTCAATGTCCGTTGAGGTATTAGCCCGGGAAGTAGTTGTTTCAGTGAGTGTTTGATAAAGTCTTTGTAAGACTATTTTGTTGTAGATTGCGAAAAGAATCGCACTTTTAATGTTTGAAGTATTTTGCAACCAAGAATTGGCAATTTCATTTATACTTATATATAATTGTTATTGAATTTTAATACATGTAAACAAACAAAAACAAACGCTTAAAGAATTCAATTCATAGGCATCTAGCTTTTTCTGTATTTTGGTATTTTAGCTATTATCATTGAATAAGTAGTATAAGAAGCGAAACTGTATGGATAATAACGTGCTCATGAAAACTATATACAACCACCCTTGCACGCCTTACACGTCTCAGTCAGCTGGAGACACCACTCAAATGAACGACGTATTATAGAACTAACTGTGCAGTTGTGCTCGTTATGCTCTCCTGATACTTGCTTCGAATGTAACGTGGCGCACAAAGATCGCTTGTTCATCGCGCTGCTTTTTATGTCCATTTTTTATGTCCCTTGATAGTGGCCGTATTCTTTGCAGTAATAAGAAAACGGCCACTTTTAGTTATACATATATTATCTTTTGCTTATCGCGGGCCTTAGTATTTTACATGCTAAAAATTATACCTTGTTTAATGTATTTTATCATATAACTTTGAAGCAAATTTTTATTGTTAGCATTGAATAAGTAGTATAAGAAGCGAAACTGTATGGATAATAACGTGCTCATGAAAACTATATACAACCACCCTTGCACGCCTTACACGTCTCAGTCAGCTGGAGACACCACTCAAATGAACGACGTATTATAGAACTAACTGTGCAGTTGTGCTCGTTATGCTCTCCTGATACTTGCTTCGAATGTAACGTGGCACACAAATATCGCTTGTTCATCGCGCTGCTTTTTATGTCCATTTTTTATGTCCCTTGATAGTGGCCGTATTCTTTGCAGTAATAAGAAAACGGCCCCTTTTAGTTATACATATATTATCTTTTGCTTATCGCGGGCCTTAGTATTTTACATGCTAAAAATTATACCTTGTGTTAATGTATTTTATCATATAACTTTGAAGCAAATTTTTATTGTTAGCATTGAATAAGTAGTATAAGAAGCGAAACTGTATGGATAATAACGTGCTCATGAAAACTATATACAACCACCCTTGCACGCCTTACACGTCTCAGTCAGCTGGAGACACCACTCAAATGAACGACGTATTATAGAACTAACTGTGCAGTTGTGCTCGTTATGCTCTCCTCATACTTGCTTCGAATGTAACGTGGCGCACAAAGATCGCTTGTTCATCGCGCTGCTTTTTATGTCCATTTTTTATGTCCCTTGATAGTGGCCGTATTCTTTGCAGTAATAAGAAAACGGCCCCTTTTAGTTATACATATATTATCTTTTGCTTATCGCGGGCCTTAGTATTTTACATGCTAAAAATTATACCTTGTGTTAATGTATTTTATCATATAACTTTGAAGCAAATTTTTATTGTTAGCATTGAATAAGTAGTATAAGAAGCGAAACTGTATGGATAATAACGTGCTCATGAAAACTATATACAACCACCCTTGCACGCCTTACACGTCTCAGTCAGCTGGAGACACCACTCAAATGAACGACGTATTATAGAACTAACTGTGCAGTTGTGCTCGTTATGCTCTCCTGATACTTGCTTCGAATGTAACGTGGCGCACAAAGATCGCTTGTTCATCGCGCTGCTTTTTATGTCCATTTTTTATGTCCCTTGATAGTGGCCGTATTCTTTGCAGTAATAAGAAAACGGCCACTTTTAGTTATACATATATTATCTTTTGCTTATCGCGGGCCTTAGTATTTTACATGCTAAAAATTATACCTTGTGTTAATGTATTTTATCATATAACTTTGAAGCAAATTTTTATTGTTAGCATTGAATAAGTAGTATAAGAAGCGAAACTGTATGGATAATAACGTGCTCATGAAAACTATATACAACCACCCTTGCACGCCTTACACGTCTCAGTCAGCTGGAGACACCACTCAAATGAACGACGTATTATAGAACTAACTGTGCAGTTGTGCTCGTTATGCTCTCCTGATACTTGCTTCGAATGTAACGTGGCGCACAAAGATCGCTTGTTCATCGCGCTGCTTTTTATGTCCATTTTTTATGTCCCTTGATAGTGGCCGTATTCTTTGCAGTAATAAGAAAACGGCCCCTTTTAGTTATACATATATTATCTTTTGCTTATCGCGGGCCTTAGTATTTTACATGCTAAAAATTATACCTTGTGTTAATGTATTTTATCATATAACTTTGAAGCAAATTTTTATTGTTAGCATTGAATAAGTAGTATAAGAAGCGAAACTGTATGGATAATAACGTGCTCATGAAAACTATATACAACCACCCTTGCACGCCTTACACGTCTCAGTCAGCTGGAGACACCACTCAAATGAACGACGTATTATAGAACTAACTGTGCAGTTGTGCTCGTTATGCTCTCCTGATACTTGCTTCGAATGTAACGTGGCGCACAAAGATCGCTTGTTCATCGCGCTGCTTTTTATGTCCATTTTTTATGTCCCTTGATAGTGGTCGTATTCTTTGCAGTAATAAGAAAACGGCCACTTTTAGTTATACATATATTATCTTTTGCTTATCGCGGGCCTTAGTATTTTACATGCTAAAAATTATACCTTGTGTTAATGTATTTTATCATATAACTTTGAAGCAAATTTTTATTGTTAGCATTGAATAAGTAGTATAAGAAGCGAAACTGTATGGATAATAACGTGCTCATGAAAACTATATACAACCACCCTTGCACGCCTTACACGTCTCAGTCAGCTGGAGACACCACTCAAATGAACGACGTATTATAGAACTAACTGTGCAGTTGTGCTCGTTATGCTCTCCTGATACTTGCTTCGAATGTAACGTGGCGCACAAAGATCGCTTGTTCATCGCGCTGCTTTTTATGTCCATTTTTTATGTCCCTTGATAGTGGCCGTATTCTTTGCAGTAATAAGAAAACGGCCCCTTTTAGTTATACATATATTATCTTTTGCTTATCGCGGGCCTTAGTATTTTACATGCTAAAAATTATACCTTGTGTTAATGTATTTTATCATATAACTTTGAAGCAAATTTTTATTGTTAGTAATGAATCAATTATTTTTCTACATGATGCGCTTAATTAGAATAATATAAACATGTTTTATTCCATTAAAAAAATATATTTAATAATTTGTTACCAGATAATAGAAATAGAACAATAACAAAAATCCAAAAAAATATCACAGAAATTGTTTGAAATGCCTTTGCTCGAAAACGGACAAACCTCTTATAATTAATTTAATTACAAATTCCACTCGTTCTTCAACAGTATACACGTTAAATTAATCATCTTACTAATCAATCTGAAATTCAAGGCACTTTCATTATTTGTGCACAGTTATTTATTTTATTTTTACATGGAATAAAACATATTTAAGTTATTCTAATTAAACGCATCGTGAAGAAAAAGAATGCATTTATTACTAACAATAAAAATTTGCTTCAAAATTATATGATAAAATACATTAACACAAGGTATCATTTTTAGTATGTAAAATCCTATGGCCCACGATAAAAACAATTTAACTTTAATGTATTATCAAATGTACCTGTCTTTATTTTCTTCAGATAAATTAAATAATTGTTTATCATAATTTAACTCGCAATTTGAATTGTCGGTAATAGTCTCCAGCATTCTTATTTGCATTGATTGTTGTAATGCCTGTCGAAAACCCTTAACCGTGGGGTTGCTATTATAGCCACCTCGATTCATTAGGACCGAAAACAAATTTTCAAGTGGGTCTTGCTGAAGACGATTAGTTAACAAAAATGTATGCCCACTGTTCTTAATGTCGTCGAATAATTGTAATATTCCTGTAATTGTATGTGCCAAGCCCTCAAAGCAATAAACATTCTTTCGTTCAGTCATAGTTTTAGAATAAACTTTAATTTTATTTAAATAAACCAATCCGTTTCTTAATGTCTCTAACACGACTTTATTTTCATCTGATAATCCATTCTTATATGGATTTTGATCATATAGCGTGCGGCTATTTAACGAATCAAAAAGATCATTAATAATTTTTAAAAAGCTTGCTGTATTGTTTCCGCTTGAAGACTTACCTGTATTTACAGCAGTTTCGATCGCTGTAGACATCCTCCTACTTAGTACTTGAACTGCAAGTTTTACAGACATTTTGTCAAAAGTTATTGAATATATGTGCCAGTTTGTAATATTTGTTAAACATGATGATAATTGAAATTATTTATTTATATTATAAACATGTACTATGTCATTTCACGACACACGCAAATCATCCACAAATATGTCTGTTGAAGCTAAATTATTTCTTATAGATTTAAATAGGTGTGGGGCGTCATAAAGGGCAAACATTTTATTTTCCTCATAGTTAAAAAAAGGATTTTGTTTTGAAATATTTAATAAATTATAAACACGTCTATTGTTAGAGCCCTGATCACATACAATTGATTTTACTGTAAGTCCAATGGACATACACTTTTTAATATTAAAAAGGACTAAATCTTTTAAAATATTTCCTGGAACTGGGCGTTCCGCAATATAATAAGAGATGGGCTGTTTCCATTTTTTAAATAGCCCCCTAATCATAAAAACGAATCCCTTTTTTCCAATAGCTTGACTTCTTCCTAGTTCCTACTATTATATCTTGAATTGGATTGTATTCTAAATATTTCGGACCATAGGGATTTACATGTCAAATTTGAAATGTGTTAATATTGGCTCCCCTAATTATTTGACACTACCGGTCTTATTACATTATTTTTAAAGCGTATTAAGCTGAATGACTTGGTAATTTATTCAATAATTTAAGAAAAGTATTTACCGAGAAAATTGCCAAAAAACTTTACAATTATTTTGAATTTAAACAAAGGTTTGCAATGAAATCATATTCACAGATATTCCATGTTTATAAGTGTCAGATAACTGTGATGTCAACCAAAAAATATCAAGTTGCTATGGAGTAGTTGAAATGCTATTTACACGGAAGTCTACTAATAATTGGTTACATTTTCTTATACAAACTAATAGTTTTTGTGGACATTGCTCAATTGTTTCAATGGTTACATATAATAAAAACAATACATTTTGCAAAAGTCAACATGTAGCTCATCATTGAAATCAGCGTAAAAAATGCTGTTCAATGATATGCATATCTCCCAGAGCTGGGCAGGATTCGAATCATTCAGGATTCGATTCCCGGATTCGAATTGTTTTAGACGATTCAAAAGAGGTATTCGATTACTTTAAAAGGATTCGTATTCGAATCCAAACGTAGATGATTCGAATCCTTATAAAGGGATTCGAATTCTTATAAAAGGATTCGAATCCTTATAAAAGGAATCGAATCCTTATAAAAGGAATCGAATCCTAAAATTCGAATCCTGATACATGGATTCAAATCCTCCTAAATAATTCGAATCATCGCTATTAAGGCTGGGATTCGAATTCGATTAATTCAAATAGTTAAATATTCCAATATGAATATTTAAATCACTAAATTATTCATATTTGAATATGAATATTAAAATTTTCGAATAATTCAAATATTTGTGAATGCATATTTGGTTACTTAACCATGAAAAATATCCAACGTTTATATATATATTTTTAACTTCACTTGAAATCAGTGTTTTATACGCGTGGCGCATGAAGTAAAATTTCGAGTTTAGAAAAGCCCCGTGAAAATTTGTCTCGGGTCGCTGCGCGACCCTCGACAAATTTTCTACGCGGGGCTTTTCTAAACTCGAAATTTTACTTCATGCTTAGTCTGGGAGTGGACAACACTCGTTCTTAGAAGTTTCAAATTGAAGAATTACTCTAGATTACTAAGTTTATTACAACTCAAAGGACCAACCATGGTCTTCGCAGAACGAAGGACTACAGGGAATCGAAGTTTTTTTACAAGAAAACAACGAATATCTGAAGGTTTACAGCATGGATAGGAAAGAAAACATCTAATTTTGAAAAAATATCGAAGTTGTGTTGGTTTTCAGTGCATTTTTAACTTCACTTTAAATCAGTGTTTTATACGCGTGGCGCATGAAGTAAAATTTCGAGTTTAAAAAAGCCCCGCGAAAATTTGTCTCGGGTCACCCCTCGACAAATTTTCTACGCGGGGCTTTTCTAAACTCGAAATTTTACTTCATGCTTAGTCTGAGAGTGGACAACACTCGTTTGAATTTTAAATTTAACTCTTTTAAAAAATCGACGTATGTAATATAATAAATCATTCATTGAAATCATAGAAAAAGATGCAAAATTTTACCTAAAATTAACTTTTAGAGTTAGCTTTATAATTTGTTCGGCTCTTAATGGGTGAATATTCTATTCCTAAAAAAAACCGTTTTTATTTAATATTAAAGTTGCATTTAATACAATAACAAACTTTCTGAATAAATCGACATAAATCTAGAAATATCAAAAATCTCGACATGTAGAAAATCTTGACGGTCCACTCCCAGACTAAGCATGAAGTAAAATTTCGAGTTTAGAAAAGCTCCGCGTAGAAAATTTGTCGAGGGTCGCGCAGCGACCCGAGACAAATTTTAACGGGGCTTTTCTAAACTCGAAATTTTACTTCATGCGCCACGTGTATAAAACACTGATTTAAAGTGAAGTTAAAAACGCACTGAAAACCAACACAACTTCGATATTTTTTCAAAATTGGATGTTTTCTTTCCTATCCATACTATAAACCTTCAGATATTCGTTGTTTTCTTATAAATAAACTTCGATTCCCTGTAGTCCTTCGGTCTCCGAAGACCATGATTGGTCCTTCGAGCTGTAGCCTTTGTAAATTGGTAATAAACTTAGTAATCTAGAGTAATCCTTTAATTTGAAACTTTTAAGAACGAGGGTTGTCCACTCCCAGACTAAGCATGAAGTAAAATTTCGAGTTTAGAAAAGCCCCGCGTAGAAAATTTGTCGCGGGTCGCGCAGCGACCCGAGACAAATTTTCACGGGGCTTTTCTAAACTCGAAATTTTACTTCATGCGTCAGGCGTATAAAACACAGATTCAAAATGAAGTTCAATAACACATATATCATCATTAATTAAAATCATTATATAATCAGATATTTAGTCGGTAAATGAACATGTTTGTTAATAGAAACTGATGGAATAAAATATTACTGGTTGCAAATAATAGATTCAAATTTATTTTTAAAGGATTTGTATCCGTGATTCAAAAATGAGGATTCGAATCATATTTTTTACTTACGAATCCTTTATTCGAGTATTCGTGATTCGAATCATATTAGGTGATTCGGATTCGTGATTCGAATCATGTTTTCGAGGATTCATCCCAGCTCTGATATCTCCATATGCGCCCATAACAAAAACAAAAGTCGTGTTTGGAAAAACAATAACGAATCGTTTGCAGATTTAATTTGTTTATGAAGTAAGTTCATAAATCGGGCTATAAGAATGTTTTTAGAAATTTTGGAAAAAATTACAAATGACAGATATGATCCATTTTGAAATATTGAAAATTTCTTTTTTTTCAAATTACATCGAAACAATTAAAGATGTATGAAATGTGAAAGCAAATTATTAGTATGCACTAAAATACGCAAATTTGCCTCCATTTAACCGATTCTCTATCTCTTCAAATAAGCGAGATAGTGCAGCTCGAAAAACGGGCACCCTGTATATTTTGAAACAATACAACAGATAATTGTCAATACCCCTCCCCCCGTAAATTGCTCTCTGGATCCGTCACTGCGATCACCCATAGAGCAGCTCTAAAAACGGACACCTTAAGATTTTTTTTCGCGAATCCCTGTCATTAATTAAGCCTATTAATAAATATGTTTTGGGCACTACAAGCGGTAACCCCCCCCCCCCCCCGTTTTTTCTTACGACTATTTTGTCCCGCACACGCCGGTCCTGAATATTAAAAACTCACCATCTCCACAGTAGAAATTTCATTTTCGTTTATTGGTAATTTTCCATAGCACTTTCTTATTGGCAACTTCAATTTAAATACGTTTTCTTCTGAAGTTGAAGGAATTTCGCGAACATTTTTTCTCGCACCATTTTTCATGATATATTTTGAACCGAAATGTTTTTCGCATATAACACTCGTATGCAGTTTATTGTTTTTAGCTGTAATAAGTTTATATTACCGCTATTCTCAATTCATATTTTTTGTCTACTTTCATCTTTTTTTGGAAATTTAAAGAATGATATTTCTGGATTTTTGTGTCTGTTTATATGACAATTAATATAAACGCAATTATTACGTTTTACATTCATTTTGAAAACTATTAAAAGAATCGCCGGCCGTCTGCTTGTTCACGCACACTCATCAGCCAAAACCAATGATCTAACCCCCTCACTTTCCCGGGACGTCCGCACCTACTTGCTAACCGCTCCGCTCGAGGAGAGTATCAGGAGCTTAAAATATCTCGCCGGTCTTCAACTTCTACACAAACTAGATATCTGTAAGATTTTAAATAGTGTAGTTCAGTTGACCGCCTACTTGGTGTCGACGCCAAAGCTGGACAATTTTTGGGGTCACGTTTTTAATGCATTGCGTTTCCTATCTTATATATTATTTAATCAATGCTATTATAGACAAAGCAAAATATTAAGTGTTACATAATGTTTCAATCACAAGAAAAAATGCATTTTTTGAGATCCTCAGACATAGGGTGTCCAATTTAAGAAAATGCTAGTTTTGATAATATCTCAAAAATTAAGCCCTCTACATATTTTTCAAGTACATCACTGGATTCTACGTAAAATGTCATAAAACGTTCGTATTTAAAATTATATTTTATCTCCATAAATAACCGAGTCATAAGAGATAACAAAATCCGGTAGATCTTGAGAATCACCCTGTATCTTCTAAACCAATTTAGTTAGCGTAGATCTAATTGCGCCAATAAACTAAACACTAAAAAAAGAGAACAGGAAATATAACTTAGTTCTTTTGGTACCTTTTACCGTTTAGCCTATACCCTATAATATCAACGAAAAAAAAAAATAAATAAATAAACACCCTGTACAGATATTCTACCTTAACTGCCAGATATTTAGAATCTTCCGCTGCTTTTATAAAACGATTGATATTTTTCGCTTCGAGAAGCTTGAATTTTTTTGGTTTGTATCCATCGGATTTTCATTTTAATATAGCTTGTAATTGGCAATATTGTAAAGTATCAACGTTTTTATAAATTTTCAAACAAGAGCAAAGCATAGAATATTTTACCCATAATGTTGACGGTTTTTTTCCTTCGCTTTCTATACCGAAATTTTAGCCGCATTTTCGTTATTGCACCATGTCTGGAAAGTTTGGTATTTCTTGTCGTACGCTTCCCTGGATTTTTCTACCAACAATGTTTGAATGTTCCTCCAGCGGCTTCTCTTAACACGGAAGGAGTGCAACTTACGGGATCGTCCATAGTATCGTAGAAATATAACTGACAGATGTGACATGACAATGTATTTGTTCATGACAAAATAACGTGTTATCCGTGAAATAATGAAATAAAGTAAATACGTTATCTATGACGTTATACAAAGCTAATGGGTTAATTTTTAATGTATATTGTTTTGTGTATGCAAAATAGAAAAAATTGTATAAAATACACGTTTCATAAGGCATATTACCGCACTTGTTCATTAGAAAATTCGTCGCTACGCTGTTTTCCAAACTTGAACGCGTGCGTTAATAGATGCTCTTATGAAACTAGTATTTTAATATACTATTTATTATTTTATAAAAACATTCTTGTAGCAACTTTAAATTTAACTAATAAAATATCTAACGTTTAAAGTATTCAAAGCGATTCGGTTCTATTTTATACACTCGACTTTTGTTTATCTTATAGAAACATACAAGTTTATCCACATCATTGAAATGCGTTTGTTTAATTATTGTTGTTCAAGCTGCCATGGCAACCAAACAGTATAAAGTTGCTATGCAATAGTTAAAATGATTTTTTTAAAGAAAGACCATTATTTTTTAGTTTTCTTTTTATACACAAATAAATAATTTTTGTGGACATGGCGCGGTTGTTTCCATGGCAAAATACCATAAAAACAACACATTTTTAAGAGTCAACAAGTGGTTCACCATTAAAATCAGCGTGAAAAATGCTGTTCAGTGATATATACAGGGTGTCTACGCTAAACCGTTCCTTAAAAGTTTATAGGGTTGCCGTTGCACTAAAAATTTGAAAAAAATCCTTGTCATATGGTTGAATCAGTTCTCCTCATGTGAAATATTTTCAATTTTATATCACTTCCGGTTCCACCGGAACTAGCACCAAATTTGTTATTTTAAATAGAACACCCTGTATATTAGTAATATTTTTGATTTCTCGTTTAAATTGCAACATATTATATTCGCACATATGCACACTTATCTATTATAGTTTTCAAGCAAAAAAAAATATTTCGAAAATTCTGCCCTCTAAAAGGCATCTTGAAGTCTGTCTGTAACTTTTCTTAAGAATAAGATAAAAATATGATTTATATCTCTACTTGTATCTAGAAGATGCCTATATGAGTGTATGAATTGAAAACTGTCAATTTTGACAATAAGTGTTCTTAACATGTCAATATCGAAGTGCCCTCTTCAATATCTCGTAATTCATTTTTTTTTTTAATGGAATGACCCATTTTTTATCACGCGGTACTATTTGGGGGAAGATTTCCTACAAAAAAGTATTAACAACTATACTCCTAAAGCAAGTGGTGTTCGAATTATTTAGAATATTCGTTTTTCGTCGCGTTTATGTCGCAACTGAATTTTAGTAGGCAAGTAGTAATGCTTTTGTTTTGTGGCTTATGTAATGCGAAATGTCAAATAATAAAAACAATTAGTACAAAGTTATACAGAAATCAACAAAATGAATAAATACAGCCATCAACAAATTATCAATGTATTCTTTATACATGGCAACTGCGATAGAATTGGTACTCGAACATGTAGAATATTTAATAATACTTATTCACATTTGCCGCCGATGAATAAAACAAGATTTAGAAAATTTGAATCAAATTTTGTTCAATTGGCAGTTGCCTTGTATAAAGAATAAATTGATACTTTGTTGATTTGTCTAATTATTCATTTTGTTGATTTCTGTAAAACTTTGTACTAATTCTTTTTATTATTTGACATTTCGCAATACAATCGCGACAAAACAAAAGCATACTACTGGCCTACTAAGATTCAATTGCGACTTATGCGCGCATTATTCCGAATTTCGAAATAATTCGAAAACTACTTGCTTTAGGAGGATAGTTTTATAATACTTTTTTGTAGGAAATTTTCTCCCCAATCGTACCATGTGATGGTGGTCATTCCATTTAAAAAAATGAATTACTAGATATTAAAGAGGACACTTAGATATTGACATTTTAAGAACACTTATTGTAAAAATTGACTGTTTCCAAATAATTCACTCATAGAGGCATCCTCTAGGTACAAATAGAGATATAAAACACATTTTTATCTTCTTCTTAAGAAAAGTTACAGACACATTTAACGATGCCTTTTAGAGGTCAGAATTTTAGAAATATATTTTTTTCTTGAAAACTATAAGAGAGAAGTATACGTATGTTCGAATAAAATATGTTGCAATTCAAACGAGAAACCCAAAAAATTACTAATATATAGGGTGTTCTATTTAAAATAACAAACTTGGTGCTACTTCCGGTGGAACCGGAAGTGATATAATGTTGAAAATATTTCACATAAGGAGAGCTGAGAGCGTAGACACCCTGTATATCTTAATATGCTCATAAGAAAAACAAAAGTTGTGGCTGGAAAAACAAAACGAATCGCTTTACAGATTTATAAGTTATTCTATAGGTAAAATCATAAAAAGTTGTTCAAAGAATGTTTTTATAAATTTGGGGTAAAATCAAAAATAACGGAGATATAGGCAAATTTTGAATATCTAAAATTTCAGTTTATTTCAACTTATATAAAAAAATTACAAAATATTTAAAATGTGAAAGATTATTAGTAAGCTTTAAAATGCGCAACTTTGCTCCCATTAATCGACTTTCAATCTCTTAAAATATATAGCCGTTTATTTTGAAAGTGTACTAATTTTATTTCTCAATTTTCGGTTGTTAACTAGATTTATAATTTGAGGTTTTCAGTCATAAAAACAATTTGTAGTATATTCAAAATATTCAAAATATATTTTATTTAAAATAAATATACTTAACTAGAAATTGTTATTTATGTCAGAAAACCTTAAATTAGAAGATTCTTTCAGTTAATAGGTCATTTTTAAAATAAACGTCTCATATAACCATTTTTTTCTATTTTCATCATTCTTGAAAATAGCATCAAGCCGAAACTGGTTGAAAATAAAATAATTTATTAGTAAAACAAACCAAGTGAATTTAAATAATAATAAATTAGTTGAAATGTTTTACCAAGTGTTCAATGAAAAACAAGTTAATGATATATTGAGTAATTATAGATTTAAAGTCAATATAAGTTCATTAAGATTTTGTTGTAATCCGCAAACAAGCGGATTATTATAGAGTATATAATTTTTATGGCAAATAGTGGGGATGCTATATAAAATTAGATAAACTGTAATAGTGACTTCATTTCAGGCTAAACAATGAATAAATAACGTTTTCTTGGTTGGTAATGTCATTTTGAATTTGATGATTTCTGATAGTCAAAATTTGTTGTGATAACATTTCAACTAATCGATTGTTTTCATCAAAGAAAAATAACCAGTTCCTATTTTAATTTCAATTTAGAAAAAAAAAATGCAATTAATTTCTAGGATTTATACTTCTCGATATTTATTTTTTAATTTTCTTTAAACTAGTATCGACTGTAATGCCATTCTAAGTAAACTACAAGGTAAATATAAATTATAATTGAAAGCTTAAATATATAGGGTGGTTGATTTTTAGTGTCCAGCTAAAATATTAAAGAAACAAAAATAAAGGTTATTATAAAGCTTATAATTAGCAACGTGATCTCTAAGCTGGGCTATATATTTTTTTTATAGATAACCTATTTTACAGGAAAAGGCAACGTTTATATTTTTTAAATAGAATGCTTTGAATATTTTTAAGGATCAGATTCTTACTAAAATTCTCTGTACATTGATGTATTACAAGTACCATTTTACTCGAGGAATTATTTAAAAATGAAAAAAATGAAAACCTGTTGATAGCATAGTACATGAACGTTTTATGAATTGTTTATTTTTCTTAAATAACTAGTTACAATTACACCAATAAAAGCTGGTAACTGTCAAATGTGACAAATATGTGCTGATATGATTAAATTTGATGAGCAATTACAATAAATGAACTAATATCACATGATTACAATAATTCCGTTATTAGACATAATTTAAAAGCCAAGTAGTACTTGTAAATCATTGAATTTATCTAAGAATCTGATTCTCAAAACATATACAGGATATTCCATATGAAAAAATATTTGCTGTCATTTTTCCAAAAAATGTGTAGGCCATAGAAAAAATTAAGGTATTCAATCTTATAGACCATGTTGCATATGATAAGTTTTATATAAAAATGTTTCTGTTTCTTTAATATTTTAGCAGATATAAGCTGTACGTTAAAAAATTAGCCACCCTGTATAAATAACCATTATGAAATATCTAATATTTAAGCGTAACAAAATATTTTAAATTTGAATGTTAACATTATGTTGGAATAATTGACAAAGCGAAATAATTTCAGAGATTTTCTGAATAGAAATATTGATAATTAAAATTGGTAAGAATTGTTTGAAAAATTTAAAATAGAAAAAGGTGGGAACGTGTAACGGTATAAAATTGATCTAAGGTTTTTTAAATTTATTTTATAGGGTTTTGTTTTATGCAATTTTATTAGTATACGCTAATTTCATTCAATTGTTGAATTAATTGTGCATTAGATGAGCGCGCGTATTTTTTTTCTTTCACACCTAACCACGCATCTGTGACTTTCTGGTTTCGCTCAGATCGTCCTCAACGGACTGATTAGATTTTTAATTCTAATGGTGAACGTGAATCATATATTTTTTACGAATTTAAATAGAGCGAGTTTTGCTATTTAAAAATTATTTTTTATTAATTATTGTAGTAATTCCTTTCTTCACTGATTAGTTTTATTTACTAAATGTACATTTCGAACACTATGTGTTCATTCTCAATAGTAATACAATTGACAAATATGTATATTTTATTAATTGACAGTGTCCATCAAACAAAAATTTCAACTAGGGGATTATTTAGGGGGCTTTAATCGAAATTTAGTAGCTTATCTTTATTTTTAAACATATAAATTGCTTCTAACATGTCTAGTTTATAAAAAAATGATTCATTTAACAATTTAACATTATTTATATTAAATTTATGTCCGGTATTTAAGGTATAATGTGCTACTGAAGAATTTCGGGGTTAAATAATAATAATAATAATAATAATAATACTTACAGAGCAAACAGTATACTACAACTATGTGCCAATCACAATACTGGAGAATGATTCTTATAAACTGTACTATGACATAACAATACACACAGATAAAACTATCACATGCAATAGACCAGATATTACATTTCAAGAAAAATAAATAAAACTACGTATATAATTGACATTGCTATACCGACAGACAATAACACCACAAATAAATACGGTGGAAAAATCGAGAAATATACACCCCTAGTTATCGAAGTAGAAAGAATATGGAAACAAGAACGCTCGATTATACTTCAATTCATTATATCCACCACCGGAATCACACACAAACAATTCAAACCAAACCTACAAAAATTAAATATCGAACCGTTTCTTCACACCATCATTCAAAAAGCTATACTTCTAAAAACATGCACTATCACACGGAAATGTCTACGATAGGTAATTGTTCGAACCTCAAAGGTAATATACTGATGATCGCTTCCAGTATATTCCTCTATGACTTGACAACCCCAGATGTAACCAGCCATGATCTCGGATGCCAGTGTGATGTCCGGTATGGTCTGAGAGTAACCAACTCTCCTGAATGTCGTCGTGTTTCCAGTATTTATCAGAGAGAGTCCAGTTCTTGCTGCCATGTCGAGGATTCTCCGTCCACGGGGATCTGTTTTTCCCATCCCCCACTCTATTGTTTTTGCATTGACATCCCCCCTAGGATGATATATCACCTAATGTTTTGGATGAGGTCTTCCATCTCGTATAGCTTTTCTTGGAAGGCGGTAATTGGCTCGTTGGGTGTCAAGTAGCAGCTGACAAAGTGTATACCGTTACACTTCACCCATACGAATCCTCTACCTCTTCCATGGGTTTCTACGACATATGTTTTGGGAGTCAATATAAAGATGGCTGCAGTGCTGAGTAGGTCACTATACCAGTGGTCAGATTCTATATTCCTGTACTGTTCACTGATTAGCAGCATGTCGATGCCTAGTTCCAGGGAAAGTTTCCTCAGAAGGTTATCTGCTGTCTTGCTTCTGTGCAGGTTACATTGCATCAGTTTGCCTTTTATACATGTTTTCCCGTGCCCTTTTTAGAGCGTCTCTGAACACTTGGCATTTTCCTGATCCTGGTATATGATCGGTGTTTCCTTCGTCACATAGAAAACACTTAGGAGTGTTTTGCATTCTTTCCTCATGTGGTCTTGCTTACCACATTTAAGGCAGCGCTTTTCATTCCTTCTATCTGGCCCATTGCATTTCGCTTGTAGATGTCCGTATCCAAGGCATTTGTAGCATTGAGCCACTATTACTCTTTTTCGTATTCTGCTGCTTATCCATCCCACAGTTAGTGTGCCAAGTTCTAGTAGGGTTGCAGCCTGGGCTTCAGTTACTTGTATGTTAGCCATTTTTTGTTTCCATCTGTTGGGATTTGTTAGGCCCACCCTTATGTTAGATGCTTCCGGGCCTAAGCGTGAGATAAGTGCCTCGGTTACTTCCGTTCCTGTAGCCAGGGAATCAAAATCTCTAAGTTCTAAGGTAGTAACTTGTTCTAGATGTCTGACAGTCGCGAACCCGTCTGTTATATCTCTTAGTTTATCAATAAACAATTTATTGTTCTTTGTGTTCTCTCCAACTCGGAGGAGAATTCCGCCCAACTTTGTCTGTCTTAACTCCTATACTTCAACCCCTAGTTCTTTTGGATTCAGTCTTCCTCGGATGCTACCTAGTATGTCTGCGTAACTTTTTCCTTCGCCTGGCTTGACTATAATGGCATCCGTCTTTCTCCGTTTCTTGTAGTTTTCTGCATTTCTAGTTGTTGTTTTTTCCTTATCGTCTACTTCCCGTATTGGTGTTTCGTGGATTTGGGCCTGTCTGATCAAGGCTTTTCCTCTTCTTGCCTCTTTTTTCCTGGTGGTCTTGTCCATTATCCATTCGGCTACTACATCTTTGGGTGTCATCGATTCTGTGCAGTTTTCTTTCTTTTTCTTGTCTGTATTTTCGACAGGGCTCGACGCCACTCGCTTTTTGTTACTCCGGTCTGTAGCTCTTTCTATGGATGCGGCTCTTTTCTCACTGTCCACCTTCATCCAATTTTCTCTGCAGAAGGTAGTTACGTCTATGGCTTCTTCTAGTTCTTTCAATCCGTTTTTTACATCCATTAAAATGTTTTTTGTCTGGTTATGGCCGCTTTCATCCGTTTAATTATATCCTTGCATTTTTTAAGCTCTGCCTTTTCATCAGTCTTCATCTTTTCTATGTATGTCTGTTTAGGAGATACGAACTTATTTGCACTTGCTAGAACAGTTGTTTCTGCGGCCCGGGGTATGACTCACTTGTATCCCGGTCGGAAGTTTCAGACAAATACGTTTTTGGCGTGCTTGAGGCGTCATTTCTAATGAGCGATGTGGCATTTTTTGTAAGCGCTTTACTAGTTTGTGGTGGTGTGCGTGCTGTAGAGGAACGTCTTGAAAAGATTTCTTCCTCGCTCCTGTACTCGAGCTCTTGGCTGTGTGATTGGCCCTCCCCAGAATCCGTAGGGCCTGCACCGACCATCGGGGCTCGCACCCGATCGGAATCGGTGATGGGATTGAAACCCACCTGGGGTAAAATGTTCGTTTGTTTATCACACATTTTCGTTTTTACCCTTGTTGTTGTTTTTTCAGGTTTGTCTGGTAAAAACAAGGTGCTTGCCACAAATATGCTTGCCGTTTCGATAGTCATGTACTCGTTCGGGGTAATAAAATGGACGAGGGAAGAGTTGCGCTCCCTTGACATCGACACACGAAAACGGATGCATCTCTTTAGGAGTTTACATCCAAAGTCGTCCGTCCCACGGCTTTATCTCCCACGCTATCTGGGAGGCCGTGGCCTCTTAGCGCTTGAGTGCCTCCACGATAGAGTGGTCCTGGGTACGGCTTGTAAGGTCGTACAAAGTTCTGACCCCCTGCTCCGCATGGTGCGAGAGCACGAACAAACAGGGGCCGGGGCATTTATCTTAAAGGCAGCACAAAAGGCAGCTGAAGACCTCGGTTTAAACTTCGATAACGGTCAGGGAGAACTCGCTACGCTCAATCCTGACCAGTTAAGAGTCCAGCTGAAAACCGCTGAAGTCCAAAAGCTTCTTCAACGCCACATGGACAAGCCAATGCATTCCGTCTTCTTTAAGAACATAGAAGAACTTGGCTTGTCCAAGCTGCTAACGTTTGGATTCCTGCGAGCAGCTGGACTAAAGTCAGAAACTGAGGGCTTCATCATAGCTTGTCAAGACGGTGTACATAACACCCTGGTCTACCGTAGCCGCATTATGGGTGTAGATGTCCCGGATATACGCTGTAGGGCGTGTCACGGGAACCAAGAGACAATAATGCATCTGCTATCTTCATGCAGAGCATATGCGTCTTCGGCCTACATCCATAGACATAACGCGGCGCTACGAGTGCTATATTACCACCTCAGGCACTCGTACGGTATCGACGAAACACCAGTGCTGCCATTTGCCCCGGATGATATTGAGTCCGTAGTGGAGAATGAGAGGTGCCGAATATATTGGAACTTCTTATTCCCAACGCTCAGGCAAATACGAGCAAACAAGCCTGACGTAGTCCTCCTCGACCACCATCTAAAAACGATGTTTGTCATCGAATTCTCTGCACCAGCAGAGACAAACATCGTTTTAAAAGAGGAGGAGAAACGGACAAAATATCAGGATCTTTTGTACGACATAGCAGACTCTACCCAGGCCACACTGTTAAGTTGGTGGTATTAATCGTCGGTGCTCTAGGCGGCATCAATGGCTCAATGCTGAACAACCTTAAGGTCATACCAGCATGTCGCGACACCGCACACTTCCTTATCGGAGGGATGCAGAAGGCCGTGATACTGGGTTCACTACGTCTACTGAGATCACACACCGTTAGGCACCACTAGTTACCCCACTTCCAGGCTTGGAGGAGGTAACTAGGGGATATATTTGGCACCCTCTCCACATGAAATCAGAGGCATGTGGGTGTAGAGGGTGACCATTCAATTTAAAACAAAAATAATAATAATAATACTTTTATTTCCCAACAGATATTAAATTATCCTATTACAGGTAAAAATATACTAAAACTAAAAAATGATGATATATGGTATATGTGTTCTTTATATCTAATTAACAAATTTCGTCTTGTTTGTCCTACATAGATTTTATCACAATTGTTATAATTTATTGAATAGATACCGGATTTTTCCAAATCATTTACGATTTTGAAAGTGCTTTAAGCCCCCTAAATAATCCCCTCCTTGAAATTTTTGTTTGAGTGACACTGTCAATTAATAAAATAAACATATTTGTCAATTGTATTACCATTGAGAATGAACACATAGTGTTCGAAATGTACATTTAGTAAATAAAACTAATCAGTGAAGAAAGGAATTACTACAATAATTATTAGAAAACACTTCACGTTACTAAAAGAGGAATATCGATTTTTATATCGGATTTGAAGAAAAAATTAGATTCATAATTTCTGTGTTATTTGTTGGTGTGATACAAATACGCATATCACTTCGGTGGATTACTTGTGGCATCTTAGATGTTAATCGATTCCAACATTATCGACGTTTTGTCAAATCTTGGTTGAAATCTTTTATCAACACCCAATCCAAGTATTTTTTCAGATATGTTTCGTAATGCCCATCTTCATCAATTTTATTATAATTGATATTTTATTATTTTTGATTATTTCTTGCGGTAGGAAACAAAGGAAAAAAAGAAGGTTGGGCAAACTACTACTGATTATTACTAGGTTCTCTATTTTGGTTTTTCAAATTTTCAATTAATTTAGGAGTATGTATGTTTTCTATCCATCCAAATTGGATTGCTTACTTGGAAAATTAAAATTAGAAGGAAAAGATCGATGAGAGGTCGATTTTCTGGATCTTTTAGATTCCAATTGGAGGAAGAGGTTTTTCTTGTGGGTTGATGTCCTTCTTGGATTCGTGTGGTAAAAATCGTTTTAGAGATTGGAGGAATTCTTGAAGTAATTAGGGAGTGCATCAAACGCAGATAAGCTCAAATATAAATTGATTTGTTATGCGTGTGTCTAAAGTATAATTGAAACATTTTCTATTTATTATTAAATTTGGTAAATTTTAACCATTGGCGTTACAAATAATAATTTTTTTTTCTGCGTGCTTATAGAGTGGTAATTAAAAAAAACAGTAACTAAATTAATTCTCTAGGCGATTAAACCAAACTAAAATTGACATCCCTTAGCGCTATTTTTTTATTACAGTTATGCACATTCAAGAATTTGACAAAAAATATTCTAGTGAACTCTATAGTACAAATCTTAATTTCTTTTTTTTTGTTGATTTTGAAATTAATTAACTTTCTTATTTTTAATTTGGAGAAAATAAATTATATTATTATTTTTGGGAAAATAAGTATTTTCTTGAGTGGTATTGGCATTGTTGGTTAATTAATAATTTTCGTGATTTTCATTTGTTCTGTTGATAATCGTCGTAATAAAATCACGTAGCGCCCCCAAAAAAAAAAAAATCAGAACATCTTCATTGAGCAGGTTGGCCGGCGATTATTAAATGACATCGGACAGAACTGGTAAGTGCGACAACGTTGGCTTAAAGGGCCAAAAGAGCAATAGGGTTAAAAGGGCTTAACGAGTTAAATGGCCAAAAGGGCTTAAAGGGTGTAAGGGCCAAAAGGGCGTAGAGGGCCAAATGGTCAAAAGGGCTAAAGAGCAAATAGGTCAATTATAGGTCTTTATAATTAATAAAAATGGTAATAAAATTAGAAATTAATCGTATAGCTCCAGATAAGTTGACTTATGAATTAGCGATCCGGGGTGTAGTTGGCGAACTGGTGGTGTTAAAGCAGAGAGAGATTTTAAGTAGCTCGCGCAAATTGGGAAAAACTGGGGCTTTTAAGTATTCTAATATCCGTTCAGTTTTGCGGAAGATATCGCTGGAGTAGAAATAAAAATTCCAGAATTTTTCTAGTTCATCTAAACTAGCTCGTGTATTCGATAGGATTAATAGATGTAAAGCGCAGAATAAAGCAAAAATTGAACAAAAATCCAAGGTGTTCCTCGAAGTTGTGGCTTGTATAACCGATTTTAAATTTAAACTAAAAAGTAATAAGGCTGCCTCGACTGCAAATGATTCAATGTTTTTAAATGTATCGGTTATAAATGCCGAGGATTCGGAAATATCTACTTTGGATTCCTCTGACAGCGAGGACCCTCCAGTAGTTTCTAGTACTAAGCCGATCCTAGTAGCCGACAATGGAATCTAACATTTGATGGAGATCTGCATGGTATATCTATGTTAACAAAGAGAGTTAACACACACTTCTGCTTTAGATCTTTTTACAGGCAATGCATTAGTGTGGTACAAGGCGAATATGAATCGTTTCCATAGTTGGGGTGAGCTAGAAGTTGGACTTAGGGAGGAATTTCAACCTCATGATTACGACGATAAATTGTTTCATGAGATTAAATCTCAAACTCAAGGTTACAAGGGGTCTTTGGGTATTTACATCTCGGCCATACAAAGTTTATTTAATCGTTTAAGTCTCCTGTACCTGATACCGTACAACTTAGAATTATTTTGAGGAATTTATTGCCAAGCTTTCAAATGCCACTCAGTTTAGTCGAAATTATGTCTTTAAAACAACTGTTACATATAGGTAGACGCATAGAGATAAATCAAGTTAATGCTCGGAATATACAGCTAGTTCAAAGCGTACCGGTATCCTTGAACCTGATTTAGCTTACATTAATGCTTCTAGTTCAAAAACTAAACTTAACTCAGTCACGACCAATAACGACCCAAACAAAGTTTGTTGAAAATGTTGAAAGGCCGGACACAGCTAGAAATTGTCATTCTCCTCAATCTGTGTTTCGATGTTTTAAATGTGGTAAAGAAGGGTTTGAGGATTCAAATTTTCTGAAGTGTCAGTTAAACGGGCAGATAGCGCATTGAATCATGTGTCTAATTAGACAGTAAAATCGACTAAACATTGTTCTGTTAAGCCTATAATAGATTACATTTTGTCACATGCTAGCGGAGATCAGCGTCCATATGTTTCGGTAAAAATTCTTAGTTTGAAATTATTAGGGTTGTTGGACACGGAAGCAAGTCATACTATTCTAGGCGGATCCGTGTGGAGGAAAATTCATAAACTTTCTCTTAAGTTAAGTTCTAATAATTTTAAGGAAGTAAAAGTTGCCAATGGTGTTAGTTGTATTTGTCTAGGTGTTCTGAACGTTCCAATTAAATTGTTAAATTCGGTTATTTTTATTGATGTCTTAGTAGTACCTGAAGTAAGTCACTGTCTGATCTTAGGCCTTATCCCCGATCTGTCGCAAGATATTTGGAAATTTTCTGCAGTAGAATCTGTATGCCCTATGTACACACTGAGTTCTTTGACGGTGGAATAGCAAATAGTTATAGATACATTGGTCGAAGGTAATTTTTTTTCCAATAAAACAGAGATACCATCCAGTCTTTCCGCATATTCAACGCCCTATAGACAATGAATTAGATAATATGCTTGAAAACGGAATTGTGGAAAAGTCATCGTCGGTTTTGTGTGGATTTTAAAAGGTTAAATGCTGTTACCAAACGCGATACTTACCCCCTACCGTATATACAGAGAGTTTTATGTAACACCGAACACACTAAAATGTTCTCAATCTTAATTTTCCTATGTTCGATGTGTACTGGGAAGCACAAACGCATTGAGTGCGATGTGATTGGCTACGATTTCTAATTGTGATATAGTTAACCCAATTTACACCTTCCCTTCAAAAATAAATGTACTGTCAATTATCGCAAGCAAGTGATATTTACTGTTCTAGCACTTGAAGCAGATATAGACGAGGAATGGAGAGTTAAACATATCAATAATGTATACAAAGGAGGAAAAGATTATTCTGGAAAACTTATACCACGGAGAAAACAGTTCAAGAAATTCTCATGATTTATTTTCTGAAACATTTTCTGTTCAATCAGACTACCATTTATTTCAACCATTTCGAACCTTCTAGAACAGTTTGTTTGGATAAATTTAACAAGCGAGGAGTTAGAAGTCCGTCGATATTATCGGAAGAGATGAAATTAAACAATTTCTGTGATGTCGAAAAGTGTCTAATAATATCCTTACTATTGCAAAATCATTTAATATTTAAAAATCCTTTGTACGTAGGAGTTCTACAAGAATTTAAGTTTAGGTCCTACAAATTCCATATTACTAGTTGCTGTATAGCAACATTAAGCTATAACATTTTTGTAAAATTGTATTTAATATGTTAAATTAAACAACGAAATGTTGCGAAAAATTGTGTTTACTGATGAAGCGTTTATATCTTCTTTAACTAGTATTTTACTGATTAGAAATATAACAAAAGTTGATAACTATTCCGTTGTACTAAAATATTCATAATACAACATATTGTGGTTGACATAATTGACAAATTTAATTTATTTTTGACGTGAGGAGTGTACATTGCGTTGACTATATTAGCATAAGAAATCCTAGCCAATCACATCGTACTCAATGCTTTGATGCGTCCCAGTACACATCGAACATAGGAAAATTTACATTAAGTACATTTTAGTATGTTCGGTGTTACATAAAACTCTATGTATATCTGTTATCTTAGATAAATTAAGAAACGTAACTTATTTGTCTTCGTTGGACATTAAGTTGGCCTACTGACAAGTTCCTGTAGCTGAGTCATCCAGATATTATTTCAGTTTTAAAGTTCCAGGCAAAGGTTTGTTTCGATTTAAAAGGATGCCACTATTGCTCCATCAAATTGGCAGCGTTTGATAGATAATGTGTTAGGGCCAGAACTTGAACCTTACGTATTTGTATATTTGGACGACATAATTGTGGCAACACAGACGTTCTGATAACATTGCGAAATTTTACAAGAAGTTTTTGATAGGTTGAATCGGGCTAACTTGACGTTATCGAGAGAAAAGTGTCAATTTTGTCGGCAGGAACTTAAATATTTGAGTTATTTAGTAAATGAGAATGGTATACAGGTAAACTCAGATAAAGTAAAAGCTATCTTGAAATTACGGACTCCAAAGAATGTTAGTAGTGTTAGAAGTATTCTCGGTTTAGCGTCGTGGTATAGGAAGTTCATTCCAAATTTCGCTGATTTGGTTAAACCCTGGACAGCTTTCTTAAAAAAAATCCTCGAAATTTGCGTGGAGTGAAAAGTGTGCTGACTCTCGAAATAATAAAAGACTCGTTAGTGGTAGCACCGATTCTCAGATGTCCAATTGGATTGGAGCCGTATTGACTCAGACTGATCATGTGATATGTTATATCCGTAGGTCCTTAACTAATGCTGGACATAAGTATAGCACTACGGAGCGTGAGTGTTTGGCAGTGATATGGGCTGTCTAAAAGTTACGTTCATATTTAGAAGGGTCCGAATTTACCGTAATAACTAACCATTATTCTCTGAAATGGCTCAGTAGCTTAAAAGAACCTCATGGCAGACTGGCCAGATAGGCTTTGCGTATACAATATTCGTTTCTCATAATTTATAGGAAGGGAAAAGATCACGTGGCACCTGATACACTTTCAAGAAGTGTACCGGTAGTAGATGGTATCGAGGTAGAGCTTTCTGATAAGTGGCTCAATCGTATGATTGTACTGGTACAAGAAAACTCTTAGAAATTTCCACAATGGTGGGTTAAAGGTTCGCAACTATTCAAATATGTCAAATGTGATATTTTTGTTGATAGGTTGAAAAATTATGAGGTTTTGTGGTAAAGAGTTGTTCCCAAAAAAACACGTAAGGAAATACACCAGTGTCATGATTCTCCAAATGCAGGACACGCCGGGATCAAATATATCAGAAGTTGTGATATATGCCAAAGATGAAGCCAGAACAAAAGAAACCCTGAGGTTTAATGCTTTCACAACCAGTTGTTAACAAGCCATGGAAAAAGATCAGTGTCGATCTGGTAGGACCGCTTCCTAAAAGTTCTTCCGGCAATCATTTTATTTGGGTAGTTGCCGATTATTTTAATAAATTTTCGTTGTTTTTCTCTTTACGACAGGCTACATCCTCAATTGTTGTTAGGAAACTCGAGGATGAAGATTTATTAGTTTATGGCGTCCCTCGTATTTTATTAACCGATAAAGGTAATAAGTTTACTAGTGGGCTGTCTAAGTCTTTATGTTCAAAATAGAGCATACAATGTCGATATAATTCTCATTGAATTAATAACGATGCTATCCTCCTATGTAGGAGAGAATCATAGAAAGTGGGACAAATATTTAGCTATAGTTGGATCCGCTGTACTGCTACACATGAGGTAACAGGGTATTCACCGTACTTTATTAACTTCGGTAAACAAGTATTGGTTGGCAGTGATCACAAACTGGGCGTAAATGACCATATGTTATTTTATCGTTCTTTCTGAACTTTTTAAGAGTATCACTCATAAGCTGAAAGTATCTTATGTAATTAATAAGAAATCTTATGATCTGAGAAGGATGTCAGATACATTTAATGTTGGAGACGCCGTTCTTCGTAAGAATTATGTTTTATCCAACGCAGCTAACTATTTTACAGCTATGTTGTCTCCTAAATGAATAGAACCTTTTTGGATTAAAAAAATGCTCTCGACATGAACATATCTATTGGTAGATTCTTTATGCAAAAACAGGAGTTTGGTATGCAAAAGATTTTAAACCTTATGTGCACGATGATGAAATAAGTTGGTAATTTTAATAAGTTTTAGTATTTAAAAGTATTATGTTGTATTTGCTGGCTTGCAATTATGTAATACTCTTTATACTCGTAAAACTTGTAAGAAAGTTTTCCTCGGGGAAGTATAGGGAGAATTTGTAACGGTATAAAATTGATTCAAATTTTTTAATTTTATTTTATATGGTTTTGTTATATGCGATTTTATTAGTAAACGGTAATTTAATCCTATTTTTGAATTAATTGTGCATTGGATGAGCGCGAGTCTTTTTTTCGTTCACACTTGACCGCGCATCTGTAACCTGCGGGATTCGCTCAGATCATCCTCAACGGACTGATTAGATTTTAAATTCTAATGGTGAACGTGAATCATATCTTTTATACGAATTTAACTAGTACGAGTTTTGCTATTTAAACATCGATTTTTAGATCGGATTTAAAGTAAAAATTATTTTCATAATTTCTGCGTTATTTGTTGGTGTGATACAAATACGCATATCACTTCGGTGGATTACTTGTGGCACCTTAGATGTTAATCGATTCCAACATCATCGACGTTTTGTCAAATCTTGGTGGAAATCTTTTATCAACACCCAATCCATGTATTGTTACAGATATGTTTCGTAATGCTTATCTTTATCAATTTTTTATAATTGATATTTTATTATGTTCGATTATTTCTTGCTGTGGGAAAAAAAGAAAAAATGAAGGAGGGAGAAAGTACTACTTAGGTAATTTTATATAAAAGTGTGTCTGTGTGTGTGTGTGTGTGTGTGTGTGTGTGTGCGTCTTTTTTGTTGATGTTGAAATTAATTATTTTTTTTTAATTTAATAGCAATTTTAATTTCATAATATTTTATTCATTTTTAAATAGTTATGTTATTATAATTTGGGGAAAATAAACTATAATTATTATTATTTTTAGGAAAATATGTATATTCTTGAGTAATCTTTCCATTGGTGGTTAATTAATAATTTTTGTGATTTTCATTTGTTCTGTTGATAATAGTCGTAATAAAATCACGTGGCGCCAAAAAAAAAATGAAATCCGAACCACCCCATCTTGATTGAGCAGGTCGGCCGGCGATTATTAAATGACATCGTGCAGAACTGGTAAGTGCGTCAACATCACAAACTTACGTCAAGTTAGTGAAAGAATCGTTTATTTGTTTACATGGTAAGAATCATGACCATGTCGTCCATATGGTTTTTTATGCATTTGTGGTCATGTTTGTGATAAGAGTGTAAAATGTAGGTCTTAAGCTGAAAAAATTAAGAAATGTTTAAAGGGATGTTATGTATGCTGAATGCAATGTGTTGTCCAATGTGTTGTCCTCTGAAATTTTAAATTCGAGCATTTCAATGCATTACTTAACGCTTAGTTACCACGCATGTTTTTTGCATAGCTAAGTTAAAAAATGAAATGCGTTAAACAACAGGTAATAATTAGTAATTCATAAGTTGTTATAAAAAAGTGAATCAAAGTAAAAAATATTCACACGATATTTTAATATTACAATTATACTTAAATTCTAACAAAAGCAATTCTAGCTTAACGAATAATAAATAGCTACAATGTTGCTCTTATAAATGTTCGAAAACATCTCCTTATTGAACCAAACAATATCCCAGACGATCATTAAATTCTTGTTGCATGTCTCTTATCGACGCAATAGTGATATTTTGAGTGGCTTCAAGAATTTTTTTTTTTGAATGACTGGTTATAAATGGTTTGCTCAATATGGATTTAAAGAAAAAAACTATTTCAGGACAAATCAGGAGATCTTGGTAGCTATTTTATGTCTCTTTTGATGTTATTAATGCGACGAGGAAATATTTTATCTAAATATTCCCTACCCGCATTATGAGCAGGACATCCGTTGTGCTAATAACAGATATGGGCCATATCAATATTCTGTAAGCCTTGTACTGCTGGTAATACTTGGTTCTCAAGCAGTTCCAAATCCTTTGGCCATTTACTCCCGCCAATAAAAAATGGTCCTATAATAGTGTCCCCCAAAATACCTGTTATCATATTGAGAACCACAATTTCCCGCATGTCTGCTTCTTTACTTTGGGAATTTACAGAACCAGTTTCCTCAAAACAAATGTATAAAATGGTAGGCCGAACTGGTGTTAATTGTCAAATCGTATGCCAAAACAAACATATTATTTGCGATTTCATTCATAAAATGACCTCTATAAAACTATTTAACAATTTGATTTTTCTGGATATGTGTTACTATATTGCTTCACTTAAATTTATTAAACTTGAAGCTATCTAAGTCAAATTGACATGACACAAACAAACACAATACATTACTCATATTCAAAATATCAGGGGACAACGTGTATGTGTATATGAGGTATTTGATGTAAATGTTATAATTTTGGTTACCATATTTATGAAAAGATGTAACAAATTGAATTTGAATTTTAATATTGAGCAGACGGAGGGCGAATAGACGAATAGACAGAACATATCAAGGTTAATATGGTTGTAAGATGTATTGTTAGAGATGTTTGTAGTTTTAATAATGATGTTATGTAAATGAATGGAAAGGACATAAAAGTAGGGAATTAGTTATGGGTTTTCTTGGAGTTATGTAGCTTAGTGTTTAGTGTATATTTTAAATTAGTAATTGAAGTTACAAAATTTATGTAGTGTGTATTATAACTTTGACATTATTGAGGCACTTTTTAATAAGAAATCTAGTAACATATTTTATGTTAAGATAACTATAACATTTACTCGGGGACCATACCCAACTATTGTTTTTCTTATGGGCGCCATTTTGGATTTTCATGTTTTAAAAAATATATATTTTTCTGAATCCAGTGATGTACCACACTTATAATTTATTGTACATTTAATGTGTAAAATTGTAATATGTGTTTTATGAAATGAGTGCCTTGGAAACAGTTGAGTAACTTATTCATTTGACAAGTCCTAGGGCCCATAATTTGTTTACATGTCACCCTTGAAGACAGGCATACAGCTTATTCATTACTGTATTGATAGAAAACGGATTTATTTATAAACGAAATACTTATAATAATAATGCGTTAGTGTTATTCATAACTATAAAAAGCTAGATTTTTCAATAATAAATAACACAAAATTTAAGAAATTCATGTTTATTGACTTAAAATGTATACGTATAATTTGCAACGTATATCCAAAATTAGACACAAAGTCAAAAATGGTTTACAATTATTCACCAAAATTTGTCTGAAATGAGTATCGCTATAATCTAATTCTGATACATAAATACTCGTCAAATGAAATTCGTTTTTCCTGTGTAAAGAATAATAAACTGTTATCGTAACTCTTGATTTGAACACAACGCTGTTTTACTTTAAGGTATGTGTGATAATCGTTAGTAATTATTATTAAAAAAGATTGAGAGTTATAAATACATTTAGACCGCTAAAAATGAAAAACATACATCACTGGGTTCAGAAAAAAATACTCTTTTAAAACAATCCAAATTATAAATTATGATGTATAGTAGTATGATGGATTATGTTGGGGGGGGATAGTAAGATTGATTAAGGTATTTTTATATATAGGTGTTAAATTTAATTGTGTTTGATCATTCAAATATTGAAGGTGGGTATGTTAAAGTATGTGAATTTGTCTATTTCATACGTTTCATATAGACATGAGTTGTACAGGATTTTTATATTTTTATTATCGGTGTCTACCGAAGTAACATTAATCCTTCATATTGAGATGTTCTTTTAATCTGATTGATTTCAACTCGTACACATCGGGCATGTCAAGCTTGTCAGTTTTATCTTTGGGTTTTCAGATTTACTTGCGTTTTAAATATAGTTGTATTTTCTAAAGATGGTATAAATTTTACGAGACATGTGCGACGTTTACGTGATAGACCTGTAGTGTGGTGGTTCGTCAGAGGTACTGGTGTTATAGTTGAGGGTGTGGTTATTATTGGAGTTCAATCTGCTGTCCTAGATAATATTTTATTTAGCCAAAGGGTGATCGAGTATAATAGCTTCAATGTGATTTATGAAAATTTCGGCTAGTAAGCAACTGACAGATCAAATAGGCAAAAATTCAGTTCAGTAATGTATTTAATAATGTTATAAATATGTTTAATTTCGGCCATGTATGTTAAGTTTTCTCTGAGATATTTTTTTTAAATTTCTCATGTATCAGTTATAGGTAAAAAGATTAGTAACATCAAATGAAAGAATAGTATAAATGCCTGGCAGTTGTATACTGTTTAAATGATTAAATGGAGAAATGATACGACTTAGACCGAATGTTTAACAAACTGGCATTAAAATTTAACAAGAAAACCAAATTGTTAATAATTTATGGGGTGTTCCATTTA
This sequence comes from Philonthus cognatus, assembly GCA_932526585.2. Taxonomy (NCBI): domain Eukaryota; kingdom Metazoa; phylum Arthropoda; class Insecta; order Coleoptera; family Staphylinidae; genus Philonthus; species Philonthus cognatus. The sequence continues at coordinate 3,172,910 of CAKOBO020000020.1, read as the reverse complement.
AAATAACAAGGTTCTATGTATATACGAACATGATTTTATGTTACTAAGAAAATGATTTAATACAACTTGTATTTGAAGCAGCTTCCCGTCCTCGCTAAAACACCCTGTATATTCATATTTAGACTTTTCCATTTTGTCGTAGGTTTCAATTGCTGTATTTATATATTTATGCGTGATCTTCTACCAGATGAACATGATGAGGGTGCGTAAATTCCAACACTTAAATAACAGCCAGAGGTACCTGACATCGATAAACGCCGTCATTAATCTGATTTCGATATATGTGCTGTACTTTTTCTACAAGAAGTGCGCGGCCTGGTTGACGCAGATCGAAATGCACCGGACCAGCAGCCAGCACGAGGACAGTTTTTGTTTGAAGCTGTACGCTTTCCAGTTTGTGACCCACTACACGCCCGTCTTCTATCTGGCCTTCTTCAAAGGGAATTTCATCGGCTATCCCGGCGAATATTATCGCGTATTCGGCGCCCGGGGTAGAGAGGTGAGTTTTGTGTCTTAATTTTTTTGTAACTAGCCGTCCAATAAGTCGGACTTAATGCAGTCTTTGCAGTAGCGGGAAAATATTACCTGGTCTACTATCTCTGCAATAGTGTACATCAGTGGTTCCTAATGTAGCAATTTCAATTTTAATTGAAAAGTAATAGAATGGCTATAACTAAATGCATAAAGTATGAAAATCGACAAAATGCATTTTCTTTTACTATGATGTATAAATGAATATACGTAATCAGTATATGTTGAACTTCACTTAAAATCAGCATTTATATGGGTGGCGCGTGAAGTAAAATTTTTAGTTTGGTCATTGTTTTCTAAGCTCAAAATTTTAATAAATGTTGAAACACTCGTTAGAAAATTCGATTTAAATGCATTTAAAAAAATCAATTAATTATGAAATTATCTTCTCCTTCCGGATTGACCATAGAATTTACATATTTTAAAATTTGTTTATGAGTTGTTATAACAAGTTTTAAAATGTGTCTATTAAAAAACTTGAAATTATATATGTAACATTTGATCATTTTTTTTTTTTACAAAAACGACATTTTAAATATAATTATGATATTTTAATTAGCTCAAATATCGTTCTTGCAGTCGAATTTCGGCATGCTTTTTCGAGACTGTGTCTGGTTTTTTTATGAAGCCTTTTCCATCAGACTTTTTGCACAATTTAGCTGAAGCTTTTGTCACAGGCTTGACCGACCTTGTAGACTTGACTCCTGCCATTTCACACGCAAGCGGTTAAAAAGGCTTAAACTGCTTGTATATGAAATGGCAGGCGTACTTAAGTTGGTCCTTTTTCTCTTTAGGTGACAAACAATTGAATGTCTTCGTCAGGAATCGATTTCAATATTGGTGGCTCAGCTATATTCTTCTGTCATTTAATAAGATCTATGTAAGACGATGCATCAAAGTTTGCGGTAGAAAGTTTAAACAGTCGTAGTCCATTTTCGGGAATGCCGCAGGCTTTCAAAATGCAATGGGGTGCCAGTTCACGGATGTGTTGATCAGAGTCTATCAGCATTGCGAGCAATACATTTTCAGAGTGTGCGAAGTAACTGTTTTTTTGAATTACCGGATTTATTTTAGTTTTCAGTTTTGTACACAAATATCATGTTGCAGTGATGTATTTGAACAGGTACCGAGCTCTATCTTTATAGGAAGAGTGAGTTTTGATAGCAAACTAAGTGGGAGGATAATCAATCGAAACGTACAAATCTAAAATTCGATTAGCACGAGTTAGATATTTTGCCTGGCAAATTCTTTTCTAAATCCGTAGTAAATATGCCTATTGAAATCATTGTGGCTATTTTCTACAAATATTTTTGTCACCTTCAACAGGAAACTCGGGTAACTCTGTTAAAATAGGTCGAAACCAAACAACGCGCGTTTTTTTCACAGTTTTCTAGATCTTTGCGATTGCCTCTGAACATGTCTGGAGTCCCATCTTCTATCAATATGTACAAACTAGTGTCTAAAGGGTAATACGTTTATGTGCAGTAGGCAAATAATCCACTGTAACGGTTTATCTAACCTTATTTCAAGCAAACGTATGACACCCCCGTATTTACCAACGTTCACCAACAAAGAGCAAAGATTCCATATACTGCCAGCAAATAAATATATTTGATGCGAAGAAGAAACTGGTAATTATTTGTTCTATGCATTTAGATGTGCCAAAATCTGGTACAAGATAACCGAAAAACTTCGACTCAGGTTCCATTATCAATGAAATATACTTCTAAAGAATGCTCTGCTATCTTTCCGTTCTTTAATGTACAAAGCCGGTATTTGTAGGACTTTGTTTTCTTCTGCAGCCAATTTTCTTGTTATTTTGCGATTTCGGCTATTTTTGATCAATAATTTGTGTCGACGCTTGTGAATATGGCTGAATACATAGCCACGGTCCGATTGACTACACTCAGAAAACGTCGACACATTATGCTTTACTGTGCTTTAATTTTGAGCCTTGGGGAACTCAATGTATTTTATTTTAGTTCCAATTTATTTTACAAAGAAATTTAACATAAAGAAAAAATGAGTTTGTCAATAGTTTGCAGAATATTTACAAAATATAAAAACGAATTAAAATTATTATCGACTTTCTGAAAAATTTAGTCTCATTGAGGCAAGTCTCCAAATATTCATTTAAACACCTACTTTCCGAGCTAACACCCCGCCAGATATTGAATTATACAATGATTATTTCCTGTTGGTTCATTTAGTTTGGTGACAGAACAATTTGACCTGATGTGGCATTTTGCTTATAAATTATGCATAGAACAGTAAATCTTTCGTGTAACTCAAATATTCATTATATAATTCAATATCTGTCGGGGTATTAGCTCGAGAAGTAGTTGTTTCGAGGAATATTTGGAGAATAGTCTCAATGAGACAATTTTTTGTCAGAAAGTCGATATTAATTTTAATTCGTTTTTATATTTCCTATTTATTTACTTCTCACGTTATTTAATAAAAATATCAAAAGATGCGTTTTTCTGCGGGTGTCAAAAAACTGAGTCTATCAACACCTATTTAGAATATTTATTGTTTATCTAAATTCGAAATAAACATTGTTTCAAAATGACAACTTAATTTAAATGTACTTACCTTGATTGCCTAATCTTTAACTATCTCTATTGACATCCAATTGTAATTACGTTGTTAAAAAATCTCTCAAAATCCAATACGTTTAATTAATAATTAAATAGTGAAATTGTTTTACGGATAAATTAGTTTTCGAGAAGTAAGTTCATTGTAGTGTAAAAGAGTGAGTTTACTGACTGTTAATCGTAAACGTGTTTCGGAAGCGATCACTATTTCTGCAATCGTACTATTTTGTCCGACTGGTGTAGGCGATCGGTGTTAGCAGGTTAGTGTTGTCGAGATAAAGGATAAAAAAAAAAATAAGAGAATATGATTTGAGAGAGCAATACGTCGCTGTTACTTCAATAGGTCGTATGTCAAAAAAATGGATTTTGAGTTACGACGGCCAAAGTGACCAAAATTATCGTTTCTATATACTAGCAAAACCTCTCAAGTCAAAAGCTAGAGAGAAATAGAATATAAAATAAAATGCGTACTTGCAATATTTCCTATAGCGCCATCTCTCTTCATTTGGTTCATGCAATTACTCGTATGTCAAGCGCTGGTTTGTTTACAAGTGTTTACCTCGTGTTTATGTGGGTTTTAATTAAGGTTTCAATATAACAAATTCATCGTTGTTATAGGTAAGTTGCAGTTTGTTTCAAATACTAATTTTGCGTGTAAAAAAGTACTAGAATATCTTCATTAATATAATAAAACTATGAATTAACAAATCTAACCTAAAAATACAAAATAAAAATTCCGCAAAGTTGACCTGCTCTTCACTTTTGCTTTCTAAACTATAATAAGTGCACATTTTGTTATTAACATAACATAATTTCTAAAAAACTTAGCTTCCTAGGGCTTCATACTAAATTTGATGTTGTTTAATATTATATCAATAGATGACATACGACAATTTGTACCTGTTTTTTTTTTCAGTTTATCTAGCAACGCCATGTTTTCTGGAAATGGGAGAGGCAGTCGTTTATTGCTACAAGCGATTAAGCAGCAAAATAGTAGCAATTTGACAGTGGAGACAGTAGAGATGGCACCTGAAAATACTTCTACGACTGCAGACATAGAAGAAAGCAATGAAATATTAGATTGGGAACAATTGGGAAGTGAGAGCATTGTTCCTGCTACCAATGACAATATTGTTCCTGTTACCAATGACAATACTTCTTAAAAAAAAATTAAAGTAGCTACTCCTGCCGAATCAAGAAACAAACACCAAGCATTAGATTTTGAAGAATCTTCAGCTGAAGAATTTTTTAAGGATAGTGGTTCTGAGTATGAACCACCAGGGAATCAAAGAGCGATTGAAAGTAACACATCAGATAATGAGAGCATACAAGATTTTTCAACATCTGCAACTGATGGTCGTCAAAGTGAAAAAAGAAGAAGTAAGGGACAAGCTAATCCAAAAATGTGGAAGAGAACTAAAAATGCGGATTTAAGAGAAAATATATATTTACTTCTTTCTGGAACTTGGCATCTTGGGATGCTAAAAAAGAATTTGTTAGAGGACAAGTTTTACCAACTGTTCCAAAATATAGAAGGGATTTTGCACAAACAAGTAAGAGAAAGTTACTTTCAGATATTTTTTAATAGTTAGTGACATAGAGGAGGAATTACTTCAAGAAACAAAAGTTAAGCCAAGGCTACACTTGGCATTGGCGAAAAGACGGTGCAAAATTGGGTTTGTACGCCGCAGGAACATGAAGAGGTTTTAAAAGAAGAAACTGCACATGTCAAAGCAATAGAAGATTTTTTTACTAGTTTATCTAGAGTAGAGTCCCACTATGCTAGGAAGTCAACATCAAAGTTATATTTGGAACCTGTATGGGACAGTTACAGGCATGTATACAGGGTATATCAAGAAAAATGTGAAGAAGAAAATAAAACAGCTGCTTCGTGGCAAACATTTTTTAAAGTTTTTAAAAAAACAACTTAGACATTTGGTGCCTAAAAAAAGACCAATGCAATACTTGCTCATTATTTAAAAATGGGTCAGAAACTGCAGAAAATTATCAATCACACATAAATAGAAAACAGCAAGCGCGCGATGAGAAGGAAGCAGATAAGAGTGATAAAAATATCTTATGTTACGCGGTGGATCTCCAAGCAGTATTGCTTGCACCAAGGTTAAATGCATCGGCCAATTACTACAAAACCAAATTGAAGGTCCATAATTGGACGTTCTTTAATATGGATATCAAGCAGGTAATTCTTTACGTGTGGAATGAGACAGATGGAGGTCTCGATAGTGACGTGTTTTCCTCCATAGCTACAAAATTTCTAAATAAAGAAATAATTGCGTACAACCCCTCAAAAATTGTTATTTGGAGCTATGGCTGCAGCTACCAAAACAGAAATGTGAAGTTGTCAAATGCCCTACTGGATTTATCAATAAAATACTCTATCACAATACAACAAAAATATCTGGAAGTAGGGCACACACAAATGGAGGTGGACTCGGTCCACAGTTGCATCGAAAGAAAACTGGGACGAAGGAGGGAAGTGTACCTGCCAAGCGACTATTTACACATAATATCAGGAGCAAGGCAGAGTCCATCGCCATACGAAGCTGTAGCATTGTCATTTTTTGACTTCAACCAATTTGAAGCTACTTATTATAGCAGCATACGGTCTGGGAAAAAATCTGGTGATCATGTCGTAACCGACCTTTGTGCGCTACAGTACACTTGACAAGGTGTGTTTCAATTCAAGCTAAAATTTTCTGATGAGTGGAAAGACCTGCCACATCGTCAAAAGCGGATGGTAACTGATCAAGTTAGGCCTCATTTATATAACGGGCCTCTGCCCATTGAGGGGTCAAAATATAACAATCTACAGGAATTAAAGGAACTAATTCCACGTGACTGCCGATTGTTCTATGAAATCTTAATTCACAACTAGTCTAGTTGTGAATTAACTTTTCATAGAACAAAAACTTTTTTTTGTAAATCTATGTTCTAAATCTAAGTTCTAAGTAAGTATTCAATAAAGAAAAATTAATGTACTATCTTATCTTGATTCTTTTTCCTACTCCTGTAGTTTTAGTATTATTGACAATAAGTCGTATGTCAATAATTACAACTAAATGATAGTATTAATATGTCGTATGTGAAAGTATCTCTGCCAGCTTATTAATATTAAATTTTTATAATAGTATGCTCGAAAACGTGTTTAAAGTTTTATTATTTGCCGATTTTAGTTTATTAAATGAAGTTACGGCATAAAAATTAAACAGTTTTTTTTTACTTTCTGAAAAACAAGTTTTTTTGACATACGACCTATTGAAGTAACAGCGACGAATATGAGCTGTGGTCGGAGAACAGCAGAAGAGAAAATAGTGCCCGATATTATAAACGATCAATTAATTATTAAATAACTTTTTATTGTCAATCAAATAGGAAATTTATAATGTATAATCCCTTATAATTATAAAAAAATATTTCCACTAAACAAGGAAAAGAATGCTTATTACAAATAATTACAGAATTTTACAATATTATAGAAAACAAACAAAAGTACCAGCGTAGAATTAAAACATGATGCCTGGGAAACAGTTGCTGATCATTATGATGCCACGGTTCAAACAGGTATTAGCTCTTTGTCGTAATAAAGGTTTTCATATGTTAGTATTAAAAAGAAAGCCAAAACACATAAAGCGAATGAAAACGTTGAAATTGATACAACTTGAGGAGGGCCATCAAAGAATCAAATGCTGTAAATTTCGTACAGAAAATACCTAATACATATGATAGTGATGCTCCATTTTAAAATATTCTTTATATGCAAGATACTTATTCTGAATCGATTCAAGAGGCCAGTATTACCAAATAAAGAGAAAATACAGATGATACACCTAAAATTGTACAAGTATTTGTTGTGTCAGGTTCACGAAAATAAAAGAAAATACTTTTAATATAATAACAAACGATTTATGATTTTCAACTATTTATTTAACTCACTACAGTTGTTTCGCTACTCTGTAGCTTCCTCATGTGAAGACATATAATACAATAATTGTTCAAACATTATATACAGATTTATTTATATTGTATACAGATTTCAGAACTGTAGGTGAAGGCGCTGTTTTTCTTCGGCTTGAGTAGGGGAGGGAGTTGGAGATTATTAGTGATGTGGAGGATTTTAAAGTAGTTGTCAAAGTGGTGATTTTCATCAATCAGGTGGTTTGCGTAGGATGAAGTGTCCTTTTCATAAATAAACGCTTTTTGTTGTTCATTTATTCTTTCACTGAATGCTCTTTCAATTTGGCATATATACCGGTTTTGAATAAAGCGTGGCCACCAGCTGTATCTCAGAAACTATGTATCGTAGCATGTTGGGGTAAAAAATTGCGCAGTGAAAATGGCCAAAAGAAATCACTGGAAATTAGTTTTAAGTCCCTACTTCCGCCGCTAAAGGGCATAATATCTGTTGATAAATACAAATACATATTTGTATCACAAAACTGCTAAATTGAGCTAGGTTAAAAATATACAAATCGTAATCTGCGCAGAATTAAAATCAATTTTAACTACTCACTTGCTTCTTTATCTCGCAAATATAAAGAAGGGGAGAGCGGGAAAGTGTGATCATTAAAGTAGTGTATTTTTTGTTAGGATTAACCGAAATTAATCAAGTTAGTCTCATTTGATTGGTAATTGAAAGCACTTTAAATCACCGTTTACTTTGGTTCTTAATAGAAATCGTCAGAGAGCGTTTTTTTGAACAACCGCCATATTTTATAGATGTTCTTAAAAATTTCAAATTATAAGCTATAATTCTCCTATGCTGGTTTGTTCCAGGAAGGAATACTAAGAGAAGTTTAGAAAACCTCATCCTGATATCTTTATCCTAACCAAAGATATGGTAAAATGTCTGGTAGATTTGCCCATTTTTAACAGCGCACCATACAAAATATATTTTCAAATCTAGTAGGACTTTAGACTTTTTTGTTTTATGTTCAAGAGGTCTAAAACAATAAATGAAATAACAGTGAATATTAACTACAATTAAAAACACTCATTATAATACTCCTTGGAACAATAACAAACAAAACACTAGAAAACAAATCGAATATAAAAATTAAATCTAGCTTTGCTGCCAGAAGATGCAATCTTTACCGCAAAGGGTAAAAACAACATTTTATTCAAAATGCCAAATTAAGCTGCATATGATAAAAAAATATAAATCTTATTCTACTCTCAATTTTGCTCGATTTCAACTACCTTCTCGGTTTCTTTTGCTTTAACATAAGATGCAGATGAAATAGTCTAATCATTAAAATGGTTGTAACTTTAGTTAGGTTTAACAGAATTTAATATACTTTAACTAAATTGATAAGTAATTGAATGCACTATTAAACACTGTATATTCTTATTTCATTTAATGTCTATAGTAGGAACCAGAGAGCGCTATTAGTAAAAATTACCCCATTCTGCACAATTTTATATATTTCCGGCTAGGATAAAGATATCAGAATGCTGTTTTTGGCAGTTTTCATACAATTTCTCATTTTAATTAAATATCGTAACTTACCTATACCTTCTAATTTAAAAACTTAAAGAAGATGGAGAATATACGGTGATTGTCTCAATGCACCCTCTGGCGCAAAATATTAAAATGGAAATAAATTAGAGTGAATTATGTTTTAACGTGCATTCAATTACCTATCAAATGAGCCCAAGTTTAAAAAATTCAGTAGATCCTAACAAAAGTTAGAGGCATTTAAATAATTAGACATTTTCGTTCTCCCTTGAATCTTATGTGGGACATGAATAACGAGAAGATTGTTAAAATTAGGTAAATTTTACCATAGATTAAAATTATCATATTTTTCACATCACTTAATTTAGTATTTATTTGATAAAAATTGTTTTAATCTTTTACTATAGAGATAGCGTCCTCTTGCGGCAAAGCTATGAACATAAAAATAATTCCCAGCTATTTCTCTTGGCCACCTTTACAGTGATTTTTTTCACCGCAACATGCTAAGTTGTATAGTTTCTGACCACCACGCTTAATCAAGCACCCGCTCAATCTTCACCTTCACCGTCACCTTCACCACATCTTCGGTCAATCTTCACCTTAAGAAGCTACAGTGTAGCGAAACAATTGTAGTGAGTTAAATAAATAATTGAAAATCATAAATATCATTTGCTATTATATTTTTTATTTTATTTAATATCTCTGTGCTATTACAAAAATGTTTACACATGTCAATAAAAAAGTACTATAGCTTAAGGTAAAAATAAATAAATATAAAACACTTAACTGATAATAAGGTACATCACATAAAATGTACAATAAAACTAGTACATTTACAAAGTCATATCATGGAAACCACTCTTGGGTGGAGTAGAATGCTTTGTTAACAAGGTAGGCTTTCAATTTGTTTTTTAAGTCCTTGCAAGACAATGCCTTCACAGATTGGGGGAGTTTATTATAAAGGTGCGGACCGTAGTAATTAATACCATTCATACGTTTTGATCAACGCAGAGATTTTACACGTATGTTCTTTTTATGTCTTGTGCTGTGAATATGGACTTCCGAGTGAGTACACAATGAAACACTTTTAACTTTGTTTGTATAACACGTTTTATTTAATGTGACTGCAGTTTCGACAAATTTAGCTTGTCATTATCAAACATGGAGTAACTTAAACTAGAGGTTTTACAGGTATATATACACAATTACAAGACAGCGGTAAAAATGGGGGTGTACATTAGGTCAACCTGGTCGTTAATTAAGGGAATTCCCGGATTAGCGCGGGCTTTGTGTATCTCTAGTGCTTCTAGCAATCCGGGAATTCCCTTAATTAACGACCAGGTTGACCTAATGTACACCCCCATTTTTACCGCTGTCTTGTAATTGTGTATATATACCTGTAAAACCTCTAGTTTAAGTTACTCCATGTTTGATAATGACAAGCTAAATTTGTCGAAACTGCAGTCACATTAAATAAAACGTGTTATACAAACAAAGTTAAAAGTGTTTCATTGTGTAATTAACATGTATAACGAAGTAGAAGCCTCCACAATACAGAATTCCGAGTGAGTGTTATATGTTGCGTCATTTAATATCACATATAAAATGCATTCGAGAATATAAATACAGGACACAGTTAAAATGTAGTGTTGTATGAATGCCTGCTTGCAGTCATCCCTGTAGCAAAGACATGATATTACGCGAATTGCACGTCGTTGTAAGAAAAATAAACGATCTGTGATACTGTTATATCCCTAAGACAATATACAATACGAAATATGTGCATGAAACAGCGCAAAGTAAGCTGATTTTATGACGATAAGAGGGAGTTGGGTTTGTAAGTGGCGTAGTAAAAATATAATGCTAGTTAATTTATCAGCAATATTTTCACCATGTGCTTTCCAATTTAACCTACTATCCAAAGTTGCACATAGAAATCCAGATGATGATATTTCTATATTAGGTTTGAGGGAAAATGTAACACATGTCTTTTCGGGATTTAGTGACAATCTATTCGATATAAACCAGTTTGATACGTTGTTATTGGTTGCTCTATTGTTAACCTTGGCAGTAGGTAAATCGTTGGAAACGTTGATGATTGATATATATATATATATATATATATACAATATGAATGATGCATATAATATGGTATTACTGGCAGACATCGGGAGGTCATTTATATAGATTAGGAATAGCAGAGGTCCAAGAATGAATCCCTGCGGTACACCACACCTCACTTCCGATTTCGATGAAAGCTTTCCGTTTATTAGAACTTGTTGCGTACTATTTCCAAAGTAGTTGCTTATCATTCAACAGCACTTTGGGCTTATCAAAGGGGGAAATTAAGGTGTTACTTTCTTGGAGACAATCACCCCGATTTCGAGAAATTTATATTGAATTATTGATCTTGTTCTCAAAATCGGATCACCCTCGATTACCTAGCAGCTCGTAGGCACATATACCACACAGTCACCTTTAAAGCAAAATAAAATATAGGATAACTGACCCTGTCCTCGTCAGGTCCTGGAACAGCGTTTTCCCGGAACAACTCACTGTGTCTATATATTTCTTAAGGTTATGAGAATTCAAATGGTTCGTTAAATAAAAGAGTATGATTTCAAAGACATTAACAATTGTGTTTATCGAAAATAAACAAGAATTAGCAAATGGACAATTACCGATATATATATACAAATAATAAAAACAAAAAACCTGTCACCTTACGCGACACGACTACTACGTTCGGTTCGACCACTTGTTTGTTTGATTTGAAACAAAAAAAACAAAAATAATTTTACGACAACACCTTTTCGGATAACCGCACGATTCAGAAGACTGATACTGATTGCTGCCCTTCCCCTGAACCATCAGTTTCGATAACCACCCTCTCCCTTCCCATGTTCATCGCTAGGCGGGATATGAGAGATGGAAGTGGTTAAGGCTCCTGCATCTGATTGGTCCAGCGGTTAAGGGTGACATGCGCAAGTCTATTGCGCTCGATCATTTTGCGCGCACTGGCGCAAGCGGATCATGCAACCGGCAACCCGAATTGCTAAGAATGCATTTTAATAAATATGCTTATAAATTAAACGAATGTTAGTTATGCGTTACTAATTATATCTTGATAAATTGTTGTTACTAACTATTGCAACTCTTAGATACGCTATATCGTCTATTACAAAGTTGGCGGGATTTCGTGCATAGTTTTATACTGGCGATGTTTCAATTTATCACTATATATACAAATTTTACAGTAAAGTGGTCAGCCGTTATTATTTACACTATGGTTGCGAATATGACTGGCGTGATTGACTTAGATAAATAAGTTAGTAATCAATCCGCAAAAAGAAATCAACAAAAAAAATTGCGCATGAATTGAATCGTCGGTATTTCCCTTTATGCAAATTCCAAGCAGCCGGGCAGTAAATACAGTCTCTCCCCTAATCCGGAGGGCGGTACTCGACGGTGAGCATTTCATGACCAAATCTGTCTTGCTATTGTTTTGATCACGAACTGCCGTAATGGTGAAAATTTCCCGGCTTAGGGCCGCTACTTGGAATTTTAAGTTTTACGACCCAAAAGAGATTTGTGCCGCGTAAGACCATAAAATCTAAAATCCTAAAGCCTAATCAACTAAAAATGAAATGATAATAAACTAATGCTATAATTACAAATAATATTTACAAAACCCGAACGATCAATGTATGTAGACGAACTTAGTTCATTCATTTCATAATAAATGATTATGAAAGTGAATTTAAAATGATTAATAAAAATTATGCGGGGTCCGTTGTTATCGTGAAATGAAATTAAACTATTTAAATCGCCAAAATAATTATTGTTGCGGCGTTTCCGGTAAAATGCCGGTAACAGGCTGAAATAATAAAAATATGGTTTCCGCAACAGAACATCATGGGGACACAGTCGAAGGCCTTAGTAAGGTCAAGGAAGGAAGTAACGCAGTACAAATTTGATTTGAATCCTTCCAAGATCTCATTCACGAAAGCGGAAACCACATTGGTTATCGCGCAATAGAAAGTGTTTGTCCAAAACTTGTACTATCTGATTAAATTGTATTTTTTCAACTACCTTAGAAACAATCGGCAATAGAGAAATTGGTCTGTAATTATTAACGTTTGTTTTGATTCCCTTTTTGTGTATCGGAATTATGCAACCTAATTTCAGGACACCCGGAAAAGTACTAGTTGGTATACATCTGTTATTCAGTGAAGTTAAAGGTGCAATGATAACATTTATCGTGTCTTTTAAAATTCCCGGTGTTATACTATATACATATCTAGCTTTAGAATATTTCATACCCTTTACTGCGTCTCTTCTGCCTCAATGCTTTGTTCATATCTTTTGATCTTTTAGTAATCAGCAGCCACATCGCTTTTGGCTTATTTTCACTATTTTAATTTTATAAAATTGGTTGTGGCAGTTTTCCTGGTATCTTTTAGAAGGTTTTTATAAAAGTATTTATATTGTTGAAAATGTCTTTTGAGGTTTGGAAAACGTTCACTACCTGTTTTTAAAAGCGGAAGAGTTTCGCGAGCTTTTTTAAATCATTGTTATACCAACATACAGAGAGTTTTATGTAACACCGAACATGCTAGAATGTAATCAATGTTAATTTTATTATGTTCGATGTGTACTGGGATGCATTAAAGCATTGAGTACTATGTGATTGGCTACGATTTCTAATGGTAATATAGTCATATCAAAAATAAATTTAATATGTCAATTATTATGTCAACCACAATATGATGTATTATAAATATTTTAGTTCAACGAAATGCGTATCAACTGTTGTTACATTTTCAATAAGTAAAATATTAGTTAAAGAAGGTAAGAAGATATAATCGCTTTGTCAGTAAACACAATTTTTCGCAACATTTCATTTTTTAATTTAACATATTAAATACAATTTTACAAAAAATGTATTGCTTAATTTTGTCATACAGCAACTAGGAATGTTAGAATTTGTAGGACTAAACTTAAATTCTTGTAGAACTCTTATGTACAGAGGTGGTTTTTTAAATAATAATTGATTTTGCACTCTTTGACATAACAGAAATTGTTTAATTTCATCTTTTCCAATAATATCGACGGACTTCTAACTCCTCGCTTGTGAAATTTATCAAAACAAACTGTTTCATAAGGTTCGAAATGGTCGAAATAAATGGTATTGGTCAATCAGAAAATTTTACAAAAAATAAATTCTGGAAATTTCTTGAACTGTTTTCTCCATGGTATAAGTTTAACAGAAAAATCTGTTCTTCTTTTGTATACATTATTGATATGTTCCACTCTTCGTTCTTCGTCTACGTCTGCTTTAAGGGCTTGAACAGAAAATATCACTTTCTTGCGATAACTGACAGATTTCATTTATTTTTAAAGGGAAGAGTGTTAATTGGGCTGACTATATTACAATTTGAAATTGTAGCCAATCACATCGCACTCAATGCTTTGATGCGTCCCAGTACACATCGAACATTGGAAAATTTATATTGAGTAGATTTTAGCATGTTCGGTGTTACATAAAACTCTCTGTATGTTTTGTTTCTGTTTTAACTTAATACTTTTTTCAGGGAAACATTCATGTATGTAATGTTGCATAGTTTCGATAAAATACGAGAATGTGTGTTCGACGTTTATGTTCATTTTTTGTGTAGGCGAAATCTGTATAATTTACAATGGTTCTGTTCTGACATGATTTCATTTCAATGTTAAGTTCAGCGTGGATCCCTTCATGGTCAGATAGAAAATAATCTAAAGCGTGCACTTTGATATTTGATCTTACAGGTTTGTGAAGACATTGTCCTTACAATTTCATTTTCTGGTTGGAAAATCTACTCTGCTATGCAATCCATATGATTCCAGCACATCGTAAAGCCACGTAGAATATTGATCACTGGACTTAAATTTTACATTAAAGTCGCCACCTATGACAATATGTTTGTTAATATTCAACTTATCTAATAAATGTTTCAGGATTTCCATAAAATTATTTAAATCCCCAGAGGGGGGGGGGGGGGGGGCGGTATAAAACTATAACATAATGATCTATCAACGGAAGAAAGGTTGCAACAGTTTTGGAACATTTTTCGTTTGACAGCTGTGTTAGTTGAGTTAGATGTTTATACGTTAAATTATTTTTTGACATTTGTATTATACCCCCATGTTGATATTCTCTGCGCGCAAAGAAAGATCTAAATGTGTAGTTATCGAAATGTATGAATTTAATTTCACTTTCGTTTAGCCAATGTTGAGAGAAACAAACAACATTAAACATTGAATTGTGTTCACTTAGAAATACTTCTGGCTCATTTACTTTGAATATTTGTGAATTAAATATTTAGTACTAGATTTTCTTTTATTTTATTTTTTACATTATGTGTTGTTTGTTTCTCTGCGGGCCCGCATAAAAATATATTTTTCTATTTTTAAACCTTTCGTCCAAGATTTATTAACTTTTCGTGTTCATAAAAGTTAGCCCCAATTTTATGACCGAAATTAGATGGAGTTAATTCTACCTTTTAACATGTAAAATCGGTATGTCTTATAAGACTATGTTAGTGATTTATAACATCATTGATTGAGCAAGTGGTTTTCACTCTTTTAATTAATAACCACGTCTTCTGGGGTTCAGCTTCGATAGAGAGTGATTTTTCGCCAGTTCCAATAATGACATTGTTCTTGCGCTTCCTACGTTGCCTTCTGGATTTAATTTCGATAAAAACATCATCGGCTTCCAAGTTGTTGGTTGGATTACGGCGTCCATCTTGTTTGTTTAGAATTTCTTCGGCGCTGGAGCTGACAGGTGTATGGTGGACTTTGCGCATCCTTGGCTTATCGCAACAGTGTTGCCGATAGTATTATCTTGGTTCATTATAAACGATTTATTAATTTCATTTACTTTTACTGTTTGGTTTGTGACCACATCATCTTTATTAATGTTAGTTTTAATGGTTATGATTTCTTGCCATATTTTAGAAATCTTCCTTTGAATGTCCGACTCGCCTGGTACACTTCTTTATACATTTTACATAGCGTTTTACCACTATTTGACATAAATTACACGTCGCTTCTTCGGAGACGCTTTTATGCGTTGCGGCCATCTAGAAACAGTGCAATGATAATGGATTTTCAAAAATGTAGTAGTGACTTAACAATCAAAGACAAAAAATACATCTAAGACCTACAATTCCATATCACAAAGTTCAGAAAGTTGACAAAAAATACTACAGATTGAGAAAATGTGAAATTAGATATTCTTAGAATAAAAAGTAAGAGTAAGTCGTGATATCTTAAAATCAGAAAAGAGGAAATTTCAGTTGTGAAACTCAGGAAAATGGTATGGAGGTGATTTTTGCTTAGAATAATATGCTGAGGTTTTGTTTATATTTAGTATTTATTTTGAGTTCGTAAGAACGTTTCTAAAAAGTATGTAACTTTAAATAAACAGAATAATAAACAGCTACTAAAATACATGTAATGATTCGAATATAGTGTAATGCACATATGGGCAACCCCCGGCCCGCTGTAAAATATGATCCGGCCCGCGAGACATTTTGAGAAAAACCCAATTAAAAAAATATTACATTAGGTACTTATACTCACGGGAGTGACAGTGAGGCGGCAAACATCAAATTCTTTGATGTTTGCCGCCTCACTCTTTGATAATCGCCGCCACTCGACATGCTCGATCAAATTCTTCGAGGTTTGCCGCCTCACGGGCGACACATCAAAAGATTTATTGCTTCTCAATTATTCTAAACTAGTTTATTCCAGATTATTCGTTTGCCTATATAAGCGGGTGGATGGCCCGAACGTTAGTTCAGTTCTATTTGAGCTACCGAGGTGATAACTTGGACAAGCGATATCCTAGCGAACTGCTCGAGCCGTCAACTTGCTTTGTGACTTTGTGTGCATCTTGAGTGGTTACTAACTATAGTTTGTTATTAAGTTTATTGAACGAAAAGTAAACAAAAATGATGTCTGGTGGAAAGAAACGAAAACTAGATACAGAGGGTCGCCATTTTCAAGAAAAATAGACTGAAGAATTCTTTTTTATCTTGCACAATGGTAAGCCTATTTGTTTGCTGTGTAATGAATCCATTTCAGTAATGAAAGAATTCAATATAAAGTCATTACTCAACTAAGCATGCTATGCTGCACTCACTGACAGGACAATTAAGAACAGACAAAATCCAGAAGCTTACCGCAAATTTGGAAAAACAGCAACAAATGTTTCATAAACAAAGAACACAACTTGATAATGTTGTGAAAGCTAGTTTTATAGTTAGCTCAAAATTGGCAAAGGCATTAAAACCATTTGCCGAAGGAAAATTTATCAAGGAGTGTATGTTAGAAGTTTGCGGTATTATGTGTCCTGAAAAGAAAAAAGAATTTGAAAAAATTAGTTTGTCAAGAAGAACTGTTGTTCGGCGTATAGAAATGATGGCTAATGATATAAAAACAACATTGACTGACCGTATGGCTGGTTTAGAATTAATTTCCATAGCATTAGACGAGAGCACCGATTTGTCTGACACAGCTCAACTGGCTATATTTATTCGAGGTGTTAATAAGGAGTTCACTGTTACTGAGGAATTGCTTGCTTTACAGCCGCTAAAAGAAACCACTACAGAAGAGGATATTTTTATTAAAGTTCAAAAAGTATTCACAAGTTTTGGCTTGCCATGGTCAAAATTAATTGGAGTATGCACTGATGGTACACCTTCTATGGTCGGCTTACGTAAAGGTTTCATCGGAATTTTGAATGAAAAAGCAACAGAATTAAATGTGCAAAAAGATGATTTGATAGTCCTTCATTGCATTATCCACCAACAGAGTGTTCTAAGTCCATTCGACCGTTCTAAGTCTATTCGACTTCAGAATGTTATGAATGTGGTAGTAAAAACCATCAACTTTATTCGTTCCCGAGAACTTAACCATCGTCAGTTCGAGGCGGTTTTGGATGAAATATCAGCTGAATATAACGACGTAACATATTATTGTGAAGTCAGATGGCTGAGCAAAGGAAAAATGTTGAAACGGTTTTACGAGCTCAGAAATGAGATAGCAGACTTTATGAAAATAAAAGATAAACCACTATCTGAATTAGGTGACCCAAAATGGATTTGTGACTTAGCATTTCTGGTCGATCTTACAGGCTATTTGAATGATTTAAATTTGAAACTTCAAAAATAAAGACAGTTAGTAAATGATTTGTACAGCCATTTAAAAGCGTTTCAGATCAAACTACGCTTGTGGGAGTCACAGATGCTGTCTGGTAACAGTTACCATTTCAACACGCTCTCTGCGTATGAAAATATTGCCTATGCTCAATATGCTGAACAACTCAAGTTACTGTCGAAACAATTTTCGAACAGATTTTGCGACTTCAAAAACATGAAAGACTGTTTCAGTTTATTTGCTACTCCTACAACATATATTGTACAAAATGCTCCAATACACTTACAAATGGAGTTGATCGAGATTCAAGAAAACTCACTCCTAAAATCTAAATTTGAAGACGTAGAGTTGTGCGATTTCTAAAAAAAATACCTAGAAGAAGACAATTTTCCGCAGCTTAGAAAATTCGCAAGAAGATTGATTTGTGCGTTTGGCAGTACATATAAATGCGAACAGTTCTTTTCATTGATGAAAGTTAATAAATCAACACATCGTACAAGACTGACTGACGATAATTTGGAAAATTCTTTACGTCTTTGTGTCAGTGAAATTAATCCAAATATCGATGGATTAGTTTCCCAAATTCAAGCTCAAGTGTCTCATTGATTTCGGTGTATTTAACTTTCGTAGTTTGTTATAATTGCAAATTTAACGATTTAATTATAATGTACCATTTTTTTATATTTCATTTTGTTATTTTAATAAATTGTACTATAATAATATTGTCGTATTATTTCATGTTTAATATCTATCGCAAAAAATATTATCACTACTTTAAAATTCACTATGTACTTTTAAACGCGGCCCGCGAACATATTTGCACGCTAAAGTTTGGCCCTCAACATGTCAAAGGTTGCCTATACCTGGTGTAATGGTACAAAGTTAACATTGCGAAATATGCTTCGATTAGCATATTTCGTTATATTCTCAGCTGTACAGGAAAGATCAAGAATAAAATATAGAGAATTTTTAAAAGTGTCCATATTTTAACAACACAAAAAACATTACATGGCGATCCTACCAGGATATTAAGTAAAGTTGGGATACGAAACAATGCGAGTGCGAGTAGATTTTAAGACCCGAATCAACAAGAGTGAATAATAAAAGAGTGAAAAATAAAAATTCAAATATCCGTATTTATTGTGATAAAAAATGGTTTTGAGGTGACCCTGAGTGGGCAACCCTGAATATCCACTCATGGTTGCCCACTTAGGATTACCTCGACACCATCTTTTTATCACTTTGAATTCGGGTATATGAATTTTTGATTCAGGTATTAAAATCTACTCATACTCGCATTGTTTCGTATCCCAATATTACTTCATATCCATAGCGACAACCCTGAGTGGTTCGCAGCGCGTAAAGAGAAAGAGAGAGAGAAAAGGGTTCTACGAAATAACATATAAACCATTGGTTTTGTGTCGTTTTGGATAATTAAAAGTAGAATTGAAATATCGAGAGATAATTATTCATTCCATCCAGAACAGCGAGACGCTGTAAACAGTACAGATGGGTTATAATCAATCCAAAGAAGAAAAAGAAGTGATAATCATGTTGGAAATAGTGGCGGTACAACTTCTTCCATACGAAGTTCAGTTTTACATAAATAATGTGCCTTGTATTTGCGGTTGTCATCCTGATCATTATTAGATTTTTCATCCGATGTCGGTTCAATCACAAATTGGAAAAAAATCATTAGATCAGGAGGAGCCGGGTTGTGATCGCCCTAAGTGTACAGAGTGGTGCATTTTAGAGCTGCCACATATGAAACACGTTTTTATTTAAAGAGATATTTAAAAACCGTTTTCGCGAGCCTGGTCACTTTTTTGTGTTTTGATCAAAGGCAACAAAAATTAATCTATCTTTAACCATTTCTGCTCTATAACCGAATGTTGATAAAATATCATTTTTATAAAGTTTTAAAAGTTTTAACCAAACTGTAAAAACTTTCTTTATTCAACTTTTTACGCCCATTAAAATGACGTACGTGTTTTATTTCAAGGACGTTTTGTTTTTGTTTTTCTGCACTGAATTTACTTTCTTCGTATGGGCGCATATGGAGATATGCAAATCATTGAACAGCATATTTGATGCCGATTTCAACGATGTGCCTCTTGTGTACCTTTGTGAAAAAATAATTTGTTATATACCACAAGCAAAGTAGCAGTTTATATCAATCAAGAGTGATTATTTATAAAACAAAATACGCCACATTCAAATTAGTCATGTTTTCAAACAAATTGCCTTTCATCAGTTTATAACATAATTGTTTACCGGTTGTCATGGCAACTCTGCCAATAACTTCTTTTGACAAAAGTATGCATGTGGCACATCACTGAAATTACGATTAAAAATTATGTTCAATGATATACATATCTGCGCCCTTAAGAAAAATGCGATTTTAAGACAAGAAAAGAAAAACGAATTCTCCTTGAAACAGGTACTTTACTTTAATGGGCGCAAAAGTTGCCATAACAAAGTTTTTACAGTTTGGTTATAACTTTAAAAACAAATGAGTTACAGTTACTTCAGAAAAAACGTTTTATCAACTTCGGGTTTTTAAGCGAAAACGGTTAGAGATAGATCAATTTTCTTTTCACTATTGATAAAAACACGAAAACTGTATTTTAATATCTCATCAAATTAAAAAGTATTCCATTTGTGGCACCTCCAAAATGCATAACGCGAAGATAACTGCCAAGTGTGATTTTTTTTCTTTCCGATGAGAGTTGTTGAACTTTTACAAGAACTACTAAAAAAAGTTAAGGTATTTACAACAAATAGAGTTAAAGATAATCAAGAAAGAAGAAAAAATTGTAAATTAACAATACGAGATTAGAGAGGATTTAGCTCATTTTTAAAGTAAGTTGGTTAAGAAAGCTAGTGAATGTACAAAATACATAAATGTAGCAAGTGAATTAGTAGTTACACCAAAGCGATAGAAAGTATAATTAATGAGATTCAAAGTTATCTATGAGATAGATTAAGTTGTCACGAAACAATGGCTGACTCGATTTATTTGATAGTCGTAGGTAATATGTTACCATCGATGGATGGAATAGAAAACGCAACTAGAAAAATAATTATCAAGTTGTATTCTGAAATGTTAAAACCCGAAGACCAACTGAGTTTCATTAAATACGTTTTGAAAACAATGGTTCAATAGAAAATCTTGTAACTAATTTTCTAACGCAAAAGTCTGCAATACTTTTGTCTAATCAACTACATCAATAGATGAATTCGGTCAAGAGATTGAACAGCTTCTCAGTGACCTTACTTTGGTTCAGGCAGGAAGTGATCAAACTTCGATGAATTTTCTATAACCGATAAATGAAAAATTGTAATCAATTCTTTTTGTAAATGAAATAAAGAACCACGACATTAAGATAACTGAAAGCCCGAAATTCCTTAACCCTCAGGGAAGCAACAAATGCTGCGAAAAATGAAGAGAAAAACAAACCTTCATCATCTAATGTATTTTATTTTAATAAGAGCGAGAGCACTAGAGGACAGGGATTTTGTTGGAATTTCAGTATGAAAAATCTTCTTTGATTGATAAAAACGAGATTTAAAAAATACATAGCACACGCCGAACACCTTAATTATGTAGTGGCTAACCATTTACTAGAAACCGGTCATAAAATTAGAGTAAAAACATCAAATTATTAAAACAATCAACAAATTATCCGGTAAACATGCCACTTAAATGAAAAAAACATGAGAATAAATTATTGAATTTTGATTTAAGTCCACTTCATAGCATATTGTTAGATTTAATTGCACCACCTTAATCTGTGTTTCCTCTAATCCCCTTTACCTGGTTTGTATTGCTCCGTTGGCTCACCTTTTAATTTAATTTTTTTTCATTATTTTCACTCTCGTCGCTTCTATTATATTGTAATCCGCCTTTCTACAGGGCATTTCTAAAACTCCTCAGACTAATTAACAAGAAACTAATAATGTTATTAAGGTTGGTGATAACGTAAAAATGTCAAACTTAATTTAAAATATGCATATCTTAAAAATTTAAAAAAATATTCTATTCTTTTCGAAAAAGTCACTTCTAAAGTTCTGATCATGTAATGATATTTTCTCACGCATCTGACAGCGAAACCGTAATTATGAGTGATACCAATTCAATCTCAATTTGAAGCCTTGAATAACAATTATTGATTACAACAAACGAAACTTTAATAACAATTTTAGTCTCTTGTTAATTAGTCTGGGGAGTTTTAGGTGAAATACCCTGTATATATAGTTTGTAATTTCTGATTTGAGTCAATTAATTTGAAATCACCCAAAAACTTTTGATTTTTTAATTTTTTTACCAGTTATTGCCCAATACTAGGTGAGTTCAAAACAATAGTTAGAAACATTTTAAAGCTCTTTTTTTTTTAGGACATTTTAAGGCTGCTTCGTAACCGTTTTCCGGCCGAAAACAAGTTTTACGTAAATGTATCTAACTCTATGAATTTTATAGATATCAAGACCAGGCCCGCTGGGTGCGGGTGAGCAAGGTGTGCACGGGCGGCACATTGAAAGGGGCGGCAAACACAGGAATTTCCTCCAATGTTTTTTTATTATGTCATAACAACATCTATTGATCTATATGTATGGGTAACCTTTGACATGTTGAGGGCCAAACTTTAGCGTGCAAATACGTTCGCGGGCCGCGTTTATAAGTACTTAGTGCATTTTAAAGTAGTAATAATATTTTTTGCGATAGATATTAGACATGAAATTATAGTACAATTTATTAAAATAACAAAATGAAATTTAAAAAAATGGTACATTATAATTAAATCGTTAAATTTGCAATTGTTACAAACTACTAAAGGTAAATCCACCGAAAGCAATGAGGCACTTGAGCTTGAATTTGGGAAACTAATCCATCGATATTTGGATTAATTCCACTGACACAAAGACGTAAAGAATTTTCCAAATTATCGTCAGACAGTCTTGTACGATGTGTTGATTTATTAACTTTCATTAATGAAAAGAACTGTTCGCATTTATAAGTACTGCCAAACGCACAAATCAATCTTCTTGCGAATTTTCTAAGCTGCGGAAAATTGTCTTCTTCTGGGTATTTTTTGTAGTAATCGCACAACTCTACGTCTTCAAATTTGGATTTTAGGAGTGAGTTTTCTTGAATCCCGATCAACTCCATTTGTAAGTGTATTGGAGCATTTTGTACAATATATGTTTTAGGAGTAGCAAATAAACTGAAACAGTCTTCCATGTTTTTGAAGTCGCAAAATCTGTTCGAAAATTGTTCCGATATTAACTTGAGTTGTTCAGCATATTGAGCATAAGCAATATTTTCATACGCAGAGAGCGTGTTGAAATGGTAACTGTTACCAGACAGCATCTGTGACTCCCACAAGCGTAGTTTGATCTGAAACGCTTTTTAAATGGCTGTACAAATCATTTACTAACTGTCCTTGTTTTTGAAGTTTCAAATTTAAATTATTCAAATAGCCTGTAAGATCGACCAGAAATGCTAAGTCACATATCCATTTTGGGTCACTTAATTCAGATAGTGGTTTATCTTTTATTTTCATAAAGTCTGCTATCTCATTTCTAAGCTCGTAAAACCGTTTCAACATTTTTCCTTTGCTTAGCCATCTGACTTCACAATAATATGATACGTCGTTATATTCAGCTGATATTTCATCCAAAAACGCCTTCAACTGACGATGGTTAAGCCCGTGGGATCGCATAAAGTTAATGGTTTTTACTACCACATTCATAACATTCTGGAGTCGAATGGACTTAGAACACAAGTTCTGTTGGTGGATAATGCAATGAAGGACTATCAAATCATCTTTTTGCACATTTAATTCTGTTGCTTTTTCATTAAAAAATCCGATGAAACCTTTACGTAAGCCGACCATAGAAGGTGCACCATCAGTGCATACTCCAATTAATTTAGACCATGGCAAGCCAAAACTTGTGACTACCTTTTGAACTTCAATAAAAATATCCTCTCCTCGAGTGGTTCCTTTTAGGGGCTGTAAAGCAAGCAATTCCTCAGTAACAGTGAACTCCTTATCAACACCTCGAATAAATATAGCCAGTTGAACTGTGTCAGACAAATCGGTGCTCTCGTCTAATGCTATGGAAAATGATTCAAAACCAGCCATACGGTCAGTCAATGTTGATTTTATATCATTAGCCATCATTTCTATACGTCAAACAACAGTTCGTCTTGACAAACTAATTTTTTCAAATTATTTTTTGTGTTCAGGACACATAATACCTCAAACTTTTAACATACACTCCTTGATAAATTCTCCTTCGGCAAATGGTTTTAATGCCTTTGCCAATTCTGAGCTAACTATAAAAATAGCTCTCACAACATTAGCAAGTTGTGTTCTTTGTTTATGAAACATTTGTTGCTGTTTTTCCAAATTTGCGGTAAGCTTCTGGATTTTGTCTGTTCTTAATTGTCCTGTCAGTGAGTGCAGCGTAGCATGCTTAGTTGAGTAATGCTTCTTTATATTGATTTCTTTCATTACTGAAAAGGATTCATTACACAGCAAACAAATAGGCTTACCATTGTGCAAGATAGAAAAGAATTCTTTAGTCCATTTTTCTTGAAAATGGTGACCCTCTGTATCTACTTTTCGTTTCTTTCCACCAGTCTGATGGATGTCTGGTGGCACCAGACAGCATTTTTGTTTACTTTTCGTTCAATAAACTTAATAACAAATTATAGTTAGTAACAACTCTAGATGCACACAAAGTCACAAAGCAAGTTGACGGCTCGAGCAGTTCGCTAGGATATCGCTTGTCCAAGTTATCACCTCGGTAGCTCAAATAGAACTGAACTAACGTTCGGGTCAACCACCCGCTTATATTGGCAAAATGAACTAATAATCTGGAATAAATTAGTTTAGAATAATTGAGAAGCAATAAATCTTTTGATGTGTCGCCCGTAAGGCGGCAAACCTCAAAGAATTTGATCGAGCAAGTCGAGTGGCGGCGATAATTAAAGAGTGTGGCGGCAAACATCAAAGAATTTGATGTTTGCCGCCTCACTGTCACTCCCGTGAGTATAAGTACCTAATGTAATAGGCAACCCCCGGCCCGCGGGCCAGGGGTTGCCCATATATGATCGATATCGAAAATAAATGGCAATTAAACAATTCGGTGCGGAGACTTCCCCGTTGTACCAAATACAAAATTTTTTGGTGAATTCCCCTGGCATCTCGACATTTTCAGTTTTCATGTAACGCACGGCTCACTCGTCGCATGATCCTGTTGTATTACAAAGTGAATAATTAAAACTAGTCAAATTGTGTCATACCTACATAAATATTTGAGCGATTATTATAAGTGGCGAAATTCGCAAACATGTTAAGTACGGTTTATATTTACTAATCATTAATGATGATTGACGACTTTATTTAATTAATTTAACTTAATCTGTAGGGTAGATATTGTCGTATTTACCACAGAGTTGCTTTGGTAGGAGACCTATGTCCACTTGCACAAGCAGGGCCCCACCGGGCCCTGCGCGCCCCTGAATTTGAATAATGCTTAATTTTCTTTTTGTACTTAATTAATTTATTTAATTCTGTGCAAAAAAATAATTGAGAAACTGCATATGTAATATTTTATTTCGATACATTGATTAAAATGCGAACTGTCATATTTAAAATATTTTTGCAATAACTCAGTGTCCTATATGTGTGGCGCATGAAGAAAAATTTCGAGTTTAGAAAAGCCTGAAAATTTGGACGGGCGCCTCGCTTCGCTGCACATTCGTTACAAGACTTGAAATACACGATTTTACAAAGTGAGCGAACGTTGATGTTTTTTAAACTTTTAATTTTATTATTATTCTTAAATAATCAATTTTTTCGTAAACATTTTCAACCCAAATATTTTATCGGAAATATACGTTTTGAAGATTTGAAGAAATTAAAAAAATCTTAAAATTTGATTTTAAAAAATGGCAAACAACAATGACCAAGTAAAATTCTATTGTAACATGTCAAAATTATTGAATGCAAACGAATAAATATAAATAAAATTAATCTCGCTAATAAATGTATCAAATTGAATACGGCTTAAAAAAGTCAAAATAGTGACTGTAGTTTTATAATATCAGGAATATAATTTTAGAAAAAGAAACATTCAAAAATTTATTGAAACTCCAAAGAAATTGAAACCTACAGAAAATGTCAAATAACGGTTTATTTTAAACTTAGTATATTTTTTATGCAACTTTAATGCAGATGTTACAAAAATCAAAATATGAATCACGTTCAATCCTGCTGAAAAATATCAAAAATAACCCAAAATATCAATTCACTGTACAGGGTGGTTTTATTTTTTTCGTTGATATTATAGGGTATAGGCTTAACGGTAACAGATACAAAAAAACTAAGATATGTGTCCCGTTTCCTTTTTTAGTGTTTAGTTTAATGGTGCAATCAGATCTACGCTAACTAGATTGGTTTAGAAGATACAGGGTGATTCTCAAAATCTACTGGTATTTGTTATCCTTTATAAGACGGTTATTTATAGAGATAGAAACATATTTTAAATACAAAGGTTTTTTGACTTTTTACGTAGAATCTCGTAGTGTACTTAAAAAAAGTATAGATCTTTTAATTTTTGAGATATTATCAAAACTAATCTTTTCTTAAATGGGACACCCTGTACTTGAGTATGTCAAAATATTCAATTTTTTCTTGTGATTACAACAATATGTAACACTTAATATTTTGTTTGGTCTTAAATAGTTAAAATACCAAAAAACAAAAAACAAAAAAGGTTTTCTAGATGGCCATGCATTGAATGAATATTATTTTCTTTTATAATAGGTATATTAAAAATCCAATTAACAAGAATATTCAAACATTGATTAACTGAAACAACAACAACTACAAATAACAAACAAAAATTTATAATAACTTAACAATTATCTCATATACTTATACATGGAATTTTTCTTCTAAGTATACATATGCATGCGCTGCAAATTTTCCAATATTCGTTGCTTTTTAAAATAGTTCAAGTTAAAGCTTTAAATGAGTGTTATCCACTCCCAGACTAAGCATGAAGTAAAATTTCGAGTTTAGAAAAGCCCCGCGAAAATTTGTCTCTGATAATGACAAATTTTCTGGGCTTTTCTAATCTCGAAATTTTACTTCATGAGCCACGCGTATAAAACACTATAATATTGTCAAATGTATGTACAGGGTGGTCTAATTTCGATGTTGCTTATGGACATCTCGGAAATATAAGAGTTAGAAAAAAACAGATGGCCCAATCGCGATCTTTTTTTTGAGACTAGGATAATGCCGAAAACAAAAATGCACCATCTTGTTTTTTTTTTCAGAAGTTATAGGGCAAAATAGGGTTTTCTTGATTTTTAACTTTAATTCGTATCTTGTGTAATTTGTGAGATAGATAAAAACTATAAATACTTTCCTAAGACACTTTTTAAAGTAGAATCCAGTGGCGTAGGCATTTTTTTATTTTATGAACACATTTTCGAGTTATAGCCAAATTATTTTTTATTTAAATGTAAATCATAGTTGGCTTTGACACAGTTAAAAAGAGTGTTTTTCACTGATTTCAAAAATATATACTTTTATGAATTTGTCTTGAAAATAGTGATTCTATAGAATAGAAACTAAATTTTAATCTGCTAAATAATATAATACGGAAGACAATAGCCATTATAAATCATTTGCATGCTCAATTTTAATTAATTATTCCATTGCAACAGCAATGAGTTCTGTTCTTCCAGCAAGATGGAGCAGATTATTTTTGGATGCAAATTTAGGGAGCAATTGGTTGGGAACATTTAGACCAGTTAGGTGGCTTGCTAGATCTCCAGATCCAACACCGTTAGATTTTTTTATGGGGATACCTGCAGGACAAAATTTACAAACAGCCTAAAAATTTAGACGTATTGGAACATTTTCATGATTTTTATGGGAACTGTTCCCAACATTCAAATATGTATCGCCATTAAAGCTGTAAGAGGTATATACCAAAGATGCATTAAAAATAATGGCCATCAGTTCGAATATTTAAAATAAGTTTTGTTTTCCTTAATATATGTATAAAAATTTCAATAAATATTAAAAATAATAAAATATTAATTACTCAAAAAAGGATTATTATTATTTAAAAAATCATTAGTTTATAATGTTTATCATAATTAAAACTGAGCATGCAAATGATCAAAAATGGCTATTGTCTTCCATAATATATTATTTAGCTGATTAAAAACTCGTGTTTACTCTATAGTAACACTGTTTTTTAAGATTAATTCACAAAAGTATATATTTTTGAAATCAGTGAAAAACACTCTCATCAACTATGTCAAAGCCAACTATGATTTACATTTAATCAAAAAAACAATTTGGCTATAACTCGAAAATGTGTGAATATAATAAAAAAATGCCTACGCCACTGGATTCTACTCAAAAAAGTGGTATTTATAGTTTTTGCCTGTCTCACAAATTACGCAAGGTATTAATTAAAGTTCAAAATCAAGAACGTCTGAAAAAAACAAGATAGCGCATTTTTGTTTTCGGCATAGTCCTAGTCCCAAAAAAAGAGATCGCGACTGCGTCATCGATTTTTCGCTAACTCTTATATTTATCGAGATGCCCATAAGCAACATCGAAATTAGACCATCCTGTACATTTTAACTTCATTTAAAATCTGTGTTTAATACACGTGGCGCATGAAGTAAAATTTCGAGTTTAGAAAAGGACAGAAAATCTGTCTCGGGTCACGGGGCTTTTCTAAACTCGAAATTTTACTTCACGCTTAGTCTGGGAGTGGAACACACTCGTTTATAGCTTCAAATTGAATTCTTTTAAAAATTAAAGAATGTCAGAAAATTTACAGCTAAAATAATTAAGGAAAAGTTAAGTGATTTTTTAAAAATAATGACATGCCATGGAATTGATACAACAATTGCGAATATTCCCTGTTCTTTTTTAAAGTTCAATTTAAAGCTTTAAACAAGTGTTTTCCACTCCCAGACTAAGCATGAAGTAAAATTTCGAATTTAGGAAAGCCCCGTGAAAATATGTATCGGGTTTGTCTCGGGTCGCGGGTATAAAACACTGATTTCAAGTGAAGTTTAAATATACATAAATTTCACAATATTTTAATGTTTTGTACGCGTGGCGCATGAAGTAAAATGTCAAGTTTAGAAAAGCCCAGGCTATTTTATTGAATTTTACGACATTTAAAAAAAAAACGCGTAAAGAATTCAATTCATGGCCATCTAGATTTTTTTTTGTTTTTTAGTATTTTTCCTATTTAGAGTAACATATTAAGTGTTACATATTGTTGCATTCACAAGAAAAAATGCAATTTTTTGAAATACTCAGATACATTTACATTTAGGAAAATGCTAGTTTTGATAATATCTCAAAAATGAAAACATCTATATTTTTTTAAGTACACCACTGGATTCTACGTAAAAAGTCATAAAACTTTCGTATTTAACTATTTTCTTTATCTCCTTAAATAACCAAGTCATACGAGATAATATAAATCGGCTCATTTTGAGAATCACCCTGTATCTTCTAAACTAATCTAGTTAGCGTAGATCTAATTGCGCCATTATACTAAACGCTAAAAAAGAGAACGGAACACATATATTAGTTTTTTTGTATCTCCTACCGTTTAGCCTATACCCTATAATATCAACGAAAAAAAACCACCCTGTACAGAAAACATCATTAAATATAAAAACAAATAAGTTGAAAATGGCAAAATCCCAATAACGAAGTGACATTTTTTTTATCCATCAAGATTTTTTTCTGGTAATGAATACATTTAATGAAATTTGATAAATATTCACAATTTCAATAATATTTTGCTTATTTTTAAAAATGTTTTACAGTTTTATTTTTTTAGCACATTTTATTATTAGTTTATTTATATTAAAAATTAATTCGTCAAATTAACTATGTTTTGTACCACAAATTATTTTTTTTGTTCATTCAGAAGGTTGACCGTTGAAATACGAGAATTTTTGAAGATTTCCATGGCTTCCAGATAATTTAATTTGGTACTTTTCGTACAGTGGTGTAAAATTTTTAGATCATTGAGTTTCGAAAAAGAGTGTTTTGATTCTAAAGCGTGATTCGTGAAGGTACTTGAATTTTGATTATGTTTAAATGTGCGGAAATGTTCCAACTATCTTGTTTTATAGCTACATTCTGTCTGCATACATATACGTTAATACACTCGGAACAGCGTAATTGATACAATCCAAATTTATTTATTGGGTCATTTTTATCTTTGGAATTAAAAAGTATATTAGATAATTTTCTATTAAATTTGTATGCAATTTGATGAGCAATTTTTACTGTTGTTTGGCCAAAATATGTAAATGTAGTGAACGTGTTTTTAGATTCAGTTGAGGATCTTGGATATACGTGTAAAATTGTTTCCTGAAATTGTTTTTTATTTATTTGACTTTTAATTAATTTAGTTGGGAAGCCATTCGTATTTTTAATATATTATATCGATAACCTACTTCCAAAACCTTGTAAATGTAAAATTTTAAAGAAGGCACCAAATATGAGTTAATTATTATATGAGCTGCGTAATAATTCTGATTTTTCTATCATACGTATAACTTTATCATGAGTCTATTTAATAGGTATTCTGAGAAAATGGATTATACTAATACGAATAAATTAATTATATATTTGACGTCAAAAAGTGAAATTTGAAAAATTGGGGCTTACGAGGTTTTGGAAGTAGTTGATCAATATATTGATTTGAAATGTCATTTACCGCATTAACTTTAACAGTTTCGACATTTTCCTACTTATTTTTATAAAAATCAATTTTAATTTTGTAACGAGTGTTTTGCCTTTGAAACTTAAGCATGAAGTAAAATTTTGAGTTTTAAAAAGCCCGCAAAAATTCGGTTTGACCGCGAAGCGGAGCGGCCGAACCAAATTTTCAGGCTTTTCTAAAATCCAAATTTTACTTCATGCACCACTGATTTCAGGCAATATTAAAAAACGATTCACATTTCTGCTTCAATCGTCATGTAGATATTTTTTTCAAAATTATTATTTTTTGTAATAAACTATTTTCCAGGAGAGCGACAGTCATCATTCTTGATTATTGCACCGGGCCCCGCATTTGTTTGGGCCGGCCCTGATTACCTATTTCTATTTACTGACCACGATTAATTAGCTTACATTTCATTTTTTAAGTAATTCTAATATTAGTTATCGCACATTTGTTTATTAAAACAGCATAATAGGTGCTTATAGAGTTGAAATAAATCAAATGAAATAAAAAATATTTAACACAAAAAATAAAAAATAATTTCACGATACTAAATACCCTGAAGTTATCACGCTAGCTTCACAAAGAGTGCTTGGAATGTTAACCAGTGAAAATAGGGTAATTAACCATTTGAGGTTATTGGGGGACCTTAGCCATGATTAAGTTGCGGTGCAAGCCAATTTATAACTTAATCGTGATTCACTTTTTAGCCATGATTAAGTTCCTGCGGTGCAAGTGGGCACTAGTATTGCACATTGCGCGAAAATGACCAAAATGCGCATGGCTCTGGCGCAATTAATTTCGCATTTCGCGAAATTCGCGGTTTAATAATGCACATTCACTCGCCCAGTTAAACTCACATAAATCTTGAGTAATCGTCTATCTACATCATACACACAACTATTTGTTTTGTAAGATAATATTAAATATTAAAATGTTGTGTCTGCTTGAATTCCAGACGCAAAATAATCGAACGAAATGAATTCTTAAAAAATAACAATAACAAGCTTTTTTATTCAAACGTGCAGGTATGTCAAGTTCAATCGTTGGCTTATTTATTAAAAATAAACATATACTCACGAAAATAAAGAATACGCAAAAACGATGATTATGCAAGAATTTGGAATGCACGAAGTACGCATTGTCAATTCACAAAATTACGTAAACAAAAACATCGTTTCAAAATCAATGCTTGTTAACCAATGCTATTAACTTAAAATATTAATAGATAGCGAGTCTACCCGGGTGAACGAATGTGCGAGATTAAACTGCGAGGTTCGCGAAATCGATTGCGCTAGAGTCGTTTGAGCGTACATAGCGCATTTATTTCGCCAATTTCGTGCAAGGTGCAACACTAGCTAGGACCTTGTGAAAATAATATATGCGAACGCAACCATATTCAAAAATTGAATTAGGAACCACCAAAGAGGAAAAATTTTTCTGGGACTCAATATCGAAGTCAGAAACAAGAAAAGGAGACACATAAAGAAAAAATGGCTGGTTCTATAATGAAAATTTTAAACAAACCTGAAAATAACGATTGTCAGGAAATTAATCAAACTATCACAGCGTTGACGTCGGCTCCCAAACCTATGGAAGAATCTGACGAGAAAATAATATGTTGCAGCCCAAGTAATTCAGAAGACGATAATAAAAGTGGTATAAGTGAAGATAACTCTAAAGAACCAATGCCGTCATCAGCGGTTTCTATTAGTTTGACATGTAGTGACGACCCTGGTTTGTGGCCTGCTAGTATTAATAGTGACCTTTTTGATATTTTAGTTAGACGTGGTCCTATACAGGTGCGTAACCACATTAATGATAACGGACGAAACTTTAGTGACTCTTACTATTATAGAAAACTTTCTAATGGGTAAAACATTAATAGAGATTAATGTAATGTAATGTATACTCTATTTCAAAAGATTCAGTTTATTGTTTTTGTTGCAAAATCTCTTATAACATTGCGAGTAGTCTGTCTGATTTGAACGGTTTATCGAATTTGCAACATTTATCATTCATTTTGAAAAGACACGAAATAAGCGATTTCCACAATGAAAATGTGAAATCATGGGTGCAATTAAATAATATGGTCAAAACTAAGACTACTGTGAATCAGATGCTACTGAGACTATAAGAGTCAGAAAAAAAAACATTGGTGTGATGTATTAGAAAGAATTATTGCCGTTATAAAGTTTTTATCACGTCAATGTCTTGCTTTTCGAGGTTCATCAAAAAATATGTTTAAGCATGATAACGGCAATTTTCTAAAAGCAATAGAAATGATTGCTTTCTTTGATTCAGTTATGCGGGAACATTTTCGCAGAATTGAAATGAAATCTAATTCCAGTCGGATGGGTATGGCCCAATATTTAGGAGATCAAATTCAAAATGAAATTATTGCTAAAAAATTGTATTTTGGATTAAGTTAGAAAATCGAAATATTTTTCCGTCATATTAGACTGCACACCGGATGCAAGCCATAGGAAACAAAGAACAGTTATACGTAGACATGTTTTTTCTAAACAATACAAATAAAAAAGTAGAAGTATGCGAACACTTCAATGGTTTTTATATAGTTACCAGTTCAACTGGCGATCGTTTATTTAATTTTGTTTTGAATTTATTTTCACAATTAAACATTGACATTCGAAAATTGCGTTTGCGCGGGCAAGGCTATTATAATGGCTCAAACATGCGTGGAGAACACGACGGGTTGCAGAAAAAAAAAATTGGACATCAATCATCGTGCATTTTACGTTCCATGCTGTAAATATTACGCACGAAACTATCCATTTTTTTTTATATAATTCAAGAAATATATGTTTTTATTTCATTATCTACGAAAAGGTAGTCGATCGTTTGCAAACATTTACGAGATTTTAAATTAAAAGCTTTGAGTGCTATACGATGGTCCAGCAGAATTGACGCGATTAAACCTTTACGGTAATATCTGGAAAAAATATTTGATGCTCTCTTTGAAATATCTGAAAATACGTCAGAGTGGGATAGTTCCACAACTCACAAAGCGCATTCACTCGCTTTAAATATTCAAAATTATAAATTCATTTGATCTTTTGTAGTCTGGTATGAAATTTTGAACGAAATTAATCATTTAAGTAAAATGATGCAAAGTCCCACAATGAATAATAAAATATGCATACATTGGTTAAATAATATGATCGATAAGTTAACAAATAATCGCACGGATGAACATTTTGAAATGATTTCACAAGAAGCTACTGAAGCGACACAAAAACTAAATACTAAAACAAATTACTCACCATTAAATACACTTCGCCCAAGAAGAAAACCGACACAATATAATTTCAGTATGAACAACGCGATGAAGTTATATTAGACCCGAAAATCAATTACAAAGTAGAGTTTATTTTTAGAATTTTAGATCAGACATTAATTTCTTAAAAAAATAGATTTGAAGAGTTAAAAACTTTAAACAACCTGTTTGGCTTTCTTAGCAGTTCATTATTTAGTATCCCCAAGGAGGAATTGATGAATCATTGTGAATATTTACATCTAAAACTTAAAGACAATTCAAGGAATGAAACTGACATTGATGGTATTGTTTTGTTCAATGAAATTAACGCGTTGGCGCTAAATTGTGTAGAAAATCAGTCTACCGATCCACATACACTTTTGCAGTACATTTACACAAATAAGTTAATGTCAACTTTTCCAAACATATCAATAGCATTAAGAATATTTCTTACTCTACCAGTTACAGTTGTATCTGGTGAACGATCTTTTTCTTAGTTGAAATTGATTAAGAATTACTTAAGGTCAACTATGCATCAACCTAGACTAAGTAATTTATCTATGATTTCGATAGAATCTGAAATATTAGATAATTTTGATACTAGATAAAAATAATAGCCGATTTCGCCAGTATAAAAGCAAGTAGAGTTTAATTTTTGTAGGTGCTTACATCTAAGTATTATTGTAGACGTAAAATAAATTGTTAGTTTATTAAAGTTGTTTATTTATACACTTCCATTATTACCTAACAAAATAAAAATTCAGGAAAAATAGGACAGAGGAGGGGCGGCAGTATCAGTTTCGCACACGGGCGCTGAAGCGGCTAGCGGCGGGCCTGATCAAAACAAAATAAAAATTATCAGAATGATGTTCTAGATTTTTTTTTCCTTACATAATATTCCGTAAGTAGTTACAAAAGTGCAGAAAAAAAGTCTCAACTATAAATTGAAAATTAAACAACAACGGGCGTTTTACTGTTTTTAAATTATTAGAAGAAAGAAAGACTACTTGTTGTAGACGTTTTAAGGTTGAGAACTTTGTTATTCTCTTTATATAATTTTTCAAAAAATGCCAAAAATCGTAGTTTGGCAATTTTTAAAGTAGATTATCTCAAATCATACTAAGTGAAAAATTATAAAATTAATACAGATAACATCTCTTTATGACATAAACATATGATATAAATTTAATGATTAAGACTCAACTGGTTCCAGAGTTATAGTGCATCAAATTTGGCTAAAAATTGCGTTATATGCACATACATTTGAACAGTAATTAATAACTTATCTTTTCTTTTCGTGTATAGATTTATTATAAGACTACTTGCTGTAGAAATTTAAAGCTTGAGAAAATTGACATTTTTTATATAATTTTTCAAAAATGCCCAAAATCGGATTTTGGCAATTTTTAAAGTAGATTATCTCAAAAGGGACTGATGGTAAAATTCAGAAATTAATACAGATAACACTTCCTTCTGACATAAACATATAATATGAATTTGATGACTGAGATTAATACTCAACTGGTTACTTATTTTATATAAATT
The DNA here is from genome assembly GCA_932526585.2 of Philonthus cognatus. Taxonomy (NCBI): domain Eukaryota; kingdom Metazoa; phylum Arthropoda; class Insecta; order Coleoptera; family Staphylinidae; genus Philonthus; species Philonthus cognatus. Next base: position 3,137,479 of record CAKOBO020000020.1, on the reverse strand, counting down.
TTCGAATTAGTTTATCTCAAATGAGACTAATTGAAAAATTATTATTGATGATTGAGACTCTACTGGTTCAAGAGTTATAGTGCATCAAATTTGGCCAAAAATTACGTTATATGCACACAATTGAACAGTAATTAATGGTAAGAATCCATTTTTCTAATATTTAGCAGTAACAAAATATTTTTGCCATTTAATAAATTCAATTCAGGCAATTAAAATTTGCACAAAACTTGATGATGTTGAAGTTAGCTTCAGATTCAGAATCACTTTTTATCCAGCATCAAAAATTTACAGCGGACCAGTAAAATATTGCAATTGATTTAATTATCAATTAAATAACATTTCAAGACTTTTCAAGATAATGAAAATATCGATTTACATGATTTCAAATCAAAATAAATTGACACCTACAATTAGTAATTAATATACCCCTTAAAACTTATTTATTTGGTATTAGAAAAGTCCCTGTTTAGAAAATGCATAAAATATTCTCCTAGCAATATTTAGACAAATATAAAAATTATCATTTACTCCATACCCCAAGAAAACCCTGCTTTTGAATACTCATCCCCAAAAACTTAACATTTCGCAAAAACATAAAAATACAACTATTATTGTTGCCAAAAATCAGGTAAACACATGTGCTCACAACATCCCCACTGACATCCTGACACCAATCAACATTTTTGAGAACCCCTGATTCAAGAAACCCACCCCCAAAAATTAATACATTTTAGAAAAATCATAAAAATTACAACTAACAATGTTGCCATTACCTTATCGTATAAGGCTGTCAAAAATTTCCTTACTAATAACCTGACACTAATTAACACACAAATAAAACTCAGTTTCGAGCCACCCACCTTCAAAACTTGATATATTTTAGAAAAATCATAAAAAATTCAACTCACATTGTTGCCATGAAACTGGTATATAGACTTCTTTAAAACATCCCTACTAACAGCCTAACACCAATCACTACCCTAAGAAAACTTTAGAGCCACCCACCCCCGAAAATTGATATAATTTAGCAAAATCATAGAAAAATCAACTCACATTGATGCCATGTATCTGCTATATAGAGTAAATTAAAACATTCCTACCACCCATCCTAATCACTACCCTGAGAAAACTCGCATTGTTGCCATATATCTGGTATATAGAGTTGGTTGAAACATCTCTACCAACAGCCTAACATAAATAACTACCCTAAGAAAACTCTCAGTTTCGAGCCACCCACCCCTGAAAACTTACATATTTTATAAAAATCATAAAATATTCAACTTACATTGTTGCCATATATCTGGTATATAAAGTTGTACTAAACAATCCTACTAACAGCCTGACACCAATCACTACCCTAAAGAAATTCTCAGTTTCGAGCCACCCACCCCCGAAAATTGATACTATAAAAAAAATGCTTTAATGAACTGTGTGTACTAAATTTATTGCAAAATTGTAAATTTAATTTTTAATAGCTTTTATAGAGTATACCACTTTTGAGTGGTGGGTTTCTCGTAACCAAAAGCTCTTTTAAAATGTTAATTTAGGTCACGCTTTTAGAAAAGATGTTTTCAGCACTTTTATATACCAGATCCATAACAATAATCGTAATTGTCTTTTCTGTGATTTTTCTAAAATACGTCAATTTTCAGGGGTTAGTAGTTTGGAACTTAAAGTTTTATTAGGGTGTTAGAGTTAGAAAAATTTTTTTAAACAACTCTATATACTTGATATATAGCAACAAAGTGAGTTGCATTTTTTATGATTATTCTAAATTATATCAATATTCAGGGGTGGGTGGGTCGAAACTGAGAGTTTTCTCAGGGTAGTGATTGGTGGCAGGCTGTTAGTAAGCATGTTTTAAACAACTCTATACCCAGATATATGGTAACAATGTCAGTTGAATTTTTTATGATTTTTCTAATTTATATCAATTTTCAGGGGTGGGTGGGTCGAAACTAAGAGTTTTCTCAGGGTACTTATTGGTGTCAGGCTGTTAGTAGGCATGTTCTAAACAACTCTATGTGCCAGATATATAGCAACAATGTCAGTTGAATTTTTTATGATTTTTCTAAATTATATCAATTTTCGGGGGTGGGTGGCTCGAAACTGAAACTTTTCTCCTAATAGTGATTGGTGGCAGGCTGTTAGTAGGCATGTTTTAAACAACTCTATGTACTAGATATATGGCTACAATGTCAGTTGCATTTTTTATGATATTTCTAAATTATATCAATTTTTGGGAGTAAGTGGCTCGAAACTGAAACTTTTCTCCCAGTAGTGATTGGTGTCAGGCTGTTAGTAGGCATGTTTTAAACAACTCTATGTACCAGATATATGGCAACAATGTCAGTTAAATTGTTTATGATTTTTCTAAATTATATCAATTTTCGGGGGTGGGTGGCTCGAAACTGAAACGTTTCTTCTAGTAGTGATTGGTGTTAAGCTGTTATAGGCATGTTTTAAACAACCCTATGTACCAGATATATGGCAACAATGTCAGTTGAATTTTTTATGATTTTTCTAAATAATATCAATTTTCGGGGGTGTGTGGCTCGAAACTGAAACTTTTCTCCTAGTAGTGATTGGTGTCAGGTTGTTAGTAGGCATGTTATTAACAACTGTATGTACGAGATATATGGCAACAATGTTAGCTGAGTTTTCTATGATTTTTCGAATTTATATCGATTTTCGGGGGTGGGTGGTTTGAAACAGAGTTTTTTCAGGGTAGTGATTGGTGTCAGGCTGTTAGTAGGCATGTTTTGAACAACTCTATGTATCAGATATATGGCAACAATGTCAGTTGAATTTTTTATAATTAATCTAAATTATATGAATTTTCGGGGGTGGGTGGCTCGAAACTGAAACTTTTTTCCTAGTAGTGATTAGTGTCAGGCTATTAGTAGGCACGTATTAAAAAACTCTATGTACCAGATATATGGAAACAATGTCAGTTAAATTTTTTATGATTTTTCTAAATTATATCAATTTTGGTGGGTGGGTGGCTCGAAACTGAAACTTTTCTCCTAGTAGTGATTGGTGTGAGGCTGTTAGTAGGCATGTTTTAAACAACTCTGTGTACCAGATATATGGCAACAATGTCAGTTGAATTATCTATGATTTTTCTAAATTATATCAATTTTCGGGGGTGGGTGGCTCGAAACTGAAACTTTTCTTTAAGTGGTGATTAGCATCAGGCTGTTAGTAGGCATGTTTAAAACAACTCTATGTGCCAGATATATAGCAACAATGTCAGGTAAATTTTTTATGATTTTTCTAAATTATATAAATTTTCGGGGTTGGGTGGCTCGAAACTAAAACATTTCTCCTAATAGTGATTAGTAGCAGGTTGTTAGTAGGCATGTTTTAAACAACTCTATGTACCAGATATATGGCAACAATGTCAGTTAAATTATCTATGATTTTTCTAAATTATATCAATTTTCGGGGGTGGGTGGCTCGAAACTAAAACATTTCTCCTGGTAGTGATTAGTATCAGGCTGTTAGTAGGCATGTATAAAACAACTCTTAGTTTCAGATATATGGCAACAATATCAGTTGAATTTTCTATGATTTTTCTAAATTATATCAATTTTCGGGGGTGGGTGGCTTGAAACTGAAAGTTGTTTTCTGGTAGTGATTAGTGTCAGGCTGTTATTTGGCATGTTTAAAACAACTCTATGTACCAGATATATGGCAACAATGTCAGTTGAATTTTTTATGATTTTTCTAAATTATATCAATTTTCGGGGGTGGGTGGCTCGAAACAGAGTTTTCTCAGGGTAGTGATTGGTGTCAGGCTGTTAGTAGGCATGTTTTAAACAACGCTATTTACCAGATATATGGCAACAATGTCAGTTAAATTTATTATGATTTTTCTAAATTATATCAATTTTCGGGGGTGGGTGGCTCGAAACTGAAACTTTTCTTCTAGTGGTGATTGGTGTCAAGCTGTTAGTAGGCATGTTTTAAACAACTCCATGTACCAGATATATGGCAACAATGTCAGTTGAATTTTTTATGATTTTTCTAAATTATATCAATATTCGGGGGTGGGTGGCTCGAAACAGAGTTTTCTCAGGGTAGTGATTGGTGTCAGGCTTTTAGTAGGCATGTTCTTAACAACTATATGTACCAGATATATGGCAACAATGTCAGTTGAATTTTTTATGATTTTTCTAAATTAAATAAATTTTGAGCGGTGGGTGGCTAGAAACTGAAACGTCTTTCCTAGTAGTGATTGGTGTCAGCCTATTAGTAGGCATGTTTTAAACAACTCTATGTACTAGATATATGGCAAAAATGTCAATTAAATTTTTTATGATTTTTCTAAATTATATCAATTTTCGTGGGTGGGTGGATCGAAACTGAAACTTTTCTTCCAGAAGTGTTTGGTGTCAGGTTGTTAGTAGGCATGTTTTAAACAACTCTATGTACTGGATATATGGCAACAATGTCAGTTGAATTTTTTATGATTTTTGTAAATTATAGAAATTTTGAGCGGTGGGTGGCTCGAAATTGAAACTTTTCTCCTAGTAGTGATTGGTGTCAGGTTATTAGTAGGCATGTTTTAAACAATTCTATGTACTAGATATATGGCAACAATGTCAGTTAAATTTTTATGATTTTTGTAAATTATATAAATTTTGAGCGGTGGGTGGCTCGAAACTGAAACATTTCTCCTAGTAGTGATTGGCGTCAGGCTATTAGTAGGCATGTTTTAAACAACTCTATGTACCAGATATAGGGCAACAATGTCAGGAAAATTTTTTATGATTTTTCTAAATTATATCAATTTTAGTGGGTGGGTGGCTCGAAACTAAAACTTTTCTCCTAGTAATAATTGGTGTCAGATTCTTAGTAGGCATGTTTTAAACAACTCTATGTACCAGATATATAACAACAATGTCAGTTGAATTTTTTATAGTTTATCTAAATTATATAAATTTTCGGGGGTGGGTGGCTCGAAACTAAAACTTCTCTCTTAGTATTGATTGGTGTCAGGTTGTTAGTAGGCATTTTTAAACAACTCTATGTACAAGATATATGGCAAAAATGTCAGTTGAATTTTTTATAATTTATCTAAATTATATAATTTTTAGAGGGTGGGTGGCTCGAAACTGAGAGTATTCCTACGGTAGTGATTGGTGTAAGGCTGTCTGTAGGTGTGTTTTAAACAACTCTACATACCAGACATTTGGCACCAATGTAAGTTGAATTTTTTATGATTTCTCTAAAATATATCATTTTTCGACGGTCGGTGGCTCGAAACTGAGAGTATTCTTAGGGTGGTAATTGGTGTAAGGCTGTTTGTAGAAATGTTTTAAACAACTCTATATACCATTCATGCGGCAACAATGTGAGTTGAATTATTTATGATTTTTCTAAATTATATCATTTTTCGAGGGTGGGTGGCCCGAAACTAAGAGTTTTCTTAGGGTAGTAATTGGTGTAAGGCTGTTTGTAGAAATGTGTTAAACAACTCTATATACCATTTATTCGGCAACAATGTGAGTTGAATTTTTTATGATTTCTCTAAATTATATCATTTTTCGAGGGTGGGTGGCCCGCAACTGAGAGTTTTCTTAGGGTAGTAATTGGTGTTAGGCTGTTTGAAGAAATGTTTTAAACAACTCTATATACCATTCATTCGGCAACAATGTGAGTTGAATTTTTGATGATTTCTCTAAATTATATCATTTTCGAGGGTGGGTGGCTCGAAACTGAGAGTTTTCTTAGGGTAGTAATTGGTGTAAGGCTGTTTCTGGAAATGTTTTAAACAACTCTATATACCAGACATTTGGCAACAATGTGAGTTGAATTTTTTATGAATTCTCTAAATTATATCATTTTTCAAGGGTGGGTGGCTCGAAACTGAGAGTTTTCTTACGGCAGTGATTGGTGTAAGCTGTTTATAGGTGTGTTTTAAACAATTCTATATACCTGATATTTGGCAACAATGTGCGTTGAATTTTTTGTGATATTTCTAAATTATATCAATTTTCGGGGGTGGGTGGCTCGAAACCGAAAGTTTTCTTAGGGTAGTGATTGGTGCTAGGCTGTTTGTAGGAATGTTTTGAACAACTCTATATACCATACATTCGGTAACAATGTGAGTTGAATTTTCTATGATTTCTCTAAAGTATATCATTTTTCGAGGGTGGGTGGCTCGAAACTGAGAGTTTTCTTGGTTTAGTAATTGGTGTTAGGCTGTTTGTAAAGATGTTTTAAACAACTCTATATAATAGACATCTAGCAACAATGTAAGTTGAATTTTATATGATTTATCTAAACTATATTATTTTTCGAGGGTGGGTGGCTCGAAACTGAGAGTTTTCTTACGGTAGTGATTGGTGTTAGGCTGTTTGTAGGAATGTTTTAAACAACGCTATATACCAGACATTAGGCAACAATGTAAGTTGATTTTTTTATGATTTATCTAAATTATAACATTTTTCGAGGGTGGGTGGCTCGAAACTGAGAATTTTCTTAGGGTAGTAATTGGTGTTAGGCAGTTTGTTGAAATGTTTTAAACAACTTTATATACCTGACATATAGCAACAATGTAAGTTGAATTTTTTACGATTTATCTAAATTATAACATTTTTCAAGGGTGGGTGGCTCGAAACTGAGAGTTTTCTCAGGGTAGTAATTGGTGTTAGGCAGTTTGTAGAAATATTTTAAACAACTCAATATACAAGACATATAGCAACAATGTAAGTTGAATTTTTTATGATTTATCCAAATTATAACATTTTTCGAGGGTGGGTGGCTCGAAACTGAGAGATTTCTTAGGGTAGTAATTGGTGTTAGGCTGTTTGTAGGAATGTTTTAAACAACTCTATATACCAGTTATTTGGCACCAATGTAAGTTGAATTTTATATAATTTATCAAAATTATATCATTTTTCGAGTGTGGGTGGCTCGAAACTGAGAGTTTTCTTAGGGTAGTAATTGGTGTTAGGCAGTTTGTAGAAATGTTTTAAACAACTCTATATAATAGACATATAGCAACAATGTAAGTTGAATTTTATATGATTTATCTAAATTATATTATTTTTCGAGGGTGGGTGGCTCGAAACTGAGAGTTTTCTTACGGTAGTGATTGGTGTTAGGCTGTTTGTAGGAATGTTTTAAACAACTCTATATAATAGACATATAGCAACAATGTAAGTTGAATTTTATATGATTTATCTAAATTATAACATTTTTCAAGGGTGGGTGGCTCGAAACTGAGAGTTTTCTTAGGGTAGTAATTGGTGTTGGGCTATTTGTAGAAATGTTTTAAACAACTCTATATACCAGACATATAGCAACAATGTAAGTTGAATTTTTTATGATTTATCTAAATTATAACATTTTTCAAGGGTGGGTGGCTCGAAACTAAGAGATTTCTTAGGGTAGTAATTGGTGTTAGGCAGTTTGTAGAAATGTTTTAAACAACTTTATATACCAGACATATAGCAACAATGTAAGTTGAATTTTTTATGATTTATCTAAATTATAACATTTTTCAAGGGTGGGTGGCTCGAAACTGAGAGTTTTCTTAGGGTAGTAATTGGTGTTAGGCAGTTTGTAGAAATGTTTTAAACAACTCTATATACCAGACATATAGCAACAATGTAAGTTGAATTTTTTATGATTTATCTAAATTATAACATTTTTCAAGGGTGGGTGGCTCGAAATTGAGAGTTTTCTTAGGGTAGTAATTGGTGTTAGGCAGTTTGTAGAAATGTTTTCAACAACTCTATATACCAGACATATAGCAACAATGTAAGTTGAATTTTTTATGATTTATCTAAATTATAACATTTTTCGAGGGTGGGTGGCTCGAAACTGAGAGATTTCTTAGGGTAGTAATTGGTGTTAGGCTGTTTGTAGGAATGTTTTAAGCAACTCTATATACCAGTTATTTGGCACCAATGTAAGTTGAATTTTATATAATTTATCAAAATTATATCATTTTTCGAGTGTGGGTGGCTCGAAACTGAGAGTTTTCTTAGGGTAGTATTTGGTGTTAGGCTGTTTGGAGAAATGTTTTAAACAACTCTATATGCCAGACATTTGGCAACAATGTAAGTTGAGTTTTTTATGATTTATCTAAATTATATTATTTTTCGAGGGTGGGTGGCTCGAAACTGAGAGTTTTCTTAGGGTAGTAATTGGTGTTAGGCTGTTTGTAGAAATGTTTTAAACAACTTTATATGCCAGACATTTGGCAACAAAGTAAGTTGAATTTTTTATGATTTTTCAAAATTATATTATTTTTTGAGGGTGGGTGGCTCGAAACTGAGAGTTTTTCTAGGGTAGTGATTGGTGTTAGGCTGCTTGTAGAAATGTTTTAAACAACTCTATATACCATTCATTCGGCAACAATGTGAGTTGAATTTTTTTTGATTTATCTAAATTATATCATTTTTCGAGGGTGGGTGGCTCGAAACTGAGAGTTTTCTTACGGTAGTGATTGGTGTAAGCTGTTTATAGGTGTGTTTTAAACAACTCTATATACCTGACATTTGGCAACAATGTGAGTTGAATTTTTTGTGATTATTCTAAATTATATCAATTTTCGGGGGTGGGTGGCTCGAAACCGAGAGTTTTCTTGGGGTAGTTATAGGTGTTAGGCCGTTTGTAGAAATGTTTTAAACAACTCTATATACCAGACATTTGGCAACAATGTGAGTTGAATTTTTTGTGATTTTTCTAAATTATATCATTTTTCGAGGGTGGGTGGCTCGAAACTGAGAGTTTTTCTAGGGCAGTGATTGGTGTTAGGCTGTTTGTAGAAATGTTTTAAACGTGAACGTGTGCTCCTCACGTGTGCAATTGTTGCACCTTATTTTAAGCTATTATCTGGGGTTTTAACTTTTAATTAAGATCTGTTCTCTTACAAGGATTGTAACTACATTTGGTGTAATGTGGTGAGTGAATTTTGTTATGAAATTCCAACTGCTTTACGACATTTTCATTTATTTTATATTCAGTAATTTTCCATAGTCCGGGCCTCGTACCTCGCCTAGTCAAGGCCACTACCGCAAAAAATTCGTAGTAAATTTATGAATTGAAAGAAATAATAATATCTATATTGGCGGTCATTCACATTTAACTATTATTATTTGTGTATTTAAACTTATCCTCTGTCTTCATTTGTATTTTACCCCATCCGTGGCCTGTATTGTATGTCATTTTTGTTAGTCACCGCAAAGGGCCCTGCTGGTGTGAAGTGTGTCTCCCTGTTAGTTATATCCTTGTTTTTCTTTATAACGTAAACTAATACATTTAGAATTATATACAATGGTTCATTTATGCGTAATATGTGAAGGTGCAATCACTCCCAAAACTCCATCTGTCGCTTGTTCAGGAAAATGCAATAAATCGGGTCATGTTAAATGCATTGGTTTGAAGAACGTGAATGCTTCGAATGAAATTATTTGGTTTTGTGTTAAATGTAATAAAGGCGCAATCTCACTTTCTGCGGATTTATCGTCTCAAGATTCATTAAGAGAATTTCTTATTGAGCAATTTAATCTATTCAAAGATGACATAAAAAATTTAATTGCAACTCGATTTAATGACTTAGAGACTAGAATTGAGAAACTGGATTCCAAATGTACTTTAATTAACAGTGAATCGATACGAAATAACAATATAGAAGAAAGCATGGAAGAAATGATGATCGAAATGGATGAGAGAAGTAAACGGATGAAGAATGTCATCTTATTTAATTTACCAGAACCAACTACGAGTGATATCCAATCTAAAATAAAAGAATATCATCACAACATTGAACAAATCTTACAGCCTCGAGGTATTAACTTTAAACCTGCGAAAGTATTTCGTTTGGGGGCTCTGAAAACAAATAATAAGCCACGTCCATTAAAAATTGTCTTTGAAAGAAATGACGAAGCATTGGAAGTACTATAGAGTAATGCACGGGATGTGAATAAAAAGTTCCATTTTAAGTCAGATAGAACAAAAAAACAAGTTACATATTTTAAAAAGATACAAGAGGAACTGGACATGCGTAAATCTAATGGTGAATTAAACCTAACAATAAAATATAACAAGGGTGTCCCATTTGTTACTTCTAGTCAAACACCAATCTCTCGGACCTCGAATTCAGAACTAAAAAACTAGTGGCTTATTACCAAAATTGTGGGGGGATACGTAGCAAACTTAAAAATGTTATGTTATCTATTAATAACAATGATTATGACATAATTATCTTGACCGAAACATGGCTGTTCGAGGACATATCTAATAACGAACTACAGTTAACAAACTATAATGTATATAGAGTCGAACGTAGTATTAGGGGTGACAAAATGGGTGGTGGTATTTTAATTGCCATCAAACGTTGCTTTACATCTTCGGTTATTTTAAGTGATAATTCTATGGAACATTTATTCGTGTTATTATCAATCAATAAGTCTAACTATATAATTGGGGATGTCTATATACCACCATCGTCGTCATTAGATATATATTCATACCATTGTAGAAGTATAGAAAATCTAGTTGAAAAATATTTTAGCAGTCAATATTTAATTTGTGGAGATTATAATCTCCCAAACATTAATTGGAGTAATAATAATTTAGTAGACAGTTGTAATATAGATTCAAAATCTCAAATCATTCTAGACACGTTTAACTTTCTCAATTTTAAGCAAATTAATACAATACCTAACTCCAGAAATATATTTCTCGATTTATTTTTTTCTAATATTGTTAGTCCTGTTGTAACACTTTCTGAAAATTTAATATCAAATGTATCACAGCACCACTCGGCTTACGATATTTCTATATTCTTTGACGGTGTCATTGTATTACAATCTGAGAGTAAAGCTTATATGTATCATTTAGCCGATTTTAATTTATTAAATGCATTCTACAATAATGCATTTAATAAAAATGAATGGTTATCAAATGTCAAAAATGCAAATGTTAATGACTTGGTGGAGTTTTTTTATGAAATTATTAATGAGGGCATTAATACATTTGTACCTCAAAGAGTATATAACAATAGTTACAATAATTATCCTAAATGGATGTCACAGAAACTAAAAGTTCTCGTAAATAAGAGAAAAGCAGCTCATATAAAATCGAAACAAACTGGTAACTATGACGACTATGTAGTTTTTAAGTCAATACGCAGCCAATGTAAAACACTGTCAAATAATTTATACCATAACTACATAGCTATGTTGAATCAAAGCTCAATTCCAATCCTAAATACTTTTGGAATTATGTTAAGGACTTAAAAAATGATAACGGTATACCAAAATTAATGCATTTGGATTCTAGAAAAGGTTCCGATGTTAAACAGATCGCTGATTTATTTGCTGATTATTTTACTACAGTCTATGCGACGGATAATAGTCCAAATAATATTAATTCACCTTCTAAATACGCAATTGGTAGCAGCACTCTTTCATTATCTATGGAAGATATATTTAATGAAATCTTACATCTGAAAGTAAGCAAGGCCCCAGGTCCTGATGGAATCTCAACTTATATTCTGTTAAATTGCATTTATTCACTTTGAAGCCCCTTATTTGATATTTTTTCTAAATCTTTATCTTCTGGAGTATTTCCATCAATGTGGAAGATGAGCTTTATTAACCCAATTTATAAATCTGGTGATCGTAATATGATTTCTAATTATAGAGGTGTTTGCCTTCAGTCTCCTATTTCAAAAATTCTAGATAAATTGGTTTTCAATCAGATTTTCTGGATGGCTAAATCCGTTCTCTCTAATAAACAACATGGCTTTATATCCAATCGAGCGACAGCCACAAATTTGCTATGTTACCACCAATACTTAGTTAACGCTTTTCATGATAACTATCAAGTAGATTCCATTTATCTAGATTTTTCGAAGGCTTTTGATAGAGTAGATCACTCTATCTTATTAGAGAAATTATTAGTACTTGGGTTTAATGCACTTACGATTGGATGGCTCGCTGATTTTTTGAATAATAGAACACAAATGGTAAAAATCAATAACTATATATCAAAACCTATATCTGTTACTTCGGGGGTCCCACAAGGCACACATTTGGGGCCAAATTTGTTTTTATTATTCATTAATGATATTGAACGAAGCATTTGCAATAGCGAAATACTTTTATATGCAGATGATATAAAAATATTTAGAATTATTAACACCTTAGAAGACTGTAAATATTTACAAGAAGATTTGGATAAAATTCATGACTGGTGCTTGAATAACAAGCTTTATTTAAATATTAATAAGTGTACTAAAATTTCATTCTCTCGGAAGCATCCAGTTATTAATTATTCTTATAGAATTGGTCAAAATATCATTTCCGAAGTGAATGAAATGAAAGATTTGGGTGTTATTTTCGACAGCAAGTTATCTTTTATATCTCATATAACTAATATATGCAACAAATCATTAAAGATGTGGGGTTTCGTGTGGAGAGTATGTAGAATTCTGAGTCCATCGTGTTTGAAAACTTTATATTGTTCTATGGTTCGTTCTAACTTGAAATACGCATCAATAATTTGGTCACCGCATACATCGGGTCTCACCAACAGATTAGAAACCATACAAAAGAAGTTCTTTCGTACGATGGAGTACAAGTTGGTTAAATACCATTCACTTGGCTCTTATTCAGATATAATGGCTGAATTAAAAATGAAAACCCTAGAAGATCGTCGCACAATTAACGACTTAATTTATCTACATAAAATTGTAAACGGAGCGATTGATTGTCCAGAGATTTTATCCATGCTTGACTTCTACGTACCCTGCCATGATCGTAGCCTAAGGTCTAACCCAATTTTTCGCCTGAGGACGTTTTCATCTAATTATGGTCATAATAATCCCATTGCAAGGATGATGCGAGCTGCGAATAGTTTGGACACGGAATTTATATCGTTATTCGGATCCAATTTAGTTACATTTAAGAATCATCTAACCCACTTAGAGGTTTTTAACCAATAGCCGATAAACTGTGCGATAATTCATATTTATTGTTTGATTAGTGTTGTTAATTTTTTTTTTGCATGATTACGGTGTTTAATACAATAAAAATAACTGCTTTTTAGTGAGCGTAGTATAATTATTTAGTTTTAGTTTTAGATTTATTTCAAATACATTGCATTACTATCTAGATTGTCAACATTGTGTATTTTAAATTTAGTATAGTTTATACATGATATATTTAAGCATTAACTTGTTTTTGTAGAAGGGGTTTCCCGTTGAATATGAATAAATGAATAAATGAATATGAACTCAATATACCTGACATTTGGCAACAATGTGAGTTGAATTTTTTGTGACTTTTCTAAATTATATCATTTTTCGGGGGTGGGTGGCACGAAACCAAGAGTTTTCTTAGGGTAGTGATTGGTGTTAGGCTGTTTGTGGAAATGTTTTAAACAACTCTATATACCAGACATTTGGCAACAATGTAAGTTAAATTTTTAATGATTCTTCTAAATTATATCAATTTTCGGGGGTGGGTGGCTCGAAACCGAGAGTTTTCTTAGGGTAGTGATTGGTGTTAGGCTGTTTGTAGAAATGTTTTAAACAACTCTATATACCAGACATTTGGCAACAATGAAAGTTAAATTTTTAATGATTTTTCTAAATTATATCAATTTTCGGGGGTGGGTGGCTCGAAACCGAGAGTTTTCTTAGGGTAGTAATTGGTGTTAGGCTGTTTGTGGAAATGTTTTATACAACTCAATATACCAGACATTTGGCATCAATGTAAGGTGAATTTTTTATGATTTTTCTAAATTATATCATTTTTCGAGGGTGGGTGGCTTGAAACTGAGAGTTTTTCTAGGGTAGTGATTGGTGTTAGGCTGTTTGTAGAAATGTTTTAAACAACTCTATATACCTGACATTTGGCAACAATGTGAGTTGAATTTTTTGTGATTTTTCTAAATTATATCAATTTTCGGGGTGGGTGGCTCGAATCCGAGAGTTTTCTTAGGGTGGTAATTAGTGTTAGGCTGTTTGTGAAAATGTTTTATACAACTCAATATACCAGACATTTGGCATCAATGTGAGTTGAATTTTTTATGATTTTTCTAAATTATATCAATTTTCGGGGTAGGTGGCTCGAATCCGAGAGTTTTCTTAGGGTAGTAATTGGTGTTAGGCTGTTTGTGGAAATGTTTTATACAACTCAATATACCAGACATTTGGCATCAATGTAAGTTGAATTTTTTATGATTTTTTTAAATTATATCATTTTTCGAGGGTGGGTGGCTCGAAACTGAGAGTTTTTCTAGGGTAGTGATTGGTGTTAGGCTGTTTGTAGAAATGTTTTAAACATCTCTATATACCAGACACTTGGCAAAAATGTGAGTTGATTTTTTTGTGATTTTTCTAAATTATATCAATTTTTGGGGGTGGGTGGCTCGAAACCGAGAGTTTTGTTAGGGTAGTGATTGGTGTTAGGCTGTTTGTAGAAAAGTTTTAAACAACTCTATATACCAGACATTTGGCAACAATGTGAGTTGATTTTTTTGTGATTTTTCTAAATTATATCATTTTTCGGGGGTGGGTGGCTCGAAACCGAGAGCTTTCCTAATGTAGTGATTGGTGTGAGGCTGTTTGTAAGAATGTTTTAAACAACTCTATATATCAGACATTTGGCAACAATGTAAGTTGAATTTTTTATGATATTTCTAAATTATATCATTTTTGGGGGGTGGGTGGCTCGAAACTGAGAATTTTGTTAGGGTAGTGATTGATGTTAGGCTCTTTGTACTAATGTTTTAAAAACTCTAAATACCAGACATATAGCAACAATGTAAGTTGATTTTTTTGTGATTTTTCTAAATTATATCAATTTTCGGGGGTGGATGGCTCGAAACCGAGAGTTTTCTTAGGGTAGTAATTGGTGTTAGGCTGTTTGTAAAAAAGTTTTAAACAACTCTATATACCAGACATTTGGCAAAAATGTGAGTTGAATTTTTTGTGATTATTCTAAATTATATCAATTTTCGAGAGTGGGTGGCTCGTTACCGAGAGTTTTCTTAGGGTATAATATATTCCATTTGTTTCTGGATCTCGCCTAGCCATGCTTTCGTGTTGTTATGTTGCAGTATCAACATTTACATTTTTTATTAGTTGCCACTCCTGATTCCTTATTTTAACAGTGTTGCAATAATTTATGATATCATAAGTAATCCTCTTTTTAATTTTCAAGAGGTTTATTGTTAATCTTGCAACAATTATTTCGCCACGCGGTCGCTTCTTCGAGCATATTATTATTAAATTAAATTAATCTAGTGTTGCAATGCTGTGTCAATGTCAAAGTGAAAAATAATTTCAGGCACATATTAAATATTAACATGCCAAAGATTATCTCTGAATCAAAAAGGTTACAAATTCTGAAATCCTACAAACATTTTAGTCAAAGTAATCCAAATCTACAGCATCCCAATATTATTACGATTTTAATAGATATTTTTGGGGTATGTCTAGTATTTTAATTATCATATATATTTAATTAAAGATAATTACGTTTCAGGTAGGGAGATCTTCATTACAATTAATTTTACGACAAAGACCTGACGAATTGAAATCTACTACTTCTGGCAAACGATCTAAAAACAGCCATTTTTGGAATCACCTAGCTGGAAAAGATCTGCAACAACTAATTTGGCAATATAACTCTAGAAATTAGTATTTTACTTTGAGAGATCTTTTGAATGATATGAAAGAAAATTATGAGTTCCATGGGAGTAGAACAACACTTTATAGGGTTGTTAAAAGTATGGGGTATAAATTCAACTTAATTAATGGGCGCAAAATTCTCTGTGAACAAAAACATGTTGTTGCAGCTACAATTATTTTCCTTAGAAAATTTTTACAGTATCAAAATTCCAGTGAAGATATCCAATTCGTATACCTGGATGAAACATGGATATATCAGAATGGATCCGTGGTTTGACGCTGGATACATGAAACGGATATAAAATGTAATCCAACTAAATTCAAAAATGAAGGCAAACACTTCACCATTCTACATGCTGGGTATAGGGGTGGGTTTTTGGATGGGTGCGATTTTTTATTACATTCGAAAAACAATGAATGGTAATACTTTTCAAAATTGGGTGGTTAATCAACTTATTCCTGCTTTGGCTAAGCTTTCAGGGAAATGTGTAGTTATTATGGATAATGCTGCATACCAGTCTGTGCAATTAGACAAAACTCCTTCATTTTCTTGTAAGAAATGCGAAATGCAGGAGTGGTTGGTTAAACACAATGTAAAATTCAATCCAAAATTAACCAAAAAGGAACTATGGGCTTTATTTATACCTTTTCGATCAAATGACAAAATTTACGTAGTTGATGACATTTTGAGAAAGAACGGGCACGAAGTTCTTAGATTACCGCCATACCATTGTCAATACAATCCAATTGAAATGGCATAGGGGTTTTGTAAGACTTACTACAATAAGCACATAAATTCTAAGCAACCATCTAAGGATCGTGTTCAGAATTTATGGCTTGAGTCTCTCTCAAAATGTACATCCGATATGTGGCAAAATTTCTGTGATCATTGTGAAAAACTTATTTCGGATGACTGGACAAAACACATGGGGAACCTTTCTTTTGAAACCATTCCTCCTTTTATTATTTCGCTTGGGGAATCTGGCTCAGAACAAACATCAGAAGATTCAGATGCAGGTTCTCTTGACTAAATAATAAAAGTGGAATGAGGGCTTAAAAATTGTTTGACATGAAAATTATCAGTATCACAAGAGGGTGGGAATAAATTTGCAATTCTACAAAAAAATACTGAGGGCCAACAGAAGAGAGAATGACCAAAATTAAGGTGGATGGATGGAGTTGATCAAAATGTGTTAACAGGAAGACCCAAGCGAGAAATACAAATGGATGATGAAATAAGTTTGCACAGCCGAATTCATTATATTTGTTATATACAATATAATTGCTGTGTTTGTATGTACAAAAACCAAGTAGTAAATTTTGTTCATCTTAAAACTGCATATTATTATCCTATTATATCAGAAAATTTGTAAAACAGGCAACAGTGTAAGATCACAATAGTCAGAAATTATAACCTTAAAATCGAACATCTGACAGTGACATTTAAAAACCCTGATTTAAAACACAACCAGCCCCGTTTACAATACTTAAACTGTCACTTTTCCATAGCTAGGCGAGATCCAGAAACAAATTAAATAGTGTATAGTGATTGATGTTAGGCTGTTTGTACCGATGTTTTAAACAACTCTATATACCAGACATTTGGCAAAAATGTGAGTTGAATTTTTTTGATTTTTTTAAATTATATCAATTTTTGGGGGTGGGTGGCTCAAAACCGAAAGTTTTCTTAAGGTAGTTATTGGTGTTAGGCTGTTTGTAGAAATGTTTTTAACAACTCTATATACTAGACATTCGGCAACAATGTGAGTTGACTTTTTTGTGATTTTTCTAAATTATATCAATTTTCGGGGGTGGATGGCTCAAAGCCAAGAGTTTTCTTAGGGTAGTGATTGGTGTTAGGCTGATTGTAGAAATGTTTTGAACAACTCTATATACCAGACATTTGGCAACAATGTGAGTTGAATATTTTGTGATTTTTCTATATTATATCAATTTTCGGGGGTGGGTGGCTCGAAACTAAAAGTTTTCTTAGAGTAGTTATTGGTGTTAGGCTGTTTGTAGAAATAATGTAAACAACTCTATATACCAGACAGTTGGCAACAATGTAAGTTGAATTTTTTGTGATTTTTCTAAATTATATCAATTTTCGGGGGTGGAATTGGTGTAGGGCTGTTTGTAGAAATGTTTTAAACAACTATATATACCAGACATTTGTCAAAAATGTGAGTTGAATTTTTTGTAATTTTTCTAAATTATATCATTTTTTGAGGGTGGGTGGCTCGAAACCGAAAGTTTTCTTAGGGTAGTGATTGGTGTTAGGCTGTTTGTAGGATTGTTTTAAACAACTTTATATACCAGACATTTGGCAACAATCTGAGTTGAATTTTTTGTGATTTTTCTAAATTATATTAATTTTCGGGGGTGGGTGGCTCGAAACCGAGAGATTTCTTAGGGTAGTGATTAGTGTTAGGCTGTTTGTGGAAATGTTTTAAACAACTCTATATACCAGACATTTGGCAACAATGTGAGTTGAATTTTTTGTGATTTTTCTAAATTATATCAATTTTCGGGGGTGGGTGGATCGAAACCGAGAGTTTTCCTAGGGTAGTGATTGGTGTTAGGCTGTTTGTAAAAAAATTTTAAACAACTCTATATACCAGACATTTGGCAACAATGTAAGTTGAATTTTTTGTGATTTTTCTAAACTATATCAATTTTCGGGGGTGGGTAGCTCAAAACCGAGAGTTTTCTTAGGGTAGTGATTGGCGTTAGGCTGTTTGTAGGATTGTTTTAAGTAACTCTATATACAAGGCATTTGGCAACAATGTGAGTTGAGTTTTTTGTGAGTTTTCTAAATTATATCAATTTTCGGGGGTGGGTGGCTCGAAACCGAGAGATTTCTTAGGGTAGTGATTGGTGTTAGGCTGTTTGTAGAAATGATTTAAACAACTCTATATACCAGACATTTGGCAACAATGCGAGTTGAATTTTTTGTAATTTTTCTAAATTATATCAATTTTCGGGGGTGGGTGGCTCGAATCCGAGAGATTTCTTAGGGTAGTGATTGGTGTTAGGCTGTTTGTAGAAATGTTTTAAGCAACTCTATATACCAGACATTTGGCAACAAAGTGAGTTGAATTTTTTGTGATTTTTCTAAACTATATCAATTTTCGGTGGTGTGTGGCTCAAAACCGATAGTTTTCTTAGGGTAGTGATTGGTGTAAGGCTGTTTGTAAAAAAGTTTTAAACAATTCTATATACCAGACATTTGGCAACAATGTGAGTTGAATTCTTTGTGATTTTTCTAAATCAAATTAATTTTCGGGGGTGGGTGGCTCGAAACGGAGAGTTTTCTTCGAGTAGTGATTGGTGTTAGGCTGTTTGTGAGAATGTTTTAAACAACTCTATACATTTGACATTTGACATTTGGCAACAATGTGAGTTGGATTTTTTGTGATTTTTCTAAATTATATCAATTTTCTGGGGTGGGTGGCTCGAAACCGAGAGTTTTCTTAGGGTAGTGATTACTGTTAGGCTGTTTGTAAAAAAGTTTTTAACAATTCTATATACCAGACATTTGGCAACAATGTGAGTTGAATTCTTTGTGATTTTTCTAAATTATATCAATTTTCGGGGGTGGGGGGCTCGAAACCGAAACATTTCTTAGGGTAGTTAGTGGTGTTAGGCTGTTTGTAAAAATGCTTTAAACAACTCCATATACCAGACATTTGGCAACAATGTGAGTTGAATTTTTTGTAATTTTTTTAAATTATATCAATTTTCGGGGGTGGGTGGCTCGAAACCGAGAGCTTTTTTAGGTAAGTTATTGGTGTTAGGCAGTTTGTAGAAATATTTAAAACATTTCTATATACCAGACATTTGGCAACAATGTAAGTTGAATTTTTTGTGATTTTTCTAAATTATATCAATTTTCGGGGGTGGGTGGCTCGAAACCGAAAGTTTTCTTAGGGTAGTGATTGGTGTTAGGCTGTTTGTAAAAATGTTGTTAACAACTCTATATATCAGAAATTTGGCAACAATGTGAGTTGAGTTTTTTGTGATTTTTCTAAATTATATCAATTTTCGGGGGTGGGTGGCTCGAAGCCGAGAGTTTTCTTAGGGTAGTGATTGGTCTTAGGCTGTTTGTAGAAATGTTTTAAACAACTCTGTATACCAGACATCTGGCAACAATGTGAGTTGAATTTTTTGTGATTTTTCTAAATTATATCAATTTTCAGGGGTGGGTAGCTCGGAACCGAGAGTTTTCTTAGGATAGTGATTGGTGTTAGGCTGTTTGTAGAAATGTTTTAAACAACTCTGTATACCAGACATTTGGCAACAATGTGAGTTGAATTATTTGTGATTTTTTTAAATTATATCAATTTTTGGGGGTGGGTAGCTCGAAACCGAGAGTTTCTTAGGGTAGTTATTGGTGTTAGGCTGTTTGTAGAAATGTATTTAACAACTCTATATACCAGACAGTTGGCAAAAATTTGTGTTGAATTTTTTGTGATTTTTCTAAATTATATCAATTTTCAGGGGTGGGTGGCTCGAAACCGACACTTTTTTTAGGATAGTGATTAGTGTTAGGCTGTTTGTAGAAATGTTTCAAACAACTCTATATACCAGACAAATAGCAACAATGTAAGTTGAATTTTTTATGATTTATCTAAATTATAGCATTTTTCGGGGGTGGGTGGCTCGAAACTGAGAGTTTTCCCAGGGTAGTGATTGGTGTTAGGCTGTTTGTACCGATGTTTTAAACAACTCTATGTACCAGACATGTAGCAACAAGGTAAAGTTGAAGGAATAATTTATAGAAAAAAAAGCTTTTGAGTGAACTTCGCATGTTGTTATTTTTTTCGAAAATTTCAAATGGCACCCCCCTAAAAAAATTACGGCGTTGTACAGCCAAAACTCTAAATTTTTCATAGGTACAAAAAATATTACACTGCATCACAAAATTTCGGAGAAAAAAGGAATTTCATCGCAAATGTCGGGAAACGTTTTCCGTTCCCAAGAGTGCCATGAGAAAACAAAAACACAAATATGGTCAACATAATAGTATGTACCTATTTATTCAACATGATATGAAAAATGCAGATAAAGAAAATTTAACAAATTAAACTAAATGTTCGAGGCATAACCGCAACTTCGACTCACAGGCTCTAGACACTGCCCTAAGGACTTCTGGTGATATACCGCGGAAAGCCGCGCGATTTTCTCCCTCATATCCTCGACAGTAGTTAGTACCGTCCTGTAAACCTTGTCTTTGATATGGCCCCAAAGGAATAAGTTAAGGGGAGTGAGGTCTGGTGATCTTGGCGGCCACCTCACAGGACCTCCACGACCAATCCATTTGTTCGGAAACTTTTCATCGAGAAATTCCCGAACGACACGGCTATTATGTGCTATTATTTACTCCGAACTCCAAAAGAAATTATCCCACTTGAAGCTCAAGGCGTATATGAAATTCCATGTGGTATGTGTGAGAAGAGGACAAACAAACCGGAAAATTAGTACTCGTCGAGATGAACACATTTTAGCAGTAAGAAAGTCTGATCCACAATCTTCTTTATTTCAACACGTCAACATTTCTAAACATACAATAAATTTCGAAAAAACGAGAATTAAAAAAAAACAGACTTCTTCCACGCGAGGATTATTAGAGAAGCGATAGAAATTGAAAAGAGGCCGAACAGTCTAAATCAAAGAGATGATGCTAAAAGACTACCACCAATTTGGAAAACTTGTATAAATTCTGGTCAAAATATATTATCTCCGAACAACAACCAAGAAATTAAAAATCCAACCCGTTCCGAAAATAATATTGAAATTGTCACTACTACATCATTAGAAGAACAAAACAGAAGAGTAACACGAAGCCAAACAAGAAATTCACGCATCAAGTAGTACGTAAAAGTCAAAGAAGTGGTTGCTAGAGCAATGGAATTTTGATAGTTATTCCTGACGATGATGACTGCGACGGCATTGAAACGTCGAATAAAAAATAAAATGGACCAGAGCCAAGAAAATACGCGGGACCAAACCGGAAGAAACAATGATACATGTTACGCCCGCGAAAATCTACGTTTTAACATATATATATATATATATATATAAATATATATAATATTTAATTTTATAAATAAACATATTTAAATCCGTTGTTTCTAACGAATAAAGTTAAAGTTTGTTGCGAAATTTTAGAGCGTGCGGAAACTATATGTTTACACTATTAATTAATTAATTGATAATTAAGTTTTTCAACAATTAATTATTTTTCGCCCGAGCCCTATTTTTTGTGTGCATAATAATTTCCCTCTCATGTTAATGCATTTATCATGGAGGAAAATTATTCACAAGTATTGTCTTCATTTTATTTCGGGTTCCTCGAAGTGCCCCCAAGGGCGGACGGGCGAAAAATGGTTAGCGCAGCCCAGAAATCGTAGTGGGGGATGCGATTTTCGGGCAAACATATACAACAAATGACAAAAGCTGGTAACTCTAATTAGTGTTCAATCAGTATTCAAACAGCTGTCATCTAGTTGCCATCTAAAGTTAGTGTAAGTGCCATAAGTTTATTTTGTGTGGCGTTATTTTGTTACTATTTTTTAATTTCATTTTTACATTTTCCTTTGTTAATTTTTTTTTCTTTGTCAATTTATTTTTTTATGTTCATTTGTTATTAATTATTTTGGTTCGGTTGTTATTAATAAATTGCTGTTAATATTTTGTTTTAAAACAAAACAATTTTTTTATTTGCATTAATAACAATTATCCCTTTACTATCAAATTTATAAAACTTCAAAAAGCCGAAGTCCTTAAACATCCCCCGTGATAATTGGCGCCTAATGTGCATTTTTTGTTTATACTTATTTATGACAATTTTCACCCAATGTGAATTTTTTTGCACGTATTTATGATAATTTGCACCCAACGTCGATTATTTTTTTATTTTTCATCAATTTATTGTCGTGAAATTTAATGTCCGATGTGCATTTTTGTTAATTTATAGCATTATAATTACCGCTATTATTATTTTAAGATTTAAAACCTAGGATTCGCTAGACTTTTATTTTTTGAAATAGATTTATTTCCTCACGACCCTGATATTAAATTTCTATATGTTTTGCTTATTTTTTTTTTTTTTAGGAAAACGTACTATATTTGAATTAAATTTTGATAATAAACAAGCGACACAATCACTTTATCTTGTAAATAATAATTATTTTCAGCACAACTTCAATCCTGGTACTGCCGACCGAGAAAACTAATGTTTTATGAATTATTCATATTTTTGCATTTTTTTTTTTTATAGGAGTGTTATAAAATATTTTATTTGGCATATTGCAAACTATTTAGGTGCACTTGGTGACTCGACGTGGCCGTGAACTACACTTCATTTTAATTAATTATTTGCCTTGTCATTAATTGGTTTGTTATAAGTACAATGCGCACACATGGCATGTCACTCCGATCCAAGGCGTCAAACCTGGACAACATCGTCAACGGGGCCGAGGAATTTAACCAATCCACGGCCGAGGACACCATTATACATATCTCGAATAGCCAGGATGCGGATACCATAGAAGGTCCCTAATCACGAAATTCACTTCCTCACACCGAAGAAGATGTGGATAACATAATAAGGATACTACTCAAATAAAAGGAAGCTATTCGCAGAAAACGGGAAAAAGATGACATCGATCCGGATGTCTTGAGCAAGAACAGTCGCTAGAGAAATATTCGAACTCCGGAAGCAGCTAGAAATATCTCAAGCGCTTTTAAAAAGGCAGATGAATGACGAAAACTCCACCACCCCCCAATCCGAAGCCGCCCCACCACATCATCATCGAAGCAGACATACACGCACATCCCGAACTCCAACACATTTCGTCTCATCATAGCTTCCGACCACAAAATACAACTTCCGATCACGCTAACTCCAATCCAAAAACATAATTCCTAACCTTTATGCGACAATCCCTTCTTACCACATCAAACGATAAACGGAAATTCGACGGCCGTGAACCAAAAAGATTTGTTGCGGAATTAGAAGACGATTTAAGGGGTCTAAACTTCACGGAGGAACAAAAACTTCAACACGCATTGAGCAGAATTGACGAAGAAGATATTGAAAAATATGAAGGATATTTCACAAACGAACCCCGCCGTAATTTCGCACGGCGAGTTAATAGAGCTGACATCAAAGACCCAAGGAGATGCTACACCTGGTTCCTTCGCCATCAGAAAGCAGAGTCTATTTAACCGACACTTGGCATCAGCAAGCGAGGAGATAAAAACAATACTGTGGCGCTTAGCTTCACCTACTCTTCGACAAGAGCTTCTCTTTAAACCGACCACGACAGCAGATTTTTTGGTACAAGCCGCTGTTCTGACCACTCCACACTTGCATATAATGCCTATCGTTCATGTTCCTACAAAAGACAACCGCTACATTTCCAAACAACAACAACAGAAAAAACCGTCTAACGATCAAGCCAGCAAAGTTTGAAAAGATCAACCCGTTGAGAAGAATTTTAAATCTTCGCAGGCACAACATTTGCCAAAACTAAAGGAGTACCAGAATGATTCCTATGCATCTCAAAAGAAAAAGCCAACAGCTGCCATTTTATAACAGATACAAGAAAGGAAACCATAGGTTCTCTGATTGCTCTGAGCCCCAGGAAAACGATAAGCAGCGGCAGGAGAAGAGCTAAACAACTTAACTAGCTCACCTGTCGCCACAGTAAGCCGCTACCGCAAGACTCCAGGACAAATATTTAAAAAAAAATACCCTCAGAAAATTAGTAACTTAAGCCGCCGCGTTCAAAACACTAATGAATCCCGGCACCTTCACCACAACTTTAACGCCAGGCACCTCCACCAAAACGATGACAATATTAGGCGCCACCACCACGATGTCAGCGACGATGGACTCTCCCGAAGGGAGGGCAAACAGCAGGATATCAACACGACTCGACACGTTAATCAGGGTGCCGGATGAACACACCGTCGCAAGCACTCAAGGGAATACACGACGCCAGCTACGTAAGTTTTTAGGCCTTTGTAACTGGAGTAGGTAAAATATACAGGGTTTCGCAAACATCATCGCTCCTTTGAACGACCTAACTGCTCCTACCCGTCCGTTTAAGTGGACAAAGGCTGCAGCAGATGCGAAGCCCTTAAACAACGAGTCCAGAAGCCACTTCAGCTTCACCGACACCTCCGAGATCTTCCTTATACGGTGCAGACGGATGTATCGCAGCTAGAGATATCTGCTGTCTTATTCCAGAGCAGTGAGATGGGAGAAAGGGGGATTATATCGTTTGATTCGCTAAATTAAATGATACCGAGAGGCGATATCATATGAACGAGCAACAATATCTTGCTATTCTATAGGCCCTCCGAAGATATCATTCTCTTCTGGCCAACATTTCAACGTCATCACCGACAGTAGGGCTTAAACTTGGCTGGCCAAGTTTAAAGACCAAACATCGAAGTTAATAAAATGGGCTTTGCTTTTACAGAATTTTGACTTAAAAATGAGCCATTGTCCCGGCTAACAAGTTGCCAGACTTACTAAGCCGTAATCCAGAAGACCAGCCTGTCAGCAAACTTCCAGAGTTAAATAGTTCTACCACCCAACTGAATGCGATAGGCGTTCCTCTCATCCAAGCAGTGATCTGTGCAGGTGAAGGCAGTGGACAAATTGAATAAATTTATTTTTGATTTTAAAAATGGAGCAATATCACTATATGGGCAAATTTTTGAAATATAATATTGAATAATTTGAAATGATTTTGAAAGGTAATTAAAAAAATTAGTGTGTGGCTTCAAAAGAGTTTTCCTATAGTAATTTCTACATTCAATGTAGCAATTGAAAGACTCTTTGTTATCGCACACTAATTCTTGTTTACAAGTATTACAGCCCTGCACTCTCTTTAATATATGTTTTCCCATATATCCTGCTATGTAGGCATTAGTATTATCACATAAAAAATTATATGAACTTTTATATGCAAACATAGCAGGTATATTCGGGGGTGGATATGTACGTGGTAGGAAAATATCATTAGTTAAAAACATTTGTAAAAAATTCAGTACCCCCTCAGTGCCATCAGTTTCACAATTAACATACGGAGAATTGACTGTCATAAAATTGTTTACAATTAAAGCTTTGAATGAGGACGTAAAAGACGAACATGTTGGATTTATATTGCGCCGTCCATAACTCCTTATACACCCAAAGAAAATTTCTATGGGATCTTGATTAATATTTCGAGGACATACGTGTTCAACAGACTTAGAAGATAATTTATTCCACAGGCATTGCAAACCTTTTAATGTACTTATTCAGTTTGAAATGCATGGCGGAATAAATTTTCCATTAGGTCTAATAAATCGTATAGTTCTCAAAATATTAATCGCATTGGAATCAAATGCAACATGTCCACTCTTTTTAGAAATCGCGCACCTTAAAGGTTTGTTATCATCGCCATTAATTAATGAACCATTCACACTATCAAATAATTGATCGAAGAACAATAGGAACTCTGCCGTACCTAACATAGTGTCTGTCTGAGATAACTCATTACCATTATTTACTAAGAATCTCAATGTTGCTGAAGTTCGCTGTGAAAAAACTTGTGCAGCAAGTTTCACCTTCATCTTGTTCATTTTCTGTTCATATATATGGCAATCAGTTATCTTAGGCAGCATCTTAGAGTTAAAGTCCCCATTATCCATCTCATGGAGCTTCACAATATCCGACCAGCAAGCGATATAGTTTGTGCCCTCCCATCTGAATGACGCATTATATTTTAATAAATTATTCCTGACACATTTCAGAAGATGAGGTGGATCGAACAGAGGTATTATTTCTTGATCACGTATCAAGAAACCTTCGTACTGATTCTCCTCACCACCTAAAATGTGTCTTCGATTTGTATCCTCCCTCAACCGTTTTATTACTTTGACATTGGTTGCATGTTGGTCGCATATTGTGCAAACAACATGCAAACCAATGTCTTGTAATTGTTTTATAATTGTTTTTATGTTCCTGGTAAGGTCTGCAACACCCATACCGTGTTCCACAAAGAAATATGCTATGGGTTGTTTCCATTTCACCAGTATCCCACGAACCATAAAAACCATTACATGGTCAGCAAAGCGTGCTTTGGTACTCTCACCACAATTAACAAAACCGTCAATGGAGGATTCAACCTTATTAAAATATAAGCCTGCACTAAGTGACATTTCGTCAAACAGAAGGGCACAATACTTATCAGCTTCATCCATCTGATCACAAGAAATTTTCAACAACTCCAAAATTGGGTTATTAATACCCGGACCAATGGGAATTCTATTCAACAAGGTTTGTAGGGATTGCCTCGATGGAAGAGCAAACACTTTTGCTAAGAACCTGTACAATTTAGGGCCTTGCTTAAACATTGCCAAAGCAAAAGTTTTGTCTTCCATCGAAAACCGCATACCCCGAGGTTTATACTGTTGCAACCTAACTTGCGACAACAAAAAGTTAAAGGATGTTTTATTCAATTTTGCACGCCATCCTTCGCCGGTTTTTGCAAATTTCATTGCTTGCTCAAGACGTTTCTTATCAGAAGCGTTTTGAGCATTCAATTTTCTAGCAATCCGTTGAAGGTCACGTGCATATGAATATACCCTCCGAGCTTGAGGGGTAAGCTTTCTTTGACTTTTCGCATTTACAGTTGTCAACAACTTCACCTCCAAACCTGTAAATAAAAAAATAAAAATGTTAGATAAGTAAATGGCACAATCATTTGTTTTGTATACATTCCCCTATGTATTGGCCTCTAAATCTACCAGTGGGGGCGCACCAAACTCCGAAATCAGCTGTAGAAAACAAGTATACTTCGCACATTGTGTATTTCTTTTGAAAATGTGTCGTTGCCGATATCTTAAAGGAAGTGGCATTGTTACAGTGGTTTATATAGTATATTTTTAAGCAAGTAAGTGTGTCTAAATCGTGTTTACATGGAGGTTTTTGGGCTTAACCTACTCACGTTATTTGTAGTCCACATGGTGGATTTTTTCAAGCTTGAGCCAAATTTATAAATATTATATTGTATCTCCAGGAGGCAGATGTATAAAGCGGTTAAATGCGTCTTCTCGGTACCGGCATCGCCACCAGCGGGCGTTTTCTTAGCTGTAGAGGCCAATACATCAATAACGAAATTATTCACAGGGATATGTTTACTGAAATATAAAAATGAAATAGGCAATTTTTAAACTTACATTCTTTCTTGGTCCGGGATTTCTTGAGATCATATGGATTGATTTTGATAAATATAGATGATGTAACCAGCATCTGTGGATGAACATGGATTCATCATCACCGAATACATTTGATCGGCAGAAGACACCTGTATATCATCGGTGGATGTAGGTGGTTGACCCATCATCGCATAGGGATGCTCCATACATACATCCAAATTAGCAGGTGGCACCTGCAGAGCATCAGTGGATGTAGGTGCTCGATCCATCACCGAATAGGAATAGTCCACACATACAGCTAAATGAGCTGTTGCAGGTGGCACCTCTGATACTGTGGATGTATGTGGATGATCTATCACCGATGAGGGATCAACTACATCCATCAAGAACGAGGGATTGTCTTCATCTTTGGCCAACTCAGCATTTGCCACCTGTACATCATTCGTCGATGCACACGGGGGATCATGTACATCTATGAACAAAATGAAGAAATATAGCTTACAAACAATTAATACCTATTTTAAAATAATTAATCAATGTGGAGTGCATCATTAACTTACCAACTGTTTTCAAAAATAGTGTTGGTACACTACCAGGTAGTAAATTTGTCCTGGATCTTAAATTACTTTTGGTCGACTTCGCAAAATGCCTGTCACAAACATAATAGTTACTTAGCCGCTTTGATGATTTTGTATACAACTCAGGCCGATTAACTGCTTCCAGCCACTTCTGATAGACCTAAAACCAGAAATAATATAGTATACTTATATTTATTTTTTCTAAAGGCTTATTTCCAAATTTTAGAAATATTAATATAGTACAATTATAGTTTAATACACTTCCAAGAAATGTATGCTATTGCTGAAATAAGTATATTTATTAATAGTATATTGTACAATGAGCATATAATGATAGCTATTAATCACGAGAACGATACTTGCGGAACAAGCCGTTAGGCGAGTGGAGTAAGTCGTTCGGAGTGATCAATAGCCATTATATGCGAGTTGTATATTATACTTTGTCCACGACAATATAATGCTTTTGTTTTTTTTTATTAAGAAGTTATATAAATAGGAATAGTATTTATTTTTAACATTAATTTAATACAATTCAATATTATTTAGTAATATTAAATGTAATACTTGAACAATTTGTTAACTTAATTGCAGGAATAGAATTTATATCAAAACTAAGATTCTGATTAGTTGTTGAAACATTTTTATTGCATTGATAGGTTTGGCTTTTAGCTGTGTCTATTTTATTTTTAATGTAGCCTTCTGCTACTGCTGTCGATTTCATGTATCTTCTAATTTTTTATATTAAACCACTTCAAAACTCTCTTATAATGTAAATGATTTTGACGTTTCAATTTAATTATATGACACTTTGCGGACTACTAGATAAAATTTTGAAAATGATATCATATTAAACAGTGTATATTAAACAGTGAATAATGATTAATCACTGACAGTAGTGAATAATGAATATATTTATAATTGAAGAAACACTTAAATATAATGAGTATATTATAAGATAGTCATAGACAAACATAGTTAAAAATGAAATATTTTAATATTATTTTAATGCTAATCAATTGAACATATGTATTAGAATATGATTATTACAAATTAAATGTATATTATTGTATTTTAAAATAGAATAGCTTTAAGAATAGCTTTAAGACTGATTGCATCTTTTGAGTGATCAATTGTCTTAAGGTTATTATAATATATTAACCTATATTATGTAAAAGAATGGGATCCAATTAGAATAATAGTTATAATTATTTTTCGGCTGTAATCAATCAGACTTGCATAGTTTTATCAAAGTTAAGCTCTGAAAAGACAGTGATAAAACACATACATGAAAATATATTTAATAATGAATATAAATTTTCATAAATAAATATTATATTTCATATTTAAAATATTAATGGTCTCGTGATGCTTACTGAATAATGATGAAATATATTTTCTTTATTTTTTTTATTTTTTATTAATTTTTTAGTTATTTTTCAGTCTTTTCCACTTAATAAAGATTATTACACTTTTTTGTCCACATTGTATATTATAATGTTGACATTTTTTTGATTTATTATTAATTTAAGTATTCTTTTTTAAACTTATATGTGACAATTGGTAATATCATATTTGTATTTTTTGTGTATTAATAATGGAGATATCAGTCAATAAATACTTAAATTGACAAAAATCATGTTGACGAAAAAACAAAAAAGCATTGAATACTTTTGATTGAAATTATTTACTGAGGCCCCCATATATTTTGTCCTGTGCCCCAACCCCTCTCATCTCTCAGAGGAACGCGTCCCCGCAGTTAAGAATTAAATACTGATTTGTAGTATTAATTTTTAGAAATACTTGAACATCTAGCAAAATGAAACAAATAAACCAAGTTACATTTAGAATTGACAACACTTAAAAATGCATTCAACTAACGCAAATTAGTAAATGAGTATAATTTGTAGTCAAATTAGCTCATAATTAGGCACTTAAGTCAGATTAAAAATGTCAAATCAAATAATTTAGATCTTCTTTCTAAACATCTAAACATATTGTTTTTACAAAGAGCAGCTTACCCCGTTTTTTTGCGAAAACTTGTGCATCCGGGTGTCTTTACTTGAATTGTAACACACTTTAACTGCACAGTAATGACTCATTTTTTTAATGTTTTTAACAATTTTCAGAAATTTGTCAATTTAATTAAATACACATGTGAGCCACACGGATTTAAAATGGGAATAAAATAGCTGAAACTACGAAAATATTCCAATACTTACAGATTTGTTTATGTTAGCACTTAAGACCACTTGATGCATTGATGCGTTTGAATTATCAAAAATGTGAAATATATTTTCACACCAGAAATGCCTCATTGCGCCATCTAGCGAACATTTCTGTAAAAAATATGGAAGAATAAGAAGAATTAGCAGCATATGCGCCTCTGCTGGTATGGGGTGAAACAACTCAAACAAAAATTTTGACGCCCTATAGAGTTGACAGGCCCTGGGCACCACGGTTTCCTACCGTCTGTCCCGATTTTTCCCTGTTCCGCTGGTTTGGTTCTCCTCCCACACGGAGAAGTCCCTGCATCCCCGCGTGCGCGTTTTCCAATTTTGGTCATTCCATCGTTAAGATTATAATGCGCCGACACGGCTTTCCTGACTTATCGCAACTTCCTTACCTATTAAAATTAGTTATGTGGTTAAGTAATATCACTCGTTCATCCCGACATTATTTTAACCATTCAAAGCAACAAACTTTAATTTGTAGTAACCATATCAACTCTCATAATTTTCAACATTACCAATCAAATTGCATAAGCAATCCACCAACTCATAGCTCATGACTAGACTAACTCAGAGTCCTAGACTAGCTCTCAGATCGCCTCAGCAATCTTACTAAACAACAGTTTATCACTAGACTCCCGCAGAGTCCTGGCATAGTTCTCAGATCGCCTCAGCAATCTTATCAAACAACAGCTCATGACTAGAATCCCGCAGAGTCCTAACATAGCTCTTAGATTGCTTCAGTAATCTTATCAAACAACAACTCATGACCAGACTCCCGCAGAGTCCTAGCTCTCAAAATCAACAAATATTAACAAAATCATAACATACAACAACCATACTTAAATTATTAATCGCCGACACTGGCTCATCCATGACTGCTGTTTCAGTATTGCAGCTAAATTCTGCGGCAGGACTGGTACCTCTCTAAATATTTTAAGCAAACTTACATGGTAAAGTCTTCCCGTTTCCCCAAATTGTTACCATCATTGACATTTGACAGAATGTCAACTATCTTGTAGGGATCTCTAAATTTATAATCTCATAATGTTGTTATCATTCTTTCATTTTATTTAAAAAACAATACAAAATCACCAATTATTAACAGTTTCGACTGTGCTTTTTCTTTTATAAAAAAAAACTTTATTACATTTTTTTTTAAATTTTAATCAAGTCCACTTCATTCTAAATCGGCATTTACTTTATAAATATCATTTTAATTTCGAATGTACACTTCTGTGGAACAAAATTAAGCACACCAAATATGTTATAGTTTAAAACGGACATGATGATTTTCCTAGTTACAAAAATATGTAAATAAATTAATTTCCTTCATGTCAAAATGGTGCGTCATTTAGACAACAATTTAAAAATTCGAATTCTAACTGAAATAGAAGATTTTTTTTATTTTCGGATTTGTTGTATTTATTACCAGCGTTACCCCCTCTCTTCCTTCTGCTTTCCCTCTCTTTCCCCAACTTATCCAGCGTCCTTACCGCGGCCCCATCCTCTCTCATCCATTCGGTCACTCGTCTATTCGAATTTCCTCTAATACTATGTAAGATATAAAGTAGCTACTTTCTTTTGCGTTTATAGTCATAAACAAAACCCCGAAAGTTTTACCTTCCTCAGGACAATAATCAAACATTTCGCGACAACCCTGCCGCTTATTAATCAATCCAACGAGAGATATCTTAAATCGCGAGGTCGTTTGTCGAGTGACTTATTTCAACCCTGATAAACACAACAAACCTTGAGCGAAACATTCAACTTCTGTCCGGATAAAAAATCAAAACATGAAGCTCGTCTTTGTCACGACCATTTTACAAAAGCGCCTTTCTGGCATATTTGCACTCAACATTATAAAAGTTCTTACATTTATTTTGATACCAGTTATTTTTGAATAATGGCACATTTTACTGACAATTTTTTTATTGCCAATTTTAAATTAGACAAAACTTTCCATCATTAAAAAAATGTAGCCGATATTATTTAGTCAATTTCTTCTGTCAAAATAAAATTCCTTTGATAAAACATACTATGGAAAAAGTAAACAATAATTCTGTTCTGCTTATAAACACAAAATTAATCAGAACTTAATAGACCTAAAAAATACTTCAAGCGTTAGTTGTCACAACACCTTTCTTTATTATGGTAATTTTGTGTTTTTATTTCGCATTATTGTTTCTTATTATTTTGTATCTGTATGTAATCTTTCTGTAACTGGATATTGTCTATTGGGAAATAGATTGATACCAAAAGATATACTGCTTCTGGCAGATATTAATTACAATTCAAATCTCTTATATAAAATTAAAACTTTGTTAGGCCTACGCAACAGAGTTAAATAAATTTGTCATCCTTCACTTTTTCAAAAAACAAAAATAGTTATATTTAACAACGTATTTCTTAATAATGGTGATATCAAACATTTAACTACAAACACTTATTTTTGATTAAAAACAATCCTTCAATTCTTATTATTTATTTTTTATAAGTATTCTCCAATTCGTAATGTAGTCTTGTAAAGTAAGTTATAATGCAGATACAAAAAAAAAATTGCAAATCTAACAAAGAAGAATGATTCAATAAAAATCAATCAACCTTCAATATCAAAAAATGTACACTAATTTCTTTTTATTCTTTTTAAAAACCAAAGACAAAACTCATATGTTGTAAAAGTAAACATATTTTTATTTAATATAACTATATTTTTCTTCCAGTTTATACCAGAGCTGGGCAGGATTCGAATCATTCAGGATTCTAATTCTGAACATGAAAAATGTCTTTAGAGTGCTTTTAAATTTTTCGTTAAATCACTGTTTTATACGCGTGGCATGAAGTAAAATTTCGAGTTTAGAAAAGCCCAGAAAGCGTGGAAGTCCTCACGTGACGTCAACAATCAAGGTAATTAAACAATACAAGGTCGACTCGGTGTAAATCAAGACAAACTTACTTACACACCTTGGTTGATGTCGTCACGCGTGGAAATCCGTACGTGACGTCAAAACCAAGATCATTACTGTGCAAGGTTGTCTCGATTTAAACCGAGCCGACCTTATCACGCGCGGATATTCTCACATGACGTCAAAATCAAAGTCATTACTGTATAAGGTCGACTCAGTTTAACCTGAGACAGTCTTGTATAAGGTTGTCTTCATTTAAACGAGTGTTGTCCACTCCTAGACTAAGCATGAAGTAAAATTTCGAGTTTAGAAAAGCCCCGTGAAAACACACAAATACATCTTTAATCAGAGTAACAGGAAATTAGATGTTTAGTCTGTCATCAACGATGTTCAGTGTTAATAATAAATAATTAGGTTTTAAATATTTTTGTTAAAACAACTGGTAACGATATTTATACATAAATGGTTGAAAAAAAAATAAAATCAAATTTATTCTTAAAGGGTTTGTGTTCGCGATTCGAAAAAACAGGATTTGAATCTTTGATTCGAATCATATTTATCACTTACGAATCCTTTATTCGAGTAACCATGATTCGAATCATATTAGGTGATTCGGATTCGTGATTCGAATCCTTTTTACGAGGACTCGTCCCAGCTCTGGTTTATACTGATGATCTGAAAGCCGAAATTAATTTAAAATAATATACACACACATATAAAGAGGAGGACATATTTTATTTAATATTTATATTCAACAACTTGTTATCCAATGGACACCAACACTTTAATTTAATTTAAAAAGAATCCATTCGCAGAATGCCGTTTGGTGTTTGTTAACCAGACTAGTTAATTGTTTCATGCACTTTTAAGCAAACACAAAAGTTACACTAGATTAAATAAAAATCTTGTGCTCCAGCAATCCATTTTAGTTCAATAACGCTTAAATAACATTTTGATAATTCTTAACATATTAAACTTTGAACGGCAAATATCTATAAATTAGTTTTGCTCCACATTAATAAACAAAACTTTAATATATATTATTATTATTATTATTAATAATATTAATTTCAAAACAGCATCTGCTTAAATTTAAATTTATTTCCTCCTATTTACTAAAATTAAATTCAATATAATTAAAACTTTATTTATTATCTCTGAAATATTAATGTTTCTTTTTGTTTTTAATGTGTTTATTTTAAATATATACTACACAAATCATTGCTATCATAATTTCTTAAATGTGACAATATTCAAAATAACCAACTAATACAAAGCAGCGACGACTTGCAGCCTAACTTCAGGGTAGGCCACAGAGCCAAAGCACACAAAATTTGAGGTTGGGATTGCGCTTTATAAATACAAGGAATTCCACAACAAAGTCACCTTTTAATAACGGATACATATTACCTTGGGTCTCTGGCCTACCCTGAAGTTAGGCTGCGAGCCGCCGCTGATACAAAGTATGTTTTTTGTTTTTCGTTTCTGTTATAAAACCCTTGGCTCAACCTTCCCCTATTCTTTTCTTTTGAATATCAAGTACTGAAAAAGCCAGCAATACTCAGCCGAGTATTGGTTTAAAAAATGAAAAGCACATACCAAAACAAAAAAAACTTTCTTCCTTAATTCCTTAATATTGTTACGTAGATAGCGTACTTTCGTTAAGTAAGTATGTTAGAACAAAACTGATCTCTTTTTAATTTAAATTTATTTAAGCAAAGTTATACTTCTGTTTAAGTTAATTAAAACAATTATTTATAACAGTTATCAGTACAGTAATCCCTTAAGATTCATTAAGATTTCTTTTTAATTAAAAACTTAAGAAGGGATTGTAAGTTTTTCTAAGACAGATGTATTTCTAAAGAATATATTATTAATGATTCTGTACAAGAAGTTAGACATATTAGGTTTCATAATTTAATATAATGCTTAGGTTATAGCTTATTATTTTATATTTTTGCTTATTTTGTTTACCTCCGCGACTAACCAAATCCGCGAATGTGGGAATTACTTCTTATAAAATAATTGGTACACAAAGAGACCCTTGTGAAGTTAGCCATAAAGTTTCCAGCCATAAAGTATATTTCGTAATGTTTGTTCGTCGATATATCCATAATTACTTAGCAGATGTTAATGAAAATACACACACCAATAGAAAAAGGGTTGCGCTTTAGATTAGTACTAACCACAATTTGATACAATGTATACTTTATGAGTAAATCGCATAATTCGATTTTTTTATTACTCTTAATTACAGGTTAATTACAACTCCGATTTTCATGAAACTTATACATTCTATGTAGAATTCAACACTCTATTCAAATATGTAAAAACTATTCGCTGGCAAGTTAAACTGCAAAAGTTATTAACAAAAAACCACAAAACAATGGATTTTTAAATGTAGTCCGATTTAGATGAAATTAGCATATTAAACTCGAAATTTTATGCTGATTACGAAAATATTATTTTTCGCTGGCAAGTATTTTTCGATTAGTTATAGCACATTCATTTACGCTAGATAAACACTTTTACCCCTGGAAATGGTTAGAAATCCAACGAACAAAAGCGTACCGCTGACAGATTTATGACCGACCCTTCTGAAAGGCTCTTCTAATTGGAAAGTACCTTCAATTTCTTGTCTCTACGTAATCTAAATAATTGTTCCAAACTGTTACTCAATTTATTTAACAAATATACACACAACAAATATTTCCGAAATGCATCCTACAAATAATTCATTAATATTAGCGGACATAAAACGATGAATGAATTGATTTTTTTTTAATTATCTCATCATTTATTTTCTAGTTTTACTCAGAATTTTATGAAATTTGGTTAGCTTATACTGTTGCATACGCTGATTATGAATATCAAAAAAGTTTTCACTGACATGTAAAATTGCAATAATTATTAACGTTTTAATCGCAGAAACCAACTTTTAAAATTTTTTATTTTTACTCGGATTTTAATAAAATTTGGTCACGTTGTAGCCCGGAGCACATTGTTTACAGAAGTCTAAAAAGCTTTCGCTGGCAAGTGAAATTGCAACAATTATTAAGCCAGCCATAAATCTTAAACAATTTTTATTTTTACTTGAATTTTAATAAAATTTGGAATGTTGTAGTCCAGAGCACACTGATTACAAAAATCAAAAAAGTGTTTGCTGGCAAGTGAAATTGCAATAATTATTAACATTTTAATCGCTGCCACAATCTTTCAAAATTGTTTATTTATACTCCGATTTTAATAAAATTTGGCAATATCATAGTCCGGAGCACACTGATTACAAAAATCAAAAAAGTTTTCGCTGGCAAGTAAAATTGCAACAATTATTAAGCCAGCCATAAACTTTAAACAATTTTTTTTTTACTTGTATTTTAACAGACTTTAGCAATATCGTAGTCCGAAGCATACTGATTACAAAAATCCAAAAAATTTTCGCTGGCAAGTAAAATTGCAATAAATATTAACATTATAATCGCTGCAACAATCGTTCAACATTGTTTATTTATACTCCGATTTTAATGAAATTTTGCAATGTCGTTATCCGGAGCACACTGGTAACAAAAATCAAAATAGATTTCGCTGGCAAGTAAAATTGCAATAATTATTAACATTTTAATTGCAGCAACAAACTTTCAATATTTTTTATTTATTCTCCGATTTTAATAGAATTTGGTAATATTGTAGCCCGGGTCACACTGATTACAAAAATCAAAAAAGTTTTCGCTGGCAAGTAAAATTGCAACAATTATTAAGCCAGCCATAAAGTTTAAACAATTTTTATTTTTACTTGTATTTTAACGAAGTTTGGCAATGTCATAGTCCGGAGCACACTAATTACAAAAATCCAAAAAGTTTTTGCTGGCAAGTAAAATTGCAATAAATATTAACATTTTAATTGCTGCAACAATAGTTCAACATTGTTTATTTAAACTCCGATTTCAATGAAATTTGGCGATGTCGTAGTCCTGAGCACACTGTTTACAAAAATCAAAATAGATTTCGGTGGCAAGTAAAATTGCAATAATTATTAACATTTTTATTGCAGCAACAAACTTTCAATTTTTTTTATTTATTCTCCGATTTTAATAAAATTTGGTAGTATTGTAGCCTGGATCACACTGATTATAAAAATGAAAAAAGTTTTGACTGGCAAGTAAAATTGCAACATTTATTAAGCCAGCCATAAACTTGATATATATATATATATATATATATATATATATATATATATATATATTTACTCGGATTTAAATAAATGTTGATAATATTATAGTCCAGAAAACGCTGATTCTAAATATTAAAACAAATTTTTACTGACAAGTGAAATTGATTAAATAAATTATTTTATTTTTGGTCGGATTATATTCACAAAACGTACCAAAAGGATTACTCTTACGGATTACATAAGCGGGAAAGGTATTCTAAATGAACCTCATTAGGAAAAACCGCTCAAAGGACACGGTATTAAAATCTTAGTAAATTCAGTCGAACAAAAAGGTTAGGAATTACCTAATTTGATTAAATTTACCAATCGGTAAAAAGAGCGCCGAATAAGTGTCGTTAAATTTCAAAAAGCATAAAAATTGGGAAATATCAATTCTCATTTAATTGTGTTTCAATCTTGTTTAATCTCATCGGTACGATATATCCAATAATGGAAATCGTAGACACGTGCTTTTTACATTGTAGCTATCGGTTTCATGAAATGAAATAAAATTAAATTGGAAACATTTTTTATTTTTACTTGGATTGTAATGAAATTTGGGAATGTTGTAGGATGAAGCAAGCCGATTTCAAATATCAAAACAGTTTTAACTGATTAAGAAAATTGGTCGGATTATATTTACAGAAGATACCAAATGGATTACTTGACAGATTACATTTGTAGGTAAAAGGGTTTCAAAAACTATGTTCAATAGGAAGACCGCTCAAAGAGCACCGAATTAAAATCTTGGTAATCCTATTATAATTCGGAATTTCCAAATTTGTTTGAAATTTCGTTAATTTTCAGTTAAGTGGGAGCACTATTTTACCTATTAGTACAGAATGTGCCGTTGAAGTAAATTACATCTTTGAAAGTGATTGTGTAGTTTAGTCATAGTTAAAGATTTTCGTGACCAGGCAAGTTTATATATTTTGTATTTAATAATTTTGATTATTATAAATTTGTGGTATTCGTATATATTTCTATTTTATTGTAACTAATATTACTCTTTTAATTGTCACTTTGATATTACTATTAAAACTTCGTTTTATTTTAATTTATTTGTTTGTTATTCAGACCACTCTACTCTTTTGCTGTTATTATTTTATAATTTTCAATATGGTTAAAAGGCAACAAACTGATATTGGCAAACTGGCATCATTTCTATGTAATTTCAATCTTAATGAATTACTAGTTCTAAATTTGAATCAAGAAATTATTCGCCAAGCTGCAACGCATACATTTGGAAGTAGTAAACTAAGTAATAGGTATAAAGTTTTTAAAATTATAAGAAGGAATACATGCAATATTTATGCCAAATTACGCACTGAAGATGAAACTGTGGATAAATCATTTGCATTACCTGATACTAATTCAAATGTAACAATTAATGAAATTGATATTCCAACAAATATTGGAAATATTTATGATCAAAATATTAGTCATACATTTCCAAAGAATTCAATAAATATTTTTCCTACAACAATTTCAAATGGTTTTGGTAAATATAATTGATTAAAATGTTAATAATTATTGCAATTTTACTTGCCAGCAAAAATTTTTTGGACTTTTTCAAAATATATATAATTTTTAATGTAGGTGCCTTTTTAGCCTTTAGTCATAAGTAATTTTTCTAATTTTATTGAATACTTTAGGCGTAATTTTTTTCACAACCCCTTTATCGCACCGATTTGTTATTTGGTCGTTAGGAATTTTTATTATGTGGCTAATTGATCTTGCAGAAACATTGGTTAAAAGTTCTGCTATTTCCAAAAAATTCTTTACTCCAAGAACATCTTTAAGACCTCGATATACGTCCTTTATAGTGCGTTTCGCGTCGGGTGAAAATTTATTATGTTTCGCCTGGTAATTTCGTTGGCGGGAACTTGGGATTTCTATAACTAATAAAAACCATTATGAGATAAAGATTCTATCATTGAAAATGTAAAGCCTTGTTCAGAGTTCATTATTTACACCATTTACACTTTCCCCTATTTTATGTAGTACAAGTGAATACAATGTATTGAACTTTTTTAGGTAAATATAATCACAATCTTAACGACAATATCCGTTTTGACATTCCTATAATCGATTAAAACCATTTTTTTTAAATTTCTGTCTGCTCGGCTGGCGGAAACCATTAGAATATCGACATAAAACTTATCATATTTGTAGGTGCTAAAAATATTTTGAAAATTGAAAGTGGTAGTTTACTGTTGTAATGAGTCGACCCTAGGTATTGTACAAATTTATAATTTGTATTTTATTTACGTTGTGTTGTGTATGTAGTAACCCTTTTAATTTATTTAACAGATTCGTTGTTTGTGTCAATATGCATTATCGGAAATACTGTGTCTTTCTTCCCTTTTAATGACCAGGAGTATGTGTGGACAATAAATAAAACAGGATGTGAGTTTAACGGATGCAAAGTTTATTGACCTCAATTATGACATTTCTAATTAATTTGTGTTTCTTAAATTATTTATGTTCTCGAAATACTTTATTTTGTTTGTACTTAGAAGCCATGTGCATTTTAGTTAAACTCGAAAAGTATATGACTCTACTTGTGGGAGCAAAATTAAATAACCCCTGCATTTGCATTATGAGATGGGAAACCCACAAAAACCATCTCGGAGCTTACCAGACAACCAACTAGCGGGAACACTCTTCTGATTAGCAAGCAGATTCCGACGTCATCCGTTGATTGTTTTGTATCATTAACTAGCGGGAACATAACTCTGCAGTACTAACTCGGGACGACCACACCCGTTAATTGTTTTCAGGCAATTAACTAGCGGGAACACTCCTCCGTTTTCCACGCACAGCTCGACCACACCCGTCAATTGCTTTTTTGTGCTGTTAACTAGCGGGAACATAACTCTGCAGTACTAACTCGGGATGACCACACCCGTTAATTGTTTTCAGGCAATTAACTAGCGGGAACACTCCTCCGTTTTCCACGCACAGCTCGACCACACCCGTCAATTGTTTTTTGTGCATATAACTAGCGGGAACATAACTCTGCAGTGCTAACTCGGGACGACCACACCTGTTAATTGTTTTCAGGCAATTAACTAGCGGGAACACTCCTCCGTTTTCCACGCACAGCTCGACCACACCCGTCAATTGTTTTTGTGCATTTAACTAGCGGGAACATAACTCTGCAGTACTAACTCGGGACGACCACACCTGTTAATTGTTTTCAGGCAATTAACTAGCGGGAACACTCCTCCGTTTTCCACGCACAGCTCGACCACACCCGTCAATTGCTTTTGTGCATTTAACTAGCGGGAACATAACTCTGCAGTACTAACTCGGGACGACCACACCCGTTAATTGTTTTCAGGCAATTAACTAGCGGGAACACTCCTACGTTTTCCACGCACAGCTCGACCACACCCGTCAATTGTTTTTGTGCATTTAACTAGCGGGAACATAACTCTGCAGTACTAACTCGGGACGACCACACCCGTTAATTGTTTTCAGGCAATTAACTAGCGGGAACACTCCTCCGTTTTCCACGCACAGCTCGACCACACCCGTCAATTGTTTTTGTGCTATTAACTAGCGGGAACATAACTCTGCAGTACTAACTCGGGACGACCACACCCGTTAATTGTTTTCAGGCAATTAACTAGCGGGAACACTCCTCCGTTTTCCACGCACAGCTCGACCACACCCGTCAATTGTTTTTGTGCATTTAACTAGCGGGAACATAACTCTGCAGTACTAACTCGGGACGACCACACCCGTTAATTGTTTTCAGGCAATTAACTAGCGGAAACACTCCTCCGTTTTCCACGCACAGCTCGACCACACCCGTCAATTGCTTTTGTGCTTTTAACTAGCGGGAACATAACTCTGCAGTACTAACTCGGGACGACCACACCCGTTAATTGTTTTCAGGCAATTAACTAGCGGGAACCCTCCTCCGTTTTCCACGCACAGCTCGACCACACCCGTCAATTGCTTTTTGTTTTGTCTTTATTGTATAATATTTATTTTTGTTGTGTTATTCTTATTTTCGTTGTATGATTTTTATA
This sequence comes from Philonthus cognatus, assembly GCA_932526585.2. Classification (NCBI taxonomy): domain Eukaryota; kingdom Metazoa; phylum Arthropoda; class Insecta; order Coleoptera; family Staphylinidae; genus Philonthus; species Philonthus cognatus. Next base: position 3,095,628 of record CAKOBO020000020.1, on the reverse strand, counting down.
TTTGTTGTATGATTTTCATTTTTGTTGTATAATATTTCTTTTGTTGTAGAAGTTGAAGTCATTTTGAAAATTGTTTACCTGAATTTTATGTGCCCCTTTGACTTGTAACTTGTGGTGCTTTTATTGATGTTCTGCTTCCAAACTGTCTCTTGACTGTCTCTTTTTTCCGCTCCGCACAACTTTTATAACTTTTGATTCCCACCCGATCGTGGAGATGGAAGATTTCGCGCAGACCATATATGGTTATAAACACCACCCATCCCTGATGTCACGTAATTTCCCCGACTTCGCACACTTGTTGTGTTTGCGTTCGTTAAACCCTGAACTCAATCTTTCTGTACGTCTTAGCATTTCTCCATGCGCCGGTACTTGTTTATTATTTTAAGGCGATGCTGCATTTGTTATTTCTTTCACATAAAAAATGTTGATCGACGACTGTTATTCTCGTATTTACTGGATGTTGATTTTTCTTTATTATTTTCTTGAGTGATTTTTGTATTAATATTTTAATATAATTTAGTCAAAAAAATATTTGCACATGACCCCTACTGACCTATTACATTCGTACCTTTTAAAAAATATTAAGTTTCACAAAGTTAATATTCTTTTAAAACAGCGCTATTTCACATTTAAATTATTATTATTTATTTATTTTTTTTTTTGCCAAGTCACGAGTTCTTCTGTGGGTTGTTGGATTCGTCGATCTCGATTCGCTTGATGTGCTATGCTATCCTCAATTTTGTATCCTCAGCTGTCTGCTTTCAATCTGTAATTGTGATACTGATTTGAACATCCACCTTGATGAATGGTTTTGTTTTTATATATTTATTGACTTATTATCATCTATCTATATCTACACACACATCTATTCTACACTCATAAATACAAACTTCACTTCCCTTTTTATTTTCTTTTTTGCTTTTACGATGTAAACGTAGCCAGCGGTAGTACTGATAGCCATTTCTGCTAAAGTTCCGATTGCCATCGCCCCCAGTGATGACATGGCTGTGACCGACGATTATCTTCAAATGAGTGAGGTCTCTGATGCCCGCTTCTTGACTGCCGATGCTGTTTAAACTTTCTCCTTATCCTAAATATTTATCTAACCTCTTTTTTTAATTATTTTTAATTTTCTTCTTTTTTTTTATTAATATTACTTACTTAAAAGACAACTGAGTTGTTAGATGCTGAGTTTTTTTTTTTGTATTTTAATTTTTTTTTTTTTTTTTTTAATAAAATATACATATATTTTAAAAGTTTTATTTTACCTTTTTTTTTTAAGAACACAAAATAACACAAACAATATAACATATTTAAAATATCCTTTATGTTATAAAACTAAAATATGTATTCATTTAATCATTTAGATTCGTCAGTTGTTTATTCCTTATCTTTTCCAAATATCTTCTAAGCCACGGATGACGTCTGTTTGAACGCGTGTTTTTCTTGTCTTTCCTTGTCAGTTCTTCTGGAACAGGTGATACTAGCTGCTCATTATTTTCTCTGGTCTGTCGGGATATTGGTGGCATGTTTTCTCTGCTGTTGCTTCGCCTTTTAACTTTAGTAAGAATTAAATGTTCAATTGATTTTCCAGGTGTCGGAGGGCGTTCATTTGGGTCTGTATGTTCGAACTCGGATTCGGCAGAGTCTGGTTTTCTTCTAGATGACAATTTTTTTTTAGATACCCTTTCTTTTGACTGGCATGCAGGCTTGGTCGTGTTATTCTTGAAAATAGTTGTGTTTGTTTTTAGCACGTTGTTTTTGTCGGTAGAATTCTGCTGACGATGACACAACTTTATATACTGTGTCTTAGATATTATCTGGTCATTTATATCCTTATTTTTCATCCGTTGTGATGTTAGTGGTTCCACATTTTTCTTATAGTTGGATTTCTTTCTCTCGGGTTTCGTATGTTTACTTGATTTTTTAGGTGTGGATTGGGGTTTATTTTGATTTGTAAACTCGGATTTCTGCGGGGTTTGGCAACTGCCCGACAATTTACTTAACGGAATCTGCACCAGGACGCTTTTTGTGGTTGGATCCCGCCCTTTCTTGGTAGACATTTTTTTGTGAGCTGCAATTTTCCTGGTTCGTGATGTCTGCTCGGTCGTGTTATATTTACTACTAGTTGTGTCAATTGATAATGTGTCGTATTCATCGGAGAAATTTTGATGACGATGGTAGAACTTTAAATGTTGTGCATTGTACACTCCTTTGATATTTTTTGTAAACGGATCTGTTATTTCGTACGTGTTTGGGTAAGGAATTGAAGTGATGATGTATGGCCCATTGTATAGCAGCTGAAACTTGTAAATCTTCTTTTCGCTTGCATTAGACATGTTGTTATTTCTAAGTAGAACATAATCGTATATTTTATACGAGTATCGGTTTCTGGGACGTTTGTTAGGTTTGTTAGCTGCTATTTCTCGCCTTTCTGCATTTCTCTTTAAATTTTGTCTCACCGTTTCAATAATATTCGTTGGCATGGTCTCTGGTTTTATTATTTTATTTATTAGTCTTTCATGCGGAAGCGTTGGTTTTTGTTTAAATATGATTTCGTATGGTGAAAAACCGGTGCTAATGTGCGGTAGTGTATTCATACAGGTCTCAATGTCGTTACATTGCGACGCCCAGTTGGTGTGCTTCTGATAGCAATAAGTCCGAAACATTTTTCCTAATTCACGCATCACCCTTTCACTCGGGTTCCCCTGTGGATGTCTAATAGACGAGTGACATATTTTTATGCCTGCCTCCTCTATTTGCTTCGTCCATGTATGAGCGGTAAATTGTGTCCCTCGATCCGTTAATAAGCATTTCGGCTGTATAAACTTACAGTATTCTTTTGTTATTTTATCTGCTGCTCCCTTTGCGGTCGCCTTCTTCATTGCATACAGTTTTACGAATTTAGAGAACGTGTCAATCACCACGAATATATACGTTACGTTACCTCTCCCTGCTGGAAGTGGTCCATAAAAATCAGCAGTCACTAGCTCTCCGATGTTTTCAACAACAATGGGGATGATGGGTGCCTCCTGCGGTCGATTACGGAATTTAGTTTTTTGACAAATGTCACACCTCTTGGTTACTATTTTTATATGTTTTTGCATTCTTGGGAAGTAAAATTTTGATTTCAATAGTTGGTATAATTTCGTAGCTCCAAAGTGCCCTAACGTACGGTGGTAAACTTCGATAAAAGTGTTAAATTTTGGTGCTGGAAGAACGATGCGCTCAAATTGCTTGTGTCTATCCTTGTAGATCAATACATCATTTATTATGCTGTATTGTTCTGCCGTTCGTTTGATCATAGGTTCCGAATTGTCAGTTTTATTTGTTTTATAGTCCCACATTTTTCTTAGCTCTTTGTCCTCCTTCTGCAGTTTTCCTATCTGTTGCATGTCCTTTGATATATTAAAACCTTCGGCCGAGAAGAACGCCACAATTGGGAGATTGTCTTCTCTGTTAAAGTTTTGTTGAGGATATCGTGACAAAATATCTGCCGATATGTTGTTTTTTCCTTTTATGTGCTCAATTTTGTAATCGAATTGATTCAATAAGAGGACCCATCGCGTTAATCTTTCACTTAGAAGTCTGCACCTATGGAGGAATGTAAGGGCCCGATGGTCTGTTTGTATGCTTCCATCTTCTTTTTTTGGGATAACGCCGCCCCCATTCCGTGTCCTGAACTATCGGTTTGTATATAAAATGGTTTATTTGGCACTGGATGTTGTAACATAACTGTTTCTATGAATAAATTTTTGGTTTCATTGAAAGCCCGTTCTTCGTTGTTACCCCATCGCCATGGAACATCCTTTTTTAGTAGGTTTGTAAGCTCTTTTGTCACACTACTGAATTTGCTAGAAAACTTTCTATAGAAATTGCACAATCCTAAGAATCCTCGCAGCTGTTTGACTTTTTGCGGTGTTGGGAAATCCTTAATAGCCATTATCTTCTCCGGGTCTGCTTGTACTCCCTCCGGAGATATGATATGTCCCAAAAAAGAAATCTCCTTTTTCATAAATTGACACTTTTCCAGGTTAATTGTTAAGCCCCCTTTCTTCAGCTTTATTAGTACAGCATCGATATGTTGTAAGTGTGTTTTGAAGTCACTTGAGGCGATCAGAATATCGTCAATATAATTAATTGTAAATTCTCTTAGTTCGGGTCCAAGAATTGTGTCTAAAGCTCGGCTGAAGGAGCCACTGGATGTTTTTAGCCCAAATGGCAACACCATATAAGAATAGGATTTTCCATTATATTGAAAGGATGTATATTGTCTACTGTGCTTGGACAGTGGGATTTGCCAAAATGATTTAGTCAGATCTATACTGGACATCCATCGGACGTTCTGAAGCCTTCGCAAAAGTATATCTGCTGCTTCCGACGTCTCGCAGTCATTTACCATTCGTTGGTTTAGGTGTCGGGCGTCTAAGCAAATTCTCACTCCCCCATCCTTCTTTTTTGTGACCGTCATTGGACTCGAATACTGCGAGGATTCTCTTTGGATGATCTTCATTGCTATCATCTCCTCTAGTTCATCCTCTACGGAATTTCTCAAATGGAATCGTACCGGATATGATTTTTTTATGAATGGAGTTTCATCTTTTAACTTGATGGTATGCTCATATAAATGTATTAATCCTGGCTTCCTGGAAAATACGCATCGATGTTGTCTTAGCGTCTGCAGTAAGTGTCTTTTCTGTTCCGAGGTGTTTAAGCATGTGTCATCTATCTTTTTACAAATGTCAGCGTCGTTGTACTCTTCTGGAATCGGACTTTCTATTGCAAAAATTTCCATGTCTTCTGCAAACTCTTCCTCGATTGTCTTTTGGTGTAGTTCGATGTTCTTTCTTTCAGCAAATGGTACTTCAATTATCCTCTCCGACATCTGAATCACTATGTTTTTCTGCTCAAAGTCGATTTTTGCATTAATTGCTCTCATCCATTCAGCCCCGAGTATTAACGGCTTGATTAAATTTTTGACTATTAAACATACGACTTGTGCATGTATTCCTTCGATGGTGATCTTCAGATATGATTGTGTCGTTATTCTCTGACTCCTGACTCCCACGGCACCTTTGAGAAAAGTTGATGACACTGGAAGTGTGGCACATTTCATTCCACTGGACACTAGATCATTCCATAATTCTTCTGCGATACAGTTTAATTCGCTCCCAGTGTCGACTAGTCCTAGAACAACTTTGTCAAATACATAGACTTTGATTTCTGGCAGAGGGCTGGATCTTTTGTTATCCACGTTTGAGCTTTTAGATATAGTATGTAGATTTTTCCACGTTTGCTTTATATTCGCGTCTGTGTCAGTTCCCTGAGCTTTGACAAATTCAATGCCTTTTCGCTTCTTTCCTTGACGTCCCGTATGCTTAAACTGTGTATTTGGTGTTATTGGTATTTTTATCCCTTGACCGTTTTTTCCTAATCCTTGTCCTGGTTTCCATCCTAACTGTCTCATGATACGTTCCGCTGGTTTATACCGTGCGTTATAGGTTTTATCCATGGCGATGGGGTTGCAGTATTTCGGGCCTTCAATATTGTCCTCGGTTGGGTTTAGACCCTTCTTTCCAACCGCGGACCATTTCCCTGTCGCTTGTGGTCCGTGGCCTGTCCTCTATAATCCCTTTTGACGTGGGGTTTGTTGTCCTCAACTTTCACTTGGCCGTTGTTCCAAATTGCGTCTTGCATGGACAGGAAATTGGCCATTCCAGCGATGGTCTTATTTTCTTGTAAACTCCACTTGGATATTCGGCGGAAAGTGTCGTGTTAATTTCTCCAATAATGCCGGTTCTGGGATTTTAATCGTTAAGCGGTTAGCTTGTGTTACGTAGTACGCAAAATGATCTAACATCTTCGGGTGATTTACAGAATTCCATCGCGCCGTACTCAATTTATACATTACTTCGGCCTGCTGCTGTTCTGACCAGTAAACTCGTAGCATATCCGCTTTAAAGTCAGCGTATTCTCTCCAACTGTCCCGGAATATCTGCATGCAGTGGTACGCGCTACCTGTTAGACAATCCTGTGCTATCGATAGGAGCTGGTTGTTGGGCAGGTACAGGTGTTTACCATATTTTTCCACATCGTTGATAAAATCTACGACGTTTCCCGAACCGTTCCCACTGAAAGATGGTTTTTTTGGAGCTGTAGAAACTAAAATTGACCGGTCGATATTTTCGGGAACTTGTGGTGTTCCTTCTGAGGGACGTTGATTTGATATTCCGCTCGTTGACTCTTCCGTCTGAGTGGACTCCCTTCCAGGTAATGGCATAATCCTTCGGTCTTGCTGCACCAGTGTTTTTAATATAGCCATCATTCCGGAGATCTGTTCACTAATTTGGTTTTGCCGTTGGTTCATATCATCTCGAAGAGCAGTCATTTCTAAATCGATAGGGTCTCTGCCGACTTCAGAATGCAATTCCGCTTCATATGCGTCCTCCTCTTCTGCCTGCTTATCTTTGCGAATCCTCTTTGGGCGACTCATTTTTTTTTTTGAAGTGATTCTCTACAAAATACGTATATGTATTTATTTATTTATTTTCTTTTTTTATTGCATCCGGTCTATCCTCCCTCCCCCCTTTCTTTGAGTTCAAAAAAAAACCCAATGCATCCTCAATTACTAAGCCCCAAATACAAAACGTTTTCACTACCATTTTTTTTTATATATATAGACCTATATAACGAGTGCTTACAACCATCGGCATCCCGGTAGGTTTTAACTTTAGCAACTTACGTTGTAATTCGACATATAATTAAATTTATTTGACGTTTCCGAGATTCACCGAATCGCATGAGTTTAATCTAAGATGTGGAATTTGTTTTCCAAGCGACCGAGATGCCGACAATTCACATACACTCGCCATATTTGTTTGATTACCTAGAATTAATTCACTTATTATTTTTTTTTTACAAGTTCTAATAGTCATTTTAAATAAAATATTGTGTCACTACCTTATTCGCATATGTATATATATATATTTTTTTTTTGTGCATCTGTAATAAAATATAGGTCAGCGTCTGAACTTGAAATACCAACACGTTTGAACTTGAAACATTCATGCTAGCACTTCTTGATTTTCGGATTACTTGCGTTTGCTTTTTTTCGTTGGAATTTCGTTTTGTATTTGTTTGTGCTTCTAAATGTAGGTTAGCGGTTGAACTTGAAATCGATACGCCTACCGTTGTTATTTTTAAGTACTAATTACGTGATCATTATTTGTGTCTGGAATCCTGTAAGTAAACATTTATTTCTTTTTTAAACTCTTTTTAAGGGGGAAGGGGGTCAGTTTACAAGTGGACACAGCATTTTAAAATTATGTAATACATATTTATTGTCATCACAAATATCCTGGTCACGGCACCAATGTAATTATTCGACCCTAGGTATTGTACAAATTTATAATTTGTATTTTATTTACGTTGTGTTGTGTATGTAGTAACCATTTTAATTTATTTAACAGATTCGTTGTTTGTGTCAATATGCATTATCGGAAATACTGTGTCTTTCTTCCCTTTTAATGACCAGGAGTATGTGTGGACAATAAATAAAACAGGATGTGAGTTTAACGGATGCAAAGTTTATTGACCTCAATTATGACATTTCTAATTAATTTGTGTTTCTTAAATTATTTATGTTCTCGAAATACTTTATTTTGTTTGTACTTAGAAGCCATGTGCATTTTAGTTAAACTCAAAAAGTATATGACTCTACTTGTGGGAGCAAAATTAAATAACCCCTGCATTTGCATTATGAGATGGGAAACCCACAAAAACCATCTCGGAGCTTACCAGACAACCAACTAGCGGGAACACTCTTCTGATTAGCAAGCAGATTCCGACGTCATCCGTTGATTGTTTTGTATCATTAACTAGCGGGAACATAACTCTGCAGTACTAACTCGGGACGACCACACCCGTTAATTGTTTTCAGGCAATTAACTAGCGGGAACACTCCTCCGTTTTCCACGCACAGCTCGACCACACCCGTCAATTGCTTTTTTGTGCTGTTAACTAGCGGGAACATAACTCTGCAGTACTAACTCGGGACGACCACACCCGTTAATTGTTTTCAGGCAATTAACTAGCGGGAACACTCCTCCGTTTTCCACGCACAGCTCGACCACACCCGTCAATTGTTTTTTGTGCATATAACTAGCGGGAACATAACTCTGCAGTACTAACTCGGGACGACCACACCCGTTAATTGTTTTCAGGCAATTAACTAGCGGGAACACTCCTCCGTTTTCCACGCACAGCTCGACCACACCCGTCAATTGTTTTTGTGCATTTAACTAGCGGGAACATAACTCTGCAGTACTAACTCGGGACGACCACACCCGTTAATTGTTTTCAGGCAATTAACTAGCGGGAACACTCCTCCGTTTTCCACGCACAGCTCGACCACACCCGTCAATTGTTTTTGTGCTATTAACTAGCGGGAACATAACTCTGCAGTACTAACTCGGGACGACCACACCCGTTAATTGTTTTCAGGCAATTAACTAGCGGGAACACTCCTCCGTTTTCCACGCACAGCTCGACCACACCCGTCAATTGTTTTTGTGCATTTAACTAGCGGAAACATAACTCTGCAGTACTAACTCGGGACGACCACACCCGTTAATTGTTTTCAGGCAATTAACTAGCGGGAACCCTCCTCCGTTTTCCACGCACAGCTCGACCACACCCGTCAATTGCTTTTGTGCTTTTAACTAGCGGGAACATAACTCTGCAGTACTAACTCGGGACGACCACACCCGTTAATTGTTTTCAGGCAATTAACTAGCGGGAACACTCCTCCGTTTTCCACGCACAGCTCGACCACACCCGTCAATTGCTTTTTGTTTTGTGTTTATTGTATAATATTTATTTTTGTTGTGTTATTCTTATTTTCGTTGTATGATTTTTATATTTGTTGTATGATTTTCATTTTTGTTGTATAATATTTCTTTTGTTGTAGAAGTTGAAGTCATTTTGAAAATTGTTTACCTGAATTTTATGTGCCTCCTTGACTTGTAACTTGTGGTGCTTTTATTGATGTTCTGCTTCCAAACTGTCTCTTGACTGTCTCTTTTTTCCGCTCCGCACAACTTTTATAACTTTTGATTCCCACCCGATCGTGGAGATGGAAGATTTTGCGCAGACCATATATGGTTATAAACACCACCCATCCCTGACGTCACGTAATTTCCCCGACTTCGCACACTTGTTGTGTTTGCGTTCGTTAAACCCTGAACTCAATCTTTCTGTACGTCTTAGCATTTCTCCATGCGCCGGTACTTGTTTATTATTTTAAGACGATGCTGCATTTGTTATTTCTTTCACATAAAAAATTTTGATCGGCGACTGTTATTCTCGTATTTACTGGATGTTGATTTTTCTTTATTATTTTCTTGGGTGATTTTTGTATTAATATTTTCATATAATTTAGTCAAAAAAATATTTGCACATGACCCCTACTGACCTATTACACTGTTAACGGTTTTTAAATGTTTCCCGATATTTTGTTAAATATTTACCAAACCAAAAAATTCACTTTTACCAAAACAAAATAAATTTTTGTCATAGCACTCTTAATATGTAAAATATGATAAAAATAGTGTTTTTTTATCTAGTTGTCGGTTTATATCTGTGAACGTATTGGTAATATTGAAAACTGCTTTACATAAAATAGATAATGAAAAATTAATCATAAATTTTAATCACTAGAGAGCGGATAAAAAGCGTAAAAAATGTGAAATAAGGCACTTAAAAAAGCACATTTAAAGAAAAAAAGTATATAAACAACATTAAAACGGGAAAAAAGCATATAACAGGCATTAAATAAGTAAAAATACATACAAACTATAACATTTTTAGTATTCAATATGCTTATCAACATTTTTTAAAAAGAAATTCTACAACTAACAGGTTAAAAATAAAAAAATATTTTCTTTACGTGTTATGTTATGTGAAGTATTTCAAAATAAAAGGTATTTCTTTTATACATTTCAAAATATATACAATTTGATTAAAAGCATTTAGATCCTTTCTTCAACACTTTATTTTGTAACCAAATGTAAATTTCGGACACAATGTGTCCATTATCAATGGATTGATACTAAATACCTAAAAATAAAAATTATGTTTTAGTATTCCGTATCTGACCATTATTAGTGGACACATTGTGTCCGAAATGTACATTTGGTTACAAAATCAAGTTTGGAATAAAGGATCTAAGTGTTTTTAATCAAATATTATCATCTTCAAGTAACTCAATCATTGGGTTATTTATTCATGAAAACATTTGACCACCAGATCTTATTCTAAACAAGGGTTTGCCAACATTTTTTTATCTACTTTAAACACTTAACTTAAACAGATAAACAAAAAATAATTGAAGTAGCTCTCGACGCAGCAGGAATTATATAATACGTATTGGTGATTATTATGATCGATATTAATATACTTTTGAATAACGTTATTCATTTTAACATTTTCAATTGGTGGTTTGAAGTATTGCAAATTTAATGATAACATCATTTGTTTAAATTTATAATTTGTGTCATGTACTTACGCATCTCTACATTAGATATAATACTTAGAAACCTTCCTCATTAGGCGAGATACTTTTCTAGACTGAATCCTGCACACTTGTTCATTTTAAAGATTTTCTTAACTGTCAAAACAAAAGAACTACTTGCGATTACAACTATCGAAACAAAGGAGCTATATCTTCAAAACGGTGACAGCTGTCTTAGTTCTCTTAAAACAATTGAAAACTAGACTGAATTCAGAATTTGTGTTCAATATATTATAAATAGCTATTTATGTAACGAGAAATAAAAACTTAACGAATTTCAATAATTTTAACGAGTTTAGCAAAGCCTGAAAATGTAGCTTGGCCGCGTAGCGCGAACCCAAGTTCAGGCTTTTTTAAACTCGAAATTTTACTTCATGCGCCACGCATGTGAAACACCCAAATATCATGAAGTTCAAAATATTCTCGGTTATCAATATGTATATTTTTATTCAATTGTTACAACTATATTATATGTGAGAAAGCAACATCATTTTAAACATGTTTTAAAGTTTTAAACGGTGTTTCAATAAAAAAAAACACGTTTCGTAAAAAAACTGATTGTTTTAATTAAAATGAAAAACATATTATTAAACAACCCCGGTACAAAATAGATTTTTTGTTTTAGCATATTGCCTTTTTATTTAAAATAAGCGTAATTTATTATTAAAATCAAATAGTTGTCAAAACTTTAAGAAAATGCTTTAAATAAGCATAATAATCTAAAATAGGCATAAAATTAAAAATAAGCACAAAAGGACAAAAAATAAAAAAAATTCTTAGTGCCAAATTATCACATTTTTCGTGTTTCGTATACATTTATAGAAACTCTCTCGATGCTATATATATAATATATATATATATATATATATATATATATATATATATATTAAGCATAAACATAATAGCTGGAAATCCGCTGTCTGGTAATTACACTTCTTGTCATAGCTTTCGGTCAATAAGTGTTGTGTATTATAAATCAGATTTAGCTTTGCGTATTCTCTAGCTATAATGCGCTCTTTTATAGTGCGCCTTACCCAATGAAAACTAATATTACTGATTTTATTTTTATTATTTTAAATATTTTAATTCTTTCTTTACACATCCGTCTAAAATTAATTTGCAATTTTGATTTAATTAAATTTATCATTTTAGAATTAATAAAATTAAAAAAAATTAAAATATGACTTCATCATGCACTCTATAACGATTTTATGATTATATAATTCTAATTTATTCTCGTAATATCTATAGTTATAAAAACAACTTTTTCCATTAAAAGAATTAATCGTTTATAATATCATTACAGACCATTTTATTAGACAATTAATATTTTTTCAAGCAAGAGTTGACAATTATGTACCAAAATATATATTAGTATACCACTACTCTGTGTGCCTTCATAGTATAAAACGATTTTAAATTATAACGACGGTGAGGCTTAAGCGCAGCCTAAATTTAATCGACTCAGGGAATCCCAAAACGCATATATCTTGTTATTATTTTTTACATAAAAACATGATATTATTTAGTCAAAATAATAAAACGTGCAATAAAGATATTATTAGATATTAAAGAAGTGTTGTTATAAATAAATTAAAATTGTTCAATGTATATTCTTATGTTTTAAAGTATGTAGAATACTATAACATAAATGAATTTTTACAATTTTTAATGCGCTGGACACTGATATTCTGAACATGGCTTTAGCGATTTGGATCAGTAAAAATATTTTTAAACTACTTTCAATTATATTATATATTTATATGATATTATTACATACATACCCTGGCTTTTCACTGAAATTCTAGTGTTGCTATTATCTGCTTCAACGGCGCCCTCAATCAATTAATTTTGGTCCATGATGAAACAATTATCCCAGGGTCGCCACATATTTTATCAAAAATAGGTAGTCGTCACAAGCAAGAAATAAACAAAATCCGTGAGAAAATAAACTTGTAAGTAAAGTAGGCACAATAAGAAACAATGAGAAAACCGAGAACAAAATATGCACTAACATATTTGCCGATAAAATGATGAATTTTTAACCAAGCAAAACGACCTGTACTTACAAAAATGGGAATAAAAGGAACATTAAAAGCTAATTATCAAACCAATTCACAGAAATACATTCCAAAAATGATTGGAAATGCATACAGGGTTTTCCCATTGGAAATACAATGGACACCCCTGGATGGGTGTAGGTTTCAGGGAACATTTCGAAAAAGATTATTTTTGCATTTCAAAAACACGCAGGTCGTTATATACATTTTGTGCGAGGCGAAATAGAACCGATTTAGCATCCATGTCGGCGCGCACCAACTACCCCCCGCGCTGGTCACCCGCAGTGTCGGTAGCTGCAAGGTTGTATAATGATTATAATTTTATTGAGGGTATTCAAGTTCGATTTTTATTGCTCAGCAAAACAGCGATGAATACACTATACAAACAAAACTTGGGAAGAGGAGAATGCTCTCAGTTTCCAAATCCTTCAAAATTGCAAAATAGAGATGAAGATTTGTTTGCTTGTTGTCAACACTTAACAGCGCTTCATTCGGACCTTAACCAAAGATTTGAAGACATTCTTCATTTGAATATTTCCAACTGGGTGTTAAACCTTTTTGCAAGTAGTCAAACTCAGAGCACTAATACAGGAGGGCAGCTTGGTGGTGTAGTGGTTGGAGTGTTGGACTGCCACGCCACGGGCCGGGGTTCAAATACCGGCCTTACAAGTTGTCTGCATTTATATAGGTTAGGATAAAAATGCCAAACACTCCGTCTTCTCGGATATGACGTTAAATGCATGTAGGACCCGTGTACTGCCTGGATGTTGCGTGCACGTTAAAGATCCCTACCGGTGGGTTGGAACTCCCACCGGGTTCGGCAAAATTCCCGGATAGCTGTAGACCTAATCTCCGGCGTCATGATAGGCCATAGCAGCGGAAATAGATGACGTAAAATCCAAAAACAAAAAAAAACAAAAAAAAACAAAAAAATACTAATACAGGAGCAACTTATTGAATTGTCCACAAATGAGGAGCTGAAACCATTGTTTAAACAAGGATACGCCCACTTCTGGATACAAAAACAGATCCCAATTTTATATCCAGTATTATGGGTTATTGTACAGAAGCTGTTGATTGCTTTTCCGTCTTCCTGTTTGGTAGAACGTGGATTCAGTGCCGTTATGAGTCTCATCACAAAAAAAGAATCCGACTAGAAATTAGTACTCATGGGGACTTGCGGTTACTACTTACAAACATTGAGCCGGACAAAAATACACTTATAACATCCCATCAGGTTCATCCAAGCCATTATTTTTTTTTTGTATGTTAAAACAAATTATAATTTCAATAAATACTCTTCATCAAAATGTTTTATTTATATTTAATTTTTAATATATTTCTACCATTCAAAACATCAAAGATATTTCTGTAACTTTTCTATTATGCATTTATGTAGTTTTTACACTTAGGGATCCGTAAGCAAGTTTTGAGTATGAAAAGGGGTCCGTGAGCCAAAAGAGTTTGGGAACCACTGGTGTAGAACAGCTCTTTAAATCCAGATTTATGCTAATAGACAGAAAGAATATTATATTTATGCATATGTTTAAATGTAAAATTTGAAAAATACGCCAGCGACATGTGCTGAGTATTACGCCTCGAAGTTTGCCATAGTATAAACAAGTCCCATAAGCGTGAACCCGTACCCGTACCGCCGGTTCCGCTAGTTTTGTTCTCCTCGCACACGGAGAAGTCCCTGCTTTGTCGCGTGCTCGTTTTCCAATTCATGCCATACTATCGTTGAGATTATGATGCGCCGACATGCATAACAAACAATAAACAAATAAAAATGTATTTTCAAGTTGCAGCGTTGAATGACAAATTGACAGAATAGTAACTGAATGGGCGAAAACGTCGCGCTGGGTTTTCAGGTCGAGACGAATATCGTCGCTGTTACTTCAATAGGTCGTATGTCAAAAAAAATGGATTTTGAGTTACGACGGCCAAAGTGACCAAAATTATCGTTTCTATATACTAGCAAAACCTCTCAAGTCGAAAGCAAGAGAGAAATAGAATATAAAATAAAATGCGTACTTGCAATATTTCCAATAGCGCCATCTCTCTTCATTTGGTTGATGCAATTACTCGTATGTCAAGCGCTGGTTTGTTTACAAGTGTTTACCTCGTGTTTATGTGGGTTTTAATTAAGGTTTCAATATAACAAATTCATCGTTGTTATAGGTAAGTTGCAGTTTGTTTTAAATACTAATTTTGCGTGTAAATAAGTACTAGAATTTCTTCATAAATACATTAAATCTATGAATCAACAAATCTAACCTAAAAATACAAAATAAAAATTCCGCAAAGTTGACCTGCTCTTCACTTTTGCTTTCTAAACTAATTTTAATTATAATAAGTGCACATTTTGTTATTAACCTAACATGATTTCTAAAAAACTTAGCTTCCTAGGGCTTCATACTAAATTTGATGTTGACATACGATATATTGCTTTGTTTAATATTATATCAATATATGACATACGACAATTTGCACCTGTTTTTTTCAGTTTATCTAGCAACGCCATGTTTTCTGGAAATGGGAGAGGCAGTCGTTTATTGCTACCAGCGATTAGGCAGCAAAATAGTAGCAATTTGACAGTGGAGACAGTAGAGATGGCACCTGAAAATACTTCTACGACTGCAGACATAGAAGAAAGCAATGAAATATTAGAGTGGGAACAATTGGGAAGTGAGATCATTGTTCCTGCTACCAATGACAATATTGTTCCTGTTACTAATGACAATAGTTCTTTAAAAAAAATAAAAGTAGCTACTCCTGCCGAATCATTAAACAAACACCAAGAATTATATTTTGAAGAATCTTCAGGTGAAGAATTTTTTGAGGATAGTGGTTCTGAATATGAACCACCAGGGAATCTAAGAGCGAATGAAGGTAATACATCAGATAATGAGAGCATACAAGATTTTTCAACATCTGCAACTGATGGTCGTCAAAGTGAAAAAAGAAGAAGTAAGGGACAAGCTAATCCAAAAATGTGGAAGAGAACTAAAAATGCGGACCCCCAAAAATTGTTATTTGGAGCTTTGGCTGCAGCTACCAAAACAGAAATGTAAAGTTGTCAAATGCCCTACTGGATTTATCAATAAAATACTCTATCACAATACAACAAAAATATCTGGAAGTAGGGCACACACAAATGGAGGTGGACTCGGTCCACAGTTGAATCGAAAGAAAACTGGGACGAAGGAGGGAAGTGTACCTGCCAAGCGACTATTTACACATAATATCAGGAGCAAGGCAGAGTCCATCGCCATACGAAGCTGTAGCATTGTCATTATCTGACTTCAACCAATTTGAAGCTACTTATTATAGCAGCATACGGCCTGGGAAAAAATCTGGTGATCCTGTCGTAACCGACCTTTGTGCGCTACAGTACACTTCAGAAGGTGTGATTCAATTCAAGCTAAAATTTTCTGATGAGTGGAAAGACCTGCCACATTGTCAAAAGCGGATGGTAACTGATCAAGTTAGGCCTCCTTTATATAACGGGCCTCTGCCCATTAAGGGGTCAAAATATAACAATCTACAGGAATTAAAGGAACTAATTCCACGTGACTGCCGATTGTTCTATGAAAACTTAATTCACAACTAGTCTAGTTGTGAATTAACTTTTCATAGAACAAAAACTTTTTTTTTGGTAATCTATGTTCTAAATGTTCTAAATCTATGTTCTAAGTAGGTATTTAATAAAGAAAAATTAATGTACTATCTTATCTTGATTCTATTTCCTACTCCTGTAGTTTTAGTATTATTGACAATAAGTCGTATGTCAATAAGTACAACCAAATGATAGTATTAATATGTCGTATGTGAAAGTATCTCTGCCAGCTTATTAATATTAAATTTTTATAATAGTGTGCTCTAAAACGTGTTTAAAGTTTTA
Source organism: Philonthus cognatus (assembly GCA_932526585.2). Taxonomy (NCBI): domain Eukaryota; kingdom Metazoa; phylum Arthropoda; class Insecta; order Coleoptera; family Staphylinidae; genus Philonthus; species Philonthus cognatus. The sequence continues at coordinate 3,079,094 of CAKOBO020000020.1, read as the reverse complement.
TTTTTTGCCTATTTTAGTTTATTAAAAGAAGTTACGGCATAAAAGTTAAACAGTTTTTTTTACTTTCTGAAAAACAAGTTTTTTTGACATACGACCTATTGAAGTAACAGCGACGATATTTTGGTCAATTTAGTGCTGGCCTCATAGATTTTACGGTATATTTAATAACTGCGTTCTACCCTGAGAGATGTTAGCGCGTTATTGTGGAATTTTTAGGACGCTCGCTCGGGAATTACCAGATGGCCAGTTACCTCACCCCCTCAAATTGCCTTGGGCACCTACCTCCTAACCCGTATGCTCGAGTTATGCATCTCTTTCTCTAAAAAAGATTTTCAACGTTGTAATAGTGACACGAGATTTTGGTAGATATTCCGTATTTCCTATTCCACACATCCAGTCCTACGCTGGACTTGCGCCTTCATTCGATTCGTTATTCCCGATGCATCGCTCCTACTAACTTAAGAAAAAAATCAAACACATTTTACATAAAGTAAAAATCTACATCCAACCACGGTTTTATTTTTAAGGAGAATTAGCTATGTTTAATGAAATGCTTTTTTATTTAAAATTCCGAAAAGAAAAGGTTAAAGAGTAAAAAAATAGCTTAATTACATATTCCAAAAAAATATGCTAGACTACATCGAATTTTGAAAGGATTGATAAGCAGCATCTTTTGAACTTCACTTAAAATCATTGTTTTATACGCCTGGCTAGTGCTGCAAATATGTGCCACCTAGCGAAACTGATAGCGCGCGTCGATGCCGAAACCTGGAGGCATGAAAGTTGTGCAGGTGATTCATATCCCCAATTCGGCATCTCGGTTCTCGCGTTTGGTGTACATATTAAATGTCGTATCACACGTTTCCTATTCTTATGCGCTATTCAGCAAAAACGTTAGTATTACCACAGTTCATATATATCCAGTTTAAAAAAAAACTTTCCGTGATGCTTAAAATTCTTAATTAATTACTAATCGTCTGCAAGCTCGATTTTAAAAACATCAAAAATTAACATTGTTATTTGATTAAACATTAAATTTATTGACACTGATATTATAATGATTATTATTGAGTTATGTTACTGACAATATAATGGAAATTAATATCAGCAATTCTTAAGAAAATAAATCTTTTTAACAAATTGATGCATTGATTATTTACATTGCTAGATATTATTTTACAATAACATTATAATTTACAGCAAATTTTACTGCAAATAATATACATATAGATTTGTAGGTTATTACCAATGCTAATATCTATACCAGTCACATTACTTGACTGTTGAAAAAATGACGCAATTTTTGGCAATTTTTTAGAAACATCATATTTTTTCCGTTTAATCTTCCTTTTAATGGGGTAATTTTCTACAGTGCCACATAAATTGATTGCGTCGAATAAATAAGCGTATATAATATCACTAATACCGGGACTTGTCAAGTGCGATGCGCGCCACCAGTAACCAGACATCAGCACATTAAATAAAAAATACAGACCGCGGGGAATTATACTTTTCTATACATGTGTAAAAAAATACAATTATTGATCTTTAGTTTACTTTGCGTTGTAACATAATACTTTCAGTTCTATTTTTGACGCACATTTCACCGATTTGGTACAATATTATAAAATTGGGGCCCCTGTCGTTCTGCAGTACACTATTACTGAATGTCCATCTTGCGGTATACTCAATGAATGTCAACTGAATGTGAAATGCATATCCTCTGGATGTAATATTCATTCGCGTATTTGTACAGGATTTGTCCTAATTATACTGTATCTCTATTATTAATTCTAGTAATTCCTTTCTTCACAAAATATTTTAATATGCTAGATGCACATTTTGAACAGTAGGTGTTCATTCTCAATAGCAATAACTGTGACAATTGTATTTCATGAATTAATGAAAAAAATACAATTGTCAATTTTATTGCTATTGAGAATGAACACCCAGTGTGCGAAATGGGCATCTAGCATAATAAAATAATTTGTGAAGAAAGGAATTAGTACAATTAATAATAAAGAACACTTTACGTAACTAACAGAAGAATATTGAATACTGTATCTCCTTCTTCAAGATGTATCTAGATAAGTTACATGAATAATTGTTGGTTTTAAACGAAAACCTAAGATTGTTCATGTAAATTCTTGTGCACTCGAAGAGATAGATACAGTATCCTAAGCCTAACCTAATTTTTGCTTTATCAGAAAAGTTAGTATTTTTGGGATGAATTAACAGTTAAAATATAATTATTTTATACATATATTGTTACACTTAAAGTTTCAAAGTGCCAAACCCTACAAAAACAATTAGCTGACCCTCTCCTGTTACCGAGTCTTATCTCAATATATTCACTGTCACTATCTGTGTCTTTGTAACTGTAAAACTTACCCCGCTGTCGGCCGGTAAAGTGGCTGGGTTCAACTGATGAAAGAGAGCGCCACGAGCTTAAAATTTGAAGCTCCACAGTTCAAGGCAATAAGGTAAAGCTCGTAACCACAGGTGTAAAAATGGTGATGTGTCCATCATAGTACTTTCCCCCGTAAATTGCGTATTAAATAACTTTTAAAATATTTGTAGCATTATTATTTTAAAAATGTCTTCAACTTTTTGATAACTACAACTTTTATTTGAAACATTTTTCAATTGTATCAACACATACACTGAGACAAACCAATGACTAGATAAAAGAACATTATTTCTTAATTATCTCGAAAACTAAGAGTGCTATGACAAAAAGTGAATCTACAAAAAATCTTTAGTTTTTCATTTCCTACAACTTTTATATGAAACATTTTTCAATTGTATCGACACATACACTGTCACACACCAATAACTAGATAAAACACACAACTTTTGAAATATCTCAAAAACTAAGAGTGCTATGACAAAAAGTAAATGAACAATACATCTTTATTTTGTTATTATCTACAACTTTTATTTGAAAGAATTATTTGTTTGATGAACATTTATTGAAAAAATCTGAATAAAACTGAAAAACGCTACGAGTAAAGTACCACTTCCGGTTTTCCGATTTTCACCAAAAGCTTTTTAGTTCTTCCGATTATATCAAAAAGCTTAAGTTTCAAGTTTCATCTCGATATCTTTAGCGGTTTTTGCGGTACAGCGCACACAGACACACAGACACACAGACAGACAGACATTTTTCAAAAATGGTCTTATTCGACTCAGGGGACCTCAAAACGGATATTTCCGCTAAAATTTTTGATTCGAAAATTTTCACGAAAACAATACTTTCCCTTTGTATTACATACGGGGGAAAGTAAAAAAGTAAATATAACCAACTGAGTAATTAACAAATACCATAATATTTATTCATAACTGAAGAAACGACAATAACAACAACTTAACAATAAAGCCAAAATACATCGCTTTACCTTCCAAATGCGAAAGCTCAGCATTAGTGAATGACTTCAACAAAACTAAAACCAATTAAGCGCGGTAACTAATGATAAAATTCAATCAGTCCACATCTATAATCTCAAATGAAAACCCAAATCCTAAGATCTTAAAGATAATTAAATGTTCTCCGTGAACATGTTATTTATAAACACATGCCAGAGGTAAATATGCATTGGGAAGTCAAAATGAATCACTTACCCACCTTAATGTTAAACAATCCGTCGAATCGATGGTAGCGCTACCGAACGATTCCACGTAGTTAAATGCTAAAACATGTCATACAACAAAATAAACATCTAGCATGATTAATAGGAAAACGGTTGGATTACTGAAATTCAAAATACTTTGAAATTACTGATGTGAAATTATTATAAAAAAATTACCCAATCATAACTTCCAAATAAATCTTTAAAGTGACGTCAAAAAAATGCTAAGTAAATTAAGATTCAATAGCGGCGTCTCGAACATTACTTATCAATCCAAACATTTCAGACCCTAACCAATTTAAAGTTAAATTCAAAAATATCACTTGCAAAAGGACAAACTTAATCAAACGGTACAACCATATCTCCACATTTTTCGTCTTTGGCATGATGACATACCCTCGAGTGACACCAGGATTATAACGCTCCTACCGCTCTTCCGCGTCACTCCGCTGGCTTCCGAAATCGTAATCTATCACACCCAGGAAGAAGTTTCCAACCGGAGGCGATGTAGCAACTCGCTCCGAAAAATTTCCACTGAAATCACGACTGGAAAACACGGTTCTCAGCACTGACCTCCCGGAAAACACGTGCATAAACGCCGCACTTAGAACTGCCCCAAACCGAAGACGTTCCACGAAGACTAATACTCAAGACGTAGAAATACGAAACACAAGTTTCAAAATAAAACTAATAAAAAGAAAGAGCCAGGCAGGATTACTACCTGAGCAACAAAACACGGAATTAAAATTAAGAATATTGTGACGCAGGATTTAAACATACCTATATACATATAGTAAGTGCAATAAAATCCACCTCCCGGTGTTATTTTCTCAGCGAACCACAAATCCAAAATCCAAACTCAAATACTGAGGAAACGTGACACGTGATAATATAAAGCAACCATAAACTCGGTTATAATCCCTAAGGACATTATTTATCACAATGTGCGCTGCACATTTCACCACTTTAAGACCAAATCACAAAATGAATGCAGGAAGTAAAAAAAAGGCACAAGCGCAAGATGCATCTCTCAATCCGATGGTGGGGATTCATCCTAGCCAACATTAAACTAATTCCAACATAACGACTCAATAATTAATACTCATTAAACTAATACTTCATGATAATTACCTTAATTCATTATTCAAGTCAAAACTTGCAAATGCCAAACAGAATTAAGAGAGAGAGAAGAAATTACTTAGTCAATTCCACCGCGCGAACTTTCGAAGTAATGACACAACAACACAGAAGATGGTTGTTGAAGTTAGCAACACTGAATTGGTCTCAGTCAATTGCTTGTTTACAAAATGTTAACCTCTAAATAATCCTTATTTATAGTGTATTCATCGCTCTTTTGCTGAGCAATAAAAATCGAACTTGAATAGCCTCAATAAAATTATAATCATTATACAACCTTGCGGCTACCGGCACTGCGGGTGACCAGCGCGGGGGGTAGTTGGACCGGGACGAAAAAGACGCTAAATGGTTTGGTTTGCTGTTTCTTCTTCTGCCGGCTAAAAATATACCTGCGATCCTGACCCTTCGCACTATTCAAAGGTCGTGAGTAAAATAAACGTATCTTCCAATATTTGTTTTTTCCTCTCAGCGAAACCTCACACTTTTGGCATAAACATAGGTCTTCGGATGCAAAGCATGCCCTGATCAGACGTATATTTGTATTATTGAAAATTGTAATAAGATGTTTATCTAACAGGGGAAAGTGTAATGTTAGAAATAAATTTTAATTATTTGAATTACATTGTCATTTAATAAAACAATATTTATATATGCAAATATTTTAAATTTTAAACAAAATACTGTCAACTAAACATTTTACTAAAATTCTTATATACATTCATAACTATTAAATTAAACGTTAAATTTCTGAATCTGAGGAGTCTTCGATTTCGTCGACGTCCATAATAATAAATTGAATAATTGAGTCATATGTATTATATTCCTTTTCCACTCTAATAGTATGTTTCACACATCTCGACCAGTGAAGCCAGATTATTTTTTTAATTTCCACATTGATACTATCTATAACTGTTTTGTTTAAATTCGGTGAAGTGTTATTGTTTCTTAATGTTTGCACAAATAAGACAATTAACTTTGTTTGTATAACTGAGGGTTTTATTGTGTCTATAATTTCGACAACTTGAACTTGTCATTATCAAACATAAAGTAAAAGAAAACTATAGTCACAATAAAATCCTCAGTTATACAAACAAAGTCAATTGTCTTATTTGTGTAAATATTGATGTATAACGAAGTAGAAGCCTCCACAGTGAATAGTTTTCTTAATGTTTGCTTCAATTGGGCCCAGATTAATTCATTTGGTCACAGTGATACGGGGGTAGCCATACCACCGTATGCCTATGTTTTTCCGCCAATGTGTCAATATAAAATTGTTTTTTGTTTGTTTGTGTTTTCAACACTTCCAGAAGCTGCGCCTTTGTATAGTTGTCCTCGTAAAATAAATCATTTTGATATAATCAGATATTTCTGATTTTTTACTGGACTTAGTCGGTGCCTTATCAATTTGTCGACTATGGTATGATGCATTGCCCATAACAAACCATAACAAATTCGGTATCAATTTATTTTCGAACCAGTTTTCATTTTTTAAAAATTTCTGTCTGCCCGGCTGGCGGAAACCATTAGAAATATCGACATAAAACTTATCATATTTGTAGGTGCTAAAAATATTTTGAATACTGAGAGTGGTAGTTTACTGTTAGCGGTTTTTAAATGTTTCCCGATATTATGTTAAATATTTACCAAACCAAAAAATTAAATTTTACCAAAACAAAATATATTTTTGTCATAGCACTCTTAATATGTAAAATATATTAAAAATAGTGTTTTTAAATCTAGTTGTCGGTTTATATCTGTGAAAGTATTAGTAATATTGAAAACTATTTTACATAAGGTAGATAATGAAAAATTAATCATAAATTTAATCACTAGAGAGCGGATAAAAAGCGCAAAAAATTGAAATAAAGCACTTAAAAAAAGCACTACATTTAGAGAAAAATAGTATATAAACAGCATTAAAATGGAAAAAAGCATTTAAAAGGCATTAAATGACTAAAAATTCATAAAAACTATAACATTATTTAGTATTTAATATGCTTATCAATATTTTTTAAATAGAAATTCTACAACTAACAGTTTAACAATAAAAAAAATATTTTCTTTACGTGTTATGTTATGTGAAGTATTTCAAAATAAAAAGTTTTTATATTATACATTTCAAAATATCTACAACTTGATTAAAAACATTTAGATCCTTTCTTCAACACTTAATTTGTAACCAAATGTACATTTCGGACACAATGTGTCCATTATCAATGGTTTGATACTAAATACTCAAAAATAAAAATTATTTTTTAGTATTCAGTATCTGACCATTATTAGTGGACACATTGTGTCCGAAATGTACATTTAGTTACAAAATCAAGTTTGGAATAAAGGATCTAAGTGTTTTTAATCAAATATTATCATCTTCAAGCAACTCAATCATTGGGTTATTTATTCATGAAAACAATTGACCACCAGATCATATTCTAAACAAGGGTTTGCCAACATTTTTTTATCTACTTTAAACACTTAACTTAAACAGATAAACAAAAAATAATTGAAGTAGCTCTCGACGCAGCAGGAATTTTACAATACGTATTGGTGATTATTATGATCGATATTAATATACTTTTGAATAACGTTGGAGTTGGATATTCAGTTTAACATTTTCAATTGGTGGTTTGAAGTATTGCAAATTTAATTGTAACATCATTTGTTTAAATTTATAATTTGTGTCATGTACTTACTCATCTCTACATTAAATATAATACTTAGAAACCTTCATCATTAGGCGAGATATTTTTTTAGACTGAATCCTGCACACTATTTCCATTTTAAAGATTAGATTACAATTATCGAAACAAACTATCGAAACAAACTATCGAAACAAACAAGCTATATCTTCAAAACGGTGACAGCTGTCTTAGTTCTCTTAAAACAATTGAAAACTAGACTGAATTCAGAATTTGCGTTCAATATATTATAAATAGCTATTTATGTAACGAGAAAAAAAAAACTTAATAAATTCCAATCATTTGAACTAGTTTAGAAAAGCCTGAAAATGTGGCTTGGCCGCGTAGCACGAAGCCAAATTCTGGCTTTTCTAATCTCGAAATTTTACTTCATGCACCACGCATGTGAAACACCCAAATATCATGAAGTTAAAAATATTCTCGGTTATCAATATGTATATTTTTATTCAATTGTTACAACTATATTATATGTGAGAAAACAAAATCATTTTTAACATGTTTTTAAAAAACACGTTCCGAAAAAAACTGATTGTTCTAATTAAAATGAAAAAACATTTTAACAACCCCGGTACAGAATTGATTTTTTTGTTTTAGCATATTGCCTATTTAATTAAAATAGGCGTAATTTTTTTATTAAAATTAAATATTTTTCAAAACTTTAAGAAAATGCTTTAAATAAGCATAATAATCTAAAATAGACATAAAAATTAAATTCCTGCGAGCAGGTGGACTAAAGTCAGAAACTGAGGGCTTCATCATAGCTTGTCAAGACGGTGTACATAACACCCTGGTCTACCGTAACCGCATTATGGGTGTAGATGTCCCGGATATACGCTGTAGGGCGTGTCACGGGGCGCCGGAGACAATAATGCATCTGCTATCTTCATGCAGAGCATATGCGTCTTCGGCCTACATCCATAGATATAACGCGGCGCTACGAGTGCTATATTACCACCTCAGGCACTCGTACGGTATCGACGAAACACCAGTGCTGCCATATGCCCCGGATGATATTGAGTCCGTAGTGGAGAATGAGAGGTGCCGAATATATTGGAACTTCTCATTCCCAACGCTCAGGCAAATACGAGCAAACAAGCCTGACATAGTCCTCCTCGACCACCGTCTAAAAGCGATGTTTGTCATCGAATTCTCTGCACCAGCAGAGACAAACATCGTTTTAAAAGAGGAGGAAAAACGGACGAAATATCAGGATCTTTTGTACGACATGAGCAGACTCTACCCAGGCCACACTGTTAAGTTGGTGGTATTAGTCGTCGGTGCTCTAGGCGGCATCAGTGGCTCAATGCTGAGCAGCCTTAGGGCCATACCAGCATGTCGCGACACCGCACACTCCCTTATCGGAGGGATGCAGAAGGCCGTGATACTGGGTTCGCTACGTCTGCTGAGATCGCATACCGTTAGGCACCACTAGTTACCCCACTTCCAGGCTTGGAGGAGGTAAGTAGGGGATATATTTGGCACCCTCTCCACATGAAATCAGAGGTATGTGGGTGTAGAGGGTGACCATTCAATTAAAAAAAAATAATAATAATAATAATAATAATAATAATAATAATAATAATAATAATAATAATAATAATAATAATAATAATAATAATAATAATAATAATAATAATAATAATAATAATAATAATAATAATAATAATAATAATAATAATAATAATAATAATAATAATAATAATAATAATAATAATAATAATAATAATAATAATAATAATAATAATAATAATAATAATAATAATAATAATAATAATAATAATAATAATAATAATAATAATAATAATAATAATAATAATAATAATAATAATAATAATAATAATAATAATAATAATAATAATAATAATAATAATAATAATAATAATAATAATAATAATAATAATAATAATAATAATAATAATAATAATAATAATAATAATAATAATAATAATAATAATAATAATAATAATAATAATAATAATAATAATAATAATAATAATAATAATAATAATAATAATAATAATAATAATAATAATAATAATAATAATAATAATAATAATAATAATAATAATAATAATAATAATAATAATAATAATAATAATAATAATAATAATAATAATAATAATAGTAATAATAATAATAATAATAATAATAATAATAATAATAATAATAATAATAATAATAATAATAATAATAATAATAATAATAATAATAATAATAATAATAATAATAATAATAATAATAATAATAATAATAATAATAATAATAATAATAATAATAATAATAATAATAATAATAATAATAATAATAATAATAATAATAATAATAATAATAATAATAATAATAATAATAATAATAATAATAATAATAATAATAATAATAATAATAATAATAATAATAATAATAATAATAATAATAATAATAATAATAATAATAATAATAATAATAATAATAATAATAATAATAATAATAATAATAATAATAATAATCTTTATTAATGTCCATAGGTACATTCGTCAGAATCTATACATAAATATACATTTTCCCTTATAATTATTTAAACATAAAACATAATTTTATTTAAATTTAATAAGATATTCATCCAATGAATAGAAGGCATTATCCAAGAGTAGCAATTTAACTTCAATTTTAAAATTAGCGTGTGTTAGATTTTTATATTTAGATGGAAGGGTGTTATACAATCTTACTGCGTGAAATCGGGTGCTATTTTGTGTGCGTTTCAATCTGTTATATATAGGACGAATCGCATTTGCATTTCTTGTTTTAATATTATTTATATCGTGGTTAGTGGAATAATTATCTATGTTTTCATGCATATATGTGAGACATTCCAAGATATATAACGACGGTAGTGTAAGCAAATTTGATATTCTGAAATATTCTTTGCAATCTTGTGTATATTCCAGCTGACAAAGAATTCTTACTGCTTTTCGTTGAGCTGAGAAAACTGCATTTGCACCTGACGAGTGACCCCACACAATAATTCCATAACGTATGTATGATTCGATTAAAGAAATATAACATGCTCTTAGAGTATCATAGCTCAGGTGCAAGCCGACGTAACAAAAATACATTTTTATTAATAGTTGATGTTATTTTGGACGTATGCGTTTTCCAGGTTAGTTTACTATCAATATGAAAGCCTAAGAATTTTACTTCAGTTACGAAGTCTTCTGGGATTGTTTTTAAGGAGAATTGAATATTTACGGTTTTATTATCATTTAAAATTAATTTATTTGCAGAGAACCAATTCAATGCATTTTCCCGAGTATTTAAGTTTTCGCTCTGTAGTTCTGGTTGCGACCTTCCTCGATTTACTAGCGTTGTATCGTCTGCAAACAATACTACATTATCTTCGCCAATATATTTACAAATATCATTTATGTATAGTAGGAATACCACAGGCCCTAGCTTTGAGCCCCGTGGCACACCTACATTACTAATGTATTTATTTGACAGCTCTTGTTTGGATTTTACCTGCTGTATACGGTTGGTTAGATAACTTATAATTAGTTTACAGCTGGAGTGGTGAAAATTGTACATATATAGTTTCATTAAGAGAATTTCATGGTTCATACTGTCAAACGCTTTCTGCAAATCAAGGAAGGTTGCTTGTACGAGCTCATGGCTGTTAAATGCATCTAGGCATCTTTCTACTAGGTTCAAAGTAGCAGTTGTAGTGGAATAGCCATTTCTGAAACCGTATTGACTATTGGATAGCAAATTAGATTGGTTGATAAAGTTAATAATTTGTTTTTTTAATATATCTTCAAATACTTTTGAAACTGTAGGTAATATCGATATTGGCCTGTAGTTATTAACATCGTTTTTAGATCCTTTTTTATAAATTAGTATGACAATGGCTCTCTTGAGGCATGATGGAAATATTCCTTTTTGAATTGATATGTTGATTAAGCGGGTTAATGGTGGAATTATTGTTTCTTTCACAGATTTTAGTATGTCGGCTGTGCATTCATAGATGTCCCTGCTCTGACTATTTTTCAATGTCATTATAGAAGACCTTACATTCGCGCTAGATACTGATTCAAATTTGAAGTAGTTATTGTCATTTATAGATAGACTAGGTAATATAAGATCTGTAATATTAAGTGTACAATCTTCGATATTATTTGTATCAGGTGCAGTCCTTTTAAAATGTGAGGCAAAATCGTTTGCAATAGGTGTGTAGCTGTTTGGTGTTATACTAGGTCTATATGAATTTATAATCGTCCACATTACTTTTTGATTATTTCGTGACCCATTAAGTTTAGCATTATTTATTTTGCGCGTTTCATTTATAATTAAGTTTTTGTATTGAGTTCTTGTTTTGTTAAGTAATTCTCTATTTTGGTTACTTTTATTTTTCTGATATGCTTCATCAACTAGTTGTAATGTTGCTTTCATTTTTTTAATATTTATATTTATTTTATTCGAATGGCGTGAATTTACATTATGATATTTTTGGGGGAACGATGTGGTTATAGCGCAATGCAAAATATCCATAAATGTATCGAATTTGGCATCAAGTGAGCCATAGTCTTTATCTATAAATGACCAATCGGCGTCATTCAGTAGATGAAACAACCGGAACTTACCCAAATCAGTAACAGGTCTCGTTATTCGTGTAACCTGAACATTCTGCTTTGAATAAGTCTTCAGTTGGACATCGAGGCCAACATGATCTGATAAACCTGTGTATAAGGGGTTGACTATTAATGTGTGCAAGTTCCTAAAAATGTTGTCTATTCTGTTATCAAAGCGTGTGTTAAAGTGAACTAATGGACGTAGTCCAAAACTTATAAAGAAATTGCATACCTCAAGAGCGTCTTTGGAGTTGTTTTTAAAATTTATATTGAAATCACCTCCAACGACAATATTTTGTGTAAGATCTATTGATGTCAATAAACTATTTATTCCATTAAGAAACGTATCGATATTACCACTAGGAGGTCGATATATATTGATTACAATTACATTGATGTCGGGCAAGAATGTAGCGGAAAGTTCAATATGATTTTCTACCGAGTAATTATTTATTACAGGCTCCGATAGAATATTATTGGACACTAGTATAAGTGACCCTCCATATGCCTGTTTTCTAGTGAAAGTAGAAGATAGACTGAAATGTTTGAAATTTAGTAGGTTTGTTTCATTATCAGTGAGCCAATGCTCAGTTACGCAGAATATTGATATAGGGTTCTCGTCATTTGCTAGTAAGATATCTAATTGATTTATTTTACTTCTAATTGATTGGATGTTAATGAAAATTATTCGGTAGAGTTGTTCAACTTCTGTTGAATTCTTTGAAGTCGGTATAAAATAGGATTGACATACACGCCTTCAGGCCACATATCCGGGTCTTTGACGATATCGGAGTGAGATTTATCCACGATTAGTTGAAAAGAAGAGTATTCCTCAGGACGTTTTGATACCATTTTTGTGCAGGTCGCATTTTGAATATTTATTGATTCTACATGCTGCAGCAGGGCTTCAGGTGTTACTGTGGGATCAAGGCCAGTGATGTAGAATTGTGATAGTAATTTTCTGGCTTTAATACCCATATCTCGTTTTGAGTTTCCAGCAGTTCCTGTTCTTCTTTTGTTCTTTCTTCTTTTGACTAATATGAACTCCTCCGCTTCAGGGTTTAATTCCTTCTCTTCATTTTCTTCTCCTCCATTTGGGGTGCTGACTGTAGGTCCGGTGGATGGTAATGTTGTTTTATTTAAATTTAGAGAGGCAATTGTATTATATGCAACTTTATTTTCTGTTTAAGTGCCATCTGTTTTCTTTTGGTCTAATTTCATTCCTGTGATATTTGTAGATTTCTTCTCCGTGTTAATGTTGGTTTGCATCTTCTCTGAGGGTTTGTTTACATGTTTTTTTGTCTCCTTTAAATTTTGTGTTGTTATTGTTTTAATTAGGTTATCCTTTTCAATTAGGTCGTTTGATAGTTTATGCACTTGGCTATGTAAGCTGTGCATATCCCGTTTTAAGTCTCTTATTTCACTACGCATTCCAATAATTACCTGAAGACATATTCTCTGGATTCCCTGTTTCTCACATTTTTGGCATGCCAGAACGCCGAATTTATCGTCGTTTTTAATGCATGAGGAATGATAATTATTTCCGCAAATAAGGCAAGTAGATAGTTCTTTCCTGTATTGTATTTGTTGCTGACAGCCGTAGCATACACAATTTTCACTAATTTCTATTATAGTTTGATTTAAATCACTTTCGGATAGCGAGCGATGTTCACGGTTCGCCATTTTATTTAACAGATCTACAAAAATTAATATTTGAAGTATACATCAAAAATTAAAGATTAAAGTAAATGTTCAAATTGATAACCATCCGTTTCTGAGCAGATCTGGAGCCGTCGTGGGATAGAATCTATTACCCGGAGCAACATCTCTTCAGTAATTAATTCCACTGCAACACGAATTCTATTCATGACGTCTACATTGTCCACTGGAGGTGTTGCATACACCTTTTCTTTTAAAAATCCTCAAACGAAAAAATCAAGTGGATTCATATCCGGCGACCTTGCTGGCCATAGTATGGGTCCATTGTGCCCAATCCATCTATATGGAAAATGTTCGTCCAACCATTCTCTTAAAATTCTTGCTGTATGAGGTGGTGCACCATCATGCATGTACAGCATGTTGTTTACTAAATTTAGTGGAACATTCTCCAAAACTTCTTCCAAAATATTTACATAATTTAAGGCATTTAATCTTTGATGAATAAAAGAAGGCCCAATTACACGTAAATTTAGAATACCAAGCCAGACGTTAACTGAAAATTTCCTTTGATGTCCCAATTCTCTAACCGCCCGAGGATTTTCTTCTACCCAAAAGTGATAATTATGACAATTAAATACCCCATCTCTAGTGAATGTACATTCATCACTTTAAAGAATTTCAAATAAAAAATTTGGTTCTTCCCGAATTTGATCTAAAATCCTGTCACAAAACATACGCCTACGCTCGTTTTCATTTTCATACAGTGGTTGAACTTTTCTTGCATGAAATGGACGCATTTGATTTTCTTTCAATACTGCATGGACTGTTGTTTTACTGGGGACATTTAACTGTTGAGCTATTTGTCTCGTACTAATATTGGGATTTTCTTGAACTGCATTCAATATCTGTTCTTCTAGGTGAACAGTGCGACGTTCCCTAGGTCTCCCTCCATCTATGTTATTATAAACGAACGACCCAAAAGTACGTAGCCTTTGGTCTAATTTTCTAAACGTATTTACGCAGGGCTGTTAGCGATTTGGATATCTTCTTTGGTACTCATCTTTGGCACTAGTTGCATTACCATTGCAGAATTCAAATATCATGTACATATCTGCATACTCGTTGAATGTGTACATCTTCAAAAAGTATGATGAACTTATACAAACTTACACAAATAAATTATGACAAGTATATGTCAATATCAAGTGAAATTGAATAAGGTTACATATGAAAATACATAGTTGCCAGGTCTATTTTTATTAAAAAATGCTTCTTAAGAAGTTATCAATTTGTTAAAGTTTCCAATTTATTTATCACCTATGCCATTTAAATTTTACAAATGTGTAATTGATTGTAAGTTCTGTTGATTTTTTCCAAAATAATAGAAAATAACACCAATTTCCAGAGATACGTTTAATATTTTAACGACCTCGTGAGATGTTACGAGAAAGAATACAATATTTATTTCTTCAGATTTTTTTATCCAAAATTAATCAACGTATCACACTATCTGAAGATTATCACACCTTTTCTGCCCACCTTGTATATTAAGCATAAGCATAATAGCTAGAAATCCGCCGCTAGTAATCACACTTATTGTTATAGCTTTCGGTCAATAAGTGTTGTGTATTATAAATCAGAATTAGCTTTGCAGATTCCCTAGCTATAATGCGCTCTTTTATAGTGCGCTTTACCCTATAAAAACTAATATTACTGATTTTTTCTTGTTATTATTTCGCGCGAAATTTCTAATCCTAAAGCAAAACATTTTCCATTTGGTTACGGCCTCCAATAGGCCCACCGTAGCATAGCCCCCACAAGGGAGGGGCTCGCAGACCTTTAGCTCTAGAGGTCGGGATGAGGAGTATCGTATATGATACCATACTGCCCTCGATCCTAGATAATAGGGAGCTACCAGAGATTAGGACGTATAACTGATACAGCTTAAGCGGCATAGCTACGCCTACAAAACAACGTCAAGTACTCAAGCTGCAGCTACAGTTCATATATACCAGAGAAGCAATAAAAAGAAATTATCCTTTTGTTTGCCTAAAAATGTTTAGCTTTACACTGTGTTCGATTTAACTTCTAATATTTTATGGAGTGAAGTGATTAATAAATATGCCATTGATGTGGTCTAGGAAAATAATGTAAATTGTTTTCAGTATTTTTTTTGTCTCTGTGCCATTTATATGAAGCTGATTAACAATATTTAAAGCCCCATATTGAAAAGAACATTTACCCCCTGCATAACATTGTAAAGTAACATTTGGTTACACGTAGCCGTTTTACAGATTGTATAATAACAATCGACTGCATTGCGTAGCACCATGTCAAAATTTGACACAGTGTGACGTAATACTGTCCATTATACACTTGGTGCAACTGGCCACATTGAGTTGCCCTCGATCATATGAAACGGGGGGACTGATGCCCAGATCAGGAGTATCAAGTACGGTATCATGCTGCCTTCGATCCTATGGAAGCAAACCAACTTCGAGTACTCAAGGTACGGCCAAGCAACATTGAATTCGTATTGGAAACCCAATTTCAAATGTTTCAAAAATTCATTTAATTCTTTTTTTTTATTCATCGAAAAACATTTTGCTTTAGGATTCGAAATTTTGCGCGAAATTTCTAATCCTAAAGCGAAACATTTTTCATTTGGTTAAGGCCTACAATAGAGCCCACGTAGCATGGCCCCCACAAGGGAGTCCTAGCCCTAGCTCTGGGGCCCAAGATCAAAAGTATCGTATATGGTATCATGCTGCCCTCAATCTTACAGAACGGGGGCCTTAAAGCCAAAGAGACTCGAGTTAAGATGTATAACTGTTAGAATCACGGCTCTAGCCCTGGTGCACATGGAATCATGCTGCCCTCGATCCTAGGAAACGAGGGACCGCCAGGTCATGGTCTGGGGAGGCCCGAGTTAGAATGTATAACTGATACACCCATGAAATAACCTCAAGTACTCTAGGTACTAAGCTAAGCATTAAAAAGAAATGACCTTTTCATTTGCCAAAAAATGTTAAGCTTTAAAATTAGAAATTTCCCGCTTAAAGCCAAAAGGTTTAATTTTGTACATTGGTAAAAAATGCTGTGTGCTATAAAGTGTTAAGCTACGTCTAGTCCTTAGTGGCAAAAATCAAGATAGCTATATTTCATGGTTATTTACAAGTACTGGCAGCCGTATACACTCACACTGTTCGATTTTACTTCTAATATTTTGTGGTCAAAGAAAAGGATCTAAGTCGTTTTTAGTATTATTTTTTTCTCTCCAAAGTGTTTGTGGCATTGATGGCATACCATGCCTTTAAAATATTTAAAGCCTCATATTAAAAATAACTATTACTTGCTGCACAACATCGTAACGTAACATTTAGTGGTATGAGCCGTCTTACAGATTGCTTATTAACTATCGGCTGCATTGCATAGCACCATGTTTTGCTGTTTAGTATTCACTTGGTGCAACGGGCCACATTAGTGTTAGGCAGCGGATAAATGTTTTAGTCGATTCAGGCCACTAATTTTAAAAGAGAATGAACCCTTATCCAATAATTTAAGAAAAAATAACTGTAATTTTTGACCATTTATTTTTAAATCATTTTTCACAATAATGGTATAACTAAATGTATTCATAAATATATTTGTTACATTTTTTGTGTTTTAAAAATATAGGATATTGTTTCTAATTTAAGTGAAGCTCATTCACTCGTTACACAAAATAATCTTATTTTTTCGTAATAAGAAAAATTAATATTGCTCACGAAAATTGTAAGCAATTATGAGTAATAATTTATAATAAAAATAATTAGTATTTAAATATTATTATGAATAAGTATCAAAATTTTAATTGTGGTTCTGAAAAGAACCGAGAATTTACTGACGATCAATCAGTCCTCACAGCTAGGGGGATATACAATTTTTGCTGCCTCCAGAAATTTTCCGAATACATCATCCTTGTTTTGGCGGCGCCAAATGTATTCAAACAAGTAGGAGTCAAATTTACTCTTACAATGATTGCCGCCAACATTTCTTTTCACCGCTGCATTTCAAATGCCTTAAATTATGTAAACACCCACTTTTCATCTACTCGCTTTCCTCTATTATACTTTGTTTTTCCAAACTTACTTTCATCAATTTCCACAATTTCCCACACCCCCAATCATTTTCTCTTGTCGCAAGCACACTTCCATACACACCTCCCGACAAAAACTCTTCCAATCGGTTACCGTTGTCTCACTACAACATAACTCTCTTACCATAAATTCATTCAAAGTCCTATAACACCAACATCATGCATGAACCTGCTCTCCTCAGACCATGAACCCTTTCGTGCACTTCTTTTAACATCATGCTCATTCACACCTTGCTTCTGACAACGCCAAACATACCCATCAGACACATATTTTTTTGTTAGTCATTTTATCACCACATTTACAGCACATATATTCATTTCCAATTATACCCACACTCATCAACCACTCAATCAATTCGCATTATCTGCCAGGCATACTGTGAAGAACTTCAAATTATAATGTGTTGCCATTTTAATAAGGATAATGGCACGTCGAAACGAAGATCGTTATTAAAAATCAACAACATAAACAAAAATAAAGACAAAAGCATAATTAGCTGCATATTGAAGGAAAATTGAATTTAAATGTAAACGCGCGATATATTTCGCGCTTCAAACTAGTTTCGTCAATAAAATCATTTTTTTTTTTTATTTAGATTGCAGTTTTATTATGTACTAACCAGCGTTATATACATTTTTAATGCAATTTGTACAGTAAAAATCAAACAAACATAATTCTAACCCTAATTAACATTTCCGCATCGTTTAGCAGCATTTCGCTGCAAACTTTAAGATAAAAATGTCCGAACTAATACGCGCCACCTAATGGTAAACTCGTAAACAACTTTATAAAATGAAATGTCGTTCATTATAAAACGCGAAAATTATTTGGCGCCGGCATACTTGATAAAAAAGTATAGACCGTAATCACGTAATCTGTGGTTGAGCCCTCCCCTCTTACTCTCTCTAGAAAAACTTCGTTGCAGGTTATTTTCAAGGAAAATCTAATAACTCATTCAACTACTAAAGCTAAGCTTAATAAATTCAGCTATACTGAACTAACGGAAATAACCCAACTAACAAAACCATACAAGACTACACAACCTTATCAAGTTTCACCGATATCAGTCAAATCGACCCAAAAATTTAATTCAAAAACTTATGGAAACTATCCACTCCAGTCTACAAATAAAATCAATTGATCAACAACTCAACTGAAACCAGCAATGCCCTAGATAACAACCCAAAATAAATTATTCGTTAAACTACGGGATTTACAGGCGAAACATCTCCCTGGGAAAGATGAAGCAAACCAAACTAAGGATGGCTAAAACAAAAACACAAAGGTACTCCGTTGAATTGAAAATAACCTGCAACGATGAGTTCATATACAGAGTCACTCCCTACGCACTAATTGCGCCAGCACTAGCAAACCCCTCCCTAAAGAGTAAGGTTTTGGCGTAGCTACAGCCCCGCACATAGCAAGCTCATCCCCTGTATACTCACTCAATGCAACAAGCTACCTCCAACCCAAACAAAGGCCAAAAAAAAGTCTAAAATGCTCATCCCCGATTTCCGCTACAAATGAAGGGGAATCGAGAGGTTGCCCTGGGCCCAGGCAACACGAGAAAAATTACGATCTTCGTTGCCTCCGTCGCTGCTTGATGTCAATGGTGCGCCGGTGGAGTACAATGAAAAAAAAAAACACATTTACTACAATCATCATTCCCGCATGCCACTACAAACACCAGTTGAACACACCGAACTTCACAATCGTTGCAACTTCAACTCTGGGAATAAATAATACAGGTGACCAAACACCTATAAATCTCAAATCGGTAATTAATTATAATTATTGGTCCAAATAAGAGAAAAGGGAATAGAAGAAGAATGGAGGAGAATGAATAAGAATTCTCTTCCTCATAGTAAAAATAATGGTACCTTAAATACGCCTAATATTGTTTTATATAGTGAACATGCTTACCACAACGAAATGTAAAACCTAAATCTAAACAACTCAAAACACCACTACATAAGGTAGATTCATGCAAACAAAAATCCAGTATAACAACTGAGCGCTTACCCAAGCAAAATCATTTACACAAATCGGTACCTATTTACCCTGAATGAAGAAAGAAAAAAAATATAGTAAAGATTTAATTGGAAAGGCAGGTTAAAGAGAACCAATAACAGTGAACAGCACCGAATACCACTGAACAGTACTGAAGTAAGTCCTGACCAAAAAAAAATTAACCCAAAACTAAAACTGACTTCTCCCGCAGAAGAAAAGTTCATCAAACACAACTTAAATATTGCTTGATATAAGCAACCCGAAATGCTCTTCTGATACTAAACATCAGAAGATTTTATTGCTCCGACTTCGCAATAAAAGATGAGGTTTAAACCAACCCAACAACATCTCTCGCACAATAACTAACATAATGTTTAGGACACAGGTGATGTAACTGAGAGCATAAATCCAACTAAGTTAACCAAATTGCCGAGGACGGTACTGTACAATACCCGACACTATCAACTAACCCCCCCCCCCCCCCCCAAAAAAAAAGTAATCTAAACTAACCCAGCAAATATCTTGATCCTAAAGATATCAAATCCTATCCTTGAAAATTACTAAATAACTCCAAAACAAATATCATGATTCCCCCAGTATTACACCCCTAATCCTAAACATTAACATTCGATTTAAACCACAAAATCCAACATCTTAACCAAAATCAAAGCTAAACCAAAAGATAACAACCTACATAACCAAACTTAATTATGAATCACTCCCATCAGGAGGATGAGACTTTAAGGGTCTTTTTCACTTTTTGACCTTGACGAAATCGAATCTACAGGAAAATGCGCCCCTGGTGGCGATTGTGGACATGGAATTGGATTTACAACACAGTTGTTCATCATATATGATTTCTATACAATTGTGTCCATTAGATACACACAGGGTGTCCTGATTATCTTTTATACGGTAAGAGATAAAAAATCGATTAAATGGGAAAACATTTGCAGGACAGTTAGTACGATCTATGTCCGGTGTAAAAAAAGTTATGTTAAAAAATCATCAATAGTCAAGTCACAAAAGAAAAGAACAAATCGTTTTTTCACTGTGTGCTCTGAACGTTCAACTATTTTGTTTACACTGTTCATAGATAGTACTCATTGCCTTGCATATTTTTTTCCCATTTTTTTGTATGTTTTTTGCCTTTGTCACACTTGTTTATTTCTTTCCAATAAATTATTTGTAAAAATTCCAATATTGACATTCATTTTGTTGCAAACGTTTTTTTAAATAATCTTCTTTGTCATTAAACATCACAGCTGCACAAAAACATCTTAATTCATAAGTAGAACCCATTTTTGAGAAATTAATCCTTTTTCCTCCGACGATTTTGTTAATAACACTTAAGAATTCTTCAGCTCTATTGTTGTTTTTATTTAAAAAGCATGATGATGAATTCTTAACTCTCTGCAAAATGTTTTTAATTTCTATGTGCAGTCCATATCTTTCAATATGTGGCATAATATTTTCCGTTACTTTACCTTGACGATTACAAAAGTATTGATCACAATTCGTATGGCCATCAAATATGTGATAAGTACTATTATAGACATCGTTTTTAAATAATTCTAATTTGGTAACAAAGTCATTATTTTGTGAGTGTCTATAGATGGCTGTTTTTTTTATAGCAGTTCTAAATTTTAAAATACTTCCCTCGACTTTTTTCCTGTAGAAGGGTGGAAAAATTGTTTCTTGAATTCTTGTAGACCTACTTATTTCTCTATGTTTATTGCAAACATTTCTTAATAAACGATTCATGCACTCTATCTTTTCAACTACTTTTAATCCATATGGTTTGTTCAAAAGCAATTTTTTGTAACACTGCTATCTCCATCCGAAGTCAATGTTGTATATTTTAATCAGTGTAACTCAATGCCTCTATTAAATCCTTCAACAATTATATCAGCTTCTATAGCTGTAGATGTAGATGACCAAGTTTTAAAACATTTATGTGACTTTCATACAAATAGGTGCAATATTTATTTCGAACACCAATGAATAATTTTTTTTTTGTAGCTGCTCCAATAATTACACCAACCCCCGACAAAGCATTATAATTTGTTATATATGATCGTTTAAACCATGCAGTGTCAGCAATAACAGTAATGCAGGTATGGCCATCATTGTCTACATCACCCTTTTCCTTTGCAATATTTGCTTCTTCTTCGCCTGCTTCCTTGATCGAATGCCACATAAAATTTTCCATAATTGTACGTATATAGTTTTGTTAATGTATTAAATTGGGTATATCCTGTGCCTAGAAACAGTTCATAATAATTACAACCTCAGAACTTTCTTAGCAAATTATTACTCATGCATTTCAATTATTAATACTATTAATGTCCCACTAGACTTATGGTTTTATAATGACCTAGTGTTTTGATCATTTACCATATAAATAATTCTTACACATGTTATTTTTCTTATAATGCACCTATGGGTCATTTAGTTAGATTAAAACAGTGATTACACTTTAGCTACTCATGGTTAAATCGTTCATGCCCTTCGGCTGATAACCCCTGCCTTAGGGTGTTATAAGGAAATAAAGCCTTCGTAAAAATAAATAAATAAATTATTATATATCCCATAAAAGCCCTCAGTTGACATACACTCCTCAGGCTGTATTCTGTCGATCTTTGGCATTATCATTATTATAACACTCGAAAGAGACAATATTCAATTCAAGGGCCTGTGAACATCATACAAGGATGTAGATATTACCAAAACATACCTGTAACTATTGCTCCTAGTACCGAACTGCAGTTAACGTCCATTTCATTGCCTTCATCATCAGTATTTATTGTTGTTTCAGCATTACACATTTTACATTTTATATATAAAAGTGACTTGTTCCCGTGCTTCTTTTCATTTATAATACTACATAGATCTATTGAGCAGTTAAATCCAGGTATATGTTGTGTATTTGGGATTTGTTTCCAAAATGAGGCAATGTTCACAATCCGTCTACCAGAAACATCATACGGATCTTCTCTGTTACCTCTCTCCACCAAGAATGGCATGTCCTCATCACTGGTCAGATCGATCTTCTCATTGATGTTCAAACCGCCCATTGAATTCCATCTTGAAGTGGCAGCTCTGCAGTAAATGTTCTATTAAGGCGATTCTTTACAAATTGCAGAATTAGCTCTTAATTTTGAACTTAATAATAAATAATTAAATAATTATTATATCTTTAGTTTATGATATATTTATTTATTATTAAAATGAAATAAGAGTTTCATTTCTACAACTATATGGAAGAAGTAGTAGTTAGCAGTAGTGATAAGATCGTTAAATAAAAATAATATCCCAGAGATTGTATAAAACCATAAAAAAATGAATTACATAAAAATAAAAACACAGCTAATGAAAACGTAAAATGTACTGAATGAATTAACAATTCATTAATGCCATACTATTCATTTATAATTAAATTTAGTTGTCCAAAGTTTGTTACACCAATGTTAAATAATTATAATTAATAAATTTTGTTCCTGTATATAAACGATTAATAAATGTTTTTGTTATTACTCATTGTTAATTATTTTATTTTATAAACCTACCATCTCTCACGCAACCCTATTAAGAAAGTTACATTCCATGAAATTGAGCTATTAAATCGTAATCTTTTATATTTTATGAACACATATCAATATGTTCTCATTAATAAATTTTGGTACAACAGAGTTACCCGAATTTCTAAGAGATATTTTAAATGTTATAACAGACATGCAATTTTCTTATTAAAAATACCAAAAGCATTATAATTCATTCTTGTGTAAATGTACCTGTGGATCATTTCCGTTTTGTTCCTCTTCTGCAGTTTTCCCTTTCAAAGTTTTTGTTATAGTGTAAGGTATATAGTCACCATTATATATTTTATTCAAAATCGTTCATAATAAGACAAATTGACAAAAATGTCTCTTAGAATGCCTATATACATTATTACTACAAAAAAACTGTATATCCTGTGGTCGCGTGTAATGAAATATATATTTGATTTAAGTTAATCGAAAGTTTATTTATACTCGAATATTATTAATAACATGTTAAACACTTACATAACACTACAATACACACGCATTCATCTTACAAGAAGAATTAATTTCGTAGTGACAATAAATGTTCTTTCTGTGTATTTATTTGCAAATTGTGTTTAAACACTCACCTGATTTTAGCCTTTTGCACAATACGCTTGCGACCCATTCTTTTTGAATTTCCGCACACCCTCACACTGTTGGCCCTACAAAAAAAACACACGTGTAAAAAAAATTCTATAATAAAATAATAAAAGTTGTGGAAACAACTCAGAATTAAGATAGCAATTTCGTAATTTCTAAAAAGCCACGAGAACAGATCATAAAAATCTGCGAGCAGTGGCTTAGAATCGTTAAGATAACAACTTTTTCAAAGAAATCCCGCAAATTGTTGTCACGTAAGATCGCCATCTATTAAAGACACCCTGAACTGAAAAATACCCCATTTCCGCTATACAACCACTAGGTAGCGTGACGGTATGCGAAAATTGCAAAACGAGTGAACATTTTTATTTGAGCCTTCCCAGGCCATTTCGTGAAAATTTAACTTTACAGAAATGTTCAGGGGGTGAAAATAGGTCCGGTGTGCGTCGGCTTTGCAAATCCGTTGGAATTTTTGAAGATTATTTCGTGATTAAAAATTATTGCAATTTTTATGATTTTTTTTTTCAGAAAAACGATAATAGCTAGAATCATAAGCGATACACACAAGTCCTAAAATGGGGTCAAGATTATGTATGAATTTTTTCGTAACTCTAGCTTTTCTGGGAAGGCTGGAATAAAAAATGACTGTTTTCGTTCATCAAAAAAGACCCTTAAATCCTTTGTGTGCCAAACACCACAATTTTTATTATTCGTATCGACAAGACGGTACGTCCATTTAGATAATATTTGGGAAATTACATAAGACCCTACATATTTACGAGCGAACTTAGATGTAAAATATTTACTTGCATCAGATAATACATATTTTTCCAGACCTTTTGATTACGGCAGGTATTGCTGCCGTAGTGGTGTAGTAATAATACAACACACGATTACAATTAACTAAAGCTTTATTCGATATAAAATATTATAACATTCGAAAACATCTAAGAAACTCGTGTGCTAGCAACAGGTGCTCGGCCATACTGCCGTACCGCACATGCAACAAATCTGTAATCTTTTACCAATACATTCTGATCAACTATAAAGTTCACTTTTCTCTTCCCTTATAATTTTGCCTATTGCGCTCTTGGTTAAATTTGATATTATTTTTAGCTGTATCGAAAGTTTTATTTTGACGTGTAATATTATGTGGTTTAATCAAATCTAATCGAGTTCGCAAAGACATTAATCTAGCTGGTGATTCTCCTGTGCTACAATGTTCTGCGCATCAGTAAATTATCAAAAATCTGGAAATTGCTAAATCAAAATCTATATGTTTATTTTTTCTACTTTCTTTTATTAAAAATTGTTTTACAGTTTTTACGCTGTTTTCTGCTTCTCCATTTGAAGCTGGGTGATAAGGTGGTGAATTTATAAATTTAATACCATTATTTTGTAAAAATAATTTAAATTCACTTGAAGTTAGTTGAGTACCGTTATCTGACACCAACGTTTTGGGTATTCCAAATCTAGCAAATAACTCTCTCAATTTAACTATAGTATAATTTGAAGTAATTTTATTCATTGGAAAAACCTCGATCCATTTCGAAAATGCATCGGTTACTATTAAAAAATATTTACTTTGAAAAGGTCCTAAAAAGTCAATATGGATTCTAGTGTATGGGACACCTTCAGGAATTAGCCAACACTGCAGTGGAGATTTCACAGGATTACTTCTTGACTGTTGGCAAATTTCACATTTTTTTATTAAATTTTCGATGTCCTTATTTAATGAAGGCCACCACACATATGTACGTGCTAGTGATTTTTTTTCACTATACCTAAATGTGTATTGTGTAATTAATCTAAAATTTGCCTTCTTAGTGATTCTGGTACTACAACTCGGTACCCTAATACTAAAATATCATTTTCTAAATTCAGATCATTTTGTCGTAAAATGTAAGGTTTAATTTCTTCCTCCCTTTTTAAATTTTTAGGCCAACCATTTTTAACAAAATATTTAATTTTTAATAAAAAATTGTCATTAGCATATGCGTTTTTAATTGAATTAATATCTAACGGTAAATCAGAATTTTCTCTAATATAATTTATATAATTAAAATTTGATTTTAATTCTTCATCATTTCCTTTAACTGACAATCTGGATAAAAAGTCTGCATTGTTCTGTTCTGATTTTACAAATTTAATATTAAAATTGAATCCGCTTAAAAATAATGCGTACCTTTGCAATCGGTTAGCTGCAGTGATTTTGTAATCGCCACATATTGGTAGAATTTTTTTTCCCCATACACAATAGCAAGAGCTTCTCTATCAATTTGAGAATAAAGTTTCTCAGCAGCGTTGAGAGTCCGAGAGCCAAAAACAATCGGTCTCTCAATGCCTGTTTCCGGATGAACGTGTGATAAGACTGCGCCTAGTCCGTATTGACTGGCGTCCACAGTTAAAACTACTGGCAATTTTGGATTATAGTGCACCAAAAAATCATCTGACATTAAAATATTTTTAATTTTATTGAATGAATCCTGACATTCCTTTGTCCACTTCCACGTTTCATCTTTTTTAATCAACGTATACAATGGATGTACTATATTTGGTAAGTTCGAAATAAAACGATTATAATAATTTACAGCACCCAAAAAAGATTTTAATTGCGTTACATTTGTGGGCATAGGAATATTTTTAATCGCATTTACTAAATTGGGTGACTTATGTAATCCAAACTTGTCAATTGTATGACCCAAATACCAAATTGAATTTTTAAAGAATTCACATTTATCTTTTCTTATCGTAAGACCCACATTTTGTAAAATACCTAGAATTCCTTCCAGAGTTTCTAAATGCATTTCTCGATTAACCCCTGTTACTAAAATGTCGTCCAAAAATACACAAACACCATCGATTTTACCTAACAATTCCTCCATTATTCTTTGGAATTGTGATGGCGCACAGTGTATACCAAATGGTAATCGATTATATACAAAATCATCCAGCAACACCTGTTGGTACGCATGTGATAAATTCAATTTCGAAAACTGTACACCCCCCTGCAATTTTGCAAATAATTCTTCTATCCGCGGTAAAGGGTATCTGTCAATTTCTAAATTGGGGTTTAATGTGATTTTGTAATCGCCACATATTCGCACATCTTTAAAGGGATTATTGCAGTGTAACACGCCGATCGTGTTGGATAGACCCACATAGTTTAGAGTAGCTCATCCGATGCCAAATTTACAAATTTTTTAAGTAAGGCGAATACAGTCAGAGAGAAAAGCGGCAGTTCGCTGTGCATTTGTGCATTGCTCCTTGGCATGAACGGGTGGAGAATAGACGAAAAATGCGTATAAAAATGACGGATCGAAGGAAAGTGTCGATTCGTATTATTTAAACACGCTGATAATACGTACAAGCTATGTATTGTTTTCAATTCGTCAGAAAGCGTTATCGGATCCTGTGTTATTTTTCGGTATTTACAAAACCGATGATTCTTATTCTTGTCATTATAACACATTATTTATTCTTTTAAGACTCCAGTTTCGACAGCCGAACAAACTATGTGTTTTATTTTATCAAATTAGAGATTATTTCTTAAAAATATAATAATAAAATAATTCATGTTCATAAGCTCATTGTGAATATTTATATGCCGGATATATATACTGCCTTTCAAAAAAATCAGAACACCAGGTATTTATTGCACGATTTTAATAAAATTTACACAATTTGATCATGTAAACGAACTGTATCATAAAATCAACTTGAAAAACAAAAAAACAAATGAATAAAAATGAATAATGTGTTGGGTGTCCACGATTTCCCAAACACTCATTAACACGTCGAGGCATGCTAGAAATCAGGCTGTCAATATCGACTTGGGGTATTTCATTCCAAACTTCGATAATTTGACCTCTAAGTTCCATTACAGTGTTAGCGGGGCGCTGTAAGTTACTTATTCTAACACCTATCATATCCCAAACATGTTCTATTGGCGATAGATCTGGAGAACGAGATGGCCAAGGTAACAAATTGATTTCGGCACTATCAAAAAACTGTCTTGTAATGGCCGCTGTGTGAGGTCGAGCATTATCTTGCTGAAAAATGGGGTTCTGCAAGCCATTTACATAGAGCACTAACACTGGCCGTAAAATGTTGTCAATATACCGAATCGCGTTAAGACTTGCTTCTAAAAAAACTAGAGGAGACCGACTACCATATGCTATCGCCCCACAAACCATAACTCCCTGTGTAAGAGCCGTATGTCTTTCAACAGCAAATTGTAAAATTCTGCGTTCACCGCGTCGACGTCTCACTCTTCTGCGACCATCATGAGCCCATAAACAGAACCGAGACTCATCGCTGAAGATAATGTTATTCCATTCATGGGTCCAATGTTGTCTTTCCCTGCACCAATCAAGTCTTGCTCTGCGATGCTGCGGAGTAAGAGGTAGACACAATTGTGGACGGTAGGATCTTATACCAAAACTGCGGATTCTTCTGTAAACAGTAGCCATGGATACTCTTTAGCCATTTAGAGCCAACCAGTCATTTTCCAATGCCCGCGATGTTGTAAATCTTTCCCTTAAAGTAGTAAGACGAAGAGCTCGATATTCACGCTTAGTGGTGCTTTTTGGACGTCCTGATACAAGTCTACGTCGATTCTCCCCAGCTTCGGACCATCTAGACTAGCAGCGTACGATCACCGATACACTACGGCCTACCCTTTCAGCAATAGCACGAACCGAAAAACCCGCTTCTCGCATTCCAATAATGCGACCCCTCTCAAATTCGCTTAGATGATGATATTGTGCACGCCGACGAACACGGGGCATCTTTTAATGTTTTACAAACTGAAACGTCAAACTACTCAGAGGCTACTTGGATATTAGAAGCAATTACATTAAAAAATCAGCAGCTCTTCATAATGGTGAAATCAAGGAAAAATACCATTAAATAGAAACCAAAACAATTGATTTTTTGATCATCGATGCAGTTCATTTACATGATCAAATTCTGTAAATTTCATTAAAATCGTCCAATAATTACTTTGTGTTCTGATTTTTTTGAAAGGCAGTATACAGTCTGTTTGATTTATTGTGACACAACACATATGTCCGTTATTAGTACAGATAGAAAAAAAAGTTAAAGACAAAAGTTTTAGTATTTTTTATGATCTATTCAATCGTAATGTCAGAAAACAGTTGAAAATAAAATAAACACGTGAAAGCTATTAGTTTTCTTTTCTTTAATGGAACACCCTGTATATTTTGTTTATTTCAAATAGGCATAAATATTAGCCTTATAATGATACCAAATAAGTACCCCTTTATTATAGAAATAACACGACAATTGCCAATAAATGAAATTTATCAGTTGACATGAATAAAGAGTTATTCATGTCAACTGATAAATTTCATTTATTGGCAATTGTCGTGTTATTTCTCTAATAAAGGGGTACTTATGTGGTATCATTATAAGGCTAATATTTATGCCTATTTGAAATAAACAAAATATACAGGGTGTTCCATTAAAGAAAATAAAACTAATAGCTTTCACGTGTTTATTTGATTTTCAACTGTTAAAGTGTCTGTTCAAAGTGACGTCCGTTGTTTGCAATACATTCTTCACATCTCTTCATTAAATTTCGTCGTGCTTTTTGAAACATCCGTGGTGTTATTTGGCCACATGAACTACGAATACGATTTTTCAGATCGTCTAGATTTTCTGGACGAGTAACATAAACTTTTTGCTTTAAAAATCCCCAAATAAAAAAATCTAAAATAGACAGATCTGGCGATCTTGCTGGCCAGTTTATGGGGCCACCATTTGCAATCAATTTCAAACCAAACTTTCTTTCCAAAATATCTTTGACATTTCTTGCGTTATGGGGAGGAGCTCCATCTTGTTGGAACCACATATCTCGACGTATTTATAGGGGGATATCATCTAAATAATCTTCAAATTCTATCGTAAGAAAGTTGGCATATCGCTCCGCATTCAACGTTCCTCGATAAAAAAATGGTCCTATTATGGTATCACCTAACACACCAAGCCACACATTAACTGCAAATCTTTGTTGGAATCTGCATTCTCGAATTTGACGTGGATTCTCAGTATCCCAGTAATGGTCGTTTTTTCGGTTGGAGATTCCGTTGTTGTTGAAATTTGATTCATCACTCCAAAGAATTAAATTTAATAAATGTTGATTGTTGCTAAGCCATGTACAGAATACTATCCTCCTGTCAGAATCACCATCTCTTAAACCTTGTACTAACTTAATTTTATATGGTCTCATTTTATGTTTTCTCAGAATATAAAATATTTTATGCATACTTATTCCTAAGTCAGCTACTGCTTCGCGTATTGAATTACGTGGATGTGCTCTAAAATAGGCCAATATCAATACTTCATTATTATCTTCTCTTTCTTGTCTTCTCCTTCGTAATTTATTATTAAAACACCCATTTCTCCATAAATTTTGTTCAAGTCTTGCAAAAGTGCAATAATGTGGTTGTCTTCTTTCTGGATACATGTTTCCATAAGTGATACTAGCTTCTCTAGAATTATCGTTGCATCTAACGAAGACCTTTAGCATATCCATTTTCTCATCATTAGAATAGTAATTATCACCCATCTCTAAAGATTTGAATCAACAACACGCAAGACGGGAAGTTACTATACCACTTTGACATTAAAGCGTTAACAAATTGTTTTATGTCAATTGTTATCCATGGCAACTGATAAATTTCATTTATTTGCAATTGTCGCGTTATTTGTATAATTAAGGGGTACTTATGTGGTATCATTATAAAGCTAAGGTTATTACCTATTTGAAATAAACAAAATATACAGGGTGTTCCGTTAAAGAAAATGAAGCTAATAGCTTTCACGTGTTTATTTGATTTTCAATTGTTTTTCTGATAATGCTACTGAATAGATCATGAAAAATACTAAAACTATTGTCTTTAACTTTTTTTTCTATCTGTACTAATAACGGACATATGTGCTGTGTCACAATAAATCAAACAGACTGTATATATGAAAAAAAAAACGGAACATAGGATTTTCAATGTTTTTTTTTTTTCTATATAGGAATATTATCTTTCCTAACTGCTATTGCTAAATACCTCAAATTTTGGGGGGAATTTCAATTTTTATTTTAGCAAATATTCTAGTTTTTATGAATGCAACAAATAAATAATAAAATGACTTCAGGCAGACATTTTATACTCAACAAAAAAAATATTTGAGATTTGTCATCTAAAAGAAGATATGTCAATTGGAGCACTGCACGGGCCTGAATTTTTCGTAGGTGATTTTCCCGTATTTCCCGTATCATATTCATATTTAATTTAAATTATCTTAATTTTATATATTTTTTTTTATTTTTTCTAAATACTACGCCTATAATCAGATAAGTATATTTTTTATTTATTTAGACCTGAAATGTTGACCGGGCCGGGTCAGGCAAAACTCAATCTTATTTTATGACCGGGTCGGGCCAAGCCGGCCTTAAAAAATTGGCTCGTGCAGTGCTCTATTTTCAATATAAAATTTTTTTTATTGAAAATCCTATGTTCCGCTTTTCTTATATAAAGCCGGTTTGACATGAAGGCGCATTTTTGTAACATTATTATCATTATTATATTTTAATTGAAAATGGGGAACATCCGGTTTAAACAGGACTGCCACTCGTGAAGTGAGTTCCCCCTTGCACCCCATTAGATTTTTTTAAGGAAAAAAAAAACAATTTTCAAACAAAAAACCATAACATAATGTTCTAGAAACAAGTGTTAGTGCTCTATAATTCGAATTATCATATAAGGACAATAAAGCACAGGGCAGCCATTATTAGTAAAACATATTATATCAACATATATTATTGATTAAAAGAATAATTTATACAAGAAAAAACCGACATTGTATTCAATTTTTAATTAATTCAATTGCAACGAAAACTGAATAAAAATTTCATAATTTTGCAACCATTATTTGATCCCAAAATAAATAGTCTTTGTAAATTTGCTCAACATGCACTTCATTGGGCGTCCATACTATAAAATAACAAATATCTCTTTTCGACAGATGAAGTTGTCCTTGTATCTGATAATAATAATTATGTCATTTTTTTTAATTGTATTTCTTTATTTTCCGTTAATTGGAGACAAGCATTTTTTTTAGGGTAATTCCTTCAACAATCGAAATATTTTCTAGATTGGCAGGACATTTTATTTCTACTATACTATCGTTCCCAACTAGACCGTCTGGACTAGTACCCAAATAAAATTCATCGTTTTCACCTATGAAAAGACCACAAGGCTCTACTAAAAATCCAGTTTGGTCTTGAAATTTAATTTTTGCAGTTTCTTCATGCAATAGCCCATAATTTGTTTTACTATTGCCGGTAAAAGTGTTGTAAAGAATTAGTTTAACAGTTTTTTCCGGGTTAGTTTATGGTCGAAGCTTACATACACGTCCAAAATTCGAAGCCGTTATTCTGAACGCCCTTTCTTTATGCCACATGTGATTTGAGTTCTGCCCTCTCGTGTTCCTTTCAATTAGTGCAATTTCTTCTCGAGATTTTCTTAGACTATCTTCAAGTGTTTTTATTTTATTTTCAATATCCTCCTTACTTAAATTACATATTTCAGAAACATTACCGTAATCTTCATCCAGACCACCTCCACTTGTACATATTTTTTTATTATTCCTATTCTTATTTTTCGTTGGACTTTCCCGTTTCCGTTTACGATTTTCTATGAATTTGTTGGTATATTTGCCGTCTCCATAAATTCAAAAATATTGTTTAAGTACGACTCTTTACAATTATTAGATATTGCTGCCAAAAAACAACGTATTTGGTACGAACCTTTAAAACTGAAATTTATTCTTTTACCTCCAACAAATTTATTTATTAAAGTATTAAACATTTCCGCAGAATTATTAGTCTTATTTAATAGTAAACTAGATGCGTTATGCGCTAACCTCTAAGGCATTTTAGAATGTCGTCCTTCAGTCCACATTCAATAATTTCTCGAATCATATTGTTTTCGTCATTCCTCTGTCCTGTGCAAAAATATGAAGCACAGTATTGATGTGATCCAAAAATATGATTTACGCTATTTTTTACGTCATTCCGTAGGTCTAAAAATTTTTCAGCATCACTAGCGTTAGATGTTTTAAGATAATTCGCTGCTTTTTTTACAGCTACACGAAATTTCATTATATTATTCTCTAGAAATCTATTTAATTTGATTGGAACTAATAATCCAGAGGAACTTCTTGATTTTTTAGCTAATTCTTTTAACTTATTGCAAAAATTTGAGATGGTTTACGCATTCCAATTTTTGTACGATAGCTTCGCCATACGGTTTATTATGTAACAGTTTTTTAGTAACGCTACTGTCACCGTCTCCAATTAATTTTGTATATTTTATTCCATGCATTTCTACACTTTTTTCAAATCCCTCAACAATTATGGCTGTTGACGTAGTTCCTAAATTATAAGATTAGCTTATTCATTATTTTTGATAAAATCAAATAATGTTAATTATATATCTAACATTAAACATCCTAACATTTACACTAATTCTTATAAAATTTGAAGTTTTTAATGCATTTGTTAAGTAAATAGTTTATTAAAAATATTTTAAAAAGCATAAGAAAATACCTAAAACTGCTGCGGTTGTGATATCCAATGTTTCTTTTGAGCTCTCAGTTTCCAGGATATTTTCCGAATTACACATATTGCATTTTAAAACAAATTTAGACTAAAAGCCATTTGGTATTCTTTAATTATATTGCAATTTTTTAAAGTGCATTCATATGATGGAACGTGATGAATAGCTTGGATTTGTTCCCAGAAATATGCAATGTTAATGATTCTCCTTCCTTCCAAGCAAAATTTGCTTTCATCCTGATTATCAAATTCTAGAAGATAATCTGGACCCTCGTTAATTTATGCGCATACTTTAGAATTAGATGATTCAACTGGCTCATCCGCTGATTTTCCTTTCATGAAATTTCTAATAAAAATGTATTTAAATTTAAAAATCTACACAATTTCGTGTTTTTAATATTCGTGAACGAGCCTATAAAAATTACTTACTGCATTCTTGACCTACGGTATGCACTAAAAGTATATTTCCGTTTATTATATTTTCTTCCTATTGTAAATAGTCATAAAGCACCAACAAAATAATGAAACCAACACTAAAAACAACTGAGTACGATGAAAGGTCAAATATAACTGAGAAATATTTATTTTACGAGAAATAATGTAAGCTGTTTTTGCTAGCTCTGATCAATATAAAATAGATTGAAAAAAATTAAACGGAAAGCTGCCCTGTTTTTTTTATAATTAGTACAGGGTTTACAAAATGATGATGTGTATAAATAGAGGATTACAATAACATTCAATTACAATTCATTTATTCCTTATTTACTTACTATCAAAATATGACTCATTATAAATCAGCCAAATTTGGAAAAAATATATTGGGCTCGGTGCAATGTTGAGCAAGAAGCTTGTTATTTGAAATGCATTGTAATAACAACCTTATTATTATTATAGTTCTATTTTTTCTAAAATAATTAACAATGAATATGCACGCAGTTAAACCCTACATTTTTTTAAACATTCGTCAAACATATATTACCTGTGCTCAGTAAAAAATAGTTGATTTGTAACATTAATCTACGCCAACGTCATATTGGTGACGTTATTCTTACTATTCTTATAGTTTTGATATCATTGATTCGTTGATGAAGTCGCAGTTGGTTCAAATAGGTCCGATTGCTAGAAACTTTACAATTTACTTTAATAGTTTTATTGCGAGAAGTTTAATGGCATTTAACAACTGCTTTAACAACGACAGATTTAAGGCGAAATAATGATTTGAACAAGACTGATTGTTATTCGATTGCTTCTGGCTTATTAATCAGCTTAAAAAACTTTAAAAATAATTTAATAATACCGACACTGTCAAATAATTAGGGAAGCCAATATTAAAGGTATATAACACATCTTTATTTAAATTAGTGAAACATTTCGTCTTTTCTATACAGGGTGTCTACGCTAAACCGTTCGTTAAAAGTTTATGGGGTTGCCGTTGCACTAAATATTTGAAAAAAATCCTTGTCATATGGTTGAATCAGTCCTCCTCGTATGAAATATTTTCAACTTTATATCACTTCCGGTTCCACCGCAAGTATATATTAGTCATTTTTTTGGTTCCTCGTTTAAATTGCAACATATTTTGTTCGAACATATGTACACTTATCTCTTATAGTTTTCAAGAAAAAAAAATATTTCTAAAATTCTGACCTCTAATAGGCATCTTGAAAACTGTCTGTAACTTTTCTTAAGAATAAGATAAAAATATGATTTATACCTCTACTTGTACCTAGAGGATGTCTCTATAAGTGAATTAATTGGAAACTGTCAATTTTTACAATAAATGTTCTTAAAATGTCAATATCTAAGTGCCCTCTTCAATATCTAATAATTCAATTTTTTAAATGGAATGACCCAATTTTTATCACTTGGTACGATTGGGGGGAACATTTCCTACAAAAAAGTATAATAAAAGTATACCCCTAAAGCAAGTAGTTTTCGAATTATTTCGAAAATTCGTTTTTCGTCGCATTTATGCAGGAAATAATGAGCGCATAAGTCGCAATTGAATTTTAGTAGGCCAGTAGTATGCTTTTGTTTTGTCGCGATTGTATTGCGAAATGTTAAATAATAAAAAGAATTGCTACAAAGTTTAACAAAATCAAAAAATGAATAATTACACAAATCAACAAATTATCAATTTATTCTTTATACATGGCAACTGCCAATTGAACAAAATTTGATTCCAATCTTCTAAATCTTGTTTTATTCATCGGCGGCAAATGTGGATAAGTTTCATTAAATATTCTACATATTCGAGTACCAATTCTATCGCAGTTGCCATGTATAAAGAAGAAATTGATAATTTGTTGATAGGTGTATTTATTCATTTTGTTGATTTCTGTATAACTTTGTACTAATTGTTTTCATAATTTGAAATTTCGCATTACATAAGCGACAAAACAAAAGCGTTACTACTTGCCTACTAAAATTAAGTTGCGACTTATGCGCGCATTATTCCCTGCATAAATGCGACGAAAAACGAATCTTCGAAATTATTCGAAAACCACTTGCTTTAGGAGTATAGTTGTTAATACTTTTTTTGTAGGAAATCTTCCCCTCAATTGTACCACGTGATAAAAAATGGGTCATTCCATCTAAAAAATTTAATTTCGAGATATTGTATAGGGCACTTCGATATTGACATTTTAAGAACACTTATTTGTCAAAATTGACAGCTTTTAATCAATACAGTTATAGAGGCATCCTCTAGGTATAAGTTGAGATATAAATCATATTTTTATCTTACACCTAAGAGAAGTTACAGATAGATTTCAAGATGCCTTTTAGAGGTCAAAATTTTAGAAATATTTTATTTGCTTGAAAACTATAAGAGATAAGTGTACGTATGTTTGAATAAAATATGTTGCAATTTAAACGAGGAATCCAAAAAATTATTAATATATAGGGTGTTCCATTTAATATAACAAACTTAGTACTACTTCCGATGGAACTGAAAGTGATATAAAGTTAAAAATATTTCACATGAGGAGAACTGATTCAACAATATAACGAGTATTTTTTTTCAAATTTTTAGTGCAACGGCTTCCCCATAAACTTTTAACGAACGGTCAGCGTAGACACCCTGTATTAGTGAACATGCGGTATAAAAAAATACTTCCATTAGTAGTCAGAAAGCATAAAAATAAAACACAAGTACAATAAAATATCGATTATAATTGCAAAATATTAATTTTACCAGAATAAATGCCAACAACGCGAGCCGTTTTTGTTAACTATGATTGAGAAAAGAAAAGAAAAACAAACGTGAGGCTCCTATTAGATATTGAAGAGCCCAGCGATGAACTCTGGCCGCGTGCTGCTCGCCCCTCCAATAATTGGGCAGATGAGTGAGTGTACATGCGTTCAACTAAGAGAGGCGGCAGTATTTTACGGTCTTATTTTTCAAGATTTTTATTTTAACCTGACTCGGGCATGAGTTATCGCATCCTTATGAAATGTTCACATTATATTCCTTACAGTATAAACTGGTAAGATATGGGAATATATATATTTTTTTGAAAGTTATAAAATTATTTTTTTCATACCTCCGAAAGCAAATTGTAAAAAAAAAATACTTCCATATTTTACTAGATAATTGGGCTTAATATACGCTGTCAAAATTTCAACTTTCTAGGACCTTTAGTTTTTAAATAAACCTAACATTAAATTTCAGACCACTGTTATATTCCCCTTAACTATTGGAACTATGGGTGTGCCCCATGAACTATTTTCAATAGGTAAAATAATTTTACCTTGGATTAATCTTATCTTTAAGTGAGTATGGCAAAACTCAAACTTTAAAAAATGTTGGAGTTGTCCCTTTTCAATTTTAATTTTATTTTAAATTTATTGACTGTTCCTAAATTATCACAGAACACCTGAATATTTCTTTATTAAGTAATTCCTTGTGTTGTGTGGCTAACATCTTAAACTATTTATTTCAGTAAATCCTAATTGAAATTCTTACAGAAAATTTCTCCCCAGCAGTGGTGGGCCAGCACTTTTTATAATATGAAAACCTAATGGTTTAGTTTTTCCGTTGAATGTAACATTTATTGTAATTTTTCCGAATGGAATAATTTTACCACCGGTATAATTAATTAAGTTTAATTCACTGCTTTGTAATTGTACGTTAGCTAATTTTTTAAAATATACATTCCAGAATTTTTGAGAAATTACCGTAGCTGCTGCTCCGAATCTAACTCCATCAGAAATAGCATTTTATTTAGAAAAACCTTAACCATTATTGGTTTTCCATTGGTACATTTTAAATTAAATAATACCGTGTCTGATGTAGCAATGTATTTAAAATGTTTACTTCTGCATATATTACTTAAATGTCCTTTGCGGCCACATGCGTTGCAGAAATATTCTTTATATCTGTAATTTTCGTGTGTGTGATTGTTTTTAACGCATCTGGAACAAACGCGCGCGGCGCTCCTACTCACTATGCTCCCCTGATGGTTGTCGTGGTGGCGCGGCTGTTGTCTGCTGTCCTACGCGGCTGCGACCTGCGCCCTTACGTTGTCCTGCCTACTGGTGTTTCCCCTCTGAGGATCTCGATGCCTTTGGAATTTTTTCCTTTGCCTCAGCTGATGGATGTCCATAGGTTCCGTTTTCAGCTCCAGGTCCCGAATTCCATATTGCATTTGAGCAGATTCCACTGATTGCGCGATATCTAATGCCTCTAATGTCTCCTCTTCCGCAAACAAACGATCACGCACCTTTCCAGTTTCCAGTCCCATAATGAATTTATCCCGTAGAGCTTCCTCCAACATTGCACCGAATTTACAATGAGTTGCCAATTGTTTAATTCTAGCGGTCCATTCCTGTAGCATCTCATCAGATTTTTTTGTCGCCGCGTAAAACTTATAGCGTTCCGCGAACATTGCTTTGGTTGGAGCGTAGAATTTTTCTAGATGTTTTATAATGTCTTTATAATCAACATTTTTCGGTAACACGGGAAGAGTTATATTTTCTAATAGCTTGTATGCCTCTTGGGAAAGACTGTTGAGCACCATTGCACGTGTAATATTATCGTCAGTAACACTGTTCGCGATAAAATACTGCTGCAGCCTTTTAGCGTGAATGTTCCATTCGTCCACTTTCGGATTGAACTCCACAAAAATTCCCACAGCACTTGCCATTTTTACTACACTTTTTTTAACTCACAAAATATCCTAGTCGCCACTTGTACTGTGCTATTACTGAGGTATTGCTGCCGTAGTGGTGTAGTAATAATACAAAACATGATTACAATTAACTAAAGTTTTATTCGATATAAAATAATATAAAATTCGAAAACATCTGAGAAACGCGTGTGCTCGGCCATACTCATAGATTAAATTAGATTGATAACTCAGAGGGGGCTCCACGTATCATGATTTTAGTTATTCGACCCACTCGATGAGACCGCGCTGCAATCGCAAATGACGTCAATGGTCGCGGGGAGCGGGCGGAATTCTTGCTAAACGGGGTGTGCGGTGCAGGGGGTCATAACATTGAATGGTGGATGCGGTGCGGGGAACATAGCGCGGTATTAAATTACCGTGCGATGCGAAAAATACCAAAGATCTAATGAACATGTTAAATGTATATTTAAAAAATTATTACTAATATATTTCGCTACATGTCAAAACCTAATTACATTTCACTTCTCAACAAAATGTCTGCAGTTCGTCAAAAATGCATCTTAGAAATTAAATAAGAGGTCTCCTTATCCGGATAAGGATGTTGGCGTAAGTAGTGTTCCATACAGTGAGTTTTTCTTTAAGGTAAACATATGCATAAGCGGTAAATTTTCCGACATTCGTTGTTTTTCAAAAGAGTTCAATGTAAAGCTTTAAACGAGTGTTTTCCACTCCCAGACTAAGCATGAAGTAAAATTTCGAGTTTAGAATAGCATCGTGAAAATTTGTCGAGGGTCGCGCAGCGACCCGAGACAAATTTTCTGGGCTTTTCTAAACTCGAAATTTAACTTTATGCGCCACGCGTATATAACACTAAAATACAGGGTGGGGCAAAAAAACCAATCCGATTTCAAAACGTTATAAAATTAAAACCACTCAACTTGACATTTTTTTTTTTTATTAACATATTGCAAATTTTATGCCATTTTTAAATTTAAGTTTTGAAAAGCATATCACTCAAATGTCGTCCTTGGGAGCGGATACACTGATTTAGGCGCTCGCGGTAGCTTTCCATGACTTTCACCGTCATTTCCACAGGAATTTCTTCAATTGCCCGAGCAATTTCCCTGCGTAAAGCAAGAAGAGTCCTTGGTCGATGCTGGAATACCTTCGATTTGAGGTAACCCCAAAGGAAGAAGTCACATGGAGTGAGATCCGGTGAGCGCGGCGGCCAGCCAATATCACCTCTCAGAGAAATGAGGCGTCCGGGAAACATTTCCCTGAGAATGTCCATTGATCGTCGCGATGTGTGGGCGGTTGCACCATCCTGTTGAAACCACACATTTTCCACGCCATTTTCTTCCATTTTGGGTTAAAAGAAATTTTCCAGCATGAAACAATAGCGCTCGCTGTTGACCGTTACGGTTTGCCCATTTTCTTCAAAATAGTAAGGCCCCCAGACGCCTAGGCGGGAAAGAGCACACCACACAGTCACTTTTGAGCTATGGAGGGGTTTCTGATGGATTTCCCGAGGATTTTCGTCACTCCAATATCGAAAATTCTGCCTGTTTACGGCGCCACAAAGGTGAAAATGAGCTTCGTCCGTGAAGAGCACAACATCGTCTATTAGGAGTTCTCGGAGATCGCGACACAGGTTCATACGGGTTTCAAAATCCCTTTCAATTAATTCCTGTGCAACAACCATTTTGTAGGGATGCATTTTTAGGTCCCGGTGCAAAATTCGCCGAATACTGCGGTTGGAAATCGCCAAAGCGAGCGAATGTTTTCGTGCCGAACGACGCGGGGAACGTTCAATCGCGGCTATCACATTGGCCACGTTTTCAGGTCCTGTTGCTGTCCTGGGACGTCCAGGCGACATCTTTTTCAATGCTGAACCCGTCTGTCGAAAATTTGACACCCACACTTTAATCGTAGCGTGATGTGGAACAGGATCATGATGCCCGAGTCCAAAATGAATTCGAAAAGCACGTTGTGTAGCAATTATCGAACCGCCGTTTTCGATAAACCGCTCAAAAACAAAAGCACGATGTTCACCAGACCAAGGCATGTTGACTAATGACAAATGGCATAAAACCGGCTTTCTAACGGTTTTTACCCCACTACTCTACCTGTTCCCTCTTCTGAGAAAAAGGGATTTGAAATCGGATAGCATTTTCTGCCCCCCCCCCCCCCCCTGTATTGTAAAATTTATGTATATTCTAATTTCACTTAAAATCTGTATTTTATACGCGTGACGCATGAAGTAAAATTTCGAGTTTAGAAAAGCTCAGAAAATTTGTCACGGGTCGCTGCGCGACCCTCGACAAATTTTCACGGGGCTTTTCTAAACTCGAAATTTTACTTCATGCTTAGTCTGGGAGTGGAAAACACTCATTTAAAGCTTCAAATTGAACTTTAAAAAAAAAACAAGGAATATCTAAAGATTTACAGAAAATAGGTTGAATTTGAAAAACGTATAGTTAAAAGAAAACTTCTTGTATGTATAAATACAAATAAAATATTTCCAGAAGAAAGTTATTGTTACTGCAAAAATGTTCAGCAAAAATATTAAAGGGAAGTATTTGGTATATGGTGAAACTTATTTCGAAAATCGGGAAATCTTTTGACTTATATTTGACAAGGTGAAAGATATTTGGGATATAGTGAATCTCATTTGATCAATAGTGAAATGCAATAGAAAAACCGTGTAATTGAATTTAAGACATTATTTTAAGTTCTGGGATCGTACTTTGTGACTAGATGAAATTTCAGAATTGCTTGATCCAACAGCAACGGGAACATTCTCCATGGAAGTATGCTCCTAGCCCGGTGTGAAGAAAATCTCCACGTCCGTGGTTGTGTCATGCATAGTACTTGAAGATCATTCACGAATGCTAGGAAGAAATAAAGTGAAATAATGTAGACACTAGTTTTAAATGTGTTTGCCTGCAGATTTAATTAAAATAATAGACAATGGCTTAAAAACTTAAAATATTACATAAACTTACGGTTTTAATTATTAATGTTAACGCCCATCCCCAAAGATTCAGAATTGCTTAATCCAACAATAACGGGGATATACTCCATGAAAAATGCTCCTAGTTCAGTATGATGAAAACATCCACGACCATGGATATTTAGTATACTTGAAGATCATCCACATGTACTAGGAAGAAATAATGTAGTAACACCCTAATATTACATTTTTTTGACTGTACACTTATTTAAAATAATACACAATAGGTTAAAATTTAAAAATATTTTACATACTTACGGATGTAATTATTTATATTTAATAACGCTCATCTCGAGACGATTTCGTCTTATCAGCATTTTTGTGCCTTCAGATCCTACTGATCTGACAGCTGTTGAATGAAAACGAGTCCACGTTAGAAACTGCGGGAAATTTGAAATTCCGACATATGCGCCTTCCCATCGAGTGGGTCGGTCAACTATATATGTGAACTTATAGAATCAAATGGAGTCGACTGGGTCTGGCCATACTGGCGTACATGCCGTACCGCACATGCGCATGTTGCGCCAAGACCCGATACATTACAGTATCGCACATCCCTACGCCTTAAATTTTAATGGTTTCGTGATTTTTCATAAGCTTTCGCCAAACATTTGCGAACATCTGTATATAACTCAGTCAAGACTTTCGAACAGGTGGGTTTGAAGTCGGTGCGCCTAATTTGAATATTGTCGATATCGACATCTTCATCAATTTTCAGATATAACTATCGACCAAGCGTAAGGAAATTTAAAGTGAAACTAGTTACTTCATGTCGGGAAGATATTGATCCCAAGTCCGGTGATTGTTTTGCACGTAAGATGCAAGCATAGTTTTAATTACTCTGTTCACACGCTGGACAGGGTTTGCTTGTACATGATAGCAGTAAATCACAATTTTATGTGATATTCACATGCCAGTTGTTTAAATATTTTACTGCGAAATTGAACCCCATAACATTTTCTTCAATAATCTTAGTAATACTACATGCCGCAGCAGATCTTAACGGATGTACTAACACAAACTTACTGAAACAATCTGAAATAGCTAAAATACAAGGGGGTAAAGGACCCATAATATCTACTGAAATTAACTGCCAAGATTTTGACACTGTCGAAGATTTACTTAGCATTCAACCAGAGGGAGATTTTTGTTCAGGTTTGGTTCTGAGACAAACTACACAGTTCTTAATGAATCGCGCTACGACAGCTTTTAAATGAGGCCAATAATACTTATCAAAGATACGGGTAGTGTTTTTAAAAATTCCTCCGTGACCACAAGAAGGGTGATCATGATGAGATTTTATTATATCACGACGCTTTTCTTTCGGAATAACCAACATCCAATTATTCAAATCTTCTGATAAGTTTGGGCAACGAACTTTTACATATTTCATAATCTGATTCTCTTCGCCAGGCGGAATAACGTTTAGGATATTTACGGATATTTTCCAACATACGGTCATACCAATGGTCAGTGGTGGGAGCAGTATCTTTAATACAATCCATAATAGGGACAGAACGTGATAACAAATCAGGAACAACGTGTTCTTTTCCTTTGCGGTGAATGATTTCAAAGTCATAAGGTTGAAGACGCAACGAGCATCTAGCTAGTCAACCTTGTGGATCTTTTAATCTATGCAACCATAATAAGGAGTGGTGGTCTGTAATAACTTTGAAGTAATAACCCTCTAGATAATGCCGTTAATTCTCAACAGTCCTGATAACGGCTAATCATTCACGCTCAGTCGTGAAATAATTACGCTCTTGAGAAGTTAAGGAGCGTGATAAGTAACAAACAACTCGCTCTCCTTCTGCAAAATCTTGGGGGAGCACAGCACCTATGCCATAAGCTGAAGCATCGGTTTGTAAAACAAAAGTTCGTTCAAAATCGGACAGTGTAAGATAGGAGCAGAAATTGAGCATTCTTTGATCTTCCTAAACGATTGTTCGCACTCACTAGACCAATTCCTCTTAGCATTTTTCTTAGTCAAATGTGTTAACGGTGATATTAAGGTGACAAAATTAGGGATAAAACGTCTATACCAAGAAGCAGTACCTACAAAAGATCGAACTTGACTAACAGTCTTTGGGGATGAAATATTAATTGCTTGTACTTTTTCGGGATCGGGGTGAAGTCCGTTTGTATCTACTACGAAGCCCAAATACCAAACCAGCGGCA
Organism: Philonthus cognatus; assembly: GCA_932526585.2. Lineage (NCBI taxonomy): Eukaryota > Metazoa > Arthropoda > Insecta > Coleoptera > Staphylinidae > Philonthus > Philonthus cognatus. The sequence continues at coordinate 3,035,073 of CAKOBO020000020.1, read as the reverse complement.
AGTAATCGATCGAAAACTTCGCGCAATACTTCTAAATGTGTATTAAAATCTTAAGTGACAATGATGATATCATCTAAGTAACAGAATACATGTTTTTCTAAATCGTTCCCTAATACTTGGTTCATAAGGCGTTGATAAGTACCGGGGGCATTAGTTAACCTAAAAGGCATGAGTTTAAATCGATATAGGCCATTAGCGACACAAACGGCAGTATAGTCTCGACTAGACTCAGACATTGGAACTTACCAATAAGCGCTTTTAATATCTAAAGAACTAAGAAAGCTAGCGTCTCTTAATTTATCAAGAATGCAAGAATATGCATCTTTACGCGTTACGGAGTTAAGTTGTCTATAATCTACACAGAAGCGATAGGATTTATCTATCTTTGGTATAAGGCATACTGGGGATGACGAAGGGCTCCGACAGGGCTCAATAAGACCTTCATGTAACATAAGGGATATTTCATCATCTATGATTTTCTGTTTAGCTGGAGAAACAGGATAAAATCTTTGTTTTAGGGGTCTGGTACCAGGTAGAATTTCTATCTCGTGCTTGACGAGAGTAGTATGACCTAAACTATTTCCCATTAAGGACTTCTTTTCTAAAACTAATTTGTCTAATGCAAGCTTCTGATAAGAACAAAGGGATTTTTCACTCTCAATACAATTCATTAGGATGCTGTTATCTTTGGAAGAAAAATGCCAAACATCTTGTTTTAAATTAGGAACTAAATCCATGAGGTGCCAAAAATCGATACCTAAGATAAGAGTATGTGATAATTCAGGAACTACCAGTACATCTACAATTCTAGTTTTATGCATGAGTTGAAAGAGTACAGAAACTATACCAATAGCGTGACAAGTGTCGGCATTTGCTACCATACACTGAATTGAATTACGGACAAGGGATAAACCTAATCTTTGGAGAAATCGCCAACCAGGAGCACCAACTATAGTACGAGTGGATTCAGAATGAAGTAAATTGAATATCTTACAACCAAGTACATATAATTCTAAATAAGGTCTCTGATCATTAGATGCGTGAGATAATACAAAATCTAGTAATTGTTTTTCTGAAAAAGGTGATTCGATCGTTAAGGAATCGTTGAGGACTTACACGACCGACTAAGTTCTCCTTAACTCGTTTCCCGAGGAACATTTCGAGCAGGTGCATATGGTAACATTTGGAGTACCGCAGCGATAACATAACATTTTCTGCGGTGATGGACAATTACGCAAAACATGACCCACTTGAGACAATTCCACCACGATACGTTAGGCGTATTGACATTGACTGTATTCTCATGGGGAAGTGGTGCAGAAACTGCAGGAACAGAAGTACTAACATATGCAAAATACGGCTCTACATAACTACGACGAAGTCGCGATGGCGGCCGATAATTATCGGATCTGAATTTTACCTCTAATTTAAAACATTCGTTTTCTAATTCGTGTAGCGAATCCATGGCAGGTAATTGCATAGTGTAAAACGGAGCTAAGTTTCGAGAAATTATACTTAATTGAATATCTTCAGAGATATCTCCATATCTTCTAAACATTGCGGCGTCCCTCCCTTGACTTAGAATGACCTTACCTGTGGTTGTCAGCAACACTAAATGTCACTGGTGTAATCAACTGTAAAAGTTCTGGTATAAGCTATATCAAATATCGTCAAGCCATTCAGCTACAGTGCGACTGGGAGATGAGTTCAAATATAGTTAAAATTACCAGAAGGCGCCAGCCAACTCGTTTTATTTAATGACGACCTTGATAGAACTTATACGGTAACCAGCGAATTGACGAACTGGTTTATAAGGTCCAAGCTCAGTTTTGGCTAAATTAAATTATTAAATGCTAAAACAGTTATTACGTTTAACAAAATTTTAATTTATTCCCAGAACATTCAAGTAACATAAGTTTACCTTGCAAAAAAAAAATAATAAAGAAAATGTATAAGTAAATATATTTGTGTACTAAAAAAGTATAAGGCAAATTTTCAATAAGAAAAGTTAACTAATGTTTAAATGACGTAAACATAAGGTAACATAAAAATGAAATAATATACGATAATTCTCAGAACGATGAAATCACAACATTAAGTAAACAACACTGTCAATATAAACAATCTCCTTCAATCTCAATTAAAGTTTCTTAACGCAGTTTACAATTTACCCAAATTAACATTTATCAATCACTAATTTACAAATAGCAATTTAACAGTAAGTTGCAACAACACCTCATTGCAAAATAATTTATATTCTTGTTCTTGAATAACTAATCTAAATTCAAGATATCATAATGTTAGCTACTGAAGCACCGAACGAATGTATATTAAACTAATTGAGCAACAACTAATTTTGAAATAACTAAATTTGACGTTAACTCAACTTAAACAAAACTGACTCGACACTAAGTCAATTCTCTAATTCCCAAAAATCAATCACTAAACTCTTAAGCGAACATCTACCCAATAACACTTCAACTGAATAAAAATTTACTTCAAGGTCAACAAATAACGAAATTCAACACATTAAGTTCTTCTCTTAACGCGGTTCATAATCGTAATAATAATAATAACAAGTACATGTATTTAGCTCCTTCAAAATTCATAGATAATTAATAAGCATGATTGACAAGGTGATAATTAATCTATATAATCTTTACAATTTAAAAATAGCAGTTTCTCTGCATATTGAAACCCAAATGACGTTGATGCTATTATAACAAGGTATTGTCGGCAACAATAAATAAGATAATTAATTGGGTCATGTTATACTAAACCTTGGTGGAAAAATCCAAATAAGGGCTCATCGTAAAATATACCTACTAATGAAGTTCCCCTATCATATGAAATCCAGCTCAATCAGCTGTCAAACGTTCACCAACAAAATTTAGATTATTGTGACTTGCTTAAACTTTAACAACAGAAAACACAACACCAACTGTTCCTTCTGTCAGTTACTTCGTTACTGCTCCCTCAAAATTACTCCTTATCGTGCTGGATAGAAGATGCATCCTCGTCGCAATCGATGTAAGCTAAAACATTTTACACAAGTGAATCACAAAACAATAACTCCATAACCAAACAAATGGTCACAGCGTTGCAGTGCTTTATACTGAGGCTACGTTCATAAATGTAAATATTACAACATTACACAACAAAAAAAACTACTAAAAGTGATCAGCATTAAATTATCAAGCTTCATCACCAATACTACACAAACTTCTACTCGTTTAATTACAGAACGTGCAGAGTTTTACTCCTAAGTGATCGTTGCACCAACGAAAAGCATTGATCCATTCAATATTAGTTACTCACTTGACAATTTCTCATCTTGCCATCGCTGCACTTATTCACTAAATCTGACATAAGTAAAAATAAAAATCATGGTTAACAATTAGGCTCACGACTTGCACCAACTCAATTAACAAGTTAATTTAATTTTATAACGATTTGTCAGTAAATTTAGCTTGTGTGATAGGGCTAAATACACGACCTGTTAATATATAAGGGTGTCCCACGATGAAACATATCTCCAGGAAAAAAGCGGCTTTCCTCTCCTGTAATTCCAAACTGCATCCTCCCTCGACACACGCCCGAAAATAGCAGAAGAAATGTCCAATCCTGAACCTTCATTCGCCCTTTAATTCTGGTGAGACTCAGCCAGCAAATGCAAGTTACGCACCCTCCTCGTGAACATCACAAATGTAGATGGAATCATAAACGAGAAATCCTCGCAACCATTTCCGTAATTCACAACCCTTTGATCGTTTGTTTTGATTAGTGGATAGGGATGGCAAATTTTTTCAAAATATCGATTATTCGATATATCGTTTCAAAAACATCGATATATCTTTTAAATGAAAGGAAAAAAGTGCAAAAATGTTTTTAAATATATTTTTATAGCAACAACACAAACAATAATAAAAACCTAATATAAATTTGTAACACATAAATGAATCCTCAATACCAATAATTGTCAGGAAGTGAACCTAAAAATACCAATGTCTAAACTTTTACCATTTAAACGATTTCTTGTTTTTGTCATAATCGTTCCAGCTTTTGAAAACAGACGTTCGGATGATACTGATGAGCCAACTGGTGACATATATTTCCTTGCAATTTTATATAAGGTGGGGTAAATATTTTTATTTTCTTCCCAGAATTCCAATGGATTTTCCCTCAAATTACTCACACCGTTTGATAAGTATAAACTGATTTCAGAATTATTGTTTTTTTCTTTTTTTCTTATTTCTCGTTACCGCTAATTCATAGTGAGTATTCCAAAAGCAAAAGCACTCTTCAGTTGAAGAACTTGAACTGGATGATAACTTTGGGCTATTACATTGTATTTCTTCAATCAATTTAGTTAAATTATGCATTGTTTTTGCAAGAGCTGTCGAATCAGTAAGATGTATATTCTTAAATCGTGGATCTAAAATCGTACTGATTAAGAGAAAATGATTATATTGAATATTGCCAAATGGTTTATTAACCTCTGATAAAAAGATCCTTTTTTCATTATCTTCTAAACTTATACAATCGAGAGAGCTTTCTAATTGGCTATTTAAGCAATTTATCAAAGGTATGATTTTACTTAAAGCTAAGTATTTCTCTCCAGAAACCTCTCTTGTTAACTTTTTAAAAAGTTTCAAAGCATTTACAAGCCCTTTTACTTTGTCGACAAGCTCTTTTACTTTGTCGAGATTAGTGGACGAAAGTATTGGAGGTGAATTGGTTTTTTTTAATAATATGTTTACTACATGAGGAAGCAAAAACAAAAAGCGATCCAACATGCAATATGTTGAATTCCACTTTGTTTTAACGTCCAAGATTAGCTTTAGCTTTGTTACTTCCTTTCGAGAAAGCCGAAGTTCATCAGATGCATTCGTGCTTTTATTAAAAAATTGACAACCTCCCTTACTTTAAAAATCAATTTTTCAAAGCATTCATTTTTTTTAAATATTTTCGACAGCAAGATTTAAAGTATGAGCAAAGCATCTAATGTGTTTTTTCGTTCCAACTAAACTACTTACTACTTTTACCATTTTTTCGTCGTTATCTGTCACAATTGCAATTATCTTATTTAAATCAATCACCCATTCATTAAAAGCATCCTTTAATTTAATAGAAATATAGTCTGAAGTGTGCCGCTGCTCTAATTCTAATTCCCCTTTAAATAATGGGCTGTTAAGTATTTTTATAATTGTGCCAAAACTACCTGATGTTTGGCAATTTTTTTGGGGAAACTGAAAAGACTTAGACACTTGCGGTTTTTGGCACAATGTTTATTCATCTCTTGTCTACAAAATGGAATTTTTTCGAAGTATAATAATTTAAAATGGCGTCCATAATGGCGGCTCCGAGAAGTCATGTTTTGAAAATATTTGTTATCTGCGGGATAGATAGAAGCCGCAATAAGTCACCAAGAAGCATGAAACCAAAAAATAAGTAAAGTTTAAACTCCAAGGAGGCATCTGAACCTAAGAAACATGAAAAAATTCCTTATAGAAACAAAATGGCGGCCGTTTGAAAATAAGGTACGAATTTTCGCATGATTATTTCAACTTTGGCATGCCGTTAAAAATCGTTATTCATCCAAATGTTGCGATTCTAAAGGTTCAGAGGCCCATAAATTCAATTTCCTTTTAGGCAGTCAAAACTAGAAGTCGATTGGTTGAACGGTTCGCAAGCTAGAATTTCCGCAGATTTGAAAAATCTTGTTTCGAGATAAACGCGTTTGAAGTTTGACAACTGCGGCGGAATTGCTACCTGAGCGGTCGATCCGCGCTCAGGACAATGGTTCATTGAAAGCCGTATAGCGATGGAACTAATGCACGGACCGCCATATAATTTTAACCAAATATTCTTCAGACATGTGGCATTAGATTTATGTAATAAAAAAAACGATTTTTTTTTTTAAATTATAAAATTATATTAAGTACCTTACGCTTAAAAAGCTTTTCATCGTCATTGTTTCAGTCCCTATATAAGTCGTAATTTTAATATCTGTTGTGCTTCTTAACTCCATCTTTATTTGTTGTGATAAATAGTCATATTTATCCATAATACATTTTTTTTTTCTACACTTAAAATCAACTGGCTTTACCTAGCGGCTTCTTCATCACCGTGTGGCTTAACCCAAAATGGAGGAGAAGTCGGGTTAACTTCCCGTACTCAACCCCGCGCACAAATTTATTGCTCGCAACCCAACATACACTCTGATTAGCACGACAGCCCCTAGGTGTCCTGTTGCCTCTCATAGGGTGCATAAAACACAACAAGTGAAACTTCATAAAAACGATTACCAAGCCGAGTGCCCTAATTCAATATTTTGAACAGGATTAATTAAAACCTATTAGACATTTCACTCCCTCATGACAAAATCCACATTCGTGTTCCTAGATGAAAATTGAAATGCTACAACATGGCTGCCATACATGCTAAATAATCTACAAAAGATTCTGAAGGATCTTGTGTTCGAAACATAATATTATTAAATATACGCGCACGGTAATCAGGCGGTTCATAATGTTTCATTAATAAGTCGGTTAACCCCACAGATTTCAAACCTAACTTACGAGTATGTAGTTGTGATTAAAATTATTTTTTTAAACTCCGACGTATAGCTTAGAGCCTAACTAATAAAATTTTAGCAAAAATGTTTAATAAATTTTTTATAAATTTTTTCCATCCGAACGACTCGAATAAAATGACTAGATTTAAAACTTAAATTAAGAGTATGTAGTTGTGATTAAAATGATTTATTTAGACTCTGACGTGTAGCTTATAGCCTAACTAAGCCATTTAGGCAATAACATTTTTGCAAAAATGATTAATTAATTTTTTAATTTTTTTTCCATCCGAACGACTCGAATAAAATGACCAGATTTCAAACAAATTAAAAGTATGTAGTTGTAATTAAAATTATTTCATTAAACTCTGACGTCTAGCTTAAAGCCTAACTAAGCTATTTAAGCAATAAAATGTTAGAAAAAATGTTTAATAAATTTTTTATATTTTTTTTCTATCCGAACGAATCGAATAAAATGACCAGATTTTAAACTTAAATTAAGAGTATGTAGTTGTGATTAAAATTATATTTTTAAACTCCGCCGTATAGCTTAGAGCCTAACTAAGCCATTTAAGCAATAAAATTTAAGCAAAAATGTTTAATAAATTTTTTATAAATTTTTTCCATCCGAACGACTCGAATAATATGACCAGATTTCAAACTTAAATTAGGAGTATGTAGTTGTGATTAAAATTATGTTTTTAAACTCTGACGTGTAGCTTAAAGCCTAACTAAGCCATTTAAGCAACACCTTACCTAACCTAACCTAACCTTTTTTATTTTTTTTTATTTTGGGTTTTACGTCATCTATTTCCGCTGCTAAGGCCAATCATGACGCCGGAGATTAGGTCTACAGCTATCCGGGAATTTTGCCGAACTCGGTGAGAGTTCAAACCCACCGGTGGGGATCTTTAACGTGCACGCAACATCCAGGCAGTACACGGGTCCTACATGCATTTAACGTCATATCCGAGAAGACGGAGTGTTTCGCATTTTTATCTCCCTTAATCTCCCTTAATAAAAACGTTAATGCAGTGGGGATCCGAGAAGGCTGCGATTCCGTCGCCTTGGCAACCACTTTTACATTGCTCTTATGGGAGAAAATTTTCGAGAGGCCTTAAAAAATCGAAAAATTCATTACATCCACCTGTAATTCCAACTGAGCACAGATTCCGTCGCCCCTCGCACGGCCCACCAATTCCCCTCTCGATACGACCCTTTTTTCTATTTTTTAACATTTTTTGAAATTCTGACGTTTTAAACGTCAGGCAAAAACTCACCAACCTCAATACTTTATACGCTGGTCTTGCTTCACACGGCACTTTTCGGGGTCGCGCATACCATCATTTCGATGGGATTTGACCTGGCCTTTCCAACGCGACACATCCGAGCGCTCAAATCGCCCGATTAAAAAAGATATCGATTTTTAAAGATTTTCAAAAAAAATAAATTGATTCTCAAAATTTTGGGTGCGCCGGGTTCACAATTACATTAGAAACACAACCCATCTATCGGGCATTTTTTTCATCCACGAAAAGTATTTTTTTTTTAAATCAAAAGTTTAAAAGGATAAATACCGGGTGTCGAAATCCTGATTTTATTCATTTTTTTTTTTTTCATCCAAATTCTTTTGTTTTACCACAGGATGATAGGATTATACTTTGTGATGTTGGGACCATTTTTTTTTTTTTTTTTAATGGCCGCCTTCACCGGCTGTCAGCACTTTTTCGGTCAAAAAATTGCCATCGACAAATTTTGTTTCCACAGTTCGATTTCGAATATTTATCCGCAACCGGCAAGACAAAACAAAACTATCAAAACAACAAAAAAAAATTATGTACCCTTATGGAACAGATTGTACTGATGGAACACGAAAAACACGCGGGGCATGAGCCATAGTAGTTTTCATTTTAGCGATCTGAAATTTTTACTGGGCATAGAACCGAACCGCGAAATTCCGATAGGCTATACGGCGTTAAAATCCAAATTCGTTTTCTATTTTTAAAATTTTTTTGAAATTTTGAATTTAGTGGCTCTTTGCGAAAAATTGCGATAGAGAAATTTCGATTTCAGATTTGGATTAAGACCACTTATCGGCTCCTGGGAAAAATACAAAATCAAAAATCTAATTTTTTGACCCATTTTTTCATCTCAAAAAACATGAAAATCACCGGGGCATAAACCATAGTAATTTTCAAGTTAGCAATCTGAAATTTTGAATGGACAGAGAACCGATCGTCCAGAGTGCACATAGCTATTCGGATTTAAAATCAAAAATCGTTTTCTATTTCGAAAAAAATTTTGAAATTTTGATTTTCTTTTTTTTGGTCGAAAAATTTAGATAGAGAAATTTAGATTTGACATTTGCATTTCCACTAATTATCCGCAACCGATAAGAAGAAAAAAATCAAAAATAACCATTGGATTTTTTAATTTTTTTTTTTTTTCTGAAATACAATATCGAAATATTCATTTTAGCGATTTGAAATTTTTACAGGGCAGAGAACAGACCGTCGCGAGTGCGCAAGGCAATTCGGCGTAAAAACCCAACTATTTTAACTAAAGTCAGACTACATACATCACCCCCGACAAGCTTGCGAGCGAAGCGAGCTCTATCGAACAAAGTCCTGGAGCTACCTCAATTAAGCGAAGCGAGCAGTAACCGGGTCAGTATGCGAGCGAAGCGAGCAGTATCCGGGCCTAGCAACAGCAGCACGAGGCGATAGCCGAGTGCTGCTCTACATCGACCCAACAACAGCAGCACGAAGCGATAGCCGAGTGCTGCTCCATATCGACCACACAATAGTAAAAAAATCCAATCTATGGAAATTTTGACTTTTTAGTGATTTTTTAAATATCGAATCAAGCAACGAGACATTTCAAAAAATCACCGCTTCGTTTCTGTTTATCATGGAACGTTGACATTTTGCAAAACTTTAGTCCACTATGGACCCTTTAATCGGTGCGAGTTTCGTTTGTTCATCTCATCATCGAACCGAGATATATAACCGGGGCATACAATATCGAAATATTCATTTTAGCGATTTGAAATTTTTACAGGGCAGAGAACAGACCGTCGCGAGTGCGCAAGGCAATTCGGCGTAAAAACCCAACTATTTTAACTAAAGTCAGACTACATACATCACCCCCGACAAGCTTGCGAGCGAAGCGAGCTCTATCGAACAAAGTCCTGGAGCTACCTCAATTAAGCGAAGCGAGCAGTAACCGGGTCAGTATGCAAGCGAAGCGAGCAGTATCCGGGCCTAGCAACAGCAGCACGAGGCGATAGCCGAGTGCTGCTCTACATCGACCCAACAACAGCAGCACGAAGCGATAGCCGAGTGCTGCTCCATATCGACCACACAATAGTAAAAAAATCCAATCTATGGAAATTTTGACTTTTTAGTGATTTTTTAAATATCGAATCAAGCAACGAGACATTTCAAAAAATCACCGCTTCGTTTCTGTTTATCATGGAACGTTGACATTTTGCAAAACTTTAGTCCACTATGGACCCTTTAATCGGTGCGAGTTTCGTTTGTTCATCTCATCATCGAACCGAGATATAATTTTTTTTCAATATTTATTATGCAATTCGCATTTCACTGAAAAATTTCGATTTTTTATAGTGCGTATTTTTCCAACACATGAGGTTTTTGTATCTTTGCGCTCTCTCCCACTCATTGAAAATTTCGATCACAGGGGAAATTTTTTTTGGTAAAAATAATATTTTTTAATTCATACCAAAAAACGTTTCTCTTTGTTTTTCACGCGTGCGCTTTTGTTTTTTTATTAATTTTTGGCGAATGCGGCACCACCCAACGATTGTATAATATTATTTTAAATTCCATCGTGTGCAGAATTTAATGCGACAAATCACCGTTCTTTTCCGAGTTCGATCCGATTATTAAAAGTATTTTTTTTTAATTTTAAAGTTTAATGTGCATATACAGGGTGGTCTAAAACCATGATTTTCTTCATAATTTTTTATCGAAGTCAGACTACATACATCGCCCAGGACAAACTTGCGAGCGAAGCTAGCCAACTAATGTCGTGAAGCTACCTCTATTAAATTCTCGCGAAGCGAGCTCTATCGAAATCAGACTACATACATCGCCCAGGACGAGCATGCGAGCGAAGCGAGCCTACCAAAGTCCTGGAGCTACCTCAATTAAGCGAAGCGAGCAGTAACCGGGCCTAGCAACAGCAGCACGAGGCGATAGCCGAGTGCTGCTCTACATCAACCCAACAACAGCAGCACGAAGCGATAGCCGAGTGCTGCTCCATATCGACCACACAATAGTAAAAAAATCCAATCTATGGAAATTTTGACTTTTTAGTGATTTTTTAAATATCGAATCAAGCAACGAGACATTTCAAAAAATCACCGTTTCGTTTCTGTTTATCGTGGAATGTTGACATTTTGCAAAACTTTAGTCCACTTTGGACCCTTTAATCGGTGCGAGTTTCGTTTGTTCATCTCATCATCGAACCGAGATATAATTTTTTTTTCGATATTTATTATGCAATTCGCATTTCACTGAAAAATTTCGATTTTTTATAGTGCGTATTTTTCCAACACATGAGGTTTTTGTATCTTTGCGCTCTCTCCCACTCATTGAAAATTTCGATCACAGGGGTACATATGGAAATTTTTTTTGGTAAAAATAATATTTTTTAATTCATACCAAAAAAACGTTTCTCTTTGTTTTTCACGCGTGCGCTTTTGTTTTTTTATTAATTTTTGGCGAATGCGGCACCACCCAACGATTGTATAATATTATTTTAAATTCCATCGTGTGCAGAATTTAATGCGACAAATCGCCGTTCTTTTCCGAGTTCGATCCGATTATTAAAAGTATTTTTTTTTATTTTAAAGTTTAATGTGCATATACAGGGTGGTCTAAAACCAATTTTCTTCATGATTTTTCATCGAAGTCGGAGTACATACATCGCCCAGGACAAACTTGCGAGCGAAGCTAGCCAACTAATGTCGTGAAGCTACCTCTATTAAATTCTCGCGAAGCGAGCTCTATCGAAATCAGACTACATACATCGCCCAAGACGAGCATGCGAGCGAAGCGAGCCTACCAAAGTCCTGGAGCTACCTCAATTAAGCGAAGCGAGCAGTAACCGGGTCAGTATGCGAGCGAAGCGAGCAGTAACCGGGCCTAGCAACAGCAGCACGAGGCGATAGCCGAGTACTGCTCTACATCGACCCAACAACAGCAGCACGAAGCGATAGCCGAGTGCTGCTCCATATCGACCACACAATAGTAAAAAAATCTAATCTATGGAAATTTTGACTTTTTAGTGATTTTTTAAATATCGAATCAAGCAACGAGACATTTCAAAAAATCACCGCTTCGTTTCTGTTTATCGTGGAACGTTGACATTTTGCAAAACTTTAGTCCACTATGGACCCTTTAATCGGTGCGAGTTTCGTTTGTTCATCTCATCATCGAACCGAGATATGATTTTTTTTCAATATTTATTATGCAATTCGCATTTCATTGAAAAATTTCGATTTTGTATAGTGCGTATTTTTCCAACACATGAGGTTTTTGTATCTTTCGCTCTCTCCCACTCATTGAAAATTTCGATCACAGGGGTACATATGGAAATTTTTTTTGGTAAAAATAATATTTTTTAATTCATACCAAAGAACGTTTCTCTTTGTTTTTCACGCGTGCGCTTTTGTTTTTTTATTAATTTTTGGCGAATGCGGCACCACCCAACGTATAATATTATTTTAAATTCCATCGTGTGCAGAATTTAATGCGACAAATCACCGTTCTTTTCCGAGTTCGATCCGATTATTAAAAGTATTTTTTTTTTATTTTAAAGTTTAATGTGCATATACAGGGTGGTCTAAAACCATGATTTTCTTCATAATTTTTTATCGAAGTCAGACTACATACATCGCCCAGGACAAACTTGCGAGCGAAGCTAGCTAACTAATGTCGTGAAGCTACCTCTATTAAATTCTTGCGAAGCGAGCTCTATCGAAATTAGACTACATACATCGCCCAGAACGAGCATGCGAGCGAAGCGAGCCTACCAAAGTCCTGGAGCTACCTCAATTAAGCGAAGCGAGCAGTAACCGGGCCTAGCAACAGCAGCACGAGGCGATAGCCGAGTGCTGCTCTACATCGACTTAACAACAGCAGCACGAAGCGATAGCTGAGTGCTGCTCCATATCGACCACACAATAGTAAAAAAATCCAATCTATGGAAATTTTGACTTTTTAGTGATTTTTTAAATATCGAATCAAGCAACGAGACATTTCAAAAAATCACCGCTTCGTTTCTGTTTATCGTGGAACGTTGACATTATGCAAAACTGTAGTCCACTATGGACCCTTTAATCGGTGCGAGTTTCGTTTGTTCATCTCATCATCGAACCGAGATATAATTTTTTTTCAATATTTATTATGCAATTCGCATTTCACTGAAAAATTTCGATTTTTTATAGTGCGTATTTTTCCAACACATGAGGTTTTTGTATCTTTGCGCTCTCTCCCACTCATTGAAAATTTCGATCACAGGGGTACACATATGGAAATTTTTTTTGGTAAAAATAATATTTTTTAATTCATACCAAAAAACGTTTCTCTTTGTTTTTCACGCGTGCGCTTTTGTTTTTTTATTAATTTTTGGCGAATGCGGCACCACCCAACGATTGTATAATATTATTTTAAATTCCATCGTGTGCAGAATTTAATGCGACAAATCACCGTTCTTTTCCGAGTTCGATCCGATTATTAAAAGTATTTTTTTTTAAATTTTAAAGTTTAATGTGCATATACAGGGTGGTCTAAAACCATGATTTTCTTTATTATTTTTTTTGACCTACCTAAAATGCTCCAAAATGATATGTTTAAACGCAGGATGGTATGGTTTGACCTCGCAGTGCTCAGCAAATTATTTTCGATTCAGAAAATGGCCGTTTTCACGGGATTTCAACAAATATTCGGTCCAAAAATTGCGCTAGAGACAATTTGTTTTCGTGGAAATTAAGGAACAACCACCCTCTCAGTGTGCGAGCGAAGCGAGCACCCTAGCGAGCGAAGCGAGCAAGGCAAGCGAGCGAAACGAGCGGCTGGAGCGAAGCGACCATCTCTTCCAACCTTTTTCACGGACCTTTACATCCATCCACTCCATAACCACTACACATCAACGATCTATCTTGCAACCACCACCATTCGGCTTATGCATCATTTCCTCTCCCCCTCCCTTTCCCCTTGCTACTATTATACATATATTTTTCTTCAACATCACTTATTTATTTTTTTAGTTATGCAATTCTCTTTACATTTCTACATTTCCTTGATTCGGCCCTCGGCTCCCCGGTTGGTAAATCGGGCTAAATGCTAGAATGCAATCTTCATCGATTGAGTTAGTCGATTTTCAAAAAAATTACAGCGCCTTTTTGGGACTTACGATCTGTGAAAATTTCGTTTCGGCTGTTCTTCGTCGAATCGAGTTATGATTTTTTTTCGTCATTTCATTACTCATCAGAGCGAATCGCGGCAAAATTCCGATTTTCGGTGTTCCCTCTCTCTCATACCAACTAAACCGCTACATAGGACGTATCACTTCCACTTCTTGAAATTTCCGATCAAAGGGATTGGATTTTTTGCGGAAAAAAATGTTTTCAACCGACGCGGAAAGTATTTTTTTTTTCAATTTCAAAGTTTAGCGGCACCGCGCGGGTCGCCAATGTAAATAAACCGTGCGCTCAGCTACCACTCCCCAGACATTATAGGGCATCAAGAAGAGTTCCTTTGTGTGTAATCGTCGACGCCCGACACGTTAAGACTATTCGCGAAGCTCTGAGACGTTTAATAAAAAAGTTGAGTTTTCGACCAAAGCTGAAAAGTTTTCCCCATTCGTGCGGGATGTCGACCGGAAGCCGTGTTGCGGCTCATTGCGCCACAACCGAATCGTCGGAGCGTCTATAGAGCGGCAAGAGAGGAAAGAGCATACATTAGGTGGTGCATTAAAGAAAACCCGGAGGAAATCCGTGCAGAATTCGATTTTTGGTGAGTTTTTGAAAAATCAAACATGAAAATCTAACCCCAATTTCGAACTTTGTACGTTGGTGTCGGTCACCGCAGGCCGAATGGGCCTTCGAATGATTCGATTCCGACGTACAAAGACACGCCCAACACGAATATAACACTCGCGGCGAATCAAAACAATTAAAATTAATTAATTTTTAAGTTTAACGTGTATATACAGGGTGGTCTAAAACCGTGATTTTCTTGATTATTTTTTTTGACCGACTTAAAATGCTCCAAAACGATTTGTTTAAATGAAAATTAATTAATTTTAAAGTTTACCGGGTATATACAGGGTGATCTAAAACCGTGATTTTCTTGATTATTTTTTTTGACCGACTTAAAATGCTCCAAAACGATTTGTTTAAACATAGGGTGATATGGTTTGACCTCGCGGTGCTCAGCAAATTATTTTCGAGCCAACAAATGGCCGCCTTCCCGGTGTTTCAGCAAATTATCGGTCCGAAAATTGCGCTAGAGAAAATTTGTTTTCCCGGAGATAAAGGAACAACTACCCTCTCTATGTGCGAGCGAAGCGAGCAAGGCAAGCGAGCGAAGCGAGCGGCTGGAGCGAAGCGACCATCTCTTCCAACCTTTTCACGGACCTTTACATCCATCCACTCCAGAACCACTACAAAACAACGATTTACCTTGCATTCACCACCATTCGGCTCATGCACAAACGCCTTTCCCCCTCCCTTTCCCCTTGCTACTATTATACATATATTTTTCTTCAACATCATTTATTTTTTTTCAATTATGCAATTCTCTTTACATTTCTACATTTCCTTGATTCGGCCCTCGGTTCCCCGGTTGGTAAACCGGGCTAAATGCTAGTCTCCCTTAATAAAAACGTTAATGCAGTGGGGATCCGAGAAGGCTGCGATTCGGTCGCCTTGGCAACCACTTTTACATTGCTCTTATGGGAGAAAATTTTCGAGAGGCCTTAAAAAATCGAAAAATTCATTACATCCACCTGTAACTCGAACTGAGCACAGATTCCGTCGCCCCTCGCACGGCCCACCAATTCCCCTCTCGATGCGACCCTTTTTTCTATTTTTTTACATTTTTTGAAATTCTGACGTTTTAAACGTCAGGCAAAAACTCACTAGCCTCAATACTTTATACGCTGGTCTTGCTTCACGCCGCACTTTTCGGGGTCGCGCATACCATCATTTCGATGGGATTTGACCTGGCCATTCCAACGCGACACATCCGAGCGCTCAAATCGCCCGATTAAAAAAGATATCGATTTTTAAAGATTTTCAAAAAAAATAAATTGATTCTCAAAATTTTGGGCGCGCCGGGTTCACAATTACATTAGAAACACAACCCATCTATCGGGCATTTTTTTCATCCACGAAAAGTATTTTTTTTTTTAAATCAAAAGTTTAAAAGGATAAATACCGGGTGTCGAAATCCTGATTTTATTCATTATTTTTTTTTTCATCCAAATTTTTTTGTTTTACCACAGGATGATAGGATTATACTTGGTGATGTTGGGACCATTTTTTCTTTTTTTTTTAATGGCCGCCTTCACCGGCTGTCAGCACTTTTTCGGTCAAAAAATTGCCATCGACAAATTTTGTTTCCACAGTTCGATTTCGAATATTTATCCGCAACCGGCAAGACAAAACAAAACTATGAAAACAACAAAAAAAAATTATGTACACTTATGGAACAGATTGTACTGATGGAACACGAAAAACACGCGGGGCATGAGCCATAGTAGTTTTCATTTTAGCGATCTGAAATTTTTACTGGGCATAGAACCGAACCGCGAAATTCCGATAGGCTATACGGCGTTAAAATCCAAATTCGTTTTCTATTTTTAAAAATTTTTTGAAATTTTGAATTTAGTGGATCTTTGCGAAAAATTGCGATGGAGAAATTTCGATTTCAGATTTGGATTAAGACCACTTATCGGCTCCTGGGAAAAATACAAAATCAAAAATCTAATTTTTTGACCCAAGGTATATACCTTTGAATTTCTTTTTCATCTCAAAAAACATGAAAATCACCGGGGCATAAACCATAGTAATTTTTAAGTTAGCAATCTGAAATTTTGAATGGACAGAGAACCGATCGTCCAGAGTGCACATAGCTATCCGGATTTAAAATCAAAAATCGTTTTCTATTTCGAAAAAAAATTTGAAATTTTGATTTTCTTTTTTTTTTGGTCGAAAAATTTAGATAGAGAAATTTAGATTTCACATTTGCATTTTCACTAATTATCCGCAACCGATAAGAAGAAAAAAATCAAAAAAACCATTGGATTTTTAAATTTTTTTTTTTTTTTTCTGAAAAAAAGGTCACCCTATAACCGGGGCATACAATATCGAAATATTCATTTTAGAGATTTGAAAATTTTTACAGGGCAGAGAACAGACCGTCGCGAGTGCGCAAGGCAATTCGGCGTAAAAACCCAACCCTTTTATCTAAAGTCAGACTACATACATCACCCCCGACAAGCTTGCGAGCGAAGCGAGCTCTATCGAACAAAGTCCTGGAGCTACCTCAATTAAGCGAAGCGAGCAGTAACCGGGTCAGTATGCGAGCGAAGCGAGCAGTAACCGGGCCTAGCAACAGCAGCACGAGGCGATAGCCGAGTGCTGCTCTACATCGACCCAACAACAGCAGCACGAAGCGATAGCCGAGTGCTGCTCCATATCGACCACACAATAGTAAAAAAATCCAATCTATGGAAATTTTGACTTTTTAGTGATTTTTTAAATATCGAATCAAGCAACGAGACATTTCAAAAAATCACCGCTTCGTTTCTGTTTATCGTGGAACGTTGAAATTTTGCAAAACTATAGTCCACTATGGACCCTTTAATCGGTGCGAGTTTCGTTTGTTCATCTCATCATCGAACCGAGATATGATTTTTTTTCAATATTTATTATGCAATTCGCATTTCACTGAAAAATTTCGATTTTTTATAGTGCGTATTTTTCCAACACATAAGGTTTTTGTATCTTTGCGCTCTCTCCCACTCATTGAAAATTTCGATCACAGGGGTACATATGGAATTTTTTTTTGGTAAAAATAATATTTCTTAATTCATACCAAAAAACGTTCCTCTTTGTTTTTCACGCGTGCGCTTTTGTTTTTTTATTAATTTTTGGCGAATGCGGCACCACCCAACGATTGTATAATATTATTTTAAATTCCATCGTGTACAGAATTTAATGCGACAAATCACCGTTCATTTCCGAGTTCGATCCGATTATTAAAAGTATTTTTTTTTAATTTTAAAGTTTAATGTGCATATACAGGGTGGTCTAAAACCATGATTTTCTTCATTATTTTTTTTGACCTACTTATAATGCTCCAAAATGATATGTTTAAACGCAGGATGGTATGGTTTGACCTCGCAGTGCTCCGCAAATTATTTTCGATTCAGAAAATGGCCGTTTTCACGGGATTTCAACAAATGTTCGGTCCAAAAATTGCGCTAGAGACAATTTGTTTTCGTGGAAATTAAGGAACAACCACCCTCTCAGTGTGCGAGCGAAGCGAGTACCCTAGCGAGCGAAGCGAGCACCCTAGCGAGCGAAGCGAGCAAGGCAAGCGAGCGAAGCGAGCGGCTGGAGCGAAGCGACCATCTCTTCCAACCTTTTCACGGACCTTAACATCCATCCACTCCATAACCACTACACAACAACGATCTATCTTGCAACCACCACCATTCGGCTTATACATCATTTCCTCTGCCCCTCCCTTTTCCCTTGCTACTATTATACATATATTTTTCTTCAACATCATTTATTTTTCTTGGCATTATGCCGAGCTATTTATTATACTTTTCTCTTGATTCGGCCCTCGGTTCCCCGGTTGGTAAACCGGGCTAAATGCTAGTCTCCCTTAATAAAAACGTTAATGCAGTGGGGATCCGAGAAGGCTGCGATTCCGTCGCCTTGGCAACCACTTTTACATTGCTCTTATGGGAGAAAATTTTCGAGAGGCCTTAAAAAATCGAAAAATTCATTACATCCACCTGTAATTCAAACTGAGCACAGATTCCGTCGCCCCTCGCACGGCCCACCAATTCCCCTCTCGATACGACCCTTTTTTCTATTTTTTTACATTTTTTGAAATTCTGACGTTTTAAACGTCAGGCAAAAACTCACTAGCCTCAATACTTTATACGCTGGTCTTGCTTCACACGGCACTTTTCGGGGTCGCGCATACCATCATTTCGATGGGATTTGACCTGGCCTTTCCAACGCGACACATCCGAGCGCTTAAATCGCCCGATTAAAAAAGATATCGATTTTTAAAGATTTTCAAAAAAAATAAATTGATTCTCAAAATTTTGGGTGCGCTGGGTTCACAATTGCATTAGAAACACAACCCATCTATCGGGCATTTTTTTCATCCACGAAAAGTATTTTTTTTTTAAAATCAAAAGTTTAAAAGGATAAATACCGGGTGTCGAAATCCTGATTTTATTCATTATTTTTTTTTTTCATCCAAATTTTTTTGTTTTACCACAGGATGATAGGATTATACTTGGTGATGTTGGGACCATTTTTTCTTTTTTTTTTAATGGCCGCCTTCACCGGCTGTCAGCACTTTTTCGGTCAAAAAATTGCCATCGACAAATTTTGTTTCCACAGTTCGATTTCGAATATTTATCCGCAACCGGCAAGACAAAACAAAACTATGAAAACAACAAAAAAAAATTATGTACCCTTATGGAACAGATTGTACTGATGGAACACGAAAAACACGCGGGGCATGAGCCATAGTAGTTTTCATTTTAGCGATCTGAAATTTTTACTGGGCATAGAACCGAACCGCGAAATTCCGATAGGCTATACGGCGTTAAAATCCAAAATCGTTTTCTATTTTTAAAAAAATTTTGAAATTTTGAATTTAGTGGATCTTTGCGAAAAATTGCGATAGAGAAATTTCGATTTCAGATTTGGATTTAGACCACTTATCGGCTCCTGGGAAAAATACAAAATCAAAAATCTAATTTTTTGACCTTTGAATTTTTTTTTCATCTCAAAAAACATGAAAATCACCGGGGCATAAACCATAGTAATTTTCAAGTTAGCAATCTGAAATTTTAAATGGACAGAGAACCGATCGTCCAGAGTGCACATAGCTATCGGGATTTAAAATCAAAAATCGTTTTCTATTTCGAAAAAATTTTTGAAATTTTGATTTTCTTTTTTTTTGGTCGAAAAATTTAGATAGAGAAATTTAGATTTCACATTTGCATTTCTACTAATTATCCGCAACCGATAAGAAGAAAAAAATCAAAAAAACCATTGGATTTTTTAATTTTTTTTTTTTTTCTGAAAAAAAGGTCACCCTATAACCGGGGCATACAGTATCGAAATATTCATTTTAGCGATTTGAAATTTTTACAGGGCAGAGAACAGACCGTCGCGAGTGCGCAAGGCAATTCGGCGTAAAAACCCAACCCTTTTATCTAAAGTCAGACTACATACATCACCCCCGACAAGCTTGCGAGCGAAGCGAGCTCTATCGAACAAAGTCCTGGAGCTACCTCAATTAAGCGAAGCGAGCAGTAACCGGGTCAGTATGCGAGCGAAGCGAGCAGTAACCGGGCCTAGCAACAGCAGCACGAGGCGATAGCCGAGTGCTGCTCTACATCGACCCAACAACAGCAGCACGAAGCGATAGCCGAGTGCTGCTCCATATCGACCACACAATAGTAAAAAAATCCAATCTATGGAAATTTTGACTTTTTAGTGATTTTTTAAATATCGAATCAAGCAACGAGACATTTCAAAAAATCACCGCTTCGTTTCTGTTTATCGTGGAACGTTGACATTTTGCAAAACTTTAGTCCACTATGGACCCTTTAATCGGTGCGAGTTTCGTTTGTTCATCTCATCATCGAACCGAGATATAATTTTTTTTCAATATTTATTATGCAATTCGCATTTCACTGAAAAATTTCGATTTTTTATAGTGCGTATTTTTCCAACACATAAGGTTTTTGTATCTTTGCGCTCTCTCCCACTCATTGAAAATTTCGATCACAGGGGTAGTGTAGTACATATGGAAATTTTTTTTGGTAAAAATAATATTTTTTAATTCATACCAAAAAACGTTTCTCTTTGTTTTTCACGCGTGCGCTTTTGTTTTTTTATTAATTTTTGGCGAATGCGGCACCACCTAACGATTGTATAATATTATTTTAAATTCCATCGTGTGCAGAATTTAATGCGACAAATCACCGTTCTTTTCCGAGTTCGATCCGATTATTAAAAGTATTTTTTTTTTTAATTTTAAAGTTAAATGTGCATATAC
Organism: Philonthus cognatus; assembly: GCA_932526585.2. NCBI lineage: Eukaryota > Metazoa > Arthropoda > Insecta > Coleoptera > Staphylinidae > Philonthus > Philonthus cognatus. The sequence goes on along the minus strand of CAKOBO020000020.1, from coordinate 3,014,142 downwards.
AGGGTGGTCTAAAACCATGATTTTCTTCATTATTTTTATATCGAAGTCGGACTACATACATCGCCCAGGACAAACTTGCGAGCGAAGCTAGCCAACTAATGTCGTGAAGCTACCTCTATTAAATTCTCGCGAAGCGAGCTCTATCGAAATCAGACTACATACATCGCCCAGGACGAGCATGCGAGCGAAGCGAGCCTACCAAAGCTTTAAAAATTGAATCAAGCAACGAAACATTTCAAAAAATCACCGCTTCGTTTCTGTTTATCGTGGAATGTTGACATTTTGCAAAACTTTAGTCCACTATGGACCCTTTAATCGGTGCGAGTTTCGTTTGTTCATCTCATTATCGAACCGAGATATAATTTTTTTTCGATATTTATTATGCAATTCGCATTTCACTGAAAAATTTCGATTTTTTATAGTGCGTATTTTTCCAACACATGAGGTTTTTGTATCTTTGCGCTCTCTCCCACTCATTGAAAATTTCGATCACAGGGGTACTATGGAAATTTTTTTTGGTAAAAATAATATTTTTTAATTCATACCAAAAAACGTTTCTCTTTGTTTTTCACGCGTGCGCTTTTGTTTTTTTATTAATTTTTGGCGAATGCGGCACCACCCAACGATTGTATAATATTATTTTAAATTCCATCGTGTGCAGAATTTAATGCGACAAATCACCGTTCTTTTCCGAGTTCGATCCGATTATTAAAAGTATTTTTTTTTTATTTTAAAGTTTAATGTGCATATACAGGGTGGTCTAAAACCATGATTTTCTTCATTATTTTTCATCGAAGTCGGACTACATACATCGCCCAGGACAAACTTGCGAGCGAAGCTAGCCAACTAATGTCGTGAAGCTACCTCTATTAAATTCTCGCGAAGCGAGCTCTATCGAAATCAGACTACATACATCGCCCAGGACGAGCATGCGAGCGAAGCGAGCCTACCAAAGTCCTGGAGCTACCTCAATTAAGCGAAGCGAGCAGTAACCGGGTCAGTATGCGAGCGAAGCGAGCAGTAACCGGGCCTAGCAACAGTAGCACGAGGCGATAGCCGAGTGCTGCTCTACATCGACCCAACAACAGCAGCACGAAGCGATAGCCGAGTGCTGCTCCATATCGACCACACAATAGTAAAAAAAATCCAATCTATGAAAATTTTGACTTTTTAGTGATTTTTTAAATATCGAATCAAGCAACGAGACATTTCTAAAAATCACCGCTTCGTTTCTGTTTATCGTGGAACGTTGACATTTTGCAAAACTTTAGTCCACTATGGACCCTTTAATCGGTGCGAGTTTCGTTTGTTCATCTCATCATCGAACCGAGATATAATTTTTTTTTCAATATTTATTATGCAATTCGCATTTCACTGATAAATTTCGATTTTTTATAGTGCGTATTTTTCCAACACATGAGGTTTTTGTATCTTTGCGCTCTCTCCCACTCATTGAAAATTTCGATCACAGGGGTACATATGGAAATTTTTTTTGGTAAAAATAATATTTTTTAATTCATACCAAAAAACGTTTCTCTTTGTTTTTCACGCGTGCGCTTTTGTTTTTTTTATTAATTTTTGGTGAATGCGGCACCACCCAACGATTGTATAATATTATTTTAAATTCCATCGTGTGCAGAATTTAATGCGACAAATCACCGTTCTTTTCCGAGTTCGATCCGATTATTAAAAGTATTTTTTTTTTAATTTTAAAGTTTAATGTGCATATACAGGGTGGTCTAAAACCATGATTTTCTTTATTATTTTTTATCGAAGTCGGACTACATCCATCGCCCAGGACAACTTTGCGAGCGAAACTAGCCAACTAATGTCGTGAAGCTACCTCTATTAAATTCTCGCGAAGCGAGCTCTATCGAAATCAGACTACATACATCGCCCAGGACGAGCATGCGAGCGAAGCGAGCCTACCAATGTCCTGGAGCTACCTCAATTAAGCGAAGCGAGCAGTAACCGGGTCAGTATGCGAGCGAAGCGAGCAGTAACCGGGCAACAGCAGCACGAGGCGATAGCCGAGTGCTGCTCTACATCGACCCAACAACAGCAGCACGAAGCGATAGCCGAGTGCTGCTCCATATCGACCACACAATAGTAAAATAATCCAATCTATGGAAATTTTGACTTTTTAGTGATTTTTTAAATATCGAATCAAGCAACGAGACATTTTAAAAAATCACCGCTTCGTTTCTGTTTATCGTGGAACGTTGACATTTTGCAAAACTTTAGTCCACTATGGACCCTTTAATCGGTGCGAGTTTCGTTTGTTCATCTCATCATCGAACCGAGATATAATTTTTTTTCAATATTTATTATGCAATTCGCATTTCACTGAAAAATTTCGATTTTTTATATTGCGTATTTTTCCAACACATGAGGTTTTTGTATCTTTGCGCTCTCTCCCATTCATTGAAAATTTCGATCACAGGGGTACATATGGAAATTTTTTTTGGTAAAAATAATATTTTTTAATTCATACCAAAAAACGTTTCTCTTTGTTTTTCACGCGTGCGCTTTTGTTTTTTTATTAATTTTTGGCGAATGCGGCACCACCCAACGATTGTATAATATTATTTTAAATTCCATCGTGTGCAGAATTTAATGCGACAAATCACCGTTCTTTTCCGAGTTCGATCCGATTATTAAAAGTATTTTTTTTTTAATTTTAAAGTTTAATGTGCATATACAGGGTGGTCTAAAACCATGATTTTCTTCATTATTTTTTTTGACCTACTTAAAATGCTCCAAAATGATATGTTTAAACGCAGGATGGTATGGTTTGACCTCGCAGTACTCAGCAAATAATTTTCGATTCAGAGAATGGCCGTTTTCACGGGATTTCAACAAATGTTCGGTCCAAAATTTGCGCTAGATACAATTTGTTTTCGCGGGGATAAAGGAGCAACTACCCTCTCTATGTGCGAGCGAAGCGAGCAAGGCAAGCGAGCGAAGCGAGCGGCTGGAGCGAACCGACCATCTCTTCCAACCTTTTCACGGACCGTTACATCCATCCACTCCATAACCACTACCAAACAACGATTTACCTTGCAGTCACTACCATTCGGCTCATGCACCAACGCCTCTCCCCCTGCCTTCCCCCTTGCTACTATTATACATATATTTTTCTTCAACATCATTTATTTATTTTTTTAATTATGCAATTCTCTTTACATTTCTACATTTCCTTGATTCGGCCGTCGGCTCCCCGGTTAGTAGATCGGGCTAAATGCTAGAATGCAGCCTTCATCGATTGCCTTAGTCGATTTTCAAAAAAATTACAGCGCCTTTTCGGGTCTACGTACCGAGTTGAAATTTCGCACATAGATACTCCCGTATGGGACTTACAATCTGTAAAAATTTCGTTTCGCCTGTTCTTCGTCGAATCGAGTTATGATTTTTTTTCGTCATTTAATTACTCATCAGAGCGAATCGCCGCAAAATTCCGATTTCCGGTGTTCCCTCTCTCTCATACCAACTAAACCGCTATATAGGACGTATCCCTTCCACTTATTGAAATTTTCGATCAAAGGGATCCCCCTTGGATTTTTTGCGGAAAAACAATTTTTCAACCGACGCCACCAAAAAATTCCTCATTGTCTTCGAGTACGAGGTTGCAAATTTTCTTTTTTTGCTCGTGGAAAGTTTTTTTTTTCAATTTCAATGTTTAGCGGCACCGCGCGGGTCGCGAATGTAAATAAACCGTGCGCTCAGCTACCACTCCCCAGACATTATAGGGCATCAAGAAGAGTTCCTTTGTGTGTAATCGTCGACGCACGACACGTTAAGACTATTCGCGAAGCTCTGAGACGTTTTATAAAAAAGTTGAGTTTTCGACGAAAGCTGAAAAGTTTTCCCCTTTCGTGCGGGATGTCGACCGGAAGCCGTGTTGCGGCTCATTGCGCCACAACCGAATCGTCGGAGCGTCGATAGAGGTGCAAGAGAGGAAAGAGGATACATTAGGCTTTGCATTAAAGAAAACCCGGAGGAAATCCGTGCAGAATTCGATTTTTGTTGAGTTTTTGAAAAATCAAAAATCTAACCCCAATTTTGAACTTTGTACGTTGGTGTCGGTCACCGCAGGCCGAATGGGGCCTTCGAATGATTCGATTCCGACGTACAAAGACACGCCCAACACGAATATAACACTCGCAGCGAAACAAAACAATTAAAATTAATTAATTTTTAAGTTTATCGTGTATATACAGGGTGGTCTACAACCGTGATTTTCTTGATTATTTTTTTTGACCGACTTAAAATGCTCCAAAACGATTTGTTTAAACGTAGGGTGGTATGGTTTGACCTTGCGGTGCTCAGCAAATTATTTTCGAGCCAACAAATGGCCGCCTTCCCGGTGTTTCAGCAAATTTTCGGTCCAAAAATTGCGCTAGAGAAAATTTGTTTTCGCGGGAATAAAGAAGCAACTAACCTCTCTATGTGCGAGCGAAGCGAGCAAGGCAAGCGAGCGAAGCGAGCGGCTGGAGCGAAGCGACCATCTCTTCCAACCTTTTCACGGACCGTTACATCCATCCACTCCATAACCACTACAAAACAACGATTTACCTTGCAGTTATTACCATTTGGCTCATGCACCAACGCCTCTCCCCCTGCCTTCCCCCTTTCTACTATTTATTATACATATATTTTTCTTCAACATCATTTATTTATTTTTTTTAATTATGCAATTCTCTTTACATTTCTACATTTCCTTGATTCGGCCGTCGGCTCCCCGGTTAGTAGATCGGGCTAAATGCTAGAATGCAGCCTTCATCGATTGCGTTAGTCGATTTTCAAAAAAAATACAGCGCCTTTTCAGGTCTACGTACCGAGTTGAAATTTCGCACAGAGATACTCCCGTATGGGACTTACAATCTGTAAAAATTTCGTTTCGGCTGTTCTTCGTCGAATCGAGTTATGATTTTTTTTCGTCATTTAATTACGCATCAGAGCGAATCGCCGCAAAATTCCGATTTTCGGTGTTCCCTCTCTCTCATACCAACTAAACCGCTATATAGGACGTATCACTTCCACTTATTGAAATTTTCGATCAAAGGGATCCCCCTTGGATTTTTTGCGGAAAAAAAATTTTTCAACCGACGCCACCAAAAAACTCCTCATTGTCTTCGAGTACGAGCGTGCAAATTTTTTTTTTCTCGAGCCTGCCAAATTCCTGGAGCTACCTCTATTAAATTCTCGCGAAGCGAGCTTTGTCGAAGTGAGACTACATACATCACCCCCGACAAGTTTGCGAGCGAAGCGAGCTCTATCGAAGTTGGACTACATATATCGCGCAGGACAAACTTGCGAGCGAAGCTAGCCAGCTAATGTCGTGAAGCTACCTCTATTAAATTCTCGCGAAGCGAGCTCTATCGAAATCAGACTACATACATCACCCAGGACGAGCATGCGAGCGAAGCGAGCCTACCAAAGTCCAGGAGCTACCTCAATTAAGCGAAGCGAGCAGTAACCGGGTCAGTATGCGAGCGAAGCGAGCAGTAACCCGGCCTAGCAACAGCAGCACGAGGCGATAGCCGAGTGCTGCTCTACATCGACCCAACAACAGCAGCACGAAGCGATAGCCGAGTGCTGCTCCATATCGACCACACAATAGTAAAAAAATCCAATCTATGGAAATTTTAACTTTTTAGTGATTTTTTAAATATCGAATCAAGCAACGAGACATTTAAAAAAATCACCGCTTCGTTTCTGTTTATCGTGGAACGTTGAACGTTTGCAAAACTATAGTCCACTATGGACCCTTTAATCGGTGCGAGTTTCGTTTGTTCATCTCATCATCGAACCGAGATATGATTTTTTTCAATATTTATTATGCAATTCGCATTTCACTGCAAAATTTCGATTTTTTATAGTGCGTATTTTTCCAACACATGAGGTTTTTGTATATGGAAATTTTTTTTGGTAAAAATAATATTTTTTAATTCATACCAAAAAACGTTTCTCTTTGTTTTTCACGCGTGCGCTTTTGTTTTTTTATTAATTTTTGGCGAATGCGGCACCACCCAACGATTTATAATATTATTTTAAATTCCATCGTGTGCAGAATTTAATGCGACAAATCACCGTTCTTTTCTGAGTTTGATCCGATTATTAAAAGTATTTTTTTTTTAATTTTAAAGTTTAATGTGCATATACAGGGTGGTCTAAAACCACGATTTTCTTCATTATTTTTTCTGACCTACTTAAAATGCTCCAAAATGATATGTTTAAACGCAGGATGGTACGGTTTGACCTCGCAGTGCTCAGCAAATTATTTTCGATTCAGAAAATGGCCGTTTTCACGGGATTTCAACAAATGTTCGGTCCAAAAATTGCGCTAGAGACAATTTGTTTTCGTGGAAATTAAGGAACAACCACCCTCTCAGTGTGCGAGCGAAGCGAGCACCCTAGCGAGCGAAGCGAGCAAGGCAAGCGAGCGATGCGAGCGGCTGGAGCGAAGCGACCATCTCTTCCAACCTTTTTCACGGACCTTTACATCCATCCACTCCATAACCACTACACAACAACGATCTATCTTGCAACCACCAACATTCGGCTTATGCATCATTTCCTTTCCCCCTCCCTTTCCCCTTGCTACTATTATACATATATTTTTCTTCAACATCATTTTTTTTAATTATGCAATTCTCTTTACATTTCTACATTTTCTTGATTTGGCCCTCGGCTCCCCGGTTGGTAAACCGGGCTAAATGCTAAATGTTTTTTGACCGACTTAAAATGCTCCAAAACGATTTGTTTAAACGTAGGGTGGTATGGTTTGACCTCGCGGTGCTCAGCAAATTATTTTCGAACCAACAAATGGCCGCCTTCCCGGTGTTTCAGCAAATTTTCGGTCCAAAAATTGCGCTAGAGAAAATTTGTTTTTGCGGGGATAAATGAACAACTACCCTCTCTATGTGCGAGCAAAGCGAGCACCCTTGCGAGCGAAGCGAGCAAGGCAAGCGAGCGAAGCGAGCGGCTGGAGCGAAGCGACCATCTCTTCCAACCTTTTCACGGACCTTTACATCCATCCACTCCAGAACCACTACAAAACAACGATTTACCTTGCATTCACCACCTTTCGGCTCATGCACCAACGCCTTCCCCCCTCCCTTACCCCTTATTATACATATATTTTTCTTCAACATCATTTATTTTTTTTCAATTATGCAATTCTCTTTACATTTCTACATTTCCTTGATTCGGCCGTCGGCTCCCCGTTTGATAAATCGGGCTAAATTCTAGTCTCCCTTAATAAAAACGTTAATGCAGTGGGGATCCGAGAAGGCTGCGATTCCGTCGCCTTGGCAACCACTTTTACATTGCTCTTATGGGAGAAAATTTTCGAGAGGCCTTAAAAAATCGAAAAATTCATTACATCCACCTGTAATTCAAACTGAGCACAGATTCCGTCGCCCCTCGCACGGCCCACCAATTCCCCTCTCGATACGACCCTTTTTTCTATTTTTTAACATTTTTTGAAATTCTGACGTTTTAAACGTCAGCCAAAAACTCACTAGCCTCAATACTTTATACGCTGGTCTTGCTTCACACGGCACTTTTTGGGGTCGCGCATACCATCATTTCGATGGGATTTGACCTGGCCTTTCCAACGCGACACATCCGAGCGCTCAAATCGCCCGATTAAAAAAGATATCGATTTTTAAAGATTTTCAAAAAAAATAAATTGATTCTCAAAATGTTGGGTGCGCCGGGTTCACAATTACATTAGAAACACAACCCACATATCGGGCATTTTTTTCATCCACGAAAAGTATTTTTTTTTTTAAATCAAAAGTTTAAAAGGATAAATACCGGGTGTCGAAATCCTGATTTTATTCATTATTTTTTTTTTCATCCAAATTTTTTTGTTTTACCACAGGATGATAGGATTATACTTGGTGATGTTGGGACCATTTTTTCTTTTTTTTTTATTGGCCGCCTTCACCGGCTGTCAGCACTTTTTCGGTTAAAAAATTGCCATCGACAAATTTTGTTTCCACAGTTCGATTTCGAATATTTATCCGCAACCGGCAAGACAAAACAAAACTATGAAAACAACAAAAAAAAATTATGTACCCTTATGGAACAGATTGTACTGATGGAACACGAAAAACACGCGGGGCATGAGCCATAGTAGTTTTCATTTTAGCGATCTGAAATTTTTACTGGGCATAGAACCGAACCGCGAAATTCCGATAGGCTATACGGCGTTAAAATCCAAAATCGTTTTCTATTTTTAAAAAAATTTTGAAATTTTGAATTTAGTGGATCTTTGCGAAAAATTGCGATAGAGAAATTTGGATTTCAGATTTAGATTTAGACCACTTATCGGCTCCTGGGAAATATACAAAATCAAAAATCTAATTTTTTGACCTAAGGTATATATACCTTTGAATTTTTTTTTCGTCTCAAAAAACATGAAAATCACCGGGGCATAAACCATAGTAATTTTCAAGTTAGCAATCTGAAATTTTGAATAGACAGAGAACCGATCGTCCAGAGTGCACATACCTATTCGGATTTAAAATCAAAAATCGTTTTCTATTTCGAAAAAATTTTTGAAATTTTGATTTTCTTTTTTTTTGGTCGAAAAATGTAGATAGAGAAATTTAGATTTCACATTTGCATTTCCACTAATTATCCGCAACCGATAAGAAGAAAAAAATTAAAAAAACCATTGGATTTTTTAATTTTTTTTTTTTTCTGAAAAAATGGTCATCCTATAACCGGGGCATACAATATCGAAATATTCATTTTAGCGATTTGAAATTTTTACAGGGCAGAGAACAGACCGTCGCGAGTGCGCAAGGCAATTTGGCGTAAAAACCCAACCCTTTTATCTAAAGTCAGACTACATACATCACCCCCGACAAGCTTGCGAGCGAAGCGAGCTCTATCGAACAAAGTCCTGGAGCTACCTCAATTAAGCGAAGCGAGCAGTAACCGGGTCAGTATGCGAGCGAAGCGAGCAGTAACCGGGCCTAGCAACAGCAGCACGAGGCGATAGCCGAGTGCTGCTCTACATCGACCCAACAACAGCAGCACGAAGCGATAGCCGAGTGCTGCTCCATATCGACCACACAATAGTAAAAAAATCCAATCTATGGAAATTTTGACTTTTTAGTGATTTTTTAAATCTCGAATCAAGCAACGAGACATTTCAAAAAATCACCGCTTCGTTTCTGTTTATCGTGGAACGTTGACATTTTGCAAAACTTTAGTCCACTATGGACCCTTTAATCGGTGCGAGTTTCGTTTGTTCATCTCATGATCGAACCGAGATATAATTTTTTTCAATATTTATTATGCAATTCGCATTTCACTGAAAAATTTCGATTTTTTATAGTGCGTATTTTTCCAACACATGAGGTTTTTGTATCTTTGCGCTCTCTCCCACTCATTGAAAATTTCGATCACAGGGGTATGGAAATTATTTTTGGTAAAAATAATATTTTTTAATTCATACCAAAAAACGTTTCTCTTTGTTTTTCACGCGTGCGCTTTTGTTTTTTTTATTAATTTTTGGCGAATGCGGCACCACCCAACGATTGTATAATATTATTTTAAATTCCATCGTGTGCAGAATTTAATGCGACAAATCACCGTTCTTTTCCGAGTTCGATCCGATTATTAAAAGTATTTTTTTTTTTTAATTTTAAAGTTTAATGTGCATATACAGGGTGGTCTAAAACCATGATTTTCTTCATTATTTTTCATCGAAGTCGGACTACATACATCGCCCAGGACAAACTTGCGAGCGAAGCTAGCCAACTAATGTCGTGAAGCTACCTCTATTAAATTCTCGCGAAGCGAGCTCTATCGAAATTAGACTACATACATCGCCCAGGACGAGCAAGCGAGCGAAGCGAGCCTACCATAGTCCTGGAGCTACCTCAATTAAGCGAAGCGAGCAGTAACCGGGTCAGTATGCGAGCGAAGAGAGCAGTAACCGGGCCTAGCAACAGCAGCACGAGGCGATAGCCGAGTGCTGCTCTACATCGACCCAACAACAGCAGCACGAAGCGATAGCCAAGTGCTGCTCTATATCGACCACACAATAGTAAAAAAAATCCAATCTATGGAAATTTTGACTTTTTAGTGATTTTTTAAATATCGAATCAAGCAACGAGACATTTCAAAAAATCACCGCTTCGTTTCTGTTTATCGTGGAATGTTGACATTTTGCAAAACTTTAGTCCACTATGGACCCTTTAATCGGTGCGAGTTTCGTTTGTTCATCTCATCATCGAACCGAGATATAATTTCTTTCAATATTTATTATGCAATTCGCATTTCACTGAAAAATTTCGATTTTTTATAGTGCGTATTTTTCCAACACATGAGGTTTTTGTATCTTTGCGCTCTCTCTCACTCATTAAAAATTTCGATCACAGGGGTACGGACATATGGAAATTTTTTTTGGTAAAAATAATATTTTTTAATTCATACCAAAAAAACGTTTCTCTTTGTTTTTCAGGCGTGCGCTTTTGTTTTTTTTATTAATTTTTGGCGAATGCGGCACCACCCAACGATTGTATAATATTATTTTAAATTCCATCGTGTGCAGAATTTAATGCGACAAATCACCGTTCTTTTCCGAGTTCGATCCGATTATTAAAAGTATTTTTTTTTTAATTTTAAAGTTTAATGTGCATATACAGGGTGGTCTAAAACCATGATTTTCTTCATTATTTTTCATCGAAGTCGGACTACATACATCGCCCAGGACAAACTTGCGAGCGAAGCTAGCCAACTAATGTCGTGAAGCTACCTCTATTAAATTCTCGCGAAGCGAGCTCTATCGAAATCAGACTACATACATCGCCCAGGACGAGCGTGCGAGCGAAGCGAGCCTACCAAAGTCCTGGAGCTACCTCAATTAAGCGATGCGAGCAGTAACCGGGTTAGTATGCGAGCGAAGCGAGCAGTAACCGGGCCTAGCAACAGCAGCACGAGGCGATAGCCGAGTGCTGCTCTACATCGACCCAACAACAGCAGCACGAAGCGATAGCTGAGTGCTGCTCCATATCGACCACACAATAGTAAAAAAATCCAATCAATGGAAATTTTGACTTTTTAGTGATTTTTGAAATATCGAATCAAGCAACGAGACATTTCAAAAAATCACCGCTTCGTTTCTGTTTATCGGAACGTTGAACGTTTGCAAAACTATAGTCCACTATGGACTCTTTAATCGGTGCAAGTTTCGTTTGTTCATCTCATCATCGAACCGAGATATGATTTTTTTTCAATATTTATTATGCAATTCGCATTTCAATGAAAAATTTCGCTTTTTTATAGTGCGTATTTTTCCAACACATGAGGTTTTTGTATCTTTGCGCTCTCTCCCACTCATTGAAAATTTCGATCACAGGGGTACATATGGACATTTTTTTTGGTAAAAATAATATTTTTTAATTCATACCAAAAAACGTTCCTCTTTGTTTTTCACGCGTGCGCTTTTGTTTTTTTATTAATTTTTGGCGAATGCGGCACCACCCAACGATTGTATAATATTATTTTAAATTCCATCGTGTGCAGAATTTAATGCGACAAATCACCGTTCTTTTCCGAGTTCGATCCGATTATTAAAAGTATTTTTTTTTTTTAATTTTAAAGTTTAATGTGCATATACAGGGTGGTCTAAAACCATGATTTTCTTCATTATTTTTTTTGACCTACTTAAAATGCTCCAAAATGATATTTTAAACGCAGGGTGGTATGGTTTGACCTCGCAGTGCTCAGCAAATTATTTTCGATTCAGAAAATGGCCGTTTTCACGGGATTTCAACAAATGTTCGGTCCAAAAATTACGCTAGAGACAATTTTTTTTCGTGGAAATTAAGGAATAACCACCTACTCAGTGTGCGAGCGAAGCGAGCACCCTAGCGAGCGAAGCGAGCGGCTGGAGCGAAGCGACCATCTCTTCCAACCTTTTCACGGACCTTTACATCCATCCACTCCATAACCACTACACAACAACGATCTATCTGGCAACCACCACCATTCGGCTTATGCATCATTTCCTCTCCCCCTCCCTTTCCCCTTGCTACTATTATACATATATTTTTCTTCAACATCATTTATTTTTCTTGGCATTATGCCGAGCTATTTATTATACTTTTCTCTTGATTCGGCCCTCGGTTCCCCGGTTGGTAAATCGGGCTAAATGCTAGTCTCCCTTAATAAAAACGTTAATGCAGTGGGGATCCGAGAAGGCTGCGATTCGGTCGCCTTGGCAACCACTTTTACATTGCTCTTATGGGAGAAAATTTTCGAGAGGCCTTAAAAAATCGAAAAATTCATTACATCCACCTGTAATTCGAACTGAGCACAGATTCCGTCGCCCCTCGCACGGCCCACCGATTCCCCTCTCGATACGACCCTTTTTTCTATTTTTTAACATTTTTTGAAATTCTGACGTTTTAAACGTCAGGCAAAAACTCACTAACCTCAATACTTTATAGGCTGGTCTTGCTTCACACGGCACTTTTCGGGGTCGCGCATAGCATCATTTCGATGGGATTTCACCTGGCCTTTCCAACGCGACACATCCGAGCGCTCAAATCGCCCGATTAAAAAAGATATCGATTTTTAAAGATTTTCAAAAAAAATAAATTGATTCTCAAAATTTTGGGTGCGCCGGGGTCACAATTACATTAGAAACACAACCCATCTATCGGGCATTTTTTTCATCCACGAAAAGTATTTTTTTTTTTAAATCAAAAGTTTAAAAGGATAAATACAGGGTGTCGAAATCCTGATTTTATTCATTATTTTTTTTTTCATCCAAATTTTTTTGTTTTACCACAGGATGATAGGATTATACTTGGTGATGTTGGGACCATTTTTTCTTTTTTTTTTAATGGCCGCCTTCACCGGCTGTCAGCACTTTTTCGGTCAAAAAATTGCCATCGACAAATTTTGTTTCGACAGTTCGATTTCGAATATTTATCCGCAACCGGCAAGACAAAACAAAACTATGAAAACAACAAAAAAAAATTATGTACTCTTATGGAACAGATTGTACTGATGGAACACGAAAAACACGCGGGGCATGAGCCATAGTAGTTTTCATTTTAGCGATCTGAAATTTTTACTGGGCATAGAACCGAACCGCGAAATTCCGATAGGCTATACGGCGTTAAAATCCAAAATCGTTTTCTATTTTTAAAAAAATTTTGAAATTTTGAATTTAGTGGATCTTTGCGAAAAATTGCGATAGAGAAATTTCGATTTCAGATTTGGATTTAGACCACTTATCGGCTCCTGGGAAAAATACAAAATCAAAAATCTAATTTTTTGACCCAAGGTATATACCTTTGAATTTTTTTTTCATCTCAAAAAACATGAAAATCACCGGGGCATAAACCATAGTAATTTTCAAGTTAGCAATCTGAAATTTTGAATGGACAGAGAACCGATCGTCCAGAGTGCACATAGCTATTCGGATTTAAAATCAAAAATCGTTTTCTATTTCGAAAAAAATTTTGAAATTTTGATTTTCTTTTTTTTTGGTCGAAAAATTTAGATAGAGAAATTTAGATTTCACATTTGCATTTCCACTAATTATACGCAATTGATAAGAAGAAAAAAATCAAAAAACCCTTCGGATTTTTTAATTTTTTTTTTTTTCTGAAAAAAAGGTGACCCTATAACCGGGGCATACAATATCGAAATATTCATTTTAGCGATTTGAAATTTTTACAGGGCAGAGAACAGACCGTCGCGAGTGCGCAAGGCAATTCGGCGTAAAAACCCAACCCTTTTATCTAAAGTCAGACTACATACATCACCCCCGACAAGCTTGCGAGCGAAGCGAGCTCTATCGAACACAGTCCTGGAGCTACCTCAATTAAGCGAAGCGAGCAGTAACCGGGTCAGTATGCGAGCGAAGCGAGCAGTAACCGGGCCTAGCAACAGCAGCACGAGGCGATAGCCGAGTGCTGCTCTACATCGACCCAACAACAGCAGCACGAAGCGATAGCCGAGTGCTGCTCCATATCGACCACACAATAGTAAAAAAATCCAATCTATGGAAATTTTGACTTTTTAGTGATTTTTTAAATATCGAATCAAGCAACGAGACATTTCAAAAAATCACCGCTTCGTTTCTGTTTATCGTGGAACGTTGACATTTTGCAAAACTTTAGTCCACTATGGACCCTTTAATCGGTGCGAGTTTCGTTTGTTCATCTCATCATCGAACCGAGATATAATTTTTTTTCAATATTTATTATGCAATTCGCATTTCACTGAAAAATTTCGATTTTTTATAGTGCGTATTTTTCCAACACATGAGGTTTTTGTATCTTTGCGCTCTCTCCCACTCATTGAAAATTTCGATCACAGGGGTACATATGGAAATTTTTTTTGGTAAAAATAATATTTTTTAATTCATACCAAAAAACGTTTCTCTTTGTTTTTCACGCGTGCGCTTTTGTTTTTTTTTATTAATTTTTGGCGAATGCGGCACCACCCAACGATTGTATAATATTATTTTAAATTCCATCGTGTGCAGAATTTAATGCGACAAATCACCGTTCTTTTCCGAGTTCGATCCGATTATTAAAAGTATTTTTTTTTTAATTTTAAAGTTTAATGTGCATATACAGGGTGGTGTAAAACCATGATTTTCTTCATTACTTTTTTTTGACCTACTTAAAATGCTCCAAAATGATATGTTTAAACGCAGGATGGTATGGTTTGACCTCGCAGTGCTCATCAAATTATTTTCGATTCAGAAAATGGCCGTTTTCACGGGATTTCAACAAATGTTTGGTCCAAAAATTGCGCTAGAGACAATTTGTTTTCGTGGAAATTAAGAAACAACCACCCTCTCAGTGTGCGAGCGAAGCGAGCACCCTAGCGAGCGAAGCGAGCAAGGCAAGCGAGCGAAGCGAGCGGCTGGAGCGAAGCGACCATCTCTTCCAACCTTTTTCACGGACCTTTACATCCATCCACTCCATAACCACTACACAACAACGATCTATCTGGCAACCACCACCATTCGGCTTATGCATCATTTCCTCTCCCCCTCCCTTTCCCCTTGCTACTATTATACATATATTTTTCTTCAACATCATTTATTTTTTTTCAATTATGCAATTCTCTTTACATTTCTACATTTCCTTGATTCGGCCCTCGGCTCCCCGGTTGGTAAACCGGGCTAAATGCTAGTCTCCCTTAATAAAAACGTTAATGCAGTGGGGATCCGAGAAGGCTGCGATTCCGTCGCCTTGGCAACCACTTTTACATTGCTCTTATGGGAGAAAATTTTCGAGAGGCCTTAAAAAATCGAAAAATTCATTACATCCACCTGTAATTCAAACTGAGCACAGATTCCGTCGCCCCTCGCACGGCCCACCAATTCCCCTCTCGATACGACCCTTTTTTCTATTTTTTTACATTTTTTGAAATTCTGACGTTTTAAACGTCAGGCAAAAACTCACTAGCCTCAATACTTTATACGCTGGTCTTGCTTCACACGGCACTTTTCGGGGTCGCGCACACCATCATTTCGATGGGATTTGACCTGGCCTTTCCAACGCGACACATCCGAGCGCTCAAATCGCCCGATTAAAAAAGATATCGATTTTTAAAGATTTTCAAAAAAAATAAATTGATTCTCAAAATTTTGGGTGCGCCGGGTTCACAATTACATTAGAAACACAACCCATCTATCGGGCATTTTTTTCATCCACGAAAAGTATTTTTTTTTTTAAATCAAAAGTTTAAAAGGATAAATACCGGGTGTCGAAATCCTGATTTTATTCATTATTTTTTTTTTTCATCCAAATTTTTTTGTTTTACCACAGGATGATAGGATTATACTTGGTGATGTTGGGACCATTTTTTCTTTTTTTTTTTTATGGCCGCCTTCACCGGCTGTCAGCACTTTTTCGGTCAAAAAATTGCCATCGACAAATTTTGTTTCCACAGTTCGATTTCGAATATTTATCCGCAACCGGCAAGACAAAACAAAACTATGAAAACAACAAAAAAAAATTATGTACCCTTATGGAACAGATTGTACTGATGGAACACGAAAAACACGCGGGGCATGAGCCATAGTAGTTTTCATTTTAGCGATCTGAAATTTTTACTGGGCATAGAACCGAACCGCGAAATTCCGATAGGTTATACGGCGTTAAAATCCAAAATCGTTTTCTATTTTTAAAAAAATTTTGAAATTTTGAATTTAGTGGATCTTTGGGAAAAATTGCGATAGAGAAATTTCGATTTCAGATTTGGATTTAGATCACTTATCGGCTCCTGGGAAAAATACAAAATCAAAAATCTAATTTTTTGACCCAAGGTATATACCTTTGAATTTTTTTTTCATCTCAAAAAACATGAAAATCACCGGGGCATAAACCATAGTAATTTTCAAGTTAGCAATCTGAAATTTTGAATGGACAGAGAACCGATCGTCCAGAGTGCACATACCTATTCGGATTTAAAATCAAAAATCGTTTTCTATTTCGAAAAAAATTTTGAAATTTTGATTTTCTTTTTTTTTTGGTCGAAAAATTTAGATAGAGAAATTTAGATTTGACATTTGCATTTCCACTAATTATCCGCAACCGATAAGAAGAAAAAAATCAAAAAAACCATTGGATTTTTTAATTTTTTTTTTTTTTTCTGAAAAAATGGTCACCCTATAACCGGGGCATACAATATCGAAATATTCATTTTAGCGATTTGAAATTTTTACAGGGCAGAGAACAGACCGTCGCGAGTGCGCAAGGCAATTTGGCGTAAAAACCCAACCCTTTTATCTTAAGTCAGACTACATACATCACCCCCGACAAGCTTGCGAGCGAAGCGAGCTCTATCGAACAAAGTCCTGGAGCTACCTCAATTAAGCGAAGCGAGCAGTAACCGGGTCAGTATGCGAGCGAAGCGAGCAGTAACCGGGCCTAGCAACAGCAGCACGAGGCGATAGCCGAGTGCTGCTCTACATCGACCCAACAACAGCAGCACGAAGCGATAGCCGAGTGCTGCTCCATATCGACCACACAATAGTAAAAAATCCAATCTATGGAAATTTTGACTTTTTAGTGATTTTTTAAATATCGAATCAAGCAACGAGACATTTCAAAAAATCACCGCTTCGTTTCTGTTTATCGTGGAACGTTGACATTTTGCAAAACTTTAGTCCACTATGGACCCTTTAATCGGTGCGAGTTTCGTTTGTTCATCTCATGATCGAACCGAGATATAATTTTTTTTCAATATTTATTATGCAATTCGCATTCACTGAAAAATTTCGATTTTTTATAGTGCGTATTTTTCCAACACATGCGGTTTTTGTATCTTTGTGCTCTCTCCCACTCATTGAAAATTTCGATCACAGGGGTACATATGGACATTTTTTTTGGTAAAAATAATATTTTTTAATTCATACCAAAAAACGTTTCTCTTTGTTTTTCCCGCGTGCGCTTTTGTTTTTTTATTAATTTTTGGCGAATGCGGCACCACCCAACGATTGTATAATATTATTTTAAATTCCATCGTGTGCAGAATTTAATGCGACAAATCACCGTTCTTTTCCGAGTTTGATCCGATTATTAAAAGTATTATTTTTTTAATTTTAAAGTTTAATGTGCATATACAGGGTGGTCTAAAACCATGATTTTCTTCATTATTTTTTATCGAAGTCGGACTACATACATCGCCCAGGACAAACTTGCGAGCGTAGCTAGCCAACTAATGTCGTGAAGCTACCTCTATTAAATTCTCGCGAAGCGAGCTCTATCGAAATTAGACTACATACATCGCCCAGGACGAGCATGCGAGCGAAGCGAGCCTACCAAAGTCCTGGAGTTACCTCAATTAAGCGAAGCGAGCAGTAACCGGGTCAGTATGCGAGCGAAGCGAGCAGTAACCGGCCCTAGCAACAGCACCACGAGGCGATAGCCGAGTGCTGCTCTACATCGACCCAACAACAGCAGCACGAAGCGATAGCCGAGTGCTGCTCCATATCGACCACACAATAGTAAAAAAAATCCAATCTATGGAAATTTTGACTTTTTAGTGATTTTTTAAATATCGAATCAAGCAACGAGACATTTCAAAAAATCACCGCTTCGTTTCTGTTTATCGTGGAACGTTGACATTTTGCAAAACTTTAGTCCACTATGGACCCTTTAATCGGTGCGAGTTTCGTTTGGTCATCTCATCATCGAACCGAGATATGATTTTTTTTCAATATTTATTATGCAATTCGCATTTCATTGAAAAATTTCGATTTTTTATAGTGCGTATTTTTCCAACACATGAGGTTTTTGTATCTTTGCGCTCTCTCCCACTCATTGAAAATTTCGATCACAGGGGTACATATGGAAATTATTTTTGGTAAAAATAATATTTTTTAATTCATACCAAAAAACGTTTCTCTTTGTTTTTCACGCGTGCGCTTTTGTTTTTTTTATTAATTTTTGGCGAATGCGGCACCACCCAACGATTGTATAATATTATTTTAAATTCCATCGTGTGCAGAATTTAATGCGACAAATCACCGTTCTTTTCCGAGTTCGATCCGATTATTAAAAGTATTTTTTTTTTTAATTTTAAAGTTTAATGTGCATATACAGGGTGGTCTAAAACCATGATTTTCTTCATTATTTTTCATCGAAGTCGGACTACATACATCGCCCAGGACAAACTTGCGAGCGAAGCTAGCCAACTAATGTCGTGAAGCTACCTCTATTAAATTCTCGCGAAGCGAGCTCTATCGAAATTAGACTACATACATCGCCCAGGACGAGCAAGCGAGCGAAGCGAGCCTACCATAGTCCTGGAGCTACCTCAATTAAGCGAAGCGAGCAGTAACCGGGTCAGTATGCGAGCGAAGCGAGCAGTAACCGGGCCTAGCAACAGCAGCACGAGGCGATAGCCGAGTGCTGCTCTACATCGACCCAACAACAGCAGCACGAAGCGATAGCCGAGTGCTGCTCCATATCGACCACACAATAGTAAAAAAATCCAATCTATGGAAATTTTGACTTTTTAGTGATTTTTTAAATATCGAATCAAGCAACGAGACATTTCAAAAAAAACCGCTTCGTTTCTGTTTATCGTGGAACGTTGACATTTTGCAAAAGTTTAGTCCACTATGGACCCTTTAATCGGTGCGAGTTTCGTTTGTTCATCTCATCATCGAACCGAGATATGATTTTTTTTCAATATTTATTATGCAATTCGCATTTCATTGAAAAATTTCGATTTTTTATAGTGCGTATTTTTCCAACACATGAGGTTTTTGTATCTTTGCGCTCTCTCCCACTCATTGAAAATTTCGATCACAGGGGTACATATGGAAATTTTTTTTGGTAAAAATAATATTTTTTAATTCATACCAAAAAACGTTTCTCTTTGTTTTTCACGCGTGCGCTTTTGTTTTTTTATTAATTTTTGGCGAATGCGGCACCACCCAACGATTGTATAATATTATTTTAAATTCCATCGTGTGCAGAATTTAATGCGAAAAATCACCGTTCTTTTCCGAGTTACCTCTACCTCTATTAAAATCTCTCTTCTCTATCGAAATTAGACTACATACATCGCCCAGGACGAGCATGCGAGCGAAGCGAGCCTACCAAAGTCCTGGAGCTACCTCAATTAAGCGAAGCGAGCAGTAACCGTGTCAGTATGCGAGCGAAGCGAGCAGTAACCGGGCCTAGCAACAGCAGCACGAGGCGATAGCCGAGTGCTGCTCTACATCGACCCAACAACAGCAGCACGAAGCGATAGCCAAGTGCTGCTCTATATCGACCACACAATAGTAAAAAAAATCCAATCTATGGAAATTTTGACTTTTTAGTGATTTTTTAAATATCGAATCAAGCAACGAGACATTTCAAAAAATCACCGCTTCGTTTCTGATTATCGTGGAATGTTGACATTTTGCAAAACTTTAGTCCACTATGGACCCTTTAATCGGTGCGAGTTTCGTTTGGTCATCTCATCATCGAACCGAGATATAATTTTTTTTCAATATTTAGTATGCAATTCGCATTTCACTGAAAAATTTCGATTTTTTATAGTGCGTATTTTTCCAACACATGAGGTTTTTGTATCTTTGCGCTCTCTCCCACTCATTGAAAATTTCGATCACAGGGGTACATATGGAATTTTTTTTTGGTAAAAATAATATTTTTTAATTCATACCAAAAAACGTTTCTCTTTGTTTTTCACGCGTGCGCTTTTGTTTTTTTATTAATTTTTGGCGAATGCGGCACCACCCAACGATTGAATAATATTATTTTAAATTCCATCGTGTGCAGAATTTAATGCGACAAATCACCTTTCTTTTCCGAGTTCGATCCGATTATTAAAAGTATTTTTTTTTTAATTTTAAAGTTTAATGTGCATATACAGGGTGGTCTAAAACCATGATTTTCTTCATTATTTTTTATTGAAGTCAGACTACATACATCGCCCAGGACAAACTTGCGAGCGAAGCTAGCCAACTAATGTCGTGAAGCTACCTCTAATTAATTCTCGCGAAGCGAGCTCTATCGAAATTAGACTACATACATCGCCCAGGACGAGCATGCGAGCGAAGCGAGCCTACCAAAGTCCTGGAGCTACCTCAATTAAGCGAAGCGAACAGTAACCGGGTCAGTATGCGAGCGAAGAGAGCAGTAACCGGGCCTAGCAACAGCAGCACGAGGCGATAGCCGAGTGCTGCTCTACATCGACCCAACAACAGCAGCACGAAGCGATAGCCGAGTGCTGCTCTATATCGACCACACAATAGTAAAAAAAATCCAATCTATGGAAATTTTGACTTTTTAGTGATTTTTTAAATATCGAATCAAGCAACGAGACATTTCAAAAAATCACCGCTTCGTTTCTGTTTATCGTGGAACGTTGAACGTTTGCAAAACTATAGTCCACTATATACTCTTTAATCAGTGCGAGCTTCGTTTGTTCATCTCATCATCGAACCGAGATATGATTTTTTTTTCAATATTTATTATGCAATTCGCATTTCACTGAAAAATTTCGATTTTTTATAGTGCGTATTTTTCCAACATATGAGGTTTTTGTATCTTTGCGCTCTCTCCCACTCATTGAAAATTTCGATCACAGGGGGTACATATGGAAATTTTTTTTGGTAAAAATAATATTTTTTAATTCATACCACAAAACGTTTCTCTTTGTTTTTCACGCGTGCGCTTTTGTTTTTTTATTAATTTTTTGCGAATGCGGCACCACCCAACGATTGTATAATATTATTTTAAATTCCATAGTGTGCAGAATTTAATGCGACAAATCACCGTTCTTTTCCGAGTTCGATCCGATTATTAAAAGTATTTTTTTTTTAATTTTAAAGTTAAATTTGCATATACAGGGTGGTCTAAAACCATGATTTTCTTTATTATTTTTTATCGAAGTCGGACTACATACATCGCCCAGGACAAACTTGCGAGCGAAGCTAGCCAACTAATGTCGTGAAGCTACCTCTATTAAATTCTCGCGAAGCGAGCTCTATCGAAATCAGACTACATACATCGCCCAGGACGAGCATGCGAGCGAAGCGAGCCTACCAAAGTCCTGGAGCTACCTCAATTAAGCGAAGCGAGCAGTAACCGGGTCAGTATGCGAGCGAAGCGAGCAGTAACCGGGCCTAGCAACAGCAGCACGAGGCGATAGCCGAGTGCTGCTCTACATCGACTCAACAACAGCAGCACGAAGCGATAGCCGAGTGCTGCTCCATATCGACCACACAATAGTAAAAAAATCCAATCTATGGAAATTTTGACTTTTTAGTGATTTTTGAAATATCGGATCAAGCAACGAGACATTTTCAAAAATCACCGCTTCGTTTCTGTTTATCGTGGAACGTTGACATTTTGCAAAACTTTAGTCCACTATGGACCCTTTAATCGGTGTGAGTTTCGTTTGTTCATCTTATCATCGAACCGAGATATGATTTTTTTTCAATATTTATTATGCAATTCGCATTTCACTGAAAAATTTCGATTTTTTATAGTGCGTATTTTTCCAACACATGAGGTTTTTGTATCTTTGCGCTCTCTCCCACTCATTGAAAATTTCGATCACAGGGGAAATTTTATGGAAATTTTTTTTGGTAAAAATAATATTTTTTAATTCATACCAAAAAACGTTTCTCTTTGTTTTTCACGCGTGCGCTTTTGTTTTTTTTATTAATTTTTGGCGAATGCGGCACCACCCAACGATTGTATAATATTATTTTAAATTCCATCGTGTGTAGAATTTAATGCGACAAATCACCATTCTTTTCCGAGTTCGATCCGATTATTAAAAGTATTTTTTTTTTTAATTTTAAAGTTTAATGTGCATATACAGGGTGGTCTAAAACCATGATTTTCTTCATTATTTTTTATCGAAGTCGGACTACATACATCGCCCAGGACAAACTTGCGAGCGAAGCTAGCCAACTAATGTCGTGAAGCTACCTCTATTAAATTCTCTCTATCGCTCCAATCTATGGAAATTTTGACTTTTTAGTGATTTTTTAAATATCGAAGCAAGCAACGAGACATTTAAAAAAATCACCGCTTCGTTTCTGTTTATCGTGGAAAGTTGACATTTTGCAAAACTTTAGTCCACTATGGACCCTTTAATCGGTGTGAGTTTCGTTTGTTTATCTTATCATCGAACCGAGATATGATTTTTTTTCAATATTTATTATGCAATTCGCATTTCACTGAAAAATTTCGATTTTTTATAGTGCGTATTTTTCCAACACATGAGGTTTTTGTATCTTTGCGCTCTCTCCCACTCATTGAAAATTTCGATCACAGGGCATATGGAAATTTTTTTTGGTAAAAATAATATTTTTTTAATTCATACCAAAAAACGTTTCTCTTTGTTTTTCACGCGTGCGCTTTTGTTATTTTATTAATTTTTGGCGAATGCGGCACCCCCCAACGATTGTATAATATTATTTTAAATTCCATCGTGTGCAGAATTTAATGCGACAAATCACCGTTCTTTTCCGAGTTCGATCCGATTATTAAAAGTATTTTTTTTTAATTTTAAAGTTTAATGTGCATATACATGGTGGTCTAAAACCATGATTTTCTTCATTATTTTTTTTGACCTACTTAAAATGCTCCAAAATGATATGTTTAAACGCAGGATGGTATGGTTTGACCTCGCAGTGCTCAGCAAATTATTTTCGATTCAGAAAATGGCCGTTTTCACGGGATTTCAACAAATGTTCGGTCCAAAAATTGCGCTAGAGACAATTTGTTTTCGTGGAAATTAAGGAACAACCACCCTCTCAGTGTGCGAGCGAAGCGAGCACCCTAGCGAGTGAAGCGAGCAAGGCAAGCGAGCGAAGCGAGCGGCTGGAGCGAAGCGACCATCTCTTCCAACCTTATTTACGGACCTTTACATCCATCCACTCCATAACCACTACACAACAACGATCTATCTTGCAACCACCACCATTCAGCTTATGCATCATTTCCTCTCCCCCTCCCTTTCCCTTTGCTACTATTATACATATATTTTTCTTCAACATCTTTTTTTTTTTTTAATTATGCAATTCTCTTTACATTTCTACATTTCCTTGATTCGGTCCACGGCTCCCCGGTTGGTAAACCGGGCTAAATGCTAAATGTTTTTTGACCGACTTAAAATGCTCCAAAACGATTTGTTTAAACGTAGGGTGGTATGGTTTGACCTCGCGGTGCTCAGCAAATTATTTTCGAGCCAACAAATGGCCGCCTTCTCGGTGTTTCAGCAAATTTTCGGTCCAAAAATTGCGCTAGAGAAAATTTGTTTTCGGGGGGATAAAGAAGCAACTACCCTCTCTATGTGCGAGCGAAGCGAGCACCCTAGCGAGCAAAGCAAGCGAGCGAAGCGAGCGGCTGGAGCGAAGCGACCATCTCTCCCAACCTTTTCACGGACCTTTACATCCATCCACTACAAAACAACGATTTACCTTGCAGTCACCACCGTTCGGCTCATGCACCAACGCCTCTCCCCCTCCCTTTCCCCTTGCTACTATTATACATATATTTTTCTTCAAAATCATTTATTTTTTTTAATTATGCAAATCTCTTTACATTTCTACATTTCCTTGATTCGGCCGTCGGCTCCCCGGTTGGTAAACCGGGCTAAATGCTAAGTTCAATGATAGCAACAATCGAGTGATGACGGAGGGAAAGGAGGAGGGTACGTAAGCCGAGTGTTGTGGTTGGAGAATGATGTGTTGTTGAGGTTGTGAGAATGCGATGCACGGAGAAAGCAGTTCGTATGGACTCTGCTTGCAAACTGAATCGGGCTTAGCTTTGATTTTTACACTTTTTAAATCGCTAAAATATCGTTACTCTTGCTATTTGTATTTATTTCGATTAAAATTATATTATTTTTAAATTTAAATTAATAAAAAAAGCACTTCCGATTGAAAAAAATAAAACACTTGCTACAAAAACGTCAAAGAAAAAAATAAGAAAGGGTACCCCTTGATTCGAAATTTAACATAGAAACCTGCATAAGTCTGGCCTTCTTCCACTCATGGCATTTAATAGCAAGCACATCAAAATATTCCGGAATTGCTAAAAACTAAAAAATATTTATTGCTCCAGTCCTACTTGAGCTAGATAATTGAAATTTTCAGCATTTATACAAATTTATATTTCATATCTACTGGTATAATTTCCATTATTGTACTATATCAAATACAGAAACAAAAAAAAATAAATTTGTTTATTTAACTAATATGAAAAATAAAAAAAAATCTATCTCCTATCCAAATTAAGCTGGATGAATGAAATTTTCAGCATTTATACATATTTGTATTTCCTATTTATTGGTATAATTGCAGTTGTTTCACTGTTTTAAATACTATAGCAAAAAAAAAATTGTTTTTTAAATAATTTAAAAAGCAAACAAAAATTCTATTTCCGATCTGAATTGAGCTAGATCAATGAAATCTTTATCATTTTTAGAGATTAGTATTACCTAATTATTGATCTAATTCCTATTGTTGTACCATAAATAATAGCGGAGCTAAAAAATAAAAATTGTATTTTTAATTCGCTGTTTTATCCTGAAAGTCGGTTTTGAAGCGCAGAAAAAATTACCAATTTCTGTTATAATAGAGCTGGAACGATGAAATTTTCAGCATTTATGCAGATTCGTAATGCTCATTTAAGGTTTAACTCCCATCGGTCTACTATTATTATGATAAAAGTAAGAAAAATAAAATTGTAATTTTTCGATATTTTCACGACTGTGCCAATGTAAACATAAATACTTTAGCAAATATCTAAAAGATAAGAAGCGATCCGAGGCATATAAAAGGTACTACCCTAGAGTACATTCGATAAAAATTTCAGCCCTTTACGGTAAACTCACAGAGAATGGTGAATTTTTTTCTTCGATTTTTCGTTAAAAAATGGTATTTTAAAAAATTCGAAAATTATTGAACTTTGTGAATTTTTGACGGGCCCCATTGGCCCTTTAGTAAGGGCGCATAAGGCACACCTTAATAAGTGACCTTTAGGCTATCTGCGAGTATTTATTTTAATCGGATAAGTCATTGCGACAGCCTTTACGGGCTGTCAGCACATTTTCGGTCGAATAATTGCGATAGAGGAGTTTTGGCGAATGCGGCACCACCCAACGATTGTATAATATTATTTTAAATTCCATCATGTGCAGAATTGAATGCGACAAATTACCGTTCTTTTCCGAGTTTGATTCGATTATTAAAAGTATTTTTTCTTTAATTTTTAAGTTTAACGTGTATATACAGGGTGGTCTAAAACCGTGATTTTCTTGATTATTTTTTTTTTTACCGACTTAAAATGCTCCAAAACGATCTGTTTAGATGTAGGGTGGTATGGTTTGACCTCGCGGTGCTCAGCAAATTATTTTTGAGCCAACAAATGGCCGCCTTTCCGGTGTTTCAGCAAATTTTCGGTCCAAAAATTGCGCTAGAGAAAATTTGTTTTCGCGGGGATAAAGGAGCAACTACCCTCTGTATGTGAGAGCGTAGAGAGCACTCTAGCGAGCGAAGCGAGCAAGGCAAGCGACCGAAGCGAGCGGCTGGAGCGAAGCGACCATCTCTTCCAACCTTTTGACGGACCTTTACATCCATCCACTCCATAACGACAAAAAAAACATTTTTTTTCAAAAAATCCAAGGGGATCCTTGATTCGAAATTTAACATAGAAACCTGCATAAGTCTGTCCTTCTTCCACTCATGGTATTTAATAGCAAGCACATCAAAATATTCCGGAATTGCTAAAAACTAAAAAATATTTATTGCTCCGGTCCTACTTGAGCTAGATAATTGAAATTTGCAGAATTTATACAAATTTATATTTCCTAATTACTGGTATAATTTCCATCATTGTACTATATCAAATACTAAAACAAAATAAATTAAATTTATTTAGTTAACTAATATGAAAAATAAAAAAAAATCTATCTCCTATCCAAATTGAGCTGGATGAATGAAATTTTTAGCATTCATACATATTTGTATTTCCTATTTATTGGTATAATTGCAGTTGTTTCACTGTTTTAAATACTATGGCAAAAAAAATAAAAATTGTTTTTTTAAATAATTTAAAAAGCAAACAAAAATTCTATTTCCGATCTGAATTGAGCCAGATCAATGAAATCTTTAGCATTTTTAGAGATTACTATTACCTATTTATTGATTTAATTCCCGTTGTTGTACTAGAAATAATAGCGGAGCTAAAAAATAAAAATTGTATTTTTAAATCGCCGTTTTATCCTGAAAATCGGTTTTGAAGCGCAGAAAAAATTACAAATTTCCGTCCTAATAGAGCTGGAACGATGAAATTTTCAGCATTTATGCAGATTCGTAATGTCCATTTATGGTTTAACTCCCATCGGTATACTATTATTATGATAAAAGTAAGAAAAATAAAATTGTTATTTTTCGTTATTTTCACGACTGCGCCAATGTAAACTTAAATATTTTAGCAAATATCTAAAAGATAAGAAGCGATCCGGAGCATATAAAAGGTACTACCCTAGAGTACATTTGATAAAAATTTCAGCCCTCCACGGTAAACTCACAGAGAATGGTGAATTTTTTTCTTCGATTTTTCGTTAAAAAATGGTATTTTAAAAATTTCGAAAATTATTGAACTTTGTGAATTTTTGACGAGCCCCACTAGAACTTTAGTAAGGGCGCATGAGGCACACCTTAATACGTGACCTTTTGGCTATCTGTGAGTATTTTTTTCAATCGGATAAGTCATTGCGACAGCCCTCACGGGCTGTCAGCACATTTTCGGTCGAAAAATTGCGATAGAGGAGTTTTGGCGAATGCGGCACCACCCAACGATTGTATTATATTATTTTAAATTCCATCGTGTGCAGAATTGAATGCGACAAATTACCGTTCTTTTCCGAGTTTGATTTGATTATTAAAAGTATTTTTTTTTAATTTTTAAGTTTAACGTGTATATACAGGGTGGTCTAAAACCGTGATTTTCTTGAATATTTTTTTTGACTGACTAAAAATGCTCCAAAAAGATTTGTTTAAAGGTAGGGTGGTATGGTTTGATCTCGCTGTGCTCAGCAAATTATTTTCGAGCCAACAAATGGCCGCCTTCCCGGTGTTTCAGCAAATTTTCGGTCCAAAAATTGCGCTAGAGAAAATTTGTTTTCGCGGGGACTAAGGAGCAACTACCCTCTCTATGTGCGAGCGAAGCGAGCATCCTAGCGAGCGAAGCGAGCCAGGCAAGCGAGCGGCTGGAGCGAAGCGACCATCTCTTCCAACCTTTTCACGGACCTTTACATCCATCCACTCCATAACCACTACAAAACAACGAATTACCTTTCAGTCACCACCATTCGGCCTATGCACCAACGCCTCTTCCCCTCCCTTTCCCCTTGCTACTATTATACATATATTTTTCTTTAACATCATTTAATTTTTTTTTTAATTATGCAATTCTCTTTACATTTCTACATTTCCTTGATTCGGCCCTCGGCTCCCCGGTTGGTAAACCGGGCTAAATGCTAGTCTCCCTTAATAAAAACGTTAATGCAGTGGGGATCCGAGAAGGCTGCGATTCCGTCGCCTTGGCAACCACTTTTACATTGCTCTTATGGGAGAAAATTTTCGAGAGGCCTTAAAAAATCGAAAAATTCATTACATCCACCTGTAATTCAAACTGAGCACAGATTCCGTCGCCCCTCGCACGGCCCACCAATTCCCCTCTCGATACGACCCTTTTTTCTATTTTTTAACATTTTTTGAAATTCTGACGTTTTAAACGTCAGGCAAAAACTCACTAGCCTCAATACTTTATACGCTGGTCTTGCTTCACACGGCACTTTTCGGGGTCGCGCATACCATCATTTCGATGGGATTTGACCTGGCCTTTCCAACGCGACACATCCGAGCGCTCAAATCGCCCGATTAAAAAAGATATCGATTTTTAAAGATTTTCAAAAAAAATAAATTGATTCTCAAAATTTTGGGTGCGCCGGGTTCACAATTACATTAGAAACACAACCCATCTATCGGGCATTTTTTTCATCCACGAAAAGTATTTTTTTTTTAAATCAAAAGTTTAAAAGGATAAATACCGGGTGTCGAAATCCTGATTTTATTCATTTTTTTTTTTTTCATCCAAATTTTTTTGTTTTACCACAGGATGATAGGATTATACTTGGTGATGTTGGGACCATTTTTTCTTTTTTTTTAATGGCCGCCTTCACCGGCTGTCAGCACTTTTTCGGTCAAAAAATTGCCATCGACAAATTTTGTTTCCACAGTTCGATTTCGAATAT
Source organism: Philonthus cognatus (assembly GCA_932526585.2). Taxonomy (NCBI): domain Eukaryota; kingdom Metazoa; phylum Arthropoda; class Insecta; order Coleoptera; family Staphylinidae; genus Philonthus; species Philonthus cognatus. Next base: position 2,985,336 of record CAKOBO020000020.1, on the reverse strand, counting down.
TTATCCGCAACCGGCAAGACAAAACAAAACTATGAAAACAACAAAAAAAAATTATGTACCCTTATGGAACAAATTGTACTGATGGAACACGAAAAACACGCGGGGCATGAGCCATAGTAGTTTTCATTTTAGCGATCTGAAATTTTTACTGGGCATAGAACCGAACCGCGAAATTCCGATAGGCTATACGGCGTTAAAATCCAAAATCGTTTTCTATTTTTAAAAAAAATTTGAAATTTTGAATTTAGTGGATCTTTGGGAAAAATTGCGATAGAGAAATTTCGATTTCAGATTAGGATTTAGATCACTTATCGGCTCCTGGGAAAAATACAAAATCAAAAATCTAATTTTTTGACCCAAGGTATATATATACCTTTGAATTTTTTTTTCATCTCAAAAAACATGAAAATCACCGGGGCATAAACCATAGTAATTTTCAAGTTAGCAATCTGAAATTTTGAATGGACAGAGAACCGATCGTCCAGAGTGCACATACCTATTCGGATTTAAAATCAAAAATCGTTTTCTATTTCGAAAAAAATTTTGAAATTTTGATTTTCTTTTTTTTTGGTCGAAAAATTTAGATAGAGAAATTTAGATTTGACATTTGCATTTCCACTAATTATCCGCAACCGATAAGAAGAAAAAAATCAAAAAAACCATTGGATTTTTTAATTTTTTTTTTTTTTTTCTGAAAAAATGGTCACCCTATAACCGGGGCATACAATATCGAAATATTCATTTTAGCGATTTGAAATTTTTACAGGGCAGAGAACAGACCGTCGCGAGTGCGCAAGGCAATTTGGCGTAAAAACCCAACCCTTTTATCTAAAGTCAGACTACATACATCACCCTCGACAAGCTTGCCAGCGAAGCGAGCTCTATCGAACAAAGTCCTGGAGCTACCTCAATTAAGCGAAGCGAGCAGTAACCGGGTCAGTATGCGAGCGAAGCGAGCAGTAACCGGGCCTAGCAACAGCAGCACGAGGCGATAGCCGAGTGCTGCTCTACATCGACCCAACAACAGCAGCACGAAGCGATAGCCGAGTGCTGCTCCATATCGACCACACAATAGTAAAAAATCCAATCTATGGAAATTTTGACTTTTTAGTGATTTTTTAAATATCGAATCAAGCAACGAGACATTTCAAAAAATCACCGCTTCGTTTCTGTTTATCGTGGAACGTTGACATTTTGCAAAACTTTAGTCCACTATGGACCCTTTAATCGGTGCGAGTTTCGTTTGTTCATCTCATGATCGAACCGAGATATAATTTTTTTTCAATATTTATTATGCAATTCGCATTCACTGAAACCGCACATGCGGTTTTTGTATCTTTGTGCTCTCTCCCACTCATTGAAAATTTCGATCACAGGGGTACATATGGACATTTTTTTTGGTAAAAATAATATTTTTTAATTCATACCAAAAAACGTTTCTCTTTGTTTTTCACGCGTGCGCTTTTGTTTTTTTATTAATTTTTGGCGAATGCGGCACCACCCAACGATTGTATAATATTATTTTATAAATTCCATCGTGTGCAGAATTTAATGCGACAAATCACCGTTCTTTTCCGAGTTTGATCCGATTATTAAAAGTATTATTTTTTTAATTTTAAAGTTTAATGTGCATATACAGGGTGGTCTAAAACCATGATTTTCTTCATTATTTTTTATCGAAGTCGGACTACATACATCGCCCAGGACAAACTTGCGAGCGAAGCTAGCCAACTAATGTCGTGAAGCTACCTCTATTAAATTCTCGCGAAGCGAGCTCTATCGAAATTAGACTACATACATCGCCCAGGACGAGCATGCGAGCGAAGCGAGCCTACCAAAGTCCTGGAGTTACCTCAATTAAGCGAAGCGAGCAGTAACCGGGTCAGTATGCGAGCGAAGCGAGCAGTAACCGGCCCTAGCAACAGCACCACGAGGCGATAGCCGAGTGCTGCTCTACATCGACCCAACAACAGCAGCACGAAGCGATAGCCGAGTGCTGCTCCATATCGACCACACAATAGTAAAAAAAATCCAATCTATGGAAATTTTGACTTTTTAGTGATTTTTTAAATATCGAATCAAGCAACGAGACATTTCAAAAAATCACCGCTTCGTTTCTGTTTATCGTGGAACGTTGACATTTTGCAAAACTTTAGTCCACTATGGACCCTTTAATCGGTGCGAGTTTCGTTTGGTCATCTCATCATCGAACCGAGATATGATTTTTTTTCAATATTTATTATGCAATTCGCATTTCATTGAAAAATTTCGATTTTTTATAGTGCGTATTTTTCCAACACATGAGGTTTTTGTATCTTTGCGCTCTCTCCCACTCATTGAAAATTTCGATCACAGGGGTACATATGGAAATTATTTTTGGTAAAAATAATATTTTTAATTCATACCAAAAAACGTTTCTCTTTGTTTTTCACGCGTGCGCTTTTGTTTTTTTTATTAATTTTTGGCGAATGCGGCACCACCCAACGATTGTATAATATTATTTTAAATTCCATCGTGTGCAGAATTTAATGCGACAAATCACCGTTCTTTTCCGAGTTCGATCCGATTATTAAAAGTATTTTTTTTTTAATTTTAAAGTTTAATGTGCATATACAGGGTGGTCTAAAACCATGATTTTCTTCATTATTTTTCATCGAAGTCGGACTACATACATCGCCCAGGACAAACTTGCGAGCGAAGCTAGCCAACTAATGTCGTGAAGCTACCTCTATTAAATTCTCGCGAAGCGAGCTCTATCGAAATTAGACTACATACATCGCCCAGGACGAACAAGCGAGCGAAGCGAGCCTACCATAGTCCTGGAGCTACCTCAATTAAGCGAAGCGAGCAGTAACCGGGTCAGTATGCGAGCGAAGCGAGCAGTAACCGGGCCTAGCAACAGCAGCACGAGGCGATAGCCGAGTGCTGCTCTACATCGACCCAACAACAGCAGCACGAAGCGATAGCCGAGTGCTGCTCCATATCGACCACACAATAGTAAAAAAATCCAATCTATGGAAATTTTGACTTTTTAGTGATTTTTTAAATATCGAATCAAGCAACGAGACATTTCAAAAAAAACCGCTTCGTTTCTGTTTATCGTGGAACGTTGACATTTTGCAAAAGTTTAGTCCACTATGGACCCTTTAATCGGTGCGAGTTTCGTTTGTTCATCTCATCATCGAACCGAGATATGATTTTTTTTCAATATTTATTATGCAATTCGCATTTCATTGAAAAATTTCGATTTTTTATAGTGCGTATTTTTCCAACACATGAGGTTTTTGTATCTTTGCGCTCTCTCCCACTCATTGAAAATTTCGATCACAGGGGTACATATGGAAATTTTTTTTGGTAAAAATAATATTTTTTAATTCATACCAAAAAACGTTTCTCTTTGTTTTTCACGCGTGCGCTTTTGTTTTTTTATTAATTTTTGGCGAATGCGGCACCACCCAACGATTGTATAATATTATTTTAAATTCCATCGTGTGCAGAATTTAATGCGACAAATCACCGTTCTTTTCCGAGTTACCTCTACCTCTATTAAATTCTCTCTTCTCTATCGAAATTAGACTACATACATCGCCCAGGACGAGCATGCGAGCGAAGCGAGCCTACCAAAGTCCTGGAGCTACCTCAATTAAGCGAAGCGAGCAGTAACCGTGTCAGTATGCGAGCGAAGCGAGCAGTAACCGGGCCTAGCAACAGCAGCACGAGGCGATAGCCGAGTGCTGCTCTACATCGACCCAACAACAGCAGCACGAAGCGATAGCCGAGTGCTGCTCTATATCGACCACACAATAGTAAAAAAAATCCAATCTATGGAAATTTTGACTTTTTAGTGATTTTTTAAATATCGAATCAAGCAACGAGACATTTCAAAAAATCACCGCTTCGTTTCTGATTATCGTGGAATGTTGACATTTTGCAAAACTTTAGTCCACTATGGACCCTTTAATCGGTGCGAGTTTCGTTTGGTCATCTCATCATCGAACCGAGATATAATTTTTTTTCAATATTTATTTTGCAATTCGCATTTCATTGAAAAATTTCGATTTTTTATAGTGCGTATTTTTCCAACACATGAGGTTTTTGTATCTTTGCGCTCTCTCCCACTCATTGAAAATTTCGATCACAGGGGTACATATGGAATTTTTTTTTGGTAAAAATAATATTTTTTAATTCATACCAAAAAACGTTTCTCTTTGTTTTTCACGCGTGCGCTTTTGTTTTTTTATTAATTTTTGGCGAATGCGGCACCACCCAACGATTGAATAATATTATTTTAAATTCCATCGTGTGCAGACTTTAATGCGACAAATCACCTTTCTTTTCCGAGTTCGATCCGATTATTAAAAGTATTTTTTTTTTAATTTTAAAGTTTAATGGGCATATACAGGGTGGTCTAAAACCATGATTTTCTTCATTATTTTTTATTGAAGTCAGACTACATACATCGCCCAGGACAAACTTGCCAGCGAAGCTAGCCAACTAATGTCGTGAAGCTACCTCTAATTAATTCTCGCGAAGCGAGCTCTATCGAAATTAGACTACATACATCGCCCAGGACGAGCATGCGAGCGAAGCGAGCCTACCAAAGTCCTGGAGCTACCTCAATTAAGCGAAGCGAGCAGTAACCGGGTCAGTATGCGAGCGAAGAGAGCAGTAACCGGGCCTAGCAACAGCAGCACGAGGCGATAGCCGAGTGCTGCTCTACATCGACCCAACAACAGCAGCACGAAGCGATAGCCGAGCGCTGCTCTATATCGACCACACAATAGTAAAAAAAATCCAATCTATGGAAATTTTGACTTTTTAGTGATTTTTTAAATATCGAATCAAGCAACGAGACATTTCAAAAAATCACCGCTTCGTTTCTGTTTATCGTGGAACGTTGAACGTTTGCAAAACTATAGTCCACTATATACTCTTTAATCAGTGCGAGTTTCGTTTGTTCATCTCATCATCGAACCGAGATATGATTTTTTTTTCAATATTTATTATGCAATTCGCATTTCACTGAAAAATTTCGATTTTTTATAGTGCGTATTTTTCCAACATATGAGGTTTTTGTATCTTTGCGCTCTCTCCCACTCATTGAAAATTTCGATCACACGGGTACATATGGAAATTTTTTTTGGTAAAAATAATATTTTTTAATTCATACCACAAAACGTTTCTCTTTGTTTTTCACGCGTGCGCTTTTGTTTTTTTATTAATTTTTTGCGAATGCGGCACCACCCAACGATTGTATAATATTATTTTAAATTCCATAGTGTGCAGAATTTAATGCGACAAATCACCGTTCTATTCCGAGTTCGATCCGATTATTAAAAGTATTTTTTTTTTTAATTTTAAAGTTAAATTTGCATATACAGGGTGGTCTAAAACCATGATTTTCTTTATTATTTTTTATCGAAGTCGGACTACATACATCGCCCAGGACAAACTTGCGAGCGAAGCTAGCCAACTAATGTCGTGAAGCTACCTCTATTAAATTCTCGCGAAGCGAGCTCTATCGAAATCAGACTACATTCATCGCCCAGGACGAGCATGCGAGCGAAGCGAGCCTACCAAAGTCCTGGAGCTACCTCAATTAAGCGAAGCGAGCAGTAACCGGGTCAGTATGCGAGCGAAGCGAGCAGTAACCGGGCCTAGCAACAGCAGCACGAGGCGATAGCCGAGTGCTGCTCTACATCGACTCAACAACAGCAGCACGAAGCGATAGCCGAGTGCTGCTCCATATCGACCACACAATAGTAAAAAAATCCAATCTATGGAAATTTTGACTTTTTAGTGATTTTTTAAATATCGGATCAAGCAACGAGACATTTTCAAAAATCACCGCTTCGTTTCTGTTTATCGTGGAACGTTGACATTTTGCAAAACTTTAGTCCACTATGGACCCTTTAATCGGTGTGAGTTTCGTTTGTTCATCTTATCATCGAACCGAGATATGATTTTTTTTCAATATTTATTATGCAATTCGCATTTCACTGAAAAATTTCGATTTTTTATAGTGCGTATTTTTCCAACACATGAGGTTTTTGTATCTTTGCGCTCTCTCCCACTCATTGAAAATTTCGATCACAGGGGAAATTCTCTGGAAATTTTTTTTGGTAAAAATAATATTTTTTAATTCATACCAAAAAACGTTTCTCTTTGTTTTTCACGCGTGCGCTTTTGTTTTTTTATTAATTTTTGGCGAATGCGGCACCACCCAACGATTGTATAATATTATTTTAAATTCCATCGTGTGCAGAATTTAATGCGACAAATCACCATTCTTTTCCGAGTTCGATCCGATTATTAAAAGTATTTTTTTTTTTAATTTTAAAGTTTAATGTGCATATACAGGGTGGTCTAAAACCATGATTTTCTTCATTATTTTTTATCGAAGTCGGACTACATACATCGCCCAGGACAAACTTGCGAGCGAAGCTAGCCAACTAATGTCGTGAAGCTACCTCTATTAAATTCTCTCTATCGCTCCAATCTATGGAAATTTTGACTTTTTAGTGATTTTTTAAATATCGAAGCAAGCAACGAGACATTTCAAAAAATCACCGCTTCGTTTCTGTTTATCGTGGAAAGTTGACATTTTGCAAAACTTTAGTCCACTATGGACCCTTTAATCAGTGTGAGTTTCGTTTGTTCATCTTATCATCGAACCGAGATATGATTTTTTTTCAATATTTATTATGCAATTCGCATTTCACTGAAAAATTTCGATTTTTTATAGTGCGTATTTTTCCAACACATGAGGTTTTTGTATCTTTGCGCTCTCTCCCACTCATTGAAAATTTCGATCACAGGGCATATGGAAATTTTTTTTGGTAAAAATAATATTTTTTTAATTCATACCAAAAAACGTTTCTCTTTGTTTTTCACGCGTGCGCTTTTGTTATTTTATTAATTTTTGGCGAATGCGGCACCCCCCAACGATTGTATAATATTATTTTAAATTCCATCGTGTGCAGAATTTAATGCGACAAATCACCGTTCTTTTCCGAGTTCGATCCGATTATTAAAAGTATTTTTTTTTAATTTTAAAGTTTAATGTGCATATACATGGTGGTCTAAAACCATGATTTTCTTCATTATTTTTTTTGACCTACTTAAAATGCTCCAAAATGATATGTTTAAACGCAGGATGGTATGGTTTGACCTCGCAGTGCTCAGCAAATTATTTTCGATTCAGAAAATGGCCGTTTTCACGGGATTTCAACAAATGTTCGGTCCAAAAATTGCGCTAGAGACAATTTGTTTTCGTGGAAATTAAGGAACAACCACCCTCTCAGTGTGCGAGCGAAGCGAGCACCCTAGCGAGTGAAGCGAGCAAGGCAAGCGAGCGAAGCGAGCGGCTGGAGCGAAGCGACGATCTCTTCCAACCTTATTTACGGACCTTTACATCCATCCACTCCATAACCACTACACAACAACGATCTATCTTGCAACCACCACCATTCAGCTTATGCATCATTTCCTCTCCCCCTCCCTTTCCCTTTGCTACTATTATACATATATTTTTCTTCAACATCTTTTTTTTTTTTTTAATTATGCAATTCTCTTTACATTTCTACATTTCCTTGATTCGGTCCACGGCTCCCCGGTTGGTAAACCGGGCTAAATTCTAAATGTTTTTTGACCGACTTAAAATGCTCCAAAACGATTTGTTTAAACGTAGGGTGGTATGGTTTGACCTCGCGGTGCTCAGCAAATTATTTTCGAGCCAACAAATGGCCGCCTTCTCGGTGTTTCAGCAAATTTTCGGTCCAAAAATTGCGCTAGAGAAAATTTGTTTTCGGGGGGATAAAGAAGCAACTACCCTCTCTATGTGCGAGCGAAGCGAGCACCCTAGCGAGCAAAGCAAGCGAGCGAAGCGAGCGGCTGGAGCGAAGCGACCATCTCTCCCAACCTTTTCACGGACCTTTACATCCATCCACTCCATAACCACTACAAAACAACGATTTACCTTGCAGTCACCACCGTTCGGCTCATGCACCAACGCCTCTCCCCCTCCCTTTCCCCTTGCTACTATTATACATATATTTTTCTTCAAAATCATTTATTTTTTTTAATTATGCAAATCTCTTTACATTTCTACATTTCCTTGATTCGGCCGTCGGCTCCCCGGTTGGTAAACCGGGCTAAATGCTAAGTTCAATGATAGCAACAATCGAGTGATGACGGAGGGAAAGGAGGAGGGTACGTAAGCCGAGTGTTGTGGTTGGAGAATGATGTGTTGTTGAGGTTGTGAGAATGCGATGCACGGAGAAAGCAGTTCGTATGGACTCTGCTTGCAAACTGAATCGGGCTTAGCTTTGATTTTTACACTTTTTAAATCGCTAAAATATCGTTACTCTTGCTATTTGTATTTATTTCGATTAAAATTATATTATTTTTAAATTTAAATTAATAAAAAAAACACTTCCGATTGAAAAAAATAAAACACTTGCTACAAAAACGTCAAAGAAAAAAATAAGAAAGGGTACCCCTTGATTCGAAATTTAACATAGAAACCTGCATAAGTCTGGCCTTCTTCCACTCATGGCATTTAATAGCAAGCACATCAAAATATTCCGGAATTGCTAAAAACTAAAAAATATTTATTGCTCCAGTCCTACTTGAGCTAGATAATTGAAATTTTCAGCATTTATACAAATTTATATTTCATATCTACTGGTATAATTTCCATTATTGTACTATATCAAATACAGAAACAAAAAAAAATAAATTTGTTTATTTAACTAATATGAAAAATAAAAAAAAATCTTTCTCCTATCCAAATTAAGCTGGATGAATGAAATTTTCAGCATTTATACATATTTGTATTTTCTATTTATTGGTATAATTGCAGTTGTTTCACTGTTTTAAATACTATAGCAAAAAAAAAAATTGTTTTTTAAATAATTTAAAAAGCAAAAAAAATTCTATTTCCGATCTGAATTGAGCTAGATCAATGATATCTTTAGCATTTTTAGAGATTAGTATTACCTAATTATTGATCTTATTCCCATTGTTGTACCATAAATAATAGCGGAGCTAAAAAATAAAAATTGTATTTTTAATTCGCTGTTTTATCCTGAAAGTCGGTTTTGAAGCGCAGAAAAAATTACCAATTTCTGTTATAATAGAGCTGGAACGATGAAATTTTCAGCATTTATGCAGATTCGTAATGCTCATTTAAGGTTTAACTCCCATCGGTCTACTATTATTATGATAAAAGTAAGAAAAATAAAATTGTAATTTTTCGATATTTTCACGACTGTGCCAATGTAAACATAAATACTTTAGCTAATATCTAAAAGATAAGAAAGATAAGATCCGGGGCATATAAAAGGTACTACCCTAGAGTACATTCGATAAAAATTTCAGCCCTTTACGGTAAACTCACAGAGAATGGTGAATTTTTTTCTTCGATTTTTCGTTAAAAAATGGTATTTTAAAAAATTCGAAAATTATTGAACTTTGTGAATTTTTGACGTGCCCCATTGGCCCTTTAGTAAGGGCGCATAAGGCACACCTTAATAAGTGACCTTTAGGCTATCTGTGAGTATTTATTTTAATCGGATAAGTCATTGCGACAGCCTTTACGGGCTGTCAGCACATTTTCGGTCCAAAAATTGCGATAGAGGAGTTTTGGCGAATGCGGCACCACCCAACGATTGTATAATATTATTTTAAATTCCATCATGTGCAGAATTGAATGCGACAAATTACCGTTCTTTTCCGAGTTTGATTCGATTATTAAAAGTATTTTTTCTTTAATTTTTAAGTTTAACGTGTATATACAGGGTGGTCTAAAACCGTGATTTTCTTGATTATTTTTTTTTACCGACTTAAAATGCTCCAAAACGATCTGTTTAGACGTAGGGTGGTATGGTTTGACCTCGCGGTGCTCAGCAAATTATTTTCGAGCCAACAAATGGCCGCCTTCCCGGTGTTTCAGCAAATTTTCGCTAGAGAAAATTTGTTTTCGCGGGGATAAAGGAGCAACTACCCTCTGTATGTGAGAGTGTAGCAAGCACTCTAGCGAGCGAAGCGAGCAAGGCAAGCGACCGAAGCGAGCGGCTGGAGCGAAGCGACCATCTCTTCCAACCTTTTCACGGACCTTTACATCCATCCACTCCATAACGACAAAAAAAACATTTTTTTTCAAAAAACCCAAGGGGATCCTTGATTCGAAATTTAACATAGAAACCTGCATAAGTCTGTCCTTCTTCCACTCATGGTATTTAATAGCAAGCACATCAAAATATTCCGGAATTGCTAAAAACTAAAAAATATTTATTGCTCCGGTCCTACTTGAGCTAGATAATTGAAATTTGCAGAATTTATACAAATTTATATTTCCTAACTACTGGTATAATTTCCATCATTGTACTATATCAAATACTGAAACAAAATAAATTAAATTTATTTAGTTAACTAATATAAAAAATAAAAAAAAATCTATCTCCTATCCAAATTGAGCTGGATGAATGAAATTTTTAGCATTCATACATATTTGTATTTCCTATTTATTGGTATAATTGCAGTTGTTTCACTGTTTTAAATACTATTGCAAAAAAAATAAAAATTGTTTATTTAAATAATTTAAAAAGCAAACAAAAATTCTATTTCCGATCTGAATTGAGCCAGATCAATGAAATCTTTAGAATTTTTAGAGATTACTGTTACCTATTTATTGATTTAATTCCCGTTGTTGTACTAGAAATAATAGCGGAGCTAAAAAATAAAAATTGTATTTTTAATTCGCCGTTTTATCCTGAAAATCGGTTTTGAAGCGCAGAAAAAATTACAAATTTCCGTCCTAATAGAGCTGGAACGATGAAATTTTCAGCATTTATGCAGATTCGTAATGTCCATTTATGGTTTAACTCCCATCGGTATACTATTATTATGATAAAAGTAAGAAAAATAAAATTGTTATTTTTCGTTATTTTCACGACTGCGCCAATGTAAACTTAAATATTTTAGCAAATATCTAAAAGAATCCATCAGTCGAACCGAATTCAATTAGTTCCCACTTCGCATTAAGCGAAATAAAGAACTCACTAGCGAGCCTACTCATACAATTTGAAAATCAGCGCTCTGATATCATTGATATAAAAACTGCTGTTGAATCTATTGAAAGTCTTAAATTAGAAAATCAGCAGCTGAAATCCACTGTCACCTCTCTTGAACACAGGATTGATATGTTAGAGCAAAATGCTACGTCAAACAGTAATTCGCTAATAAATGAATTAACTGACCGTCGCGCCCGTGAGACAAATTTAATTATACACGCTCTCCCTGAGCATGAACTGTCCAATGAAGAAACCACCGGACCAACAGACATAAATGCTATCAATTCTGTACTAGAAAGAATAATTCCAGATATTAGGGTTGTCTCTGCTATACGTTTAGGACGCATAAGCGAATCGCCGCGACCATTGAAGGTGATACTTCAAAATTCGTCACAGGTGATAGAAGTTATGAAGAATACTAAAATGCTGCCATCGCATCTAAAAATTAACCCGGATAGAACACCTCTGCAAAGAAAAGAGTTAAACGAAGCTCTGAACCAACTTAAACAAAGACAACAAAATGGAGAACAGGACTTATCTCTTAAATATATAAACCATCAACCCAGAATTGTTAAAAAACAACAGACAAAAAATGTTTAAACTCCCAACAGAACCGTACAAGCAATAACAAGAGCTTAAATTGCTACTATCAGAACACAAATAGTATACGTAATAAATTACAGGATTTGCATGATAATATTTGTTGTAACTCTTACGATGTTATATTTCTCACTGAGACTTGGCTGGATAACTCTTTTACTGACACAGAAATTCTTCCCCGCAACTATAATGTATATCGTCATGATAGATCGGATCGTATAGGGGGTGGGGTACTTATTGCTGCTAACGCCAAGTTTATTTCAAGAAAAATTTCACTATCTTTCTCTGATGATATTCCCATTCAATGTGTAGCGGTTGAGCTCCTAGGTGATATCTCTACCGTGAATCTTATGTGTATTTACATCCCGCCTAATCTTAACTCCTCAACCTATGAGAACATATTGGAGGAACTAGTTAACCAAATTAACACTTCTAAACCCACTGTAATATTGGGCGACTTCAATATCCCGGAATACATCAGCAATATAGAAAACATTGCAACTAATGTAAATAAACTAAGTACTCTTAATAATTTTATAAACTTCTGTAACTTCAACCAGTTTAACTATGTCCCAAATGGAAACGGAGTTTTGTTAGATCTCGTTTTAGCCTCAAATGATATAGAATGCATTGTTGAAAAGGAAAATGACTATTTAATTAAAGAGGATATACATCATCCAGCACTATCATGCACAATTTCACTGCCAACTAATATTTCAAGCAACTTTACTGGTGACATTTCTGGAAATTATAATTTTAGAAGAGCAAACTACCCATTACTCTACTCATATATTGCAAACATAAACTGGGATGCAGTATTAATCAACACTCATATTGAAGATTCCTGCAACATGCTCTATAAGCAAATATATGAAGCCTTTGATCTATATGTACCAACATTTAAAAAGAGTAGTAAAACTTCAAATTATCCTCCTTACTTTAACAAAATAATTATCTCCACTATTGCAAAGAAGAATAAACTGCGTCTGACTTATAGGAAATCTAAACTGATTGATGACAAAAGCAAATTCGTTATGGTCAGAAATGAGCTAAAAATATTAATAAGAAAAGCCAAAACCCACTATATCAGAACAGCGGAAGATAGAGTCAACACAGATCCGTCTAAATTCTGGAGCTACATTAATTCCCTAAAAGGGAACTCTAGAATTCCAGGTTCCGTAACGTATAAAGATAAACTGTATACTGAAGCTAGTGACATCGTAAACTGCTTTGCGGATCATTTCAACTCCGTGCACATTGCCAAAGATAATAAGAATTACAAGCAGATAGAGAAATATGCACACTTGGGAGATTTCAGAATTTCCGAAGAGTTAGTTATTACTCATTTAAAGAAATTAAGTTCAAAACTAACAATGGGATTGGACCAGGTGCCGTCGTTGGTGTTGAAAGACTGTGCTCATGTATTAGCCCCCGCTGTCTCCCATATCTTCAATCTTATATTGAAACGTGGCAGTTTTCCGGATGTTTGGAAAAATGTACGAGTGTGTCCCGTCTTTAAATCGGGGGATAAAAGCAGCGCAGAAAATTATCGACCAATTGCCATCGTTAGCAATTTCTCAAAAACCCTGGAATCTATCTTATGCGAGCATATAACTTCTCTAGTAAACAGTGATATATCTAGTGAGCAGCATGGTTTTCTGAGGCGGAAATCTACAACATCCAATCTATTACAGTTTACGCAATTTGTATCTTCAGCATTAGATAATAAACGCCAGACTGACGTGATTTACACAGACTTTAGTAAAGCGTTTGATACTGTATCTCATGGCATTCTTATAGAAAAATTAAATACTTTTAATATTAATTCAAATGTGGTCAGTGTGATTCAGTCATATTTATATAATCGGTTACACTTTGTTTATTATCAAGGATCAATCTCAAAATGTTATACTCCAACCAGCGGGATTCCACAGGGATCTAGTCTTGGCCCTTTGCTCTTTTTATTATTTATTAACGACCTACTTGGTTCTTTTAAATCGCAATGTCTACTTTATGCAGATGACCTAAAAATATTTAGTGCAATAAACGATGTCACTGATTGTATTAAGGTACAGGAGGATCTCGATGTATTAATTAGGTGGTGCGTCGACAATAGATTGTACCTGAACAAAAGTAAATGCTCCTTTATGACGTATTCTCGCAAGAAAAATAAAGTTGAGTTTGCTTATATGTTGGATGATCATGTGTTGAAGGAAATAACTGAAATAAAAGACCTCGGTGTAATCTTTGATTGCGGACTCACATTTAATTCACATATTTGTCAGTTGGTAAGGAACTGCTATCGAATTTTGGGTTTTATAATACGAAACAGCAAGAACTTTAGCAACCAAACTACTATTATTAGACTATACGTGTCATTCGTCATGAGTAAATTGAACTACTGTGCTCCGGTTTGGTCTCCCCATTATGACACATATGTCAATTATCTTGAGTCCGTACAGAAGAAATTCTTAAAATACTTGTTTTTTTCCTCACATGGGGTATACCCTGAAAGAGGTAGTTACGACGACTTAGTAAATTACTTCGGATGTGTAACAATTCATACAAATCATAAAATTGTCGCAGTTTTATATCTGTTTAAAATACTAAATAACTACATAGATGACTCTCTGACCTTGAATGATATTCAGATTAATGTCCCAAAGTCATCTATGAGAAATTGTCATACGTTCAGGTACTCTATTCCCAGTACAAATCACCACTCAAACTCCCCTGTAATTAAAATGTGCAAAATTTATAATGATATTCAAACCAGCTGTGATATTTTCGGTCAATCATTACATGATTTTAAACAAAGTGTGCTGCAACATTTTAATTAAGATTTATTCTCGTAATGATATTATTTGTTATCTTTTAAATATTTTTAATTGTCATATATATGTGTATAAATATCATACATTTATATTTGTGTGTTTAGTGTTTTATATTTTTATACTTAGTTCAATCTGTAATTTACACTTTTGTATTATTATTGAAATTGCTCTGTAATTGGGCTGTAGTCTGTTGGGCAATAAACTATTATTATTATTATTATTATTATTATTAAAAGATAAGAAGCGATCCGGGGCATATAAAAGGTACTACCCTAGAGTACATTCGATAAAAATTTCAGCCCTCCACGGTAAACTCACAGAGAATGGTGAATTTTTTTCTTCGATTTTTCGTTAAATGGTATTTTAAAAATTTCTAAAATTATTGAACTTTGTGAATTTTTGACGAGCCCCACTAGAACTTTAGTAAGGGTGCATGAGGCACACCTTAATACGTGACCTTTTGGCTATCTGTAAGTATTTTTTTCAATCGGATAAGTCATTGCGACAGCCCTCACGGGCTGTCAGCACATTTTCGGTCGAAAAATTGCGATAGAGGAGTTTTAGCGAATGCGGCACCACCCAACGATTGTATAATATTATTTTAAATTCCATCGTGTGCAGAATTGAATGCGACAAATTACCGTTCTTTTCCGAGTTTGATTTGATTATTAAAAGTATTTTTTTTTAATTTTTAAGTTTAACGTGTATATACAGGGTGGTCTAAAACCGTGATTTTCTTGAATATTTTTTTTGACTGACTAAAAATGCTCCAAAAAAATTTGTTTAAAGGTAGGGTGGTATGGTTTGATCTCGCTGTGCTCAGCAAATTATTTTCGAGCCAACAAATGGCCGCCTTCCCGGTGTTTCAGCAAATTTTCGGTCCAATAATTGCGCTAGAGAAAATTTGTCTTCGCGGGGACTAAGGAGCAACTACCCTCTCTATGTGCGAGCGAAGCGAGCACCCTAGCGAGCGAAGCGAGCCAGGCAAGCGAGCGAAGCGAGCGGCTGGAGCGAAGCGACCATCTCTTCCAACCTTTTCGCGGACCTATACATCTATCCACTCCATAACCACTACAAAACAACGAATTTCCTTGCAGTCACCACCATTCGGCCCATGCACCAACGCCTCTTCCCCTCCCTTTCCCCTTGCTACTATTATACATATATTTTTCTTTAACATCATTTATTTTTTTTTTTTAATTATGCAACTCTCTTTACATTTCTACATTTCCTTGATTCGGCCCTCGGCTCCCCGGTTGGTAAACCGGGCTAAATGCTAGTCTCCCTTAATAAAAACGTTAATGCAGTGGGGATCCGAGAAGGCTGCGATTCCGTCGCCTTGGCAACCACTTTTACATTGCTCTTATGGGAGAAAATTTTCGAGAGGCCTTAAAAAATCGAAAAATTCATTACATCCACCTGTAATTCGAACTGAGCACAGATTCCGTCGCCCCTCGCACGGCCCACCAATTCCCCTCTCGATACGACCCTTTTTTCTATTTTTTAACATTTTTTGAAATTCTGACTTTTTAAACGTCAGGCAAAAACTCACTAGCCTCAATACTTTATACGCTGGTCTTGCTTCACACGGCACTTTTCGGGGTCGCGCATACCATCATTTCGATGGGATTTGACCTGGCCTTTCCAACGCGACACATCCGAGCGCTCAAATCGCCCGATTAAAAAAGATATCAATTTTTAAAGATTTTCAAAAAAAATAAATTGATTCTCAAAATTTTGGGTGCGCCGGGTTCACAATTACATTAGAAACACAACCCATCTATCGGGCTTTTTTTTCATCCACGAAAAGTATTTTTTTTTTTAAATCAAATGTTTAAAAGGATAAATACCGGGTGTCGAAATCCTGATTTTATTCATTATTTTTTATTTTCATCCAAATTTTTTTGTTTTACCACAGGATGATAGGATTATACTTGGTGATGTTGGGCCCATTTTTTCTTTTTTTTTTTAATGGCCGCCTTCACCGGCTGTCAGCACTTTTTCGGTCAAAAAATTGCCATCGACAAATTTTGTTTGCACAGTTCGATTTCGAATATTTATCCGCAACCGGCAAGACAAAACTAAACTATGAAAACAACAAAAAAAAATTATGTACCCTTATGGAACAGATTGTACTGATGGAACACGAAAAACACGCGGGGCATGAGCCATAGTAGTTTTCATTTTAGCGATCTGAAATTTTTACTGGGCATAGAACCGAACCGCGAAATTCCGATAGGCTATACGGCGTTAAAATCCAAATTCGTTTTCTATTTTTAAAAATTTTTTGAAATTTTGAATTTAGTGGATCTCTGCGAAAAATTGCGATTGAGAAATTTCGATTTCAGATTTGGATTTAGACCACTTATCGGCTCCTGGGAAAAATACAAAATCAAAAATCTAATTTTTTGACCCAAGGTATATATATACCTTTGAATTTTTTTTTCATCTCAAAAAACATGAAAATCACCGGGGCATAAACCATAGTAATTTTCAAGTTAGCAATCTGAAATTTTGAATGGACAGAGAACCGATCGTCCAGAGTGCACATACCTATTCGGATTTAAAATCAAAAATCGTTTTCTATTTCGAAAAAAATTTTGAAATTTTGATTTTCTTTTTTTTTGGTCGAAAAATTTAGATAGAGAAATTTAGATTTCACATTTGCATTTCCACTAATTATCCGCAACCGATAAGAAGAAAAAAATCAAAAAAACCATTGGATTTTTTAATTTTTTTTTTTTTTCTGAAAAAAAGGTCACCCTATAACCGGGGCATACAATATCGAAATATTCATTTTAGCGATTTGAAATTTTTACAGGGCAGAGAACAGACCGTCGCGAGTGCGCAAGGCAATTTGGCGTAAAAACCCAGACCTTTTATCTAAAGTCAGACTACATACATCACCCCCGACAAGCTTGCGAGCGAAGCGAGCTCAATTAAGCGAAGCGAAGCGAAGCGAGCAGTAACCGGGTCAGTATGCGAGCGAAGCGAGCAGTAACCGGGCCTAGCAACAGCAGCACGAGGCGATAGCCGAGTGCTGCTCTACATCGACCCAACAACAGCAGCACGAAGCGATAGCCGAGTGCTGCTCCATATCGACCACACAATAGTAAAAAAATCCAATCTATGGAAATTTTGACTTTTTAGTGATTTTTTAAATCTCGAATCAAGCAACGAGACATTTCAAAAAATCACCGCTTCGTTTCTGTTTATCGTGGAACGTTGACATTTTGCAAAACTTTAGTCCACTATGGACCCTTTAATCGGTGCGAGTTTCGTTTGTTCATCTCATGATCGAACCGAGATATAATTTTTTTCAATATTTATTATGCAATTCGCATTTCACTGAAAAATTTCGATTTTTTATAGTGCGTATTTTTCCAACACATGAGGTTTTTGTATCTTTGCGCTCTCTCCCACTCATTGAAAATTTCGATCACAGGGGTACATATGGACATTTTTCTTGGTAAAAATAACATTTTTTAATTCATACCAAAAAACGTTTCTCTTTGTTTTTCACGCGTGCGCTTTTGTTTTTTTATTAATTTTTGGCGAATGCGGCACCACCCAACGATTGTATAATATTATTTTAAATTCCATCGTGTGCAGAATTTAATGCGACAAATCACCGTTCTTTTCCGAGTTCGATCCGATTATTAAAAGTATTTTTTTTTTTAATTTTAAAGTTTAATGTGCATATACAAGGTGGTCTGAAACCATGATTTTCTTCATTATTTTTTATCGAAGTCGGACTACATACATCGCCCAGGACAAACTTGCGAGCGAAGCTAGCCAACTAATGTCGTGAAGCTACCTCTATTAAATTCTCGCGAAGCGAGCTCTATCGAAATTAGACTACATACATCGCCCAGGACGAGCATGCGAGCGAAGCGAGCCTACCAAAGTCCTGGAGCTACCTCAATTAAGCGAAGCGAGCAGTAACCGGGTCAGTATGCGAGCGAAGCGAGCAGTAACCGGCCCTAGCAACAGCACCACGAGGCGATAGCCGAGTGCTGCTCTACATCGACCCAACAACAGCAGCACGAAGCGATAGCCGAGTGCTGCTCCATATCGACCACACAATAGTAAAAAAAATCCAATCTATGGAAATTTTGACTTTTTAGTGATTTTTTAAATATCGAATCAAGCAACGAGACATTTCAAAAAATCACCGCTTCGTTTCTGTTTATCGTGGAACGTTGACATTTTGCAAAACTTTAGTCCACTATGGACCCTTTAATCGGTGCGAGTTTCGTTTGGTCATCTCATCATCGAACCAAGATATGATTTTTTTTCAATATTTATTATGCAATTCGCATTTCATTGAAAAATTTCGATTTTTTATAGTGCGTATTTTTCCAACACATGAGGTTTTTGTATCTTTGCGCTCTCTCCCACTCATTGAAAATTTCGATCACAGGGGTATGGAAATTATTTTTGGTAAAAATAATATTTTTTAATTCATACCAAAAAACGTTTCTCTTTGTTTTTCACGCGTGCGCTTTTGTTTTTTTTATTAATTTTTGGCGAATGCGGCACCACCCAACGATTGTATAATATTATTTTAAATTCCATCGTGTGCAGAATTTAATGCGACAAATCACCGTTCTTTTCCGAGTTCGATCCGATTATTAAAAGTATTTTTTTTTTTTAATTTTAAAGTTTAATGTGCATATACAGGGTGGTCTAAAACCATGATTTTCTTCATTATTTTTCATCGAAGTCGGACTACATACATCGCCCAGGACAAACTTGCGAGCGAAGCTAGCCAACTAATGTCGTGAAGCTACCTCTATTAAATTCTCGCGAAGCGAGCTCTATCGAAATTAGACTACATACATCGCCCAGGACGAGCAAGCGAGCGAAGCGAGCCTACCAAAGTCCTGGAGCTACCTCAATTAAGCGAAGCGAGCAGTAACCGGGTCAGTATGCGAGCGAAGAGAGCAGTAACCGGGCCTAGCAACAGCAGCACGAGGCGATAGCCGAGTGCTGCTCTACATCGACCAAACAACAGCAGCACGAAGCGATAGCCGAGTGCTGCTCTATATCGACCACACAATAGTAAAAAAAATCCAATCTATGGAAATTTTGACTTTTTAGTGATTTTTTAAATATCGAATCAAGCAACGAGACATTTCAAAAAATCACCGCTTCGTTTCTGTTTATCGTGGAATGTTGACATTTTGCAAAACTTTAGTCCACTATGGACCCTTTAATCGGTGCGAGTTTCGTTTGTTCATCTCATCATCGAACCGAGATATAATTTCTTTCAATATTTATTATGCAATTCGCATTTCACTGAAAAATTTCGATTTTTTATAGTGCGTATTTTTCCAACACATGAGGTTTTTGTATCTTTGCGCTCTCTCCCACTCATTAAAAATTTCGATCACAGGGGTACGGACATATGGAAATTTTTTTTGGTAAAAATAATATTTTTTAATTCATACCAAAAAAACGTTTCTCTTTGTTTTTCAGGCGTGCGCTTTTGTTTTTTTTATTAATTTTTGGCGAATGCGGCACCACCCAACGATTGTATAATATTATTTTAAATTCCATCGTGTGCAGAATTTAATGCGACAAATCACCGTTCTTTTCCGAGTTCGATCCGATTATTAAAAGTATTTTTTTTTTAATTTTAAAGTTTAATGTGCATATACAGGGTGGTCTAAAACCATGATTTTCTTCATTATTTTTCATCGAAGTCGGACTACATACATCGCCCAGGACAAACTTGCGAGCGAAGCTAGCCAACTAATGTCGTGAAGCTACCTCTCTTAAATTCTCGCAAAGCGAGCTCTATCGAAATCAGACTACATACATCGCCCAGGACGAGCATGCGAGCGAAGCGAGCCTACCAAAGTCCTGGAGCTACCTCAATTAAGCGAAGCGAGCGGTAACCGGGTCAGTATGCGAGCGAAGCGAGCAGTAACCGGGCCTAGCAACAGCAGCACGAGGCGATAGCCGCGTGCTGCTCTACATCGACCCAACACGACGACGCGATAGCTGAGTGCTGCTCAATATCGACCACACAATAGTAAAAAAATCCAATATATGGAAATTTTGACTTTTTAGTGATTTTTTAAATATCGAATCAAGCAACGAGACATTTCAAAAAATCACCGCTTCGTTTCTGTTTATCGTGGAACGTTGACATTTTGCAAAACTTTAGTCCACTATGGACCCTTTAATCGGTGCGAGTTTCGTTTGTTCATCTCATCATCGAACCGAGATATAATTTTTTTTCAATATTTATTATGCAATTCGCATTTCACTGAAAAATTTCGATTTTTTATAGTGCGTATTTTTCCAACACATAAGGTTTTTGTATCTTTGCGCTCTTTCCCACTCATTGAAAATTTCGATCACAGGGGTACATATGGACATTTTTTTTGATAAAAATAATATTTTTTAATTCATACCAAAAAAACGTTTCTCTTTGTTTTTCACGCGTGCGCTTTTGTTTTTTTATTAATTTTTGGCGAATGCGGCACCACCCAACGATTGTATAATATTATTTTAAATTCCATCGTGTGCAGAATTTAATGCGACAAATCACCGTTCTTTTCCGAGTTCGATCCGATTATTAAAAGTATTTTTTTTTAATTTTAAAGTTTAATGTGCATATACAGGGTGGTCTAAAACCATGATTTTCTTCATTATTTTTCATCGAAGTCGGACTACATACATCGCCCAGGACAAACTTGCGAGCGAAGCTAGCCAACTAATGTCGTGAAGCTACCTCTATTAAATTCTCGCGAAGCGAGCTCTATCGAAATCAGACTACATACATCGCCCAGGACGAGCGAGCGAGCGAAGCGAGCCTACCAAAGTCCTGGAGCTACCTCAATTAAGCGATGCGAGCAGTAACCGGGTTAGTATGCGAGCGAAGCGAGCAGTAACCGGGCCTAGCAACAGCAGCACGAGGCGATAGCCGAGTGCTGCTCTACATCGACCCAACAACAGCAGCACGAAGCGATAGCTGAGTGCTGCTCCATATCGACCACACAATAGTAAAAAATCCAATCAATGGAAATTTTGACTTTTTAGTGATTTTTTAAATATCGAATCAAGCAACGAGACATTTCAAGAAATCACCGCTTCGTTTCTGTTTATCGTGGAACGTTGAACGTTTGCAAAACTATAGTCCACTATGGACTCTTTAATCGGTGCAAGTTTCGTTTGTTCATCTCATCATCGAACCGAGATATGATTTTTTTCAATATTTATTATGCAATTCGCATTTCACTGAAAAATTTCGCTTTTTTATAGTGCGTATTTTTCCAACACATGAGGTTTTTCTATCTTTGCGCTCTCTCCCACTCATTGAAAATTTCGATCACAGGGGTACATATGGACATTTTTTTTGGTAAAAATAATATTTTTTAATTCATACCAAAAAACGTTCCTCTTTGTTTTTCACGCGTGCGCTTTTGTTTTTTTATTAATTTTTGGCGAATGCGGCACCACCCAACGATTGTATAATATTATTTTAAATTCCATCGTGTGCAGAATTTAATGCGACAAATCACCGTTCTTTTCCGAGTTCGATCCGATTATTAAAAGTATTTTTTTTTTAATTTTAAAGTTTAATGTGCATATACAGGGTGGTCTAAAACCATGATTTTCTTCATAATTTTTTATCGAAGTCAGACTACATACATCGCCCAGGACAAACTTGCGAGCGAAGCTAGCCAACTAATGTCGTGAAGCTACCTCTATTAAATTCTCGCGAAGCGAGCTCTATCGAAATTAGACTACATACATCGCCCAGGACGAGCATGCGAGCGAAGCGAGCCTACCAAAGTCCTGGAGCTACCTCAATTAAGCGAAGCGAGCAGTAACCGGGTCAGTATGCGAGCGAAGAGAGCAGTAACCGGGCCTAGCAACAGCAGCACGAGGCGATAGCCGAGTGCTGCTCTACATCGACCCAACAACAGCAGCACGAAGCGATAGCCGAGTGCTGCTCTATATCGACCACACAATAGTAAAAAAAATCCAATCTATGGAAATTTTGACTTTTTAGTGATTTTTTAAATATCGAATCAAGCAACGAGACATTTCAAAAAATCACCGTTTCGTTTCTGTTTATCGTGGAATGTTGACATTTTGCAAAACTTTAGTCCACTATGGACCCTTTAATCGGTGCGAGTTTCGTTTGTTCATCTCATCATCGAACCGAGATATAATTTTTTTTCTATATTTATTATGCAATTCGCATTTCACTGAAAAATTTCGATTTTTTATAGTGCGTATTTTTCCAACACATGAGGTTTTTGTATCTTTGCGCTCTCTCCCACTCATTGAAAATTTCGATCACAGGGGTACATATGGAAATTTTTTTTGGTAAAAATAATATTTTTTAATTCATACCAAAAAAACGTTTCTCTTTGTTTTTCACGCGTGCGCTTTTGTTTTTTTATTAATTTTTGGCGAATGCGGCACCACCCAACGATTGTATAATATTATTTTAAATTCCATCGTGTGCAGAATTTAATGCGACAAATCGCCGTTCTTTTCCGAGTTCGATCCGATTATTAAAAGTATTTTTTTTTTAATTTTAAAGTTTAATGTGCATATACAGGGTGGTCTAAAACCATGATTTTCTTCATGATTTTTCATCGAAGTCGGAGTACATACATCGCCCAGGACAAACTTGCGAGCGAAGCTAGCCAACTAATGTCGTGAAGCTACCTCTATTAAATTCTCGCGAAGCGAGCTCTATCGAAATCAGACTACATACATCGCCCAGGACGAGCATGCGAGCGAAGCGAGCCTACCAAAGTCCTGGAGCTACCTCAATTAAGCGAAGCGAGCAGTAACCGGGTCAGTATGCGAGCGAAGCGAGCAGTAACCGGGCCTAGCAACAGCAGCACGAGGCGATAGCCGAGTGCTGCTCTACATCGACCCAACAACAGCAGCACGAAGCGATAGCTGAGTGCTGCTCCATATCGACCACACAATAGTAAAAAAATCCAATCTATGGAAATTTTGACTTTTTAGTGATTTTTTAAATATCGAATCAAGCAACGAGACATTTCAAAAAATCACCGCTTCGTTTCTGTTTATCGTGGAACGTTGACATTTTGCAAAACTTTAGTCCACTATGGACCCTTTAATCGGTGCGAGTTTCGTTTGTTCATCTCATCATCGAACCGAGATATGATTTTTTTTCAATATTTATTATGCAATTCGCATTTCATTGAAAATTTTCGATTTTTTATAGTGCGTATTTTTCCAACACATGAGGTTTTTGTATCTTTCGCTCTCTCCCACTCATTGAAAATTTCGATCACAGGGGTACATATGGAAATTTTTTTTGGTAAAAATAATATTTTTTAATTCATACCAAAAAACGTTTCTCTTTGTTTTTCACGCGTGCGCTTTTGTTTTTTTATTAATTATTGGCGAATGCGGCACCACCCAACGATTGTATAATATTATTTTAAATTCCATCGTGTGCAGAATTTAATGCGACAAATCACCGTTCTTTTCCGAGTTCGATCCGATTATTAAAAGTATTTTTTTTTTTTAATTTTAAAGTTTAATGTGCATATACAGGGTGGTCTAAAACCATGATTTTCTTCATAATTTTTCATCGAAGTCAGACTACATACATCGCCCAGGACAAACTTGCGAGCGAAGCTAGCCAACTAATGTCGTGAAGCTACCTCTATTAAATTCTTGCGAAGCGAGCTCTATCGAAATTAGACTACATACATCGCCTAGGACGAGCATGCGAGCGAAGCGAGCCTACCAAAGTCCTGGAGCTATCTCAATTAAGCGAAGCGAGCAGTAACCGGGTCAGTATGCGAGCGAAGCGAGCAGTAACCGGGCCTAGCAACAGCAGCACGAGGCGATAGCCGAGTGCTGCTCTACATCGACCCAACAACAGCAGCACGAAGCGATAGCCGAGTGCTGCTCTATATCGACCACACAATAGTAAAAAAAATCCAATCTATGGAAATTTTGACTTTTTAGTGATTTTTTAAATATCGAATCAAGCAACGAGACATTTCAAAAAATCACCGCTTCGTTTCTGTTTATCGTGGAATGTTGACATTTTGCAAAACTTTAGTCCACTATGGACCCTTTAATCGGTGCGAGTTTCATTTGTTCATCTCATCATCGAACCGAGATATAATTTTTTTTCAATATTTATTATGCAATTCGCATTTCACTGAAAAATTTCGATTTTTTATAGTGCGTATTTTTCCGAAACATGAGGTTTTTGTATCTTTGCGCTCTCTTCCACTCATTGAAAATTTCGATCACAGGGGTACATATGAAAATTTTTTTTTATAAAAATAATATTTTTTAATTCATACCAAAAAAACGTTTCTCTTTGTTTTTCACGCGTGCGCTTTTGTTTTTTTATTAATTTTTGGCGAATGCGGCACCACCCAACGATTGTATAATATTATTTTAAATTCCATCGTGTGCAGAATTTAATACGACAAATCACCGTTCTTTTCCGAGTTCGATCCGATTATTAAAAGTATTTTTTTTTTAATTTTAAAGTTTAATGTGCATATACAGGGTGGTCTAAAACCATGATTTTCTTCATTATTTTTTTTGACCTACTTAAAATGCTCCAAAATGATATGTTTAAACGCAGGATGGTATGGTTTGACCTCGCAGTGCTCAGCAAATTATTTTCGATTCAGAAAATGGCCGTTTTCACGGGATTTCAACAAATGTTCGGTCCAAAAATTGCGCTAGAGACAATTTGTTTTCGTGGAAATTAAGGAACAACCACCCTTTCAGTGTGCGAGCGAAGCGAGCACCCTAGCGAGCGAAGCGAGCAAGGCAGGCGAGCGAAGCGAGCGGCTGGAGCGAAGCGACCATCTCTTCCAACCTTTTCACGGACCTTTACATCCATCCACTCCATAACCACTACACAACAACGATCTATCTTGCAACCACCACCATTCGGCTTATGCATCATTTCCTCTCCCCCTCCCTTTCCCCTTGCTACTATTATACATATATTTTTCTTCAACATCATTTATTTTTTTTTTAATTATGCAATTCTCTTTACATTTCTACATTTCCTTGATTCGGCCCTCGGCTCCCCGGTTGGTAAATCGGGCTAAATGCTAGTCTCCCTTAATCTCCCTTAATAAAAACGTTAATGCAGTGGGGATCCGAGAAGGCTGCGATTCGGTCGCCTTGGCAACCACTTTTACATTGCTCTTATGGGAGAAAATTTTCGAGAGGCCTTAAAAAATCGAAAAATTCATTACATCCACCTGTAATTCGAACTGAGCACAGATTCCGTCGCCCCTCGCACGGCCCACCAATTCCCCTCTCGATACGACCCTTTTTTCTATTTTTTTACATTTTTTGAAATTCTGACGTTTTAAACGTCAGGCAAAAACTCACTAGCCTCAATACTTTATACGCTGGTCTTGCTTCACACGGCACTTTTCGGGGTCGCGCATACCATCATTTCGATGGGATTTGACCTGGCCTTTCCAACGCGACACATCCGAGCGCTCAAATCGCCCGATTAAAAAAGATATCGATTTTTAAAGATTTTCAAAAAAAATAAATTGATTCTCAAAATTTTGGGTGCGCCGGGTTCACAATTACATTAGAAACACAACCCATCTATCGGGCATTTTTTTCATCCACGAAAAGTATTTTTTTTTTAAATCAAAAGTTTAAAAGGATAAATACCGGGTGTCGAAATCCTGATTTTATTCATTTTTTTTTTTTTCATCCAAATTTTTTTGTTTTACCACAGGATGATAGGATTATACTTGGTGATGTTGGGACCATTTTTTCTTTTTTTTTTTAATGGCCGCCTTCACCGGCTGTCAGCACTTTTTCGGTCAAAAAATTGCCATCGACAAATTTTGTTTCCACAGTTCGATTTCGAATATTTATCCGCAACCGGCAAGACAAAACAAAACTATGAAAACAACAAAAAAAAATTATGTACCCTTATGGAACAGATTGTACTGATGGAACACGAAAAACACGCGGGGCATGAGCCATAGTAGTTTTCATTTTAGCGATCTGAAATTTTTACTGGGCATAGAACCGAACCGCGAAATTCCGATAGGCTATACGGCGTTAAAATCCAAAATCGTTTTCTATTTTTAAAAAAATTTTGAAATTTTGAATTTAGTGGATCTTTGCGAAAAATTGCGATAGAGAAATTTCGATTTCAGATTTGGATTTAGACCACTTATCGGCTCCTGGGAAAAATACAAAATCAAAAATCTAATTTTTTGACCCAAGGTACCTTTGAATTTTTTTTTCATCTCAAAAAACATGAAAATCACCGGGGCATAAACCATAGTAATTTTCAAGTTAGCAATCTGAAATTTTGAATGGACAGAGAACCGATCGTCCAGAGTGCACATACCTATTCGGATTTAAAATCAAAAATCGTTTTCTATTTCGAAAAAAATTTTGAAATTTTGATTTTCTTTTTTTTTGGTCGAAAAATTTAGATAGAGAAATTTAGATTTGACATTTGCATTTCCACTAATTATTCGCAACCGATAAGAAGAAAAAAATCAAAAAAACCATTGGATTTTTTAATTTTTTTTTTTTTTTTCTGAAAAAATGGTCACCCTATAACCGGGGCATACAATATCGAAATATTCATTTTAGCGATTTGAAATTTTTACAGGGCAGAGAACAGACCGTCGCGAGTGCGCAAGGCAATTTGGCGTAAAAACCCAACCCTTTTATCTAAAGTCAGACTACATACATCACCCCCGACAAGCTTGCGAGCGAAGCGAGCTCTATCGAACAAAGTCCTGGAGCTACCTCAATTAAGCGAAGCGAGCAGTAACCGGGTCAGTATGCGAGCGAAGCGAGCAGTAACCGGGCCTAGCAACAGCAGCACGAGGCGATAGCCGAGTGCTGCTCTACATCGACCCAACAACAGCAGCACGAAGCGATAGCCGAGTGCTGCTCTATATCGACCACACAATAGTAAAAAATCCAATCTATGTAAATTTTGACTTTTTAGTGATTTTTTAAATATCGAATCAAGCAACGAGACATTTCAAAAAATCACCGCTTCGTTTCTGTTTATCGTGGAACGTTGACATTTTGCAAAACTTTAGTCCACTATGGACCCTTTAATCGGTGCGAGTTTCGTTTGGTCATCTCATCATCGAACCGAGATATGATTTTTTTTCAATATTTATTATGCAATTCGCATTTCATTGAAAAATTTCGATTTTTTATAGTGCGTATTTTTTCAACACATGAGGTTTTTGTATCTTTGCGCTCTCTCCCACTCATTGAAAATTTCGATCACAGGGGTACATATGGAAATTATTTTTGGTAAAAATAATATTTTTTAATTCATACCAAAAAACGTTTCTCTTTGTTTTTCACGCGTGCGCTTTTGTTTTTTTTATTGATTTTTGGCGAATGCGGCACCACCCAACGATTGTATAATATTATTTTAAATTCCATCGTGTGCAGAATTTAATGCGACAAATCACCGTTCTTTTCCGAGTTCGATCCGATTATTAAAAGTATTTTTTTTTTTAATTTTAAAGTTTAATGTGCATATACAGGGTGGTCTAAAACCATAATTTTCTTCATTATTTTTCATCGAAGTCGGACTACATACATCGCCCAGGACAAACTTGCGAGCGAAGCTAGCCAACTAATGTCGTGAAGCTACCTCTATTAAATTCTCGCGAAGCGAGCTCTATCGAAATTAGACTACATACATCGCCCAGGACGAGCAAGCGAGCGAAGCGAGCCTACCATAGTCCTGGAGCTACCTCAATTAAGCGAAGCGAGCAGTAACCGGGTCAGTATGCGAGCGAAGAGAGCAGTAACCGGGCCTAGCAACAGCAGCACGAGGCGATAGCCGAGTGCTGCTCTACATCGACCCAACAACAGCAGCACGAAGCGATAGCTGAGTGCTGCTCTACATCGACCACACAATAGTAAAAAAAATCCAATCTATGGAAATTTTGACTTTTTAGTGATTTTTTAAATATCGAATCAAGCAACGAGACATTTCAAAAAATCACCGCTTCGTTTCTGTTTATCGTGGAATGTTGACATTTTGCAAAACTTTAGTCCACTATAGACCCTTTAATCGGTGCGAGTTTCGTTTGTTCATCTCATCATCGAACCGAGATATAATTTTTTTCAATATTTATTATGCAATTCGCATTTCACTGAAAAATTTCGATTTTTTATAGTGCGTATTTTTCCAACACATAAGGTTTTTGTATCTTTGCGCTCTCTCCCACTCATTAAAAGTTTCGATCACAGGGGTACGTACATATGGAAATTTTTTTGGTAAAAATTATATTTTTTAATTCATACCAAAAAAACGTTTCTCTTTGTTTTTCACGCGTGCGCTTTTGTTTTTTTTTATTAATTTTTGGCAAATGCGGCACCACCCAACGATTGTATAATATTATTTTAAATTCCATCGTGTGCAGAATTTAATGCGACAAATCACCGTTCTTTTCCGAGTTCGATCCGATTATTAAAAGTATTTTTTTTTTAATTTTAAAGTTTAATGTGCATATACAGGGTGGTCTAAAACCATGATTTTCTTCATTATTTTTCATCGAAGTGGGACTACATACATCGCCCAGGACAAACTTGCGAGCGAAGCTAGCCAACTAATGTCGTGAAGCTACCTCTATTAAATTCTCGCGAAGCGAGCTCTATCGAAATTAGACTACATACATCGCCCAGGACTAGCAAGCGAGCGTAGCGAGCCTACCATAGTCTTGGAGCTACCTCAATTAAGCGAAGCGAGCAGTAACCGGGTCAGTATGCGAGCGAAGAGAGCAGTAACCGGGCCTAGCAACAGCAGCACGAGGCGATAGCCGAGTGCTGCTCTACATCGACCTAACAACAGCAGCACGAAGCGATAGCCGAGTGCTGCTCTATATCGACCACACAATAGTAAAAAAAATCCAATCTATGGAAATTTTGACTTTTTAGTGATTTTTTAAATATCGAATCAAGCAACGAGACATTTCAAAAAATCACCGCTTCGTTTCTGTTTATCGTGGAATGTTGACATTTTGCAAAACTTTAGTCCACTATGGACCCTTTAATCGGTGCGAGTTTCGTTTGTTCATCTCATCATCGAACCGAGATATAATTTTTTTCAATATTTATTATGCAATTCGCATTTCACTGAAAAATTTCGATTTTTTATAGTGCGTATTTTTCCAACACATGAGGTTTTTGTATCTTTGCGCTCTCTCCCACTCATTAAAAATTTCGCTCACAGGGGTGTACGTACGTACATATGGAAATTTTTTTTTGTAAAAATAATATTTTTTAATTCATACCAAAAAAACGTTTGTCTTTGTTTTTCACGCGTGCGCTTTTGTTTTTATTATTAATTTTTGGCGAATGCGGCACCACCCAACGATTGTATAATATTATTTTAAATTCCATTGTGTGCAGAATTTAATGCGACAAATCACCGTTCTTTTCCGAGTTCGATCCGATTATTAAAAGTATTTTTTTTTTTAATTTTAAAGTTTAATGTGCATATACAGGGTGGTCTAAAACCATGATTTTCTTCATTATTTTTCATCGAAGTCGGACTACATACATCGCCCAGGACAAACTTGCGAGCGAAGCTAGCCAACTAATGTCGTGAAGCTACCTCTCTTAAATTCTCGCGAAGCGAGCTCTATCGAAATCAGACTACATACATCGCCCAGGACGAGCATGCGAGCGAAGCGAGCCTACCAAAGTCCTGGAGCTACCTCAATTAAGCGAAGCGAGCGGTAACCGGGTCAGTATGCGAGCGAAGCGAGCAGTAACCGGGCCTAGCAACAACCGCACGAGGCGATAGCCGCGTGCTGCTCTACATCGACCCAACAACAGCAGCACGAAGCGATAGCTGAGTGCTGCTCCATATCGACCACACAATAGTAAAAAAATCCAATCTATGGAAATTTTGACTTTTTAGTGATTTTTTAAATATCGAATCAAGCAACGAGACATTTCAAAAAATCACCGCTTCGTTTCTGTTTATTGTGGAACGTTGAACGTTTGCAAAACTATAGTCCACTATGGACTCTTTAATCGGTGCGAGTTTCGTTTGTTCATCTCATCACCGAACCGAGATATGATTTTTTTTCAATATTTATTATGCAATTCGCATTTCACTGAAAAATTTCGATTTTTTATAGTGCGTATTTTTCCAACTCATGAGGTTTTTGTATCTTTGCGCTCTCTCCCACTCATTGAAAATTTCGATCACAGGGGTACGTACATATGGAAATTTTTTTTGGTAAAAATAATACTTTTTAATTCATACCAAAAAACGTTCCTCTTTGTTTTTCACGCGTGCGCTTTTGTTTTTTTATTAATTTTTGGCGAATGCGGCACCACCCAACGATTGTATAATATTATTTTAAATTCCATCGTGTGCAGAATTTAATGCGACAAATCACCGTTCTTTTCCGAGTTCGATCCGATTATTAAAAGTATTTTTTTTTTAATTTTAAAGTTTAATGTGCATATACAGGGTGGTCTAAAACCATGATTTTCTTCATTATTTTTTTTTTAACCTACTTAAAATGCTCCAAAATGATATTGACCTCGCAGTGCTCAGCAAATTATTTTCGATTCATAAAATGGCCGTTTTCACGGGATTTCAACAAATGTTCGGTCCAAAAATTGCGCTAGAGACAATTTTTTTTCGTGGAAATTAAGGAATAACCACCCACTCAGTGTGCGACCGAAGCGAGCAAGGAAAGCTAGCGAAGCGAGCGGCTGGAGCGAAGCGACCATCTCTTCCAACCTTTTCACGGACCTTTACATCCATCCACTCCATAACCACTACACAACAACGATCTATCTGGCAACCACCACCATTCGGCTTATGCATCATTTCCTCTCCCCCTCCCTTTCCCCTTGCTACTATTATACATATATTTTTCTTCAACATCATTTATTTTTCTTGGCATTATGCCGAGCTATTTATTATACTTTTCTCTTGATTCGGCCCTCGGTTCCCCGGTTCCCACGGCACTTTTCGGGGTCGCGCATACCATCATTTCGATGGGATTTGACCTGGCCTTTCCAACGCGACACATCCGAGCGCTCAAATCGCCCGATTAAAAAAGATATCGATTTTTAAAGATTTTCAAATAAAATAAATAGATTCTAAAAATTTTGGGTGCGCCGGGTTCACAATTACATTAGAAACACAACCCATCTATCGGGCATTTTATTCATCCACGAAAAGTATTTTTTTTTTTAAATCAAAAGTTTAAAAGGATAAATACCGGGTGTCGAAATCCTGATTTTATTCATTATTTTTTTTTTCATCCAAATTTTTTTGTTTAACCACAGGATGATAGGATTATACTTGGTGATGTTGGGACCATTTTTTCTTTTTTTTTTTAATGGCCGCCTTCACCGGCTGTCAGCACTTTTTCGGTCAAAAAATTGCCATCGACAAATTTTGTTTCCACAGTTCGATTTCGAATATTTATCCGCAACCAGCAAGACAAAACAAAACTATGAAAACAACAAAAAAAAATTATGTACCCTTATGGAACAGATTGTACTGATGGAACACGAAAAACACGCGGGGCATGAGCCATAGTAGTTTTCATTTTAGCGATCTGAAATTTTTACTGGGCATAGAACCGAACCGCGAAATTCCGATAGGCTATACGGCGTTAAAATCAAGAATCGTTTTCTATTTTTAAAAAAAAATTGAAATTTTGAATTTAGTGAATCTTTGCGAAAAATTGCGATAGAGAAATTTGGATTTCAGATTTGGACATAGACCATCTATCGGCTCCTGGGAAAAATACAAAATCAAAAATCTAATTTTTTGACCCAAGGACCTTTGAATTTTTTTTTCATCTCAAAAAACATGAAAATCACCGGGGCATAAACCATAGTAATTTTCAAGTTAGCAATCTGAAATTTTGAATGGACAGAGAACCGATCGTCCAGAGTTTGGATTTAAAATCAAAAATCCTTTTCTATTTCGAAAAAAAAATTTGAAATTTTGATTTTCTTTTTTTTTGGTCGAAAAATTTAGATAGAGAAATTTAGATTTCTCATTTGCATTTCCATTAATTATCCGCAACTGATAAGAAGAAAAAAATCAAAAAAACCTTTGGATTTTTTTTTTTTTTTGAAAAAAAGGTCACCCTATAACCGGGGCATAAAATATCGAAATATTCATTTTAGCGATTTGAAATTTTTACAGGGCAGAGAACAGACCGTCGCGAGTGCGCAAGGCTATTCGACGTAAAAATCCAACCCTTTTATCTAAAGTCAGACTACATACATCACCCCCGACAAGTTTGCGAGCGAAGCGAGCTCTATCGAAGTTGGACTACATACATCGCTCAGGACAAACTTGCGAGCGAAGCTAGCCAACTAATGTCGTGAAGCTACCTCTATTAAATTCTCGCGAAGCGAGCTCTATGGAAATTTTTTTTGGTAAAAATAATATTTTTTAATTCATACCAAAAAACGTTTCTCTTTGCTTTTCACGCGTGCGCTTTTGTTTTTTTATTAATTTTTGGCGAATGCGGCACCACCCAACGATTGTATAATATTATTTTAAATTCCATCGTGTGCAGAATTTAATGCGACAAATCACCGTTCTTTTCCGAGTTCGATCCGATTATTAAAAGTATTTTTTTTTTAATTTTAAAGTTTAATGTGCATATACAGGGTGGTCTAAAACCATGATTTTCTTCATTATTTTTTATCAAAGTCGGACTACATACATCGCCCAGGAAAAACTTGCGAGCGAAGCTAGCCAACTAATGTCGTGAAGCTACCTCTATTAAATTCTCGCGAAGCGAGCTCTATCGAAATTAGACTACATACATCGCCCAGGACGAGCATGCGAGCGAAGCGAGCCTACCAAAGTCCCGGAGCTACCTCAATTAAGCGAAGCGAGCAGTAACCGGGTCAGTATGCGAGCGAAGCGAGCAGTAACCGGGCCTAGCAACAGCATCACGAGGCGATAGCCGAGTGCTGCTCTACATCGACCCAACAACAGCAGCACGAAGCGATAGCCGAGTGCTGCTCCATATCGACCACACAATAGTAAAAAAAATCCAATCTATGGAAATTTTGACTTTTTAGTGACTTTTTAAATATCGAATCAAGCAACGAGACATTTCAAAAAATCACCGCTTCGTTTCTGTTTATTGTGGAACGTTGACATTTTGCAAAACTTTAGTCCACTATGGACCCTTTAATCGGTGCGAGTTTCGTTTGGTCATCTCATCATCGAACCGAGATATGATTTTTTTTCAATATTTATTATGCAATTCGCATTTCATTGAAAAATTTCGATTTTTTATAGTGCGTATTTTTCCAACACATGAGGTATTTGTATCTTTGCGCTCTCTCCCACTCATTGAAAATTTCGATCACAGGGGTACATATGGAAATTTTTTTTGGTAAAAATAATATTTTTTAATTCATACTAAAAAACGTTTCTCTTTGTTTTTCACGCGTGCGCTTTTGTTTTTTTATTAATTTTTGGCGAATGCGGCACCACCCAACGATTGTATAATATTATTTTAAATTCCATCGTGTGCAGAATTTAATGCGACAAATCACCGTTCTTTTCCGAGTTCGATCCGATTATTAAAAGTATTTTTTTTTCAATTTTAAAGTTTAATGTGCATATACAGGGTGGTCTAAAACCATGATTTTCTTCATTATTTTTTTTAACCTAATTAAAATGCTTTAAAATGATATGTTTAAACGCAGGATGGTATGGTTTGACCTCGCAGTGCTCAGCAAATTATTTTCGATTCAGAAAATGGCCGTTTTCACGGGATTTCAACAAATGTTCGGTCCAAAAATTGCGCTAGAGACAATTTGTTTTCGTGGAAATTAAGGAACAACCACCCTCTCAGTGTGCGAGCGAAGCGAGCACCCTAGCGAGCGAAGCGAGCAAGGCAAGCGAGCGAAGCGAGCGGCTGGAGCGAAGCGACCATCTCTTCCAACCTTTTTCATGGACCTTTACATCCATCCACTCAATAACCACTACACAACAACGATCTATCTTGCAACCACCACCATTCGGCTTATGCAACATTTCCTCTCCCCCTCCCATTCCCCTTGCTACTATTATACATATATTTTTCTTCAACATCATTTATTTTTTTTTAATTATGCAATTCTCTTTACATTTCTACATTTCCTTGATTCGGCCCTCGGCTCCCCGGTTGGTAAATCGGGCTAAATGCTAGAATGCAATCTTCATCGATTGAGTTAGTCGATTTTCAAAAAAATTACAGCGCCTTTTTGGGACTTACGATCTGTGAAAATTTCGTTTCGGCTGTTCTTCGTCGAATCGAGTTATGATTTTTTTTCGTCATTTCATTACTCATCAGAGCGAATCGCGGCAAAATTCCGATTTTCGGTGTTCCCTCTCTCTCATACCAACTAAACCGCTACATAGGACGTATCACTTCCACTTCTTGAAATTTCCGATCAAAGGGATTCGATTTTTTGCGGAAAAAAATGTTTTCAACCGACGCGGAAAGTATTTTTTTTTTCAATTTCAAAGTTTAGCGGCACCGCGCGGGTCGCCAATGTAAATAAACCGTGCGCTCAGCTACCACTCCCCAGACATTATAGGGCATCAAGAAGAGTTCCTTTGTGTGTAATCGTCGACGCCCGACACGTTAAGACTATTCGCGAAGCTCTGAGACGTTTAATAAAAAAGTTGAGTTTTCGACCAAAGCTGAAAAGTTTTCCCCATTCGTGCGGGATGTCGACCGGAAGCCGTGTTGCGGCTCATTGCGCCACAACCGAATCGTCGGAGCGTCTATAGAGCGGCAAGAGAGGAAAGAGGATACATTAGGTGGTGCATTAAAGAAAACCCGGAGGAAATCCGTGCAGAATTCGATTTTTGGTGAGTTTTTGAAAAATCAAACATGAAAATCTAACCCCAATTTCGAACTTTGTACGTTGGTGTCGGTCACCGCAGGCCGAATGGGCCTTCGAATGATTCGATTCCGACGTACAAAGACACGCCCAACACGAATATAACACTCGCGGCGAATCAAAACAATTAAAATTAATTAATTTTTAAGTTTAACGTGTATATACAGGGTGGTCTAAAACCGTGATTTTCTTGATTATTTTTTTTGACCGACTTAAAATGCTCCAAAACGATTTGTTTAAATGAAAATTAATTAATTTTAAAGTTTACCGGGTATATACAGGGTGATCTAAAACCGTGATTTTCTTGATTATTTTTTTTGACCGACTTAAATTGCTCCAAAACGATTTGTTTAAACATAGGGTGATATGGTTTGACCTCGCGGTGCTCAGCAAATTATTTTTGAGCCAACAAATGGCCGCCTTCCCGGTGTTTCAGCAAATTATCGGTCCGAAAATTGCGCTAGAGAAAATTTGTTTTCGCGGAGATAAAGGAACAACTACCCTCTCTATGTGCGAGCGAAGCGAGCACCCTAGCGAGCGAAGCGAGCAAGGCAAGCGAGCGAAGCGAGCGGCTGGAGCGAAGCGACCATCTCTTTCAACCTTTTCACGGACCTTTACATCCATCCACTCCATAACCACTACAATACAACGATTTACCTTGCAGTCTCCACCATTCGGCTCATGCACCAACGCCTCTCCCCCTCCCTTTTCCCCTTTCCCCTTGCTACTATTATACATATATTTTTCTTAAACATCATTTTTTTTTTTTTAATTATGCAATTCTCTTTACATTTCTACATTTGATTCGGCCCTCGGCTCCCCGGTTGGTAAACCGGGCTAAATGCTAAATGTTTTTTGACCGACTTAAAATGCTCCAAAACGATTTGTTTAAACGTAGGGTGGTATGGTTTGACCTCGCGGTGCTCAGCAAATTATTTTCGAGCCAACAAATGGCCGCCTTTCCGGTGTTTCAGCAAATTTTCGGTCCAAAAATTGCGCTAGAGAAAATTTGTTTTCAGGGGTATAAAGAAGCAACTACCCTCTCTATGTGCGAGCGAAGCGAGCAAGGCAAGCGAGCGAAGCGAGCGGCTGGAGCGAAGCGACCATCTCTTCCAACCTTTTCACGGACCTTTACATCCATCCACTCCATAACCACTACAAAACAACGATTTACCTTGCAGTCACCACCATTCGGCTCATGCACCAACGCCTCTTCCCCTCCCTTTCCCCTTGCTACTATTATACATATATTTTTCTTCAACATCATTTTTCTTTTCAATTATGCAATTCTCTTTACATTTCTACATTTCCTTGATTCAGCCCTCGGCTCCCCGTTTGGTAAATCGGGCTAAATGCTAGTCTCCCTTAATAAAAACGTTAATGCAGTGGGGATCCGAGAAGGCTGCGATTCCGTCGCCTTGGCAACCACTTTTACATTGCTCTTATGGGAGAAAATTTTCGAGAGGCCTTAAAAAATCGAAAAATTCATTACATCCACCTGTAATTCGAACTGAGCACAGATTCCTTCGCCCCTCGCACGGCCCACCAATTCCCCTCTCGATACGACCCTTTTTTCTATTTTTTAACATTTTTTGAAATTCTGACGTTTTAAACGTCAGGCAAAAACTCACTAGCCTCAATACTTTATACGCTGGTCTTGCTTCACACGGCACTTTTCGGGGTCGCGCATACCATCATTTCGATGGGATTTGACCTGGCCTTTCCAACGCGACACATCCGAGCGATCAAATCGCCCGATTAAAAAAGATATCGATTTTTAAAGATTTTCAAAAAAAATAAATTGATTCTCAAAATTTTGGGTGCGCCGGGTTCACAATTACATTAGAAACACAACCCATCTATCGGGCATTTTTTTCATCCACGAAAAGTATTTTTTTTTTTAAATCAAAAGTTTAAAAGGATAAATACCGGGTGTCGAAATCCTGATTTTATTCATTATTTTTGTTTTTCATCCAAATTTTTTTGTTTTACCACAGGATGATAGGATTATACTTGGTGATGTTGGGACCATTTTTTCTTTTTTTTTTAATGGCCGCCTTCACCGGCTGTCAGCACTTTTTCGGTCAAAAAATTGCCATCGACAAATTTTGTTTCCACAGTTCGATTTCGAATATTTATCCGCAACCGGCAAGACAAAACAAAACTATGAAAACAACAAAAAAAAATTATGTACTCTTATGGAACAGATTGTACTGATGGAACACGAAAAACACGCGGGGCATGAGCCATAGTAGTTTTCATTTTAGCGATCTGAAATTTTTACTGGGCATAGAACCGAACCGCGAAATTCCGATAGGCTATACGGCGTTAAAATCCAAAATCGTTTTCTATTTTTAAAAAAATTTTGAAATTTTGAATTTAGTGGTTCTTTGGGAAAAATTGCGATAGAGAAATTTCGATTTCAGATTTGGATTTAGACCACTTATCGGCTCCTGGGAAAAATACAAAATCAAAAATCTAATTTTTTGACCCAAGGTATATCCTTTGAAATTTTTTTTCGTCTCAAAAAACATGAAAATCACCGGGGCATAAACCATAGTAATTTTCAAGTTAGCAATCTGAAATTTTGAATGGACAGAGAACCGATCGTCCAGAGTGCACATACCTATTCGGATTTAAAATCAAAAATCGTTTTCTATTTCGAAAAAAAATTTGAAATTTTGATTTTCTTTTTTTTTGGTCGAAAAATTTAGATAGAGAAATTTAGATTTGACATTTGCATTTCCACTAATTATCCGCAACCGATAAGAAGAAAAAAATCAAAAAAACCATTGGATTTTTTAATTTTTTTTTTTTTTTTTCTGAAAAAATGGTCACCCTATAACCGGGGCATACAATATCGAAATATTCATTTTAGCGATTTGAAATTTTTACAGGGCAGAGAACAGACCGTCGCGAGTGCGCAAGGCAATTTGGCGTAAAAACCCAACCCTTTTATCTAAAGTCAGACTACATACATCACCCCCGACAAGCTTGCGAGCGAAGCGAGCTCTATCGAACAAAGTCCTGGAGCTACCTCAATTAAGCGAAGCGAGCAGTAACCGGGTCAGTATGCGAGCGAAGCGAGCAGTAACCGGGCCTAGCAACAGCAGCACGAGGCGATAGCCGAGTGCTGCTCTACATCGACCCAACAACAGCAGCACGAAGCGATAGCCGAGTGCTGCTCCATATCGACCACACAATAGTAAAAAAATCCAATCTATGGAAATTTTGACTTTTTAGTGATTTTTTAAATATCGAATCAAGCAACGAGACATTTCAAAAAATCACCGCTTCGTTTCTGTTTATCGTGGAACGTTGACATTTTGCAAAACTTTAGTCCACTATGGACCCTTTAATCGGTGCGAGTTTCGTTTGTTCATCTCATCATCGAACCGAGATATAATTTTTTTTCAATATTTATTATGCAATTCGCATTTCACTGAAAAATTTCGATTTTTTATAGTGCGTATTTTTCCAACACATAAGGTTTTTGTATCTTTGTGCTCTCTCCCACTCATTGAAAATTTCGATCACAGGGGTAGTGTAGTACATATGGAAATTTTTTTTGGTAAAAATAATATTTTTTAATTCATACCAAAAAACGTTTCTCTTTGTTTTTCACGCGTGCGCTTTTGTTTTTTTATTAATTTTTGGCGAATGCGGCACCACCCAACGATTGTATAATATTATTTTAAATTCCATCGTGTGCAGAATTTAATGCGACAAATCACCGTTCTTTTCCGAGTTCGATCCGATTATTAAAAGTATTTTTTTTTTAATTTTAAAGTTAAATGTGCATATACAGGGTGGTCTAAAACCATGATTTTCTTCATTATTTTTATATCGAAGTCGGACTACATACATCGCCCAGGACAAACTTGCGAGCGAAGCTAGCCAACTAATGTCGTGAAGCTACCTCTATTAAATTCTCGCGAAGCGAGCTCTATCGAAATCAGACTACATACATCGCCCAGGACGAGCATGCGAGCGAAGCGAGCCTACCAAAGCTTTAAAAATCGAAT
Source organism: Philonthus cognatus (assembly GCA_932526585.2). Lineage (NCBI taxonomy): Eukaryota > Metazoa > Arthropoda > Insecta > Coleoptera > Staphylinidae > Philonthus > Philonthus cognatus. The sequence continues at coordinate 2,945,880 of CAKOBO020000020.1, read as the reverse complement.
CAAGCAACGAGACATTTCAAAAAATCACCGCTTCGTTTCTGTTTATCGTGGAATGTTGACATTTTGCAAAACTTTAGTCCACTATGGACCCTTTAATCGGTGCGAGTTTCGTTTGTTCATCTCATTATCGAACCGAGATATAATTTTTTTTCGATATTTATTATGCAATTCGCATTTCACTGAAAAATTTCGATTTTTTATAGTGCGTATTTTTCCAACACATGAGGTTTTTGTATCTTTGCGCTCTCTCCCACTCATTGAAAATTTCGATCACAGGGGTACTATGGAAATTTTTTTTGGTAAAAATAATATTTTTTAATTCATACCAAAAAACGTTTCTCTTTGTTTTTCACGCGTGCGCTTTTGTTTTTTTATTAATTTTTGGCGAATGCGGCACCACCCAACGATTGTATAATATTATTTTAAATTCCATCGTGTGCAGAATTTAATGCGACAAATCACCGTTCTTTTCCGAGTTCGATCCGATTATTAAAAGTATTTTTTTTTTATTTTAAAGTTTAATGTGCATATACAGGGTGGTCTAAAACCATGATTTTCTTCATTATTTTTCATCGAAGTCGGACTACATACATCGCCCAGGACAAACTTGCGAGCGAAGCTAGCCAACTAATGTCGTGAAGCTACCTCTATTAAATTCTCGCGAAGCGAGCTCTATCGAAATCAGACTACATACATCGCCCAGGACGAGCATGCGAGCGAAGCGAGCCTACCAAAGTCCTGGAGCTACCTCAATTAAGCGAAGCGAGCAGTAACCGGGTCAGTATGCGAGCGAAGCGAGCAGTAACCGGGCCTAGCAACAGTAGCACGAGGCGATAGCCGAGTGCTGCTCTACATCGACCCAACAACAGCAGCACGAAGCGATAGCCGAGTGCTGCTCCATATCGACCACACAATAGTAAAAAAAATCCAATCTATGAAAATTTTGACTTTTTAGTGATTTTTTAAATATCGAATCAAGCAACGAGACATTTCTAAAAATCACCGCTTCGTTTCTGTTTATCGTGGAACGTTGACATTTTGCAAAACTTTAGTCCACTATGGACCCTTTAATCGGTGCGAGTTTCGTTTGTTCATCTCATCATCGAACCGAGATATAATTTTTTTTTCAATATTTATTATGCAATTCGCATTTCACTGATAAATTTCGATTTTTTATAGTGCGTATTTTTCCAACACATGAGGTTTTTGTATCTTTGCGCTCTCTCCCACTCATTGAAAATTTCGATCACAGGGGTACTATGGAAATTTTTTTTGGTAAAAATAATATTTTTTAATTCATACCAAAAAACGTTTCTCTTTGTTTTTCACGCGTGCGCTTTTGTTTTTTTTATTAATTTTTGGTGAATGCGGCACCACCCAACGATTGTATAATATTATTTTAAATTCCATCGTGTGCAGAATTTAATGCGACAAATCACCGTTCTTTTCCGAGTTCGATCCGATTATTAAAAGTATTTTTTTTTTTATTTTAAAGTTTAATGTGCATATACAGGGTGGTCTAAAACCATGATTTTCTTCATTATTTTTTATCGAAGTCGGACTACATCCATCGCCCAGGACAACTTTGCGAGCGAAACTAGCCAACTAATGTCGTGAAGCTACCTCTATTAAATTCTCGCGAAGCGAGCTCTATCGAATTCAGACTACATACATCGCCCAGGACGAGCATGCGAGCGAAGCGAGCCTACCAATGTCCTGGAGCTACCTCAATTAAGCGAAGCGAGCAGTAACCGGGTCAGTATGCGAGCGAAGCGAGCAGTAACCGGGCAACAGCAGCACGAGGCGATAGCCGAGTGCTGCTCTACATCGACCCAACAACAGCAGCACGAAGCGATAGCCGAGTGCTGCTCCATATCGACCACACAATAGTAAAATAATCCAATCTATGGAAATTTTGACTTTTTAGTGATTTTTTAAATATCGAATCAAGCAACGAGACATTTTAAAAAATCACCGCTTCGTTTCTGTTTATCGTGGAACGTTGACATTTTGCAAAACTTTAGTCCACTATGGACCCTTTAATCGGTGCGAGTTTCGTTTGTTCATCTCATCATCGAACCGAGATATAATTTTTTTTCAATATTTATTATGCAATTCGCATTTCACTGAAAAATTTCGATTTTTTATATTGCGTATTTTTCCAACACATGAGGTTTTTGTATCTTTGCGCTCTCTCCCATTCATTGAAAATTTCGATCACAGGGGTACATATGGAAATTTTTTTTGGTAAAAATAATATTTTTTAATTCATACCAAAAAACGTTTCTCTTTGTTTTTCACGCGTGCGCTTTTGTTTTTTTATTAATTTTTGGCGAATGCGGCACCACCCAACGATTGTATAATATTATTTTAAATTCCATCGTGTGCAGAATTTAATGCGACAAATCACCGTTCTTTTCCGAGTTCGATCCGATTATTAAAAGTATTTTTTTTTTAATTTTAAAGTTTAATGTGCATATACAGGGTGGTCTAAAACCATGATTTTCTTCATTATTTTTTTTGACCTACTTAAAATGCTCCAAAATGATATGTTTAAACGCAGGATGGTATGGTTTGACCTCGCAGTACTCAGCAAATAATTTTCGATTCAGAGAATGGCCGTTTTCACGGGATTTCAACAAATGTTCGGTCCAAAAATTGCGCTAGAGACAATTTGTTTTCGCGGGGATAAAGGAGCAACTACCCTCTCTATGTGCGAGCGAAGCGAGCAAGGCAAGCGAGCGAAGCGAGCGGCTGGAGCGAACCGACCATCTCTTCCAACCTTTTCACGGACCGTTACATCCATCCACTCCATAACCACTACCAAACAACGATTTACCTTGCAGTCACTACCATTCGGCTCATGCACCAACGCCTCTCCCCCTGCCTTCCCCCTTGCTACTATTATACATATATTTTTCTTCAACATCATTTATTTATTTTTTTAATTATGCAATTCTCTTTACATTTCTACATTTCCTTGATTCGGCCGTCGGCTCCCCGGTTAGTAGATCGGGCTAAATGCTAGAATGCAGCCTTCATCGATTGCCTTAGTCGATTTTCAAAAAAATTACAGCGCCTTTTCGGGTCTACGTACCGAGTTGAAATTTCGCACATAGATACTCCCGTATGGGACTTACAATCTGTAAAAATTTCGTTTCGCCTGTTCTTCGTCGAATCGAGTTATGATTTTTTTTCGTCATTTAATTACTCATCAGAGCGAATCGCCGCAAAATTCCGATTTTCGGTGTTCCCTCTCTCTCATACCAACTAAACCGCTATATAGGACGTATCCCTTCCACTTATTGAAATTTTCGATCAAAGGGATCCCCCTTGGATTTTTTGCGGAAAAACAATTTTTCAACCGACGCCACCAAAAAATTCCTCATTGTCTTCGAGTACGAGGTTGCAAATTTTCTTTTTTTGCTCGTGGAAAGTTTTTTTTTTTCAATTTCAATGTTTAGCGGCACCGCGCGGGTCGCGAATGTAAATAAACCGTGCGCTCAGCTACCACTCCCCAGACATTATAGGGCATCAAGAAGAGTTCCTTTGTGTGTAATCGTCGACGCACGACACGGTAAGACTATTCGCGAAGCTCTGAGACGTTTTATAAAAAAGTTGAGTTTTCGACGAAAGCTGAAAAGTTTTCCCCTTTCGTGCGGGATGTCGACCGGAAGCCGTGTTGCGGCTCATTGCGCCACAACCGAATCGTCGGAGCGTCGATAGAGGTGCAAGAGAGGAAAGAGGATACATTAGGCTTTGCATTAAAGAAAACCCGGAGGAAATCCGTGCAGAATTCGATTTTTGTTGAGTTTTTGAAAAATCAAAAATCTAACCCCAATTTTGAACTTTGTACGTTGGTGTCGGTCACCGCAGGCCGAATGGGGCCTTCGAATGATTCGATTCCGACGTACAAAGACACGCCCAACACGAATATAACACTCGCAGCGAAACAAAACAATTAAAATTAATTAATTTTTAAGTTTATCGTGTATATACAGGGTGGTCTACAACCGTGATTTTCTTGATTATTTTTTTTGACCGACTTAAAATGCTCCAAAACGATTTGTTTAAACGTAGGGTGGTATGGTTTGACCTTGCGGTGCTCAGCAAATTATTTTCGAGCCAACAAATGGCCGCCTTCCCGGTGTTTCAGCAAATTTTCGGTCCAAAAATTGCGCTAGAGAAAATTTGTTTTCGCGGGAATAAAGAAGCAACTAACCTCTCTATGTGCGAGCGAAGCGAGCAAGGCAAGCGAGCGAAGCGAGCGGCTGGAGCGAAGCGACCATCTCTTCCAACCTTTTCACGGACCGTTACATCCATCCACTCCATAACCACTACAAAACAACGATTTACCTTGCAGTTATTACCATTTGGCTCATGCACCAACGCCTCTCCCCCTGCCTTCCCCCTTTCTACTATTTATTATACATATATTTTTCTTCAACATCATTTATTTATTTTTTTTAATTATGCAATTCTCTTTACATTTCTACATTTCCTTGATTCGGCCGTCGGCTCCCCGGTTAGTAGATCGGGCTAAATGCTAGAATGCAGCCTTCATCGATTGCGTTAGTCGATTTTCAAAAAAAATACAGCGCCTTTTCAGGTCTACGTACCGAGTTGAAATTTCGCACAGAGATACTCCCGTATGGGACTTACAATCTGTAAAGATTTCGTTTCGGCTGTTCTTCGTCGAATCGAGTTATGATTTTTTTTCGTCATTTAATTACGCATCAGAGCGAATCGCCGCAAAATTCCGATTTTCGGTGTTCCCTCTCTCTCATACCAACTAAACCGCTATATAGGACGTATCACTTCCACTTATTGAAATTTTCGATCAAAGGGATCCCCCTTGGATTTTTTGCGGAAAAAAAATTTTTCAACCGACGCCACCAAAAAACTCCTCATTGTCTTCGAGTACGAGCGTGCAAATTTTTTTTTTCTCGAGCCTGCCAAATTCCTGGAGCTACCTCTATTAAATTCTCGCGAAGCGAGCTTTGTCGAAGTGAGACTACATACATCACCCCCGACAAGTTTGCGAGCGAAGCGAGCTCTATCGAAGTTGGACTACATATATCGCGCAGGACAAACTTGCGAGCGAAGCTAGCCAACTAATGTCGTGAAGCTACCTCTATTAAATTCTCGCGAAGCGAGCTCTATCGAAATCAGACTACATACATCACCCAGGACGAGCATGCGAGCGAAGCGAGCCTACCAAAGTCCAGGAGCTACCTCAATTAAGCGAAGCGAGCAGTAACCGGGTCAGTATGCGAGCGAAGCGAGCAGTAACCCGGCCTAGCAACAGCAGCACGAGGCGATAGCCGAGTGCTGCTCTACATCGACCCAACAACAGCAGCACGAAGCGATAGCCGAGTGCTGCTCCATATCGACCACACAATAGTAAAAAAATCCAATCTATGGAAATTTTAACTTTTTAGTGATTTTTTAAATATCGAATCAAGCAACGAGACATTTAAAAAAATCACCGCTTCGTTTCTGTTTATCGTGGAACGTTGAACGTTTGCAAAACTATAGTCCACTATGGACCCTTTAATCGGTGCGAGTTTCGTTTGTTCATCTCATCATCGAACCGAGATATGATTTTTTTCAATATTTATTATGCAATTCGCATTTCACTGAAAAATTTCGATTTTTTATAGTGCGTATTTTTCCAACACATGAGGTTTTTGTATATGGAAATTTTTTTTGGTAAAAATAATATTTTTTAATTCATACCAAAAAACGTTTCTCTTTGTTTTTCACGCGTGCGCTTTTGTTTTTTTATTAATTTTTGGCGAATGCGGCACCACCCAACGATTTATAATATTATTTTAAATTCCATCGTGTGCAGAATTTAATGCGACAAATCACCGTTCTTTTCTGAGTTTGATCCGATTATTAAAAGTATTTTTTTTTTAATTTTAAAGTTTAATGTGCATATACAGGGTGGTCTAAAACCACGATTTTCTTCATTATTTTTTCTGACCTACTTAAAATGCTCCAAAATGATATGTTTAAACGCAGGATGGTACGGTTTGACCTCGCAGTGCTCAGCAAATTATTTTCGATTCAGAAAATGGCCGTTTTCACGGGATTTCAACAAATGTTCGGTCCAAAAATTGCGCTAGAGACAAATTGTTTTCGTGGAAATTAAGGAACAACCACCCTCTCAGTGTGCGAGCGAAGCGAGCACCCTAGCGAGCGAAGCGAGCAAGGCAAGCGAGCGATGCGAGCGGCTGGAGCGAAGCGACCATCTCTTCCAACCTTTTTCACGGACCTTTACATCCATCCACTCCATAACCACTACACAACAACGATCTATCTTGCAACCACCAACATTCGGCTTATGCATCATTTCCTTTCCCCCTCCCTTTCCCCTTGCTACTATTATACATATATTTTTCTTCAACATCATTTTTTTTAATTATGCAATTCTCTTTACATTTCTACATTTTCTTGATTTGGCCCTCGGCTCCCCGGTTGGTAAACCGGGCTAAATGCTAAATGTTTTTTGACCGACTTAAAATGCTCCAAAACGATTTGTTTAAACGTAGGGTGGTATGGTTTGACCTCGCGGTGCTCAGCAAATTATTTTCGAACCAACAAATGGCCGCCTTCCCGGTGTTTCAGCAAATTTTCGGTCCAAAAATTGCGCTAGAGAAAATTTGTTTTTGCGGGGATAAATGAACAACTACCCTCTCTATGTGCGAGCAAAGCGAGCACCCTTGCGAGCGAAGCGAGCAAGGCAAGCGAGCGAAGCGAGCGGCTGGAGCGAAGCGACCATCTCTTCCAACCTTTTCACGGACCTTTACATCCATCCACTCCAGAACCACTACAAAACAACGATTTACCTTGCATTCACCACCTTTCGGCTCATGCACCAACGCCTTCCCCCCTCCCTTACCCCTTATTATACATATATTTTTCTTCAACATCATTTATTTTTTTTCAATTATGCAATTCTCTTTACATTTCTACATTTCCTTGATTCGGCCGTCGGCTCCCCGTTTGATAAATCGGGCTAAATTCTAGTCTCCCTTAATAAAAACGTTAATGCAGTGGGGATCCGAGAAGGCTGCGATTCGGTCGCCTTGGCAACCACTTTTACATTGCTCTTATGGGAGAAAATTTTCGAGAGGCCTTAAAAAATCGAAAAATTCATTACATCCACCTGTAATTCCAACTGAGCACAGATTCCGTCGCCCCTCGCACGGCCCACCAATTCCCCTCTCGATACGACCCTTTTTTCTATTTTTTAACATTTTTTGAAATTCTGACGTTTTAAACGTCAGGCAAAAACTCACTAGCCTCAATACTTTATACGCTGGTCTTGCTTCACACGGCACTTTTCGGGGTCACGCATACCATCATTTCGATGGGATTTGACCTGGCCTTTCCAACGCGACACATCCGAGCGCTCAAATCGCCCGATTAAAAAAGATATCGATTTTTAAAAATTTTCAAAAAAAATAAATTGATTCTCAAAATTTTGGGTGCGCCGGGTTCACAATTACATTAGAAACACAACCCATCTATCGGGCATTTTTTTCATCCACGAAAAGTATTTTTTTTTTAAATCAAAAGTTTAAAAGGATAAATACCGGGTGTCGAAATCCTGATTTTATTCATTTTTTTTTTTTCATCCAAATTTTTTTGTTTTACCACAGGATGATAGGATTATACTTGGTGATGTTGGGACCATTTTTTCTTTTTTTTTAATGGCCGCCTTCACCGGCTGTCAGCACTTTTTCGGTCAAAAAATTGCCATCGACAAATTTTGTTTCCACAGTTCGATTTCGAATATTTATCCGCAACCGGCAAGACAAAACAAAACTATGAAAACAACAAAAAAAAATTATGTACCCTTATGGAACAGATTGTACTGATGGAACACGAAAAACACGCGGGGCATGAGCCATAGTAGTTTTCATTTTAGCGATCTGAAATTTTTACTGGGCATAGAACCGAACCGCGAAATTCCGATTGGCTATACGGCGTTAAAATCCAAAATCGTTTTCTATTTTTAAAAAAAATTTGAAATTTTGAATTTAGTGGATCTTTGGGAAAAATTGCGATAGAGAAATTTCGATTTCAGATTAGGATTTAGATCACTTATCGGCTCCTGGGAAAAATACAAAATCAAAAATCTAATTTTTTGACCCAAGGTATATATATACCTTTGAATTTTTTTTTCATCTCAAAAAACATGAAAATCACCGGGGCATAAACCATAGTAATTTTCAAGTTAGCAATCTGAAATTTTGAATGGACAGAGAACCGATCGTCCAGAGTGCACATACCTATTCGGATTTAAAATCAAAAATCGTTTTCTATTTCGAAAAAAATTTTGAAATTTTGATTTTCTTTTTTTTTGGTCGAAAAATTTAGATAGAGAAATTTAGATTTGACATTTGCATTTCCACTAATTATCCGCAACCGATAAGAAGAAAAAAATCAAAAAAACCATTGGATTTTTTAATTTTTTTTTTTTTTTTTCTGAAAAAATGGTCACCCTATAACCGGGGCATACAATATCGAAATATTCATTTTAGCGATTTGAAATTTTTACAGGGCAGAGAACAGACCGTCGCGAGTGCGCAAGGCAATTTGGCGTAAAAACCCAACCCTTTTATCTAAAGTCAGACTACATACATCACCCCCGACAAGCTTGCGAGCGAAGCGAGCTCTATCGAACAAAGTCCTGGAGCTACCTCAATTAAGCGAAGCGAGCAGTAACCGGGTCAGTATGCGAGCGAAGCGAGCAGTAACCGGGCCTAGCAACAGCAGCACGAGGCGATAGCCGAGTGCTGCTCTACATCGACCCAACAACAGCAGCACGAAGCGATAGCCGAGTGCTGCTCCATATCGACCACACAATAGTAAAAAATCCAATCTATGGAAATTTTGACTTTTTAGTGATTTTTTAAATATCGAATCAAGCAACGAGACATTTCAAAAAATCACCGCTTCGTTTCTGTTTATCGTGGAACGTTGACATTTTGCAAAACTTTAGTCCACTATGGACCCTTTAATCGGTGCGAGTTTCGTTTGTTCATCTCATGATCGAACCGAGATATAATTTTTTTTCAATATTTATTATGCAATTCGCATTCACTGAAACCGCACATGCGGTTTTTGTATCTTTGTGCTCTCTCCCACTCATTGAAAATTTCGATCACAGGGGTACATATGGACATTTTTTTTGGTAAAAATAATATTTTTTAATTCATACCAAAAAACGTTTCTCTTTGTTTTTCACGCGTGCGCTTTTGTTTTTTTATTAATTTTTGGCGAATGCGGCACCACCCAACGATTGTATAATATTATTTTAAATTCCATCGTGTGCAGAATTTAATGCGACAAATCACCGTTCTTTTCCGAGTTTGATCCGATTATTAAAAGTATTATTTTTTTAATTTTAAAGTTTAATGTGCATATACAGGGTGGTCTAAAACCATGATTTTCTTCATTATTTTTTATCGAAGTCGGACTACATACATCGCCCAGGACAAACTTGCGAGCGAAGCTAGCCAACTAATGTCGTGAAGCTACCTCTATTAAATTCTCGCGAAGCGAGCTCTATCGAAATTAGACTACATACATCGCCCAGGACGAGCATGCGAGCGAAGCGAGCCTACCAAAGTCCTGGAGTTACCTCAATTAAGCGAAGCGAGCAGTAACCGGGTCAGTATGCGAGCGAAGCGAGCAGTAACCGGCCCTAGCAACAGCACCACGAGGCGATAGCCGAGTGCTGCTCTACATCGACCCAACAACAGCAGCACGAAGCGATAGCCGAGTGCTGCTCCATATCGACCACACAATAGTAAAAAAAATCCAATCTATGGAAATTTTGACTTTTTAGTGATTTTTTAAATATCGAATCAAGCAACGAGACATTTCAAAAAATCACCGCTTCGTTTCTGTTTATCGTGGAACGTTGACATTTTGCAAAACTTTAGTCCACTATGGACCCTTTAATCGGTGCGAGTTTCGTTTGGTCATCTCATCATCGAACCGAGATATGATTTTTTTTCAATATTTATTATGCAATTCGCATTTCATTGAAAAATTTCGATTTTTTATAGTGCGTATTTTTCCAACACATGAGGTTTTTGTATCTTTGCGCTCTCTCCCACTCATTGAAAATTTCGATCACAGGGGTACATATGGAAATTATTTTTGGTAAAAATAATATTTTTTAATTCATACCAAAAAACGTTTCTCTTTGTTTTTCACGCGTGCGCTTTTGTTTTTTTTATTAATTTTTGGCGAATGCGGCACCACCCAACGATTGTATAATATTATTTTAAATTCCATCGTGTGCAGAATTTAATGCGACAAATCACCGTTCTTTTCCGAGTTCGATCCGATTATTAAAAGTATTTTTTTTTTAATTTTAAAGTTTAATGTGCATATACAGGGTGGTCTAAAACCATGATTTTCTTCATTATTTTTCATCGAAGTCGGACTACATACATCGCCCAGGACAAACTTGCGAGCGAAGCTAGCCAACTAATGTCGTGAAGCTACCTCTATTAAATTCTCGCGAAGCGAGCTCTATCGAAATTAGACTACATACATCGCCCAGGACGAACAAGCGAGCGAAGCGAGCCTACCATAGTCCTGGAGCTACCTCAATTAAGCGAAGCGAGCAGTAACCGGGTCAGTATGCGAGCGAAGCGAGCAGTAACCGGGCCTAGCAACAGCAGCACGAGGCGATAGCCGAGTGCTGCTCTACATCGACCCAACAACAGCAGCACGAAGCGATAGCCGAGTGCTGCTCCATATCGACCACACAATAGTAAAAAAATCCAATCTATGGAAATTTTGACTTTTTAGTGATTTTTTAAATATCGAATCAAGCAACGAGACATTTCAAAAAAAACCGCTTCGTTTCTGTTTATCGTGGAACGTTGACATTTTGCAAAAGTTTAGTCCACTATGGACCCTTTAATCGGTGCGAGTTTCGTTTGTTCATCTTATCATCGAACCGAGATATGATTTTTTTTTCAATATTTATTATGCAATTCGCATTTCATTGAAAAATTTCGATTTTTTATAGTGCGTATTTTTCCAACACATGAGGTTTTTGTATCTTTGCGCTCTCTCCCACTCATTGAAAATTTCGATCACAGGGGTACATATGGAAATTTTTTTTGGTAAAAATAATATTTTTTAATTCATACCAAAAAACGTTTCTCTTTGTTTTTCACGCGTGCGCTTTTGTTTTTTTATTAATTTTTGGCGAATGCGGCACCACCCAACGATTGTATAATATTATTTTAAATTCCATCGTGTGCAGAATTTAATGCGACAAATCACCGTTCTTTTCCGAGTTACCTCTACCTCTATTAAATTCTCTCTTCTCTATCGAAATTAGACTACATACATCGCCCAGGACGAGCATGCGAGCGAAGCGAGCCTACCAAAGTCCTGGAGCTACCTCAATTAAGCGAAGCGAGCAGTAACCGTGTCAGTATGCGAGCGAAGCGAGCAGTAACCGGGCCTAGCAACAGCAGCACGAGGCGATAGCCGAGTGCTGCTCTACATCGACCCAACAACAGCAGCACGAAGCGATAGCCGAGTGCTGCTCTATATCGACCACACAATAGTAAAAAAAATCCAATCTATGGAAATTTTGACTTTTTAGTGATTTTTTAAATATCGAATCAAGCAACGAGACATTTCAAAAAATCACCGCTTCGTTTCTGATTATCGTGGAATGTTGACATTTTGCAAAACTTTAGTCCACTATGGACCCTTTAATCGGTGCGAGTTTCGTTTGGTCATCTCATCATCGAACCGAGATATAATTTTTTTTCAATATTTATTTTGCAATTCGCATTTCATTGAAAAATTTCGATTTTTTATAGTGCGTATTTTTCCAACACATGAGGTTTTTGTATCTTTGCGCTCTCTCCCACTCATTGAAAATTTCGATCACAGGGGTACATATGGAATTTTTTTTTGGTAAAAATAATATTTTTTAATTCATACCAAAAAACGTTTCTCTTTGTTTTTCACGCGTGCGCTTTTGTTTTTTTATTAATTTTTGGCGAATGCGGCACCACCCAACGATTGAATAATATTATTTTAAATTCCATCGTGTGCAGAATTTAATGCGACAAATCACCTTTCTTTTCCGAGTTCGATCCGATTATTAAAAGTATTTTTTTTTTAATTTTAAAGTTTAATGGGCATATACAGGGTGGTCTAAAACCATGATTTTCTTCATTATTTTTTATTGAAGTCAGACTACATACATCGCCCAGGACAAACTTGCCAGCGAAGCTAGCCAACTAATGTCGTGAAGCTACCTCTAATTAATTCTCGCGAAGCGAGCTCTATCGAAATTAGACTACATACATCGCCCAGGACGAGCATGCGAGCGAAGCGAGCCTACCAAAGTCCTGGAGCTACCTCAATTAAGCGAAGCGAGCAGTAACCGGGTCAGTATGCGAGCGAAGAGAGCAGTAACCGGGCCTAGCAACAGCAGCACGAGGCGATAGCCGAGTGCTGCTCTACATCGACCCAACAACAGCAGCACGAAGCGATAGCCGAGCGCTGCTCTATATCGACCACACAATAGTAAAAAAAATCCAATCTATGGAAATTTTGACTTTTTAGTGATTTTTTAAATATCGAATCAAGCAACGAGACATTTCAGAAAATCACCGCTTCGTTTCTGTTTATCGTGGAACGTTGACATTTTGCAAAACTTTAGTCCACTATGGACCCTTTAATCGGTGCGAGTTTCGTTTGTTCATCTCATCATCGAACCGAGATATAATTTTTTTTCAATATTTATTATGCAATTCGCATTTCACTGAAAAACTTCGATTTTTTATAGTGCGTATTTTTCCAACACATGAGGTTTTTGTATCTTTGCGCTATCTCCCACTCATTGAAAATTTCGATCACAGGGGTACATATGGAAATTTTTTTTGGTAAAAATAATATTTTTTAATTCATACCAAAAAACGTTTCTCTTTGTTTTTCACGCGTGCGCTTTTGTTCTTTTATTAATTTTTGGCGAATGCGGCACCACCCAACGATTGTATAATATTATTTTAAATTCCACCGTGTGCAGAATTTAGTGCGACAAATCACCGTTCTTTTCCGAGTTTGATCCGATTATTAAAAGTATTTTTTTTTTAATTTTAAAGTTTAATGTGCATATACAGGGTGGTCTAAAACCATGATTTTCTTCATTATTTTTTTTGACCTACTTTAAATGCTGCAAAATGATATGTTTAAACGCAGGATGGTATGGTTTGACCTCGCAGTGCTCAGCAAATTATTTTCGATTCAGAAAATGGCCGTTTTCACGGGATTTCAACAAATGTTCGGTCTAAAAATTGCGCTAGAGACAATTTGTTTTCGTGGAAAATAAGGAACAACCACCCTCTCAGTGTGCGAGCGAAGCGAGCACCCTAGCGAGCGAAGCGAGCAAGTCAAGCGAGCGAAGCGAGCGGCTGGAGCGAAGCGACCATCTCTTCCAACCTTTTTCACGGACCTTTACATCCATCCACTCCATAACCACTACACAAAAACGATCTATCTTGCAACCACCACCATTCGGCTTATGCATCATTTCCTCTCCCCCTCCCTTTCCCCTTGCTACTATTATACATATATTTTTCTTCAACATCATTTATTTTTTTTTATTAAAAATTGCAATAGAGAAATTTGGATTTCAGATTTGGATTTAGACCACGTATCGGCTCCTGGGAAAAATACAAAATCAAAAATCTAATTTTTTGACCCAAGGTCATCTCAAGGTTCATCTCAAAAAACATGAAAATCACCGGGGCATAAACCATAGTAATTTTCAAGTTAGCAATCTGAAATTTTGAATGGACAGAGAACCGATCGTCCTGAGTGCACAAGGCTATTCGGATTTAAAATCAAAAATCGTTTTCTATTTCGAAAAAAATTTTGAAATTTTGATTTTCTTTTTTTTTGGTTGAAAAATTTAGATAGAGAAATTTAGATTTCACATTTGCATTTCCATTAATTATCCGCAAGCGATAAGAAGAAAAAAATCAAAAAAACCTTTGGATTTTTTAATTATTTTTTTTGAAAAAAAGGTCACCCTATAATTGGGGCATAAAATATCGAAATATTCATCTTCTTCTCCCATAATAAGAACGTTAAAGCAGCGGGGATCCGAGAAGGCTGCAACTTTTACATTGCTCTTATGGGAGACGACTGTCACCGGGAGTGGAAAAATCGAAGAATTCATTTTAGAAAGTTCAAATTTTCACAGGACCGAAAAAAAAATTGAGCGTGTCTTAGGCTAAGCGGCGTTCAAATCCGACCGCGTTTTCTGTTTTAAATCATTTTTTTAATTTTACGCCGGGCGGAAGATTTCCTAACCTCAATACTTTACACGCTGGTCTTGCTTCACACGGAACTTTTTCAGGTCGCGCATAGCACAATTTTGATAGGATTTGACCTGGGCTTTCCGAGCGCTCAAATCGCCCGATTAAAAAAAATATCGCATTTAATCAATTTTGCAAAAAAAAAAAATAGATTTTCAAAATTTTGCGTCTATCGTGTTCAGAATTCCATTAGAAACACGACCTATCTATCGAGAATTTTTTCTATCGAGGATAAGTATTTTTTTTGCAATTGAAATTTCATAAAAATATATACCGGGTGTCTAAATCTCGCATTTAATCGATGGTTTTTATTTTTTCTCCAAAATGTTTTGTGTAAACGCAGATCGCTAGGATTAAATTTAGCGGAGTTGGAACATGTTTTTTTTTTTATATTGGCCGCCTTCACGGGCTGTCAGCACATTTTCGGTGGAAAAATTGCTATAGAGGAATTTGGTTTTCATATTTTGATTTTGATTTCGTATTTCAACCAGAGAAACAACTGTACCAATAAATGGGATATGGAAATATGTATAAATGCTAATAATTTAATTCATCCAAGTCAATTTGGAAAGGAGATAGATTTTTTTTTATTTTTCATATTAGTTAGATAAATAAATTTTATTTTTTTTCAGTATTTGATACAGTACAATAATGGGAACCAGTAGATGGGAAATATAAATTTGTATACATGCTGAAAATTTCAATTATCTAGCTCAAGTAGGACCGGAGCAATAAATACTTTTTAGTTTTTAGTAATTCTGGAAAATTATTAGGCGCTGGCTATCAAAAGCCATGAGTGGGAAAAGGACAGACTTATGCGGGTTTCAATGTTAAATTTTGAATCAAAGGATTTTAAAAATAAATTTTTTTTTTTTGTTAATCGTATCAATCAATTCCTTACTTTTTTCATTGATGTTTTTGTAAGTAGTGTTTTTTTCCTGCATAATCGAAAGTATTTTTTCTAATAAATCAAATTTAAAAATCACCAAATATTACAATTTTTTTTTTCTTTACTTCCGTCATACCGATAGTAGACCAATGGGAGTTGGACCGTAAATGGGCAACACGAATCTGCATAAATGCTAAAAGTTTCATTGATCCAGTTCTATTAGGGCGGAAATTGGTATTTTTTTTCCTGGCTTCAAACACCATTTTCAGGCTAAAACAGCGAATTGTAAATACAATTTTTATTTTATAGCTCCGCTATTATTTATAGTACAATAATGGAAATTTGATCAATAAATAGGTAATACAATGCCGTATGAATGCTAAAAATTTCATTGGCCTAGCTCAATTTAGATCAAAAATAGATTTTTTTTTTACCTTTCAAATTCTTTAAAAAAGAATTTTTATTTTTTTGCTATAGTATTTAAGACAATGAAACAACTGCAATTATATGAATAAATAGGATATACAAATATGTATAAATGCTGAAAATTTCATTCATCCAGCTCAATTTGGATAGGAGATAGATTTTTTTTAATTCATCATATTAATTAAATAAATAAATTATATTTTTTTTTGTTTGAGTATTTGATACAGTACATTAATGGAAATTGTACCAGTAGATAGGAAATATAAATTTGTATAAATGCTGAAAATTTCAATTATCTAGCTCAAGTAGGACCGGATCAATAAATATTTTTTAGTTTTTAGCAATTCTGGAAAATTATTGGCGCTGGCTATCAAAAGCCATAAGTGGGAAAAGGACAGACTTATGCGGGTTTCAATGTTAAATTTCGAATCAAGGGATTTTTTTGAAAAAAAAAACAACTTTTGTTAAAGATGTCAAAAAAATCCTTATTTTTTTCTATGACGTTTTTGTTACAAGTGTTTTTATTTTTTTCAACCGGAAGTATTTTTTTTTTATTAATTTAAATTTAAAAATAATTTAATTTTAATCGAAATAAATACAAATAGCAAGTGTAACGATATTTTAGCGATTTCAAAAGTGGAAAAATCAAAGCTAAGCCCGATTCAGTTTGCAAGCGGAGCGAGCAGGCAAGCGAGCGAAGCGAGCTGGGGTGAGCGTTAGCGAGCAGCAGAGTCCTTTTAATATACAAACTGCTTTCTCCATCTACCGCATTTGTTTAAACGTAGGGTGGTATGGTTTGACCTCGCGGTGCTCAGCAAATTATTTTCGAGCCAACAAATGGCCGCCTTCCCGGTGTTTCAGCAAATGTTCGGTCCGAAAATTGCGCTAGAGAAAATTTGTTTTCGCGGGGACAAAGGAGCAACTACCCTCTCTATGTGCGAGCGAAGCGAGCGGCTGGAGCGAAGCGACCATCTCTTCCAACCTTTTCATGGACCTTTACATCCATCCACTCCATAACCACTACAAAACAACGATTTACCTTGCAGTCTCCACCATTCGGCTCATGCACCAACGCCTCTCCCCCTCCCTTTCCCCCTTTCCCCTTGCTACTATTATACATATATTTTTCTTAAACATCATTTATTTTTTTTTTAATTATGCAATTCTCTTTACATTTCTACATTTGATTCGGCCCTCGGCTCCCCGGTTGGTAAACCGGGCTAAATGCTAAATGTTTTTTGACCGACTTAAAATGCTCCAAAACGATTTGTTTAAACGTAGGGTGGTATGGTTTGACCTCGCGGTGCTCAGCAAATTATTTTCGAGCCAACAAATGGCCGCCTTCCCGGTGTTTCAGCAACATTTCGGTCCAAAAATTGCGCTAGAGAAAATTTGTTTTCGGGGGGATAAAGAAGCAACTACCCTCTCTATGTGCGAGCGAAGCGAGCACCCTAGCGAGCGAAGCGAGCAAGGCAAGCGAGCGAAGCGAGCGGCTGGAGCGAAGCGACCATCTCTTCCAACCTTTTCACGGACCTTTACATCCATCCACTCCATAACCACTACAAAATAACGATTTACCTTGCAGTCACCACCATTCGGCTCATGCACCAACGCCTCTCCTCCTCCCTTTCCCCTTGCCACTATTATACATATATTTTTCTTCAACATCATTTATTTTTTTTTAATTATGCAATTCTCTTTACATTTCTACATTTCCTTGATTCGGCCGTCGGCTCCCCGGTTGGTAAATCGGGCTAAATGCTAGAATGCAATCTTCATCGATTGAGTTAGTCGATTTTCAAAAAAATTACAGCGCCTTTTCGGGACTTCCGATCTGTGAAAATTTCGTTTCGGCTGTTCTTCGTCGAATCGAGTTATGATTTTTTTTCGTCATTTCATTACTCATCAGAGCGAATCGCCGCAAAATTCCGATTTTCGGTGTTCCCTCTCTCTCATACCAACTAAACCGCTATATAGGACGTATCACTTCCACTTATTGAAATTTTCGATCAAAGGGATTGGATTTTTTGCGGAAAAAAATTTTTTCAACCGACGCGGAAAGTATTTTTTTTTTCAATTTCAAAGTTTAGCGGCACCGCGCGGGTCGCGAATGTAAATAAACCGTGCGCTCAGCTACCACTCCCCAGACATTATAGGGCATCAAGAAGAGTTCCTTTGTGTGTAATCGTCGACGCCCGACACGTTAAGACTATTCACGAAGCTCTGAGACGTTTTATAAAAAAGTTGAGTTTTCGACCAAAGCTGAAAAGTTTTCCCCTTTCGTGCGGGATGTCGTGTTGCGGCTCATTGCGCCACAACCGAATCGTCGGAGCGTCTATAGACCGGCAAGAGAGGAAAGAGGATACATTAGGTTGTGCATTAAAGAAAACCCGGAGGAAATCCGTGCAGAATTTGATTTTTGGTGAGTTTTTGAAAAATCAAACATGAAAATCTAACCCCAATTTCGAACTTTGTACGTTGGTGTCGGTCACCGCAGGCCGAATGGGCCTTCGAATGATTCGATTCCGACGTACAAAGACACGCCCAACACGAATATAACACTCGCGGCGCTCAAAAACGCCGATTAAGAAAATTTCGAGAATGCACTTTTCCATTTTGACGTTTTGTCATCGATTTGACGTCTTGCTAAAAATTGTCAATTTTCATGGAAAATAATCTTCGGTACATGGAAAATGATTTTTTTATCTTAGGATTTGCAGGCCTGTGTTGTTTTGATGGATGACGTCGACGGCCGTTGTTGTCAAACGAAATTTACACGAAATGTCAAGTGAATACCTTGTGAAGCTCAATTTTGGTCCGTATTTCGAGCAAATCAACCTCACGGCGTGTGCTACTTGCGAACAGACGACCAGAGTACATTTCCCAAAGGTAAACAACAATTTGCCATCTCTTCGTTCTTTCCCATTGCACACGCATTTTTTTCCCATAAAATTATTATTATTTTGTTTGAGTATTTGATACAGTACAATAATGGGAATTGTACCAGTAGATGGGAAATATAAATTTGTATAAATGCTAAAAATTTCAATTATCTAGCTCAAGTAGGACCGGAGCAATAAATATTTTTTAGTTTTTAGCAGTTCTGGAAAATTATTAGGCGCTGGCTATCAAAAGCCATGAGTGGGAAAAGGACAGACTTATGCGGGTTTCAATGGTAAATTTCGAACCCTTTAGATTTTTTTGAAAAAAAAACAACTTTTGTTAAAGGGATCAAAAAATTCCTAGACACTGGGGCCTACAATCTGTGCAGCCCCCATCCCTCCACCTCTTCGTCCCGCCAAGATATGATTTTTTTTATTTTCATCGATTGCGTTAGTTGATTTTCAAAAAAATTACAGCGCCTTTTCAGGTCTACGTACCAAGTTGAAATTTCGCACAAAGATACTCCCGTATGAGACTTACGATCTGTGAAAATTTCGTTTCGGCTGTTCTTCGTCGAATCGAGTTATGATTTTTTTTCGTCATTTAATTACTCATCAGAACAAATCGCCGCAAAATTCCGATTTTCGGTGTTCTCTCTCTCTCATACCAACTAAACCGCTATATAGGACGTGTCACTTCCACTCATTGAAATTTTCAATCAAAGGGATCCCCCTTAGATTTGTTACGGAAAAAAAATTTTTCAACCAACGCCACCAAAAAAATCCGCATTGTCTTCGAGTACGAGCGTGATAATTTTTTTTTTGCCTGCGGAAAGTATTTTTTTTTTCAATTTCAAAGTTTAGCGGCACCGCGCGGGTCGCGAATGTAAATAAACCGTGTGCTCAGCTACCGCTCCTCAGACAATATGGGGGGGCATCAAGAAGAGTTCCTTTGTGTGTAATCGTCGACGCCCGACACGTTAAGACTATTCGCGAAGCTCTGAGACGTTTAATAAACAAGTTGAGTTTTCGACGAAAGCGGAAAAGTTTTGCCCTTTCGTGCGGGATGTCGACCGAAAGCCGTGTTGCGGCTCATTGCGCCACAACCGAATCGACGGAGCGTCGACAGAGCGGCAAGAGAGGAAAGAGGATCCATTAGGTTGTGCATTAAAGAAAACCCGGAGGAAATCCGTGCAGAATTCGATTTTTGGGGAGTTTTTGAAAAATCAAACATGAAAATCTAACCTCAATTTCGAACTTTGTACGTTGGTGTCGGTCACCGCAGGCCGAATGGGGCCTTCGAATGATTCGATTCCGACGTACAAAGACACGCCCAACACGAATATAACATTCGCGGCGAATCAAAACAATTAAAATTAATTAATTTTTAAGTTTAACGTGTATATACAGGCTGGTCTAAAACTGTGATTTTCTTGATTATTTTTTTTGACCGACTTAAAATGCTCCAAAACGATTTGTTTAAATGAAAATTAATTAATTTTAAAGTTTACCGGGTATATACAGGGTGATCTAAAACCGTGATTTTCTTGATTATTTTTTTTGACCGACTTAAAATGCTCCAAAACGATTTGTTTAAACATAGGGTGATTTGGTTTGACCTCGCGGTGCTCAGCAAATTATTTTCGAGCCAACAAATGGCCGCCTTCCCGGTGTTTCAGCAAATTTTCGGTCCGAAAATTGCGCTAGAGAAAATTTGATTTCGCAGGGATAAAGGAACAACTACCCTCTCTATGTGCGAGCGAAGCGAGCACCCTAGCGAGCGAAGCGAGCAAGGCAAGCGAGCGAAGCGAGCGGCTGGAGCGAAGCGACCATCTCTTCCAACCTTTTCACGGACCTTTACATCCATCCACTCCATAACCACTACAAAACAACGATTTACCTTGCAGTCTCCACCATTCGGCTCATGCACCAACGCCTCTCCCCCTCCCTTTCCCCCTTTCCCCTTGCTACTATTATATATATATTTTTCTTAAACATCATTTATTTTTTTTTTTTAATTATGCAATTCTCTTTACATTTCTACATTTGATTCGGCCCTCGGCTCCCCGGTTGGTAAACCGGGCTAAATGCTAAATGTTTTTTGACCGACTTAAAATGCTCCAAAACGATTTGTTTAAACGTAGGGTGGTATGGTTTGACCTCGCGGTGCTCAGCAAATTATTTTCGAGCCAACAAATGGCCGCCTTCCCGGTGTTTCAGCAACATTTCGGTCCAAAAATTGCGCTAGAGAAAATTTGTTTTCGGGGGGATAAAGAAGCAACTACCCTCTCTATGTGCGAGCGAAGCGAGCACCCTAGCGAGCGAAGCGAGCAAGTCAAGCGAGCGAAGCGAGCGGCTGGAGCGAAGCGACCATCTCTTCCAACCTTTTCACGGACCTTTACATCCATCCACTCCAGAACCACTACAAAACAACGATTTACCTTGCATTCACCACCATTCGGCTCATGCACTAACGCCTTTCCCCCTCCCTTTCCCCTTGCTACTATTATACATATATTTTTCTTCAACATCATTTATTTTTTTTTAATTATGTAATTCTCTTTACATTTCTACATTGCCTTGATTCAGCCCTTGGCTGCCCGGTTTGTAAATCGGGCTAAATAATTTGTTTAAACGTAGGGTGGTATGGTTTGACCTCGCGGTGCTCAGCAAATTATTTTCGAGCCAACAAATGGCCGCCTTCCCGGTGTTTCAGCAAATTTTCGGTCCAAAAATTGCGCTAGAGAAAATTTGTTTTCGGGGGTATAAAGAAGCAACTACCCTCTCTATGTGCGAGCGAAGCGAGCACCCTAGCGAGCGAAGCGAGCAAGGCAAGCGAGCGGCTGGAGCGAAGCGACCATCTCTTCCAACCTTTTCACGGACCTTTACATCCATCCACTCCATAACCACTACACAACAACGATCTATCTTGCAACCACCACCATTCGGCTTATGCATCATTTCCTCTCCCCCTACCTTTCCCCTTGCTACTGTTATACATATATTTTTCTTCAACATCATTTATTTTTTTTTTAATTATGCAATTCTCTTTACATTTCCACATTTCCTTGATTCGGCCCTCGGCTCCCCGGTTGGTAAATCGGGCTAAATGCTAGTCTCCCTTAATAAAAACGTTAATGCAGTGGGGATCCGAGAAGGCTGCGATTCGGTCGCCTTGGCAACCACTTTTACATTGCTCTTATGGGAGAAAATTTTCGAGAGGCCTTAAAAAATCGAAAAATTCATTACATCCACCTGTAATTCCAACTGAGCACAGATCGTGTCGCCCCTCGCACGGCCCACCAATTCCCCTTTCGATACGACCATTTTTTCTATTTTTTAACTTTTTTTGAAATTCTGACTTTTTAAACGTCAGGCAAAAACTCACTAACCTCAATACTTTATACGCTGGTCTTGCTTCACACGGCACTTTTCGGGGTCGCGCATACCATCATTTCGATGGGATTTGACCTGGCCTTTCCAACGCGACACATCCGAGCGCTCAAATCGCCCGATTAAAAAAGATATAGATTTTTAAAGATTTTCAAAAAAAATAAATTGATTCTCAAAATTTTGGGTGCGCCGGGTTCACAATTACATTAGAAACACAACCCATCTATCGGGCATTTTTTTCATCCACGAAAAGTATTTTTTTTTTTAAATCAAAAGTTTAAAAGGATAAATACCGGGTGTCGAAATCCTGATTTTATCCATTATTTTTTTTTTCATCCAAATTTTTTTGTTTTACCACAGGATGATAGGATTATACTTGGTGATGTTGGGACCATTTTTTTTTTTTTTTTTAATGGCCGCCTTCACCGGCTGTCAGCACTTTTTCGGTCAAAAAATTGCCATCGACAAATTTTGTTTCCACAGTTCGATTTCGAATATTTATCCGCAACCGGCAAGACAAAACAAAACTATGAAAACAACAAAAAAAAAATTATGTACCCTTATGGATCAGATTGTACTGATGGAACACGAAAAACACGCGGGGCATGAGCCATAGTAGTTTTCATTTTAGCGATCTGAAATTTTTACTGGGCATAGAACCGAACCGCGAAATTCCGATAGGCTATACGGCGTTAAAATCCAAAATCGTTTTCTATTTTTAAAAAAATTTTGAAATTTTGAATTTAGTGGATCTTTGCGAAAAATTGCGACCTTTGAATTTTTTTTTCATCTCAAAAAACATGAAAATCACCGGGGCATAAACCATAGTAATTTTCAAGTTAGCAATCTGAAATTTTGAATGGACAGAGAACCGATCGTCCAGAGTGCACATAGCTATTCGGATTTAAAATCAAAAATCGTTTTCTATTTCGAAAAAAATTTTGAAATTTTGATTTTCTTTTTTTTTGTCGAAAAATTTAGATAGAGAAATTTAGATTTCACATTTGCATTTCCACTACTTATCCGTAACCAATAAGAAGAAAAAAATCAAAAAAACCATTGGATTTTTGAATTTTTTTTTTTTTTTTTCTGAAAAAAAGGTCACCCTATAACCGGGGCATACAATATAGAAATATTCATTTTAGCGATTTGAAATTTTTACAGGGCAGAGAACAGACCGTCGCGAGTGCGCAAGGCAATTCGGCGTAAAAACCCAACCCTTTTATCTAAAGTCAGACTACATACATCACCCCCGACAAGCTTGCGAGCGAAGCGAGCTCTATCGAACAAAGTCCTGGAGCTACCTCAATTAAGCGAAGCGAGCAGTAACCGGGTCAGTATGCGAGCGAAGCGAGCAGTAACCGGGCCTAGCAACAGCAGCACGAGGCGATAGCCGAGTGCTGCTCTACATCGACCCAACAACAGCAGCACGAAGCGATAGCCGAGTGCTGCTCCATATCGACCACACAATAGTAAAAAAATCCAATCTATGGAAATTTTGACTTTTTAGTGATTTTTTAAATATCGAATCAAGCAACGAGACATTTCAAAAAATCACCGCTTCGTTTCTGTTTATCGTGGAACGTTGACATTTTGCAAAACTTTATTCCACTATGGACCCTTTAATCGGTGCGAGTTTCGTTTGTTCATCTCATCATCGAACCGATATATGATTTTTTTTCAATATTTAGTATGCAATTCGCATTTCATTGAAAAATTTCGATTTTTTATAGTGCGTATTTTTCCAACACATGAGGTTTTTGTATCTTTGCGCTCTCTCCCACTCAGTGAAAATAATTTCGATCACAGGGGTACATATGGAAATTTTTTTTGGTAAAAATAATATTTTTTAATTCATACCAAAAAACGTTTCTCTTTGTTTTTCACGCGTGCGCTTTTGTTTTTTTATTAATTTTTGGCGAATGCGGCACCACCCAACGAATGTATAATATTATTTTAAATTCCATCGTGTGCAGAATTTAATGCGACAAATCACCGTTCTTTTCCGAGTTCGATCCGATTATTAAAAGTATTTTTTTTTTAATTTTAAAGTTTAATGTGCATCTAGAGGGAGGTCTAAAACCATGATTTTCTTCATTATTTTTTATCGAAGTCAGACTACATACATCGCCCAGGACAAACTTGCGAGCGAAGCTAGCCAACTAATGTCGTGAAGCTACCTCTATTAAATTCTCGCGAAGCGAGCTCTATCGAAATTAGACTACATACATCGCCCAGGACGAGCATGCGAGCGAAGCGAGCCTACCAAAGTCCTGGAGCTACCTTAATTAAGCGAAGCGAGCAGTAACCGGGTCAGAATGCGAGCGAAGAGAGCAGTAACCGGGCCTAGCAACAGCAGCACGAGGCGATAGCCGAGTGCTGCTCTACATCGACCCAACAACAGCAGCACGAAGCGATAGCCGAGTGCTGCTCTATATCGACCACACAATAGTAAAAAAATCCAATCTATGGAAATTTTGACTTTTTAGTGATTTTTTAAATATCGAATCAAGCAACGAGACATTTCAAAAAATCACCGCTTCGTTTCTGTTTATCGTGGAACGTTGAAATTTTGCAAAACTATGGTCCACTATGGACCCTTTAATCGGTGCAAGTTTCGTTTGTTCATCTCATCATCGAACCGAGATATGATTTTTTTTCAATATTTATTATGCAATTCGCATTTCACTGAAAAATTTCGATTTTTTATAGTGCGTATTTTTCCAACACATGAGGTTTTTGTATCTTTGCGCTCTCTCCCACTCATTGAAAATTTCGATCACAGGGAAATTTTTTTTGGTAAAAATAATATTTTTTAATTCATACCAAAAAACGTTTCTCTTGGTTTTTCACGCGTGCGCTTTTGTTTTTTTATTAATTTTTGGCGAATGCGGCACCACCCAACGATTGTATAATATTATTTTAAATTCCATCGTGTGCAGAATTTAATGCGACAAATCACCGTTCTTTTCCGAGTTCGATCCGATTATTAAAAGTATTTTTTTTTAATTTTAAAGTTTAATGTGCATTTACAGGGTGGTCTAAAACCATGATTTTCTTCATTATTTTTTATCGAAGTCAAACTACATACATCGCCCAGGACAAACTTGCGAGCGAAGCTAGCCAACTAATGTCGTGAAGCTACCTCTATTAAATTCTCGCGAAGCGAGCTCTATCGAAATTAGACTAAATACATCGCCCAGGACGAGCATGCGAGCGAAGCGAGCAGTAACCGGGCCTAGCAACAGCAGCACGAGGCGATAGCCGAGTGCTGCTCTACATCGACCCAACAACAGCAGCACGGAGCGATAGCCGAGTGCTGCTCCATATCGACCACACAATAGTAACAAAAATCCAATCTATGGAAATTTTGACTTTTTAGTGATTTTTTAAATATCGAATCAAGCAACGAGACATTTCAAAAAATCACCGCTTCGTTTCTGTTTATCGTGGAACGTTGACATTTTGCAAAACTTTAGTCCACTATGGACCCTTTAATCGGTGCGAGTTTCGTTTGTTTATCTCATCATCGAACCGAGATATAATTTTTTTTCAATATTTATTATGCAATTCGCATTTCACTGAAAAATTTCGATTTCTTATAGTGCGTATTTTTCCAACACATGAGGTTTTTGTATCTTTGCGCTCTCTCCCACTCATTGAAAATTTCGATCACAGGGGTACATATGGAAATTTTTTTTGGTAAAAATAATATTTTTTAATTCATACCAATAAACGTTTCTCTTTGTTTTTCACGCGTGCGCTTTTGTTTTTTTATTATTGTTTGGCGAATGCGGCACCACCCAACGAGTGTATAATATTATTTTAAATTCCACCGTGTGCAGAATTTAGTGCGACAAATCACCGTTCTTTTCCGAGTTCGATCCGATTATTAAAAGCATTTTTTTTTTAATTTTAAAGTTTAATGTGCATATACAGGGTGGTCTAAAACCATGATTTTCTTCATTATTTTTTTTGACCTACTTAAAATGCTGCAAAATGATATGTTTAAACGCAGGATGGTATGGTTTGACCTCGCAGTGCTCAGCAAATTATTTTCGATTCAGAAAATGGCCGTTTTCACGGGATTTCAACAAATGTTCGGTCCAAAAATTGCGCTAGAGACAATTTGTTTTCGTGGAAATTAAGGAACAACCACCCTCTCAGTGTGCGAGCGAAGCGAGCACCCTAGCGAGCGAAGCGAGCAAGGCAAGCGAGCGAAGCGAGCAGCTGGAGCGAAGCGACCATCTCTTCCAACCTTTTTCACAGACCTTTACATCCATCCACTCCATAACCACTACACAACAACGATCTATCTTGCAACCACTACTTATGCATCATTTCCTCTCCCCCTCCCTTTCCTCTTGCTACTATTATACATATATTTTTCTTCAACATCATTTATTTTTTTTTATTAAAAATTGCAATAGAGAAATTTGGATTTCAGATTTGGATTTAGACCACGTATCGGCTCCTGGGAAAAATACAAAATCAAAAATCTAATTTTTTGACCCAAGGTCATCTCAAGGTTCATCTCAAAAAACATGAAAATCACCGGGGCATAAACCATAGTAATTTTCAAGTTAGCAATCTAAAATTTTGAATGGACAGAGAACCGATCGTCCTGAGTGCACAAGGCTATTCGGATTTAAAATCAAAAATCGTTTTCTATTTCGAAAAAAATTTTGAAATTTTGATTTTCTTTTTTTTTTTGGTTGAAAAATTTAGATAGAGAAATTTAGATTTCACATTTGCATTTCCATTAATTATCCGCAAGCGATAAGAAGAAAAAAATCAAAAAAACCTTTGGATTTTTTAATTATTTTTTTTGAAAAAAAGGTCACCCTATAACCGGGGCATAAAATATCGAAATATTCATCTTCTTCTCCCATAATAAGAACGTTAAAGCAGCGGGGATCCGAGAAGGCTGCAACTTTTACATTGCTCTTATGGGAGACGACTGTCACCGGGAGTGGAAAAATCGAAGAATTCATTTTAGAAAGTTCAAATTTTCACAGGACCGAAAAAAAAATTCAGCGTGTCTTAGGCTAAGCGGCGTTCAAATCCGACCGCGTTTTCTGTTTTAAATCATTTTTTTAATTTTACGCCGGACGGAAGATTTCCTAACCTCAATACTTTACACGCTGGTCTTGCTTCACACGGAACTTTTTCAGGTCGCGCATAGCACAATTTTGATGGGATTTGACCTGGGCTTTCCGAGCGCTCAAATCGCCCGATTAAAAAAAATATCGCATTTAATCAATTTTGCAAAAAAAAAAAAATAGATTTTCAAAATTTTGCGTCTATCGTGTTCAGAATTCCATTAGAAACACGACCTATCTATCGAGAATTTTTTCTATCGAGGATAAGTATTTTTTTTGCAATTGAAATTTCATAAAAATATATACCGGGTGTCTAAATCTCGCATTTAATCGATGGTTTTTATTTTTTCTCCAAAATGTTTTGTGTAAACGCAGATCGCTAGGATTACATTTAGCGGAGTTGGAACATGTTTTTTTTTTATATTGGCCGCCTTCACGGGCTGTCAGCACATTTTCGGTGGAAAAATTGCTATAGAGGAATTTGGTTTTCATATTTTGATTTTGATTTCGTATTTCAACCAGAGAAACAACTGTACCAATAAATGGGATATGGAAATATGTATAAATGCTAATAATTTAATTCATCCAAGTCAATTTGGAAATGAGATAGATTTTGTTTTATTTTTCATATTAGTTAGATAAATAAATTTAATTTTTTTTCAGTAGTTGATACAGTACAATAATGGGAACCAGTAGATGGGAAATATAAATTTGTATACATGCTGAAAATTTCAATTATCTAGCTCAAGTAGGACCGGAGCAATAAATACTTTTTAGTTTTTAGCAATTCTGGAAAATTATTAGGCGCTGGCTATCAAAAGCCATGAGTGGGAAAAGGACAGACTTATGCGGGTTTCAATGTTAAATTTTGAATCAAAGGATTTTAAAAATAAACATTTTTTTTTTTGGTAATCGTATCAATCAATTCCTTACTTTTTTCATTGATGTTTTCGTAAGTAGTGTTTTTTTCCTGCTTAATCGAAAGTATTTTTTCTAATAAATCAAATTTAAAAATCACCAAATATTACAATTTTTTTTTTCTTTACTTCCGTCATACCGATAGTAGACCAATGGGAGTTGGACCGTAAATGGGCAACACGAATCTGCATAAATGCTAAAAGTTTCATTGATCCAGTTCTATTAGGGCGGAAATTGGTATTTTTTTTCCGGGCTTCAAACACCATTTTCAGGCTAAAACAGCGAATTGTAAATACAATTTTTATTTTATAGCTCCGCTATTATTTATAGTACAATAATGGAAATTTGATCAATAAATAGGTAATACAATGCCGTATGAATGCTAAAAATTTCATTGGCCTAGCTCAATTTAGATCAAAAATTGATTTTTTTTTTACCTTTCAAATTCTTGAAAAAAGAATTATTTTTTTTTGCTATAGTATTTAAGACAATGAAACAACTGCAATTATATGAATAAATAGGATATACAAATATGTATAAATGCTGAAAATTTCATTCATCCAGCTCAATTTGGATAGCAGATAGATTTTTTTTAATTCATCATATTAATTAAATAAATAAATTATATTTTTTTTGTTTGAGTATTTGATACAGTACAATAATGGAAATTGTACCAGTAGATAGGAAACATAAATTTGTATAAATGCTGAAAATTTCAATTATCTAGCTCAAGTAGGACCGGATCAATAAATATTTTTTAGTTTTTAGCAATTCTGGAAAATTATTGGCGCTGGCTATCAAAAGCCATGAGTGGGAAAAGGACAGACTTATGCGGGTTTCAATGTTAAATTTCGAATCAAGGGATTTTTTTGAAAAAAAAAACAACTTTTGTTAAAGATGTCAAAAGAATCCTTATTTTTTTCTATGACGTTTTTGTTGCAAGTGTTTTTATTTTTTTCAACCGGAAGTATTTTTTTTTTATTAATTTAAATTTAAAAATAATTTAATTTTAATCGAAATAAATACAAATAGCAAGTGTAACGATATTTTAGCGATTTCAAAAGTGGAAAAATCAAAGCTAAGCCCGATTCAGTTTGCGAGCGGAGCGAGCAGGCAAGCGAGCGAAGCGAGCTGGGGTGAGCGTTAGCGAGCAGCAGAGTCCTTTTAATATACAAACTGTTTTCTCCATCCACCGCATTTGTTTAAACGTAGGGTGGTATGGTTTGACCTCGCGGTGCTCAGCAAATTATTTTCGAGCCAACAAATGGCCGCCTTCCCGGTGTTTCAGCAAATGTTCGGTCCGAAAATTGCGCTAGAGAAAATTTGTTTTCGCGGGGACAAAGGAGCAACTACCCTCTCTATGTGCGAGCGAAGCGAGCAAGGCAAGCGAGCGAAGCGAGCGGCTGGAGCGAAGCGACCATCTCTTCCAACCTTTTCACAGACCTTTACATCCATCCACTCCATAACCACTACAAAACAACGATTTACCTTGCAGTCTCCACCATTCGGCTCATGCACCAACGCCTCTCCCCCTCCCTTTCCCCCTTTCCCCTTGCTACTATTATACATATATTTTTCTTAAACGTCATTTATTTTTTTTTTAATTATGCAATTCTCTTTACATTTCTACATTTGATTCGGCCCTCGGCTCCCCGGTTGGTAAACCGGGCTAAATGCTAAATGTTTTTTGACCGACTTAAAATGCTCCAAAACGATTTGTTTAAACGTAGGGTGGTATGGTTTGACCTCGCGGTGCTCAGCAAATTATTTTCGAGCCAACAAATGGCCGCCTTCCCGGTGTTTCAGCAACATTTCGGTCCAAAAATTGCGCTAGAGAAAATTTGTTTTCGGGGGGATAAAGAAGCAACTACCCTCTCTATGTGCGAGCGAAGCGAGCACCCTAGCGAGCGAAGCGAGCAAGGCAAGCGAGCGAAGCGAGCGGCTGGAGCGAAGCGACCATCTCTTCCAACCTTTTCACGGACCTTTACATCCATCCACTCCATAACCACTACAAAACAACGATTTACCTTGCAGTCACCACCATTCGGCTCATGCACCAACGCCTCTCCCCCTCCCTTTCCCCTTGCCACTATTATACATATATTTTTCTTCAACATCATTTTTTTTTTTTTTAATTATGCAATTCTCTTTACATTTCTACATTTCCTTGATTCGGCCGTCGGCTCCCCGATTGGTAAATCGGGCTAAATGCTAGAATGCAATCTTCATCGATTGAGTTAGTCGATTTTCAAAAAAATTACAGCGCCTTTTCGGGACTTCCGATCTGTGAAAATTTCGTTTCGGCTGTTCTTCGTCGAATCGAGTTATGAATTTTTTTCGTCATTTCATTACTCATCAGAGCGAATCGCCGCAAAATTCCGATTTTCGGTGTTCCCTCTCTCTCATACCAACTAAACCGCTATATAGGACGTATCACTTCCACTTATTGAAATTTTCGATCAAAGGGATTGGATTTTTTGCGGAAAAAAATTTTTTCAACCGACGCGGAAAGTATTTTTTTTCAATTTCAAAGTTTAGCGGCACCGCGCGGGTCGCGAATGTAAATAAACCGTGCGCTCAGCTACCACTCCCCAGACATTATAGGGCATCAAGAAGAGTTCCTTTGTGTGTAATCGTCGACGCCCGACACGTTAAGACTATTCACGAAGCTCTGAGACGTTTTATAAAAAAGTTGAGTTTTCGACCAAAGCTGAAAAGTTTTCCCCTTTCGTGCGGGATGTCGTGTTGCGGCTCATTGCGCCACAACCGAATCGTCGGAGCGTCTATAGACCGGCAAGAGAGGAAAGAGGATACATTAGGTTGTGCATTAAAGAAAACCCGGAGGAAATCCGTGCAGAATTTGATTTTTGGTGAGTTTTTGAAAAATCAAACATGAAAATCTAACCCCAATTTCGAACTTTGTACGTTGGTGTCGGTCACCGCAGGCCGAATGGGCCTTCGAATGATTCGATTCCGACGTACAAAGACACGCCCAACACGAATATAACACTCGCGGCGCTCAAAAACGCCGATTAAGAAAATTTCGAGAATGCACTTTTCCATTTTGACGTTTTGTCATCGATTTGACGTCTTGCTAAAAATTGTCAATTTTCATGGAAAATAATCTTCGGTACATGGAAAATGATTTTTTTATCTTAGGATTTGCAGGCCTGTGTTGTTTTGATGGATGACGTTGACGGCCGTTGTTGTCAAACGAAATTTACTCGAAATGTCAAGTGAATACCTTGTGAAGCTCAATTTTGGTCCGTATTTCGAGCAAATCAACCTCACGGCGTGTGCTACTTGCGAACAGACGACCAGAGTACATTTCCCAAAGGTAAACAACAATTTGCCATCTCTTCGTTCTTTCCCATTGCACACGCATTCTTTTCCCATAAAATTATTATTATTTTGTTTGAGTATTTGATACAGTACAATAATGGGAATTGTACCAGTAGATGGGAAATATAAATTTGTATAAATGCTAAAAATTTCAATTATCTAGCTCAAGTAGGACCGGAGCAATAAATATTTTTTAGTTTTTAGCAGTTCTGGAAAATTATTAGGCGCTGGCTATCAAATGCCATGAGTGGGAAAAGGACAGACTTATGCGGGTTTCAATGGTAAATTTCGAACCCTTTAGATTTTTTTGAAAAAAAAACAACTTTTGTTAAAGGGATCAAAAAATTCCTAGACACTGGGGCCTACAATCTGTGCAGCCCCCATCCCTCCACCTCTTCGTCCCGCCAAGATATGATTTTTTTTATTGTCATCGATTGCGTTAGTTGATTTTCAAAAAAATTACAGCGCCTTTTCAGGTCTACGTACCAAGTTGAAATTTCGCACAAAGATACT
The DNA here is from genome assembly GCA_932526585.2 of Philonthus cognatus. NCBI lineage: Eukaryota > Metazoa > Arthropoda > Insecta > Coleoptera > Staphylinidae > Philonthus > Philonthus cognatus. The sequence continues at coordinate 2,914,028 of CAKOBO020000020.1, read as the reverse complement.
CCCGTATGAGACTTACGATCTGTGAAAATTTCGTTTCGGCTGTTCTTCGTCGAATCGAGTTATGATTTTTTTTCGTCATTTAATTACTCATCAGAACGAATCGCCGCAAAATTCCGATTTTCGGTGTTCCCTCTCTCTCATACCAACTAAACCGCTATATAGGACGTGTCACTTCCACTCATTGAAATTTTCGATCAAAGGGATCCCCCTTAGATTTGTTACGGAAAAAAAATTTTTCAACCAACGCCACCAAAAAAATCCTCATTGTCTTCGAGTACGAGCGTGATAATTTTTTTTTTGCCTGCGGAAAGTATTTTTTTTTCAATTTCAAAGTTTAGCGGCACCGCGCGGGTCGCGAATGTAAATAAACCGTGTGCTCAGCTACCGCTCCTCAGACAATATGGGGGGGCATCAAGAAGAGTTCCTTTGTGTGTAATCGTCGACGCCCGACACGTTAAGACTATTCGCGAAGCTCTGAGACGTTTAATAAAAAAGTTGAGTTTTCGACGAAAGCGGAAAAGTTTTGCCCTTTCGTGCGGGATGTCGACCGAAAGCCGTGTTGCGGCTCATTGCGCCACAACCGAATCGACGGAGCGTCGACAGAGCGGCAAGAGAGGAAAGAGGATACATTAGGTTGTGCATTAAAGAAAACCCGGAGGAAATCCGTGCAGAATTCGATTTTTGGGGAGTTTTTGAAAAATCAAACATGAAAATCTAACCTCAATTTCGAACATTGTACGTTGGTGTCGGTCACCGCAGGCCGAATAGGGCCTTCGAATGATTCGATTCCGACGTACAAAGACACGCCCAACACGAATATAACACTCGCGGCGAATCAAAACAATTAAAATTAATTAATTTTTAAGTTTAACGTGTATATACAGGGTGGTCTAAAACTGTGATTTTCTTGATTATTTTTTTTGACCGACTTAAAATGTTCCAAAACGATTTGTTTAAATAAAAATTAATTGATTTTAAAGTTTACCGGGTATATACAGGGTGATCTAAAACCGTGATTTTCTTGATTATTTTTTTTGACCGACTTAAAATGCTCCAAAACGATTTGTTTAAACATAGGGTGATATGGTTTGACCTCGCGGTGCTCAGCAAATTATTTTCGAGCCAACAAATGGCCGCCTTCCCACTGTTTCAGCAAATTTTCGGTCCGAAAATTGCGCTAGAGAAAATTTGATTTCGCGGGGATAAAGGAACAACTACCCTCTCTATGTGCGAGCGAAGCGAGCACCCTAGCGAGCGAAGCGAGCAAGGCAAGCGAGCGAAGCGAGCGGCTGGAGCGAAGCGACCATCTCTTCCAACCTTTTCACGGACCTTTACATCCATCCACTCCATAACCACTACAAAACAACGATTTACCTTGCAGTCTCCACCATTCGGCTCATGCACCAACGCCTCTCCCCCTCCCTTTCCCCCTTGCTACTATTATACATATATTTTTCTTAAACATCATTTATTTTTTTTTTAATTATGCAATTCTCTTTACATTTCTACATTTGATTGGTAAACCGGGCTAAATGCTAAATGTTTTTTGACCGACTTAAAATGCTCCAAAACGATTTGTTTAAACGTAGGGTGGTATGGTTTGACCTCGCGGTGCTCAGCAAATTATTTTCGAGCCAACAAATGGCCGCCTTCCCGGTGTTTCAGCAACATTTCGGTCCAAAAATTGCGCTAGAGAAAATTTGTTTTCGGGGGGATAAAGAAGCAACTACCCTCTCTATGTGCGAGCGAAGCGAGCAAGGCAAGCGAGCGAAGCGAGCGGCTGGAGCGAAGCGACCATCTCTTCCAACCTTTTCACGGACCTTTACATCCATCCACTCCAGAACCACTACAAAACAACGATTTACCTTGCATTCACCACCATTCGGCTCATGCACCAACGCCTTTCCCCCTCCCTTTCCCCTTGCTACTATTATACATATATTTTTCTTCAACATCATTTATTTTTTTTTTAATTATGTAATTCTCTTTACATTTCTACATTTCCTTGATTCAGCTCTTGGCTCCCCGGTTTCTAAATCGGGCTAAATAATTTGTTTAAACGTAGGGTGGTATGGTTTGACCTCGCGGTGCTCAGCAAATTATTTTCGAGCCAACAAATGGCCGCCTTCCCGGTGTTTCGGCAAATTTTCGGTCCAAAAATTGCGCTAGAGAAAATTTGTTTTCGGGGGTATAAAGAAGCAACTACCCTCTCTATGTGCGAGCGAAGCGAGCACCCTAGCGAGCGAAGCGAGCAAGGCAAGCGAGCGAAGCGAGCGGCTGGAGCGAAGCGACCATCTCTTCCAACCTTTTCACGGACCTTTACATCCATCCACTCCATAACCACTACAAAACAACGATTTACCTTGCAGTCACCACCATTCGGCTCATGCACAAACGCCTCTTCCCTTCCCTTTCCCCTTGCTACTATTATACATATATTTTTCTTCAACATCATTTTTTTTTTCAATTATGCAATTCTCTTTACATTTATACATTTCCTTGATTCGGCCCTCGGCTCCCCGTTTGGTAAATCGGGCTAAATGCTAGTCTCCCTTAATAAAAACGGTAATGCAGTGGGGATCCGAGAAGGCTGCGATTCGGTCGCCTTGGCAACCACTTTTACATTGCTCTTATGGGAGAAAATTTTCGAGAGGCCTTAAAAAATCGAAAAATTCATTACATCCACCTGTAATTCGAACTGAGCACAGATTCCGTCGCCCCTCGCACGGCCCACCGATTCCCCTCTCGATACGACCCTTTTTTCTATTTTTTAACATTTTTTGAAATTCTGACGTTTTAAACGTCAGGCAAAAACTCACTAACCTCAATACTTTATACGCTGGTCTTGCTTCACACGGCACTTTTCGGGGTCGCGCATACCATCATTTCGATGGGATTTGACCTGGCCTTTCCAACGCGACACATCCGAGCGCTCAAATCGCCCGATTAAAAAAGATATCGATTTTTAAAGATTTTCAAAAAAAAAAAATTGATTCTCAAAATTTTGGGTGCGCCGGGTTCACAATTACATTAGAAACACAACCCATCTATCGGGCATTTTTTTCATCCACGAAAAGTATTTTTTTTTTTAAATCAAAAGTTTAAACGGATAAATACCGGGTGTCGAAATCCTGATTTTATTCATTATTTTTTTTTTTTCATCCAAATTTTTTTGTTTTACCACAGGATGATAGGATTATACTAGGTGATGTTGGGACCATTTTTTCTTTTTTTTTTAATGGCCGCCTTCACCGGCTGTCAGCACTTTTTCGGTCAAAAAATTGCCATCGACAAATTTTGTTTCCACAGTTCGATTTCGAATATTTATTCGCAACCGGCAAGACAAAACAAAACTATGAAAACAACAAAAAAAAATTATGTACCCTTATGGAACAGATTGTACTGATGGAACACGAAAAACACGCGGGGCATGAGCCATAGTAGTTTTCATTTTAGCGATCTGAAATTTTTACTGGGCATAGAACCGAACCGCGAAATTCCGATAGGCTATACGTCGTTAAAATCCAAAATCGTTTTCTATTTTTAAAAAAATTTTGAAATTTTGAATTTAGTGGATCTTTGCGAAAAATTGCGATAGAGAAATTTCGATTTCAGATTTGGATTTAGACCACTTATCGGCTCCTGGGAAAAATACAAAATCAAAAATCTAATTTTTTGACCCAAGGTATATACCCTTGAATTTTTTTTTCATGAAAATCACCGGGGCATAAACCATAGTAATTTTCAAGTTAGCAATCTGAAATTTTGAATAGACAGAGAACCGATCGTCCAGAGTGCACATAGCTATTCGGATTTAAAATCAAAAATCGTTTTCTATTTCGAAAATAATTTTGAAATTTTGATTTTCTTTTTTTTTGGTCGAAAAATTTAGATAGTGAAATCTAGATTTCACATTTGCATTTCCACTAATTATCCGTAACCAATAAGAAGAAAAAAATCAAAAAAACCATTGGATTTTTGAATTTTTTTTTTTTTTTTTTTTCTGAAAAAAAGGTCACCCTATAACCCGGGGCATACAATATCGAAATATTCATTTTAGCGATTTGAAATTTTTACAGGGCAGAGAACAGACCGTCGCGAGTGCGCAAGGCAATTCGGCGTAAAAACCCAACCCTTTTATCTAAAGTCAGACTACATACATCACCCCCGACAAGCTTGCGAGCGAAGCGAGCTCTATCGAACAAAGTCCTGGAGCTACCTCAATTAAGCGAAGCGAGCAGTAACCGGGTCAGTATGCGAGCGAAGCGAGCAGTAACCGGGCCTAGCAACAGCAGCACGAGGCGATAGCCGAGTGCTGCTCTACATCGACCCAACAACAGCAGCACGAAGCGATAGCCGAGTGCTGCTCCATATCGACCACACAATAGTAAAAAAATCCAATCCATGGAAATTTTGACTTTTTAGTGATTTTTTAAATATCGAATCAAGCAACGAGACATTTCAAAAAATCACCGCTTCGTTTCTGTTTATCGTGGAACGTTGACATTTTGCAAAACTTTAGTCCACTATGGACCCTTTAATCGGTGCGAGTTTCGTTTGTTCATCTCATCATCGAACCGAGATATATTTTTTTTTCAATATTTATTATGCAATTCGCATTTCACTGAAAAATTTCGATTTTTTATAGTGCGTATTTTTCCAACACATGAGGTTTTTGTATCTTTGCGCTCTCTCCCACTCATTGAAAATTTCGATCACAGGGGTACATATGGAAATTTTTTTTGGTAAAAATAATATTTTTTAATTCACACCAAAAAACGTTTCTCTTTGTGTTTCACGCGTGCGCTTTTGTTTTTTTATTAATTTTTGGCGAATGCGGCACCACCCAACGATTGTATAATATTATTTTATATTCCATCGTGTGCAGAATTTAATGCGACAAATCACCGTTCTTTTCCGAGTTCGATCCGATTATTAAAAGTATTTTTTTTTTTAATTTTAAAGTTTAATGTGCATATACAGGGTGGTCTAAAACCATGATTTTCTTCATTATTTTTTATCGAAGTCGGACTACATACATCGCCCAGGACAAACTTGCGAGCGAAGCTAGCCAACTAATGTCGTGAAGCTACCTCTATTAAATTCTCGCGAAGCGAGCTCTATCGAAATCACACTACATACATCGCCCAGGACGAGCATGCGAGCGAAGCGAGCCTACCAAAGTCCTGGAGCTACCTCAATTAAGCGAAGCGAGCAGTAACCGGGTCAGTATGCGAGCGAAGCGAGCAGTAACCGGGCCTAGCAACAGCAACACGAGGCGATAGCCGCGTGCTGCTCTACATCGACCCAACAACAGCAGCACGAAGCGATAGCCGAGTGCTGCTCCATATCGACCACACAATAGTAAAAAAATCCAATCTATGGAAATTTTGACTTTTTAGTGATTTTTTAAATATCGAATCAAGCAACGAGACATTTCAAAAAATCACCGCTTCGTTTCTGTTTATCGTGGAACGTTGACATTATGCAAAACTGTAGTCCACTATGGACCCTTTAATCGGTGCGAGTTTCGTTTGTTCATCTCATCATCGAACCGAGATATAATTTTTTTTCAATATTTATTATGCAATTCGCATTTCACTGAAAAATTTCGATTTTTTATAGTGCGTATTTTTCCAACACATGAGGTTTTTGTATCTTTGCGCTCTCTCCCACTCATTGAAAATTTCGATCACAGGGGTACACATATGGAAATTTTTTTTGGTAAAAATAATATTTTTTAATTCATACCAAAAAACGATTCTCTTTGTTTTTCACGCGTGCGCTTTTGTTTTTTTATTAATTTTTGGCGAATGCGGCACCACCCAACGATTGTATAATATTATTTTAAATTCCATCGTGTGCAGAATTTAATGCGACAAATCACCGTTCTTTTCCGAGTTCGATCCGATTATTAAAAGTATTTTTTTTTAATTTTAAAGTTTAATGTGCATATACAGGGTGGTCTAAAACCATGATTTTCTTCATTATTTTTTATCGAAGTTGGACTACATACATCGCCCAGGACAAACTTGCGAGCGAAGCTAGCCAACTCATGTCGTGAAGCTACCTCTATTAAATTCTCGCGAAGCGAGCTCTATCGAAATTAGACTACATACATCGCCCAGGACGAGCATGCGAGCGAAGCGAGCCTACCAAAGTCCTGGAGCTACCTCAATTAAGCGAAGCGAGCAGTAACCGGGTCAGTATGCGAGCGAAGAGAGCAGTAACCGGGCCTGGCAACAGCAGCACGAGGCGATAGCCGAGTGCTGCTCTACATCGACCCAACAACAGCAGCACGAAGCGATATCCGAGTGCTGCTCTATATCGACCACACAATAGTAAAAAAAATCCAATCTATGGAAATTTTCACTTTTTAGTGATTTTTTAAATATCGAATCAAGCAACGAGACATTTCAAAAAATCACCGCTTCGTTTCTGTTTATCGTGGAACGTTAAACGTTTGCAAAACTATAGTCCACTATGGACTCTTTAATCAGTGCGAGTTTCGTTTGTTCATCTCATCATCGAACCGAGAAATGATTTTTTTTCAATATTTATTATGCAATTCGCATTTCACTGAAAAATTTCGATTTTTTATAGTGCGTATTTTTCCAACATATGAGGTTTTTGTATCTTTGCGCTCTCTCCCACTCATTGAAAATTTCGATCACAGGGGTACATATGGAAATTTTTTTTGGTAAAAATAATATTTTTTAATTCATACCAAAAAACGTTCCTCTTTGTTTTTCACGCGTGCGCCTTTGTTTTTTTATTATGTTTTGGCGAATGCGGCACCACCCAACGATTGTATAATATTATTTTAAATTCCATCGTGTGCAGAATTTAATGCGACAAATCACCGTTCTTTTCCGAGTTCGATCCGATTATTAAAAGTATTTTTTTTTTTTAATTTTAAAGTTTAATGTGCATATACAGGGTGGTCTAAAACCATGATTTTCTTCATGATTTTTTATCGAAGTCGGACTACATACATCGCCCAGGACAAACTTGCGAGCGAAGCTAGCCAACTAATGTCGTGAAGCTACCTCTATTAAATTCTCGCGAAGCAAGCTCAATCGAAATCAGACTACATACATCGCCCAGGACGAGCATGCGAGCGAAGCGAGCCTACCAAAGTCCTGGAGCTACCTCAATTAAGCGAAGCGAGCAGTAACCGGGTCAGTATGCGAGCGAAGAGAGCAGTAACCGGGTCTAGCAACAGCAGCACGAGGCGATAGCCGAGTGCTGCTCTACATCGACCCAACAACAGCAGCACGAAGCGATAGCTGCTCCATATCGACCACACAATAGTAAAAAAATCCAATCTATGGAAATTTTGACTTTTTAGTGATTTTTTAAATATCGAATCAAGCAACGAGACATTTCAAAAAATCACCGCTTCGTTTCTGTTTATCGTGGAACGTTGACATTATGCAAAACTGTAGTCCACTATGGACCCTTTAATCGGTGCGAGTTTCGTTTGTTCATCTCATCATCGAACCGAGATGGAATTTTTTTTCAATATTTATTATGCAATTCGCATTTCACTGAAAAATTTCGATTTTTTATAGTGCGTATTTTTCCAACACATGAGGTTTTTGTATCTTTGCGCTCTCTCCCACTCATTGAAAATTTCGATCACAGGGGTACATATGGAAATTTTTTTTGGTAAAAATAATATTTTTTAATTCATACCAAAAAACGTTTCTCTTTGTTTTTCACGCGTGCGCTTTTGTTTTTTTATTAATTTTTGGCGAATGCGGCACCACCCAACGATTGTATAATATTATTTTAAATTCCATCGTGTGCAGAATTTAATGCGACAAATCACCGTTCTTTTCCGAGTTCGATCCGATTATTAAAAGTATTTTTTTTTTAATTTTAAAGTTTAATGTGCATATACAGGGTGGTCTAAAACCATGATTTTCTTCATTATTTTTCATCGAAGTGGGACTACATACATCGCCCAGGACAAACTTGCGAGCGAAGCTAGCCAACTAATGTCGTGAAGCTACCTCTATTAAATTCTCGCGAAGCGAGCTCTATCGAAATCAGACTACATACATCGCCCAGGACGAGCATGCGAGCGAAGCGAGCCTACCAACGTCTTGGAGCTACCTCAATTAAGCGAAGCGAGCAGTAACCGGGTCAGTATGCGAGCGAAGCGAGCAGTAACCGGGCCTAGCAACAGCAGCACGAGGCGATAGCCGAGTGCTGCTCTACATCGACCCAACAACAGCAGCACGAAGCGATAGCCGAGTGCTGCTCTATATCGACCACACAATAGTAAAAAAATCCAATCTATGGAAATTTTGACTTTTTAGTGATTTTTTAAATATCGAATCAAGCAACGAGACATTTCAAAAAATCACCGCTTCGTTTCTGTTTATCGTGGAACGTTGACAATTTGCAAAACTTTAGTCCACTATGGACCCTTTAATAGGTGCGAGTTTTGTTTGTTCATTTCATCATCGAACCGAGATATGATTTTTTTTCAATATTTATTATGCAATTCGCATTTCATTGAAAAATTTCGATTTTTTATAGTGCGTATTTTTCCAACACATGAGGTTTTTGTATCTTTGCGCTCTCTCCCACTCATTGAAAATTTCGATCACAGGGGTACATATGGAAATTTTTTTTGGTAAAAATAATATTTTTTAATTCATACCAAAAAAACGTTTCTCTTTGTTTTTCACGCGTGCGCTTTTGTTTTTTTTATTAATTTTTGGCAAATGCGGCACCACCCAACGATTGTATAATATTATTTTAAATTCCATCGTGTGCAGAATTTAATGCGACAAATCACCGTTCTTTTCCGAGTTCGATCCGATTATTAAAAGTATTTTTTTTTAATTTTAAAGTTTAATGTGCATATACAGGGTGGTCTAAAACCATGATTTTCTTCATTATTTTTTATTGAAGTCAGACTACATACATCGCCCAGGACAAACTTGCCAGCGAAGCTAGCCAACTAATGTCGTGAAGCTACCTCTATTAAATTCTCGCGAAGCGAGCTCTATCGAAATCAGACTACATACATCGCCCAGGACGAGCATGCGAGCGAAGCGAGCCTACCAAAGTCCTGGAGCTACCTCAATTAAGCGAAGCGAGCAGTAACCGGGTCAGTATGCGAGCGAAGCGAGCAGTAACCGGGCCTAGCAACAGCAGCACGAGGCGATAGCCGAGTGCTGCTCTACATCGACTCAACAACAGCAGCACGAAGCGATAGCCGAGTGCTGCTCCATATCGACCACACAATAGTAAAAAAATCCAATCTATGAAAATTTTGACTTTTTAGTGATTTTTTAAATATCGGATCAAGCAACGAGACATTTTCAAAAATCACCGCTTCGTTTCTGTTTATCGTGGAACGTTGACATTTTGCAAAACTTTAGTCCACTATGGACCCTTTAATCGGTGTGAGTTTCGTTTGTTCATCTTATCATCGAACCGAGATATGATTTTTTTTCAATATTTATTATGCAATTCGCATTTCACTGAAAAATTTCGATTTTTTATAGTGCGTATTTTTCCAACACATGAGGTTTTTGTATCTTTGCGCTCTCTCCCACTCATTGAAAATTTCGATCACAGGGGAAATTCTCTGGAAATTTTTTTTGGTAAAAATAATATTTTTTAATTCATACCAAAAAACGTTTCTCTTTGTTTTTCACGCGTGCGCTTTTGTTTTTTTATTAATTTTTGGCGAATGCGGCACCACCCAACGATTGTATAATATTATTTTAAATTCCATCGTGTGCAGAATTTAATGCGACAAATCACCATTCTTTTCCGAGTTCGATCCGATTATTAAAAGTATTTTTTTTTTTAATTTTAAAGTTTAATGTGCATATACAGGGTGGTCTAAAACCATGATTTTCTTCATTATTTTTTATCGAAGTCGGACTACATACATCGCCCAGGACAAACTTGCGAGCGAAGCTAGCCAACTAATGTCGTGAAGCTACCTCTATTAAATTCTCTCTATCGCTCCAATCTATGGAAATTTTGACTTTTTAGTGATTTTTTAAATATCGAAGCAAGCAACGAGACATTTCAAAAAATCACCGCTTCGTTTCTGTTTATCGTGGAAAGTTGACATTTTGCAAAACTTTAGTCCACTATGGACCCTTTAATCGGTGTGAGTTTCGTTTGTTCATCTTATCATCGAACCGAGATATGATTTTTTTTCAATATTTATTATGCAATTCGCATTTCACTGAAAAATTTCGATTTTTTATAGTGCGTATTTTTCCAACACATGAGGTTTTTGTATCTTTGCGCTCTCTCCCACTCATTGAAAATTTCGATCACAGGGCATATGGAAATTTTTTTTGGTAAAAATAATATTTTTTTAATTCATACCAAAAAACGTTTCTCTTTGTTTTTCACGCGTGCGCTTTTGTTATTTTATTAATTTTTGGCGAATGCGGCACCCCTTAACGATTGTATAATATTATTTTAAATTCCATCGTGTGCAGAATTTAATGCGACAAATCACCGTTCTTTTCCGAGTTCGATCCGATTATTAAAAGTATTTTTTTTTAATTTTAAAGTTTAATGTGCATATACATGGTGGTCTAAAACCATGATTTTCTTCATTATTTTTTTTGACCTACTTAAAATGCTCCAAAATGATATGTTTAAACGCAGGATGGTATGGTTTGACCTCGCAGTGCTCAGCAAATTATTTTCGATTCAGAAAATGGCCGTTTTCACGGGATTTCAACAAATGTTCAGTCCAAAAATTGCGCTAGAGACAATTTGTTTTCGTGGAAATTAAGGAACAACCACCCTCTCAGTGTGCGAGCGAAGCGAGCACCCTAGCGAGTGAAGCGAGCAAGGCAAGCGAGCGAAGCGAGCGGCTGGAGCGAAGCGACCATCTCTTCCAACCTTATTTACGGACCTTTACATCCATCCACTCCATAACCACTACACAACAACGATCTATCTTGCAACCACCACCATTCAGCTTATGCATCATTTCCTCTCCCCCTCCCTTTCCCTTTGCTACTATTATACATATATTTTTCTTCAACATCTTTTTTTTTTTTTAATTATGCAATTCTCTTTACATTTCTACATTTCCTTGATTCGGTCCACGGCTCCCCGGTTGGTAAACCGGGCTAAATTCTAAATGTTTTTTGACCGACTTAAAATGCTCCAAAACGATTTGTTTAAACGTAGGGTGGTATGGTTTGACCTCGCGGTGCTCAGCAAATTATTTTCGAGCCAACAAATGGCCGCCTTCTCGGTGTTTCAGCAAATTTTCGGTCCAAAAATTGCGCTAGAGAAAATTTGTTTTCGGGGGGATAAAGAAGCAACTACCCTCTCTATGTGCGAGCGAAGCGAGCACCCTAGCGAGCAAAGCAAGCGAGCGAAGCGAGCGGCTGGAGCGAAGCGACCATCTCTCCCAACCTTTTCACGGACCTTTACATCCATCCACTCCATAACCACTACAAAACAACGATTTACCTTGCAGTCACCACCGTTCGGCTCATGCACCAACGCCTCTCCCCCTCCCTTTCCCCTTGCTACTATTATACATATATTTTTCTTCAAAATCATTTATTTTTTTTAATTATGCAAATCTCTTTACATTTCTACATTTCCTTGATTCGGCCGTCGGCTCCCCGGTTGGTAAACCGGGCTAAATGCTAAGTTCAATGGTAGCAACAATCGAGTGATGACGGAGGGAAAGGAGGAGGGTACGTAAGCCGAGTGTTGTGGTTGGAGAATGATGTGTTGTTGAGGTTGTGAGAATGCGATGCACGGAGAAAGCAGTTCGTATGGACTCTGCTTGCAAACTGAATCGGGCTTAGCTTTGATTTTTACACTTTTTAAATCGCTAAAATATCGTTACTCTTGCTATTTGTATTTATTTCGATTAAAATTATATAATTTTTAAATTTAAATTAATAAAAAAAACACTTCCGATTGAAAAAAATAAAACACTTGCTACAAAAACGTCAAAGAAAAAAATAAGAAAGGGTACCCCTTGATTCGAAATTTAACATAGAAACCTGCATAAGTCTGGCCTTCTTCCACTCATGGCATTTAATAGCAAGCACATCAAAATATTCCGGAATTGCTAAAAACTAAAAAATATTTATTGCTCCAGTCCTACTTGAGCTAGATAATTGAAATTTTCAGCATTTATACAAATTTATATTTCATATCTACTGGTATAATTTCCATTATTGTACTATATCAAATACAGAAACAAAAAAAAATAAATTTGTTTATTTAACTAATATGAAAAATAAAAAAAAATCTTTCTCCTATCCAAATTAAGCTGGATGAATGAAATTTTCAGCATTTATACATATTTGTATTTTCTATTTATTGGTATAATTGCAGTTGTTTCACTGTTTTAAATACTATAGCAAAAAAAAAAATTGTTTTTTAAATAATTTAAAAAGCAAAAAAAATTCTATTTCCGATCTGAATTGAGCTAGATCAATGATATCTTTAGCATTTTTAGAGATTAGTATTACCTAATTATTGATCTAATTCCCATTGTTGTACCATAAATAATAGCGGAGCTAAAAAATAAAAATTGTATTTTTAATTCGCTGTTTTATCCTGAAAGTCGGTTTTGAAGCGCAGAAAAAATTACCAATTTCTGTTATAATAGAGCTGGAACGATGAAATTTTCAGCATTTATGCAGATTCGTAATGCTCATTTAAGGTTTAACTCCCATCGGTCTACTATTATTATGATAAAAGTAAGAAAAATAAAATTGTAATTTTTCGATATTTTCACGACTGTGCCAATGTAAACATAAATACTTTAGCTAATATCTAAAAGATAAGAAGCGATCCGGGGCATATAAAAGGTACTACCCTAGAGTACATTCGATAAAAATTTCAGCCCTTTACGGTAAACTCACAGAGAATGGTGAATTTTTTTCTTCGATTTTTCGTTAAAAAATGGTATTTTAAAAAATTCGAAAATTATTGAACTTTGTGAATTTTTGACGTGCCCCATTGGCCCTTTAGTAAGGGCGCATAAGGCACACCTTAATAAGTGACCTTTAGGCTATCTGTGAGTATTTATTTTAATCGGATAAGTCATTGCGACAGCCTTTACGGGCTGTCAGCACATTTTCGGTCCAAAAATTGCGATAGAGGAGTTTTGGCGAATGCGGCACCACCCAACGATTGTATAATATTATTTTAAATTCCATCATGTGCAGAATTGAATGCGACAAATTACCGTTCTTTTCCGAGTTTGATTCGATTATTAAAAGTATTTTTTCTTTAATTTTTAAGTTTAACGTGTATATACAGGGTGGTCTAAAACCGTGATTTTCTTGATTATTTTTTTTTACCGACTTAAAATGCTCCAAAACGATCTGTTTAGACGTAGGGTGGTATGGTTTGACCTCGCGGTGCTCAGCAAATTATTTTCGAGCCAACAAATGGCCGCGTTCCCGGTGTTTCAGCAAATTTTCGCTAGAGAAAATTTGTTTTCGCGGGGATAAAGGAGCAACTACCCTCTGTATGTGAGAGTGTAGCAAGCACTCTAGCGAGCGAAGCGAGCAAGGCAAGCGACCGAAGCGAGCGGCTGGAGCGAAGCGACCATCTCTTCCAACCTTTTCACGGACCTTTACATCCATCCACTCCATAACGACAAAAAAAACATTTTTTTTCAAAAAATCCAAGGGGATCCTTGATTCGAAATTTAACATAGAAACCTGCATAAGTCTGTCCTTCTTCCACTCATGGTATTTAATAGCAAGCACATCAAAATATTCCGGAATTGCTAAAAACTAAAAAATATTTATTGCTCCGGTCCTACTTGAGCTAGATAATTGAAATTTGCAGAATTTATACAAATTTATATTTCCTAACTACTGGTATAATTTCCATCATTGTACTATATCAAATACTGAAACAAAATAAATTAAATTTATTTAGTTAACTAATATAAAAAATAAAAAAAAATCTATCTCCTATCCAAATTGAGCTGGATGAATGAAATTTTTAGCATTCATACATATTTGTATTTCCTATTTATTGGTATAATTGCAGTTGTTTCACTGTTTTAAATACTATTGCAAAAAAAATAAAAATTGTTTATTTAAATAATTTAAAAAGCAAACAAAAATTCTATTTCCGATCTGAATTGAGCCAGATCAATGAAATCTTTAGCATTTTTAGAGATTACTGTTACCTATTTATTGATTTAATTCCCGTTGTTGTACTAGAAATAATAGCGGAGCTAAAAAATAAAAATTGTATTTTTAATTCGCCGTTTTATCCTGAAAATCGGTTTTGAAGCGCAGAAAAAATTACAAATTTCCGTCCTAATAGAGCTGGAACGATGAAATTTTCAGCATTTATGCAGATTCGTAATGTCCATTTATGGTTTAACTCCCATCGGTATACTATTATTATGATAAAAGTAAGAAAAATAAAATTGTTATTTTTCGTTATTTTCACGACTGCGCCAATGTAAACTTAAATATTTTAGCAAATATCTAAAAGATAAGAAGCGATCCGGGGCATATAAAAGGTACTACCCTAGAGTACATTCGATAAAAATTTCAGCCCTCCACGGTAAACTCACAGAGAATGGTGAATTTTTTTCTTCGATTTTTCGTTAAATGGTATTTTAAAAATTTCTAAAATTATTGAACTTTGTGAATTTTTGACGAGCCCCACTAGAACTTTAGTAAGGGTGCATGAGGCACACCTTAATACGTGACCTTTTGGCTATCTGTAAGTATTTTTTTCAATCGGATAAGTCATTGCGACAGCCCTCACGGGCTGTCAGCACATTTTCGGTCGAAAAATTGCGATAGAGGAGTTTTAGCGAATGCGGCACCACCCAACGATTGTATAATATTATTTTAAATTCCATCGTGTGCAGAATTGAATGCGACAAATTACCGTTCTTTTCCGAGTTTGATTTGATTATTAAAAGTATTTTTTTTTAATTTTTAAGTTTAACGTGTATATACAGGGTGGTCTAAAACCGTGATTTTCTTGAATATTTTTTTTGACTGACTAAAAATGCTCCAAAAAAATTTGTTTAAAGGTAGGGTGGTATGGTTTGATCTCGCTGTGCTCAGCAAATTATTTTCGAGCCAACAAATGGCCGCCTTCCCGGTGTTTCAGCAAATTTTCGGTCCAATAATTGCGGTAGAGAAAATTTGTCTTCGTGGGGACTAAGGAGCAACTACCCTCTCTATGTGCGAGCGAAGCGAGCACCCTAGCGAGCGAAGCGAGCCAGGCAAGCGAGCGAAGCGAGCGGCTGGAGCGAAGCGACCATCTCTTCCAACCTTTTCGCGGACCTATACATCTATCCACTCCATAACCACTACAAAACAACGAATTACCTTGCAGTCACCACCATTCGGCCCATGCACCAACGCCTCTTCCCCTCCCTTTCCCCTTGCTACTATTATACATATATTTTTCTTTAACATCATTTATTTTTTTTTTTAATTATGCAACTCTCTTTACATTTCTACATTTCCTTGATTCGGCCCTCGGCTCCCCGGTTGGTAAACCGGGCTAAATGCTAGTCTCCCTTAATAAAAACGTTAATGCGGCGGGGATCCGAGAAGGCTGCGATTCGGTCGCCTTGGCAACCACTTTTACATTGCTCTTATGGGAGAAAATTTTCGAGAGGCCTTAAAATATCGAAAAATTCATTACATCCACCTGTAATTCGAACTGAGCACAGATTCCGTCGCCCCTCGCACGGCCCACCAATTCCCCTCTCGATACGACCCTTTTTTCTATTTTTTAACATATTTTGAAATTCTGACTTTTTAAACGTCAGGCAAAAACTCACTAACCTCAATACTTTATACGGTGGTCTTGCTTCACACGGCACTTTTTGGGGTCGCGCATACCATCATTTCGATGGGATTTCACCTGGCCTTTCCAACGCGACACATCCGAGCGCTCAAATCGCCCGATTAAAAAAGTTATCGATTTTTAAAGATTGTCAAAAAAAATTAATTGATTCTCAAAATTTTGGGTGCGCCGGGTTCACAATTACATTAGAAACACAACCCATCTATCGGGCATTTTTTTCATCCACGAAAAGTATTTTTTTTTTTTTATCAAAAGTTTAAACGGATAAATACCGGGTGTCGAAATCCTGATTTTATTCATTATTTTTTTTTTTCATCCAATTTTTTTTGTTTTACCACAGGATGATAGGATTATACGTGGTGATGTTAGGACCATTTTTTTTTTTTTAATGGCCGCCTTCACCGGCTGTCAGCACTTTTTCGATCAAAAAATTGCCATCGACAAATTTTGTTTTTATAGTTCGATTTCGAATATTTATCCGTAACCGGCAAGACAAAATAAAACTATGAAAACAACAAAAAAAAATTATGTACCCTTATGGAACAGATTGTACTGATGGAACACGAAAAACACGCGGGGCATGAGCCATAGTAGTTTTCATTTTAGCGATCTGAAATTTTGACTGGGCATAGAACCGAACCGCGAAATTCCGATAGGCTATACGGCGTTAAAATCCAAATTCGTTTTCTATTTTTAAATTTTTTTTGAAATTTTTAATTTAGTGGATCTTTGCGAAAAATTGCGATAGAGAAATTTCGATTTCAGATTTGGATTTAGACCACTTATCGGCTCCTGGGAAAAATACAAAATCAAAAATCTAATTTTTTGACCTTTGAGTTTTTTTTTCATCTCAAAAAACATGAAAATCACCGGGGCATAAACCATAGTAATTTTCAAGTTAGCAATCTGAAATTTTGAATGGACAGAGAACCGATCGTCCAGAGTGCACATAGCTATTTGGATTTAAAATCAAAAATCGTTTTCTATTTCGAAAAAAATTTTGAAATTTTGATTTTCTTTTTTTTTTTGGTCGAAAAATTTAGATAGAGAAATTTAGATTTCACATTTGCATTTCCATTAATTATCCGCAACCGATAAGAAGAAAAAAATCAAAAAAACCTTTGGATTTTTAAATGTTTTTTTTTTTGAAAAAAAGGTCACCCTATAACCGGGACATAAAATATCGAAATATTCATTTTAGCGATTTGAAATTTTTACAGGGCAGAGAACAGACCGTCGCGAGTGCGCAAGGCTATTCGGCGTAAAAATCCAACCCTTTTATCTAAAGTCAGACTACATACATCACCCCCGACAAGTTTGCGAGCGAAGCGAGCTCTATCGAAGTCGGACTACATACATCGCCCAGGACAAACTTGCGAGCGAAGCTAGCCAACTAATGTCGTGAAGCTACCTCTATTAAATTCTCGCGAAGCGAGCTCTATCGAAATCAGACTACATACATCGCCCAGGACGAGCATGCGAGCGAAGCGAGCCTACCAAAGTCCTGGAGCTACCTCAATTAAGCGAAGCGAGCAGTAACCGGGTCAGGATGCGAGCGAAGCGAGCAGTAACCGGGCCTAGCAACAGCAGCACGAGACGATAGCCGAGTGCTGCTCTACATCGACCCAACAACAGCAGCACGAAGCGATAGCCGAGTGCAGCTCCATATCGACCACACAATAGTAAAAAAATCCAATCTATGGAAATTTTGACTTTTTAGTGATTTTTTAAATATCGAATCAAGCAACGAGACATTTCAAAAAATCACCGCTTCGTTTCTGTTTATCGTGGAACGTTGACATTTTGCAAAACTTTAATCCACTATGGACCCTTTAATCGGTGCGAGTTTCGTTTGTTCATCTCATCATCGAACCGAGATATAATTTTTTTTCAATATTTATTATGCAATTCGCATTTCACTGCAAAATTTCGATTTTTTATAGTGCGTATTTTTCCAACACATGAGGTTTTTGTATCTTTGCGCTCTCTCCCACTCATTGAAAATTTCGATCACAGGGGTACATATGGAAATTTTTTTTGGTAAAAATAATATTTTTTAATTCATACCAATAAACGTTTCTTTTTGTTTTTCACGCGTGCGCTTTTGTTTTTTTTATTAATTTTTGGCGAATGCGGCACCACCCAACGATTGAATAATATTATTTCAAATTCCATCGTCTGCAGAATTTAATGCGACAAATCACCGTTCTTTTCCGAGTTCGATCCGATTATTAAAAGTATTTTTTTTTTAATTTTAAAGTTTAATGTGCATATACAGGGTGGTCTAAAACCATGATTTTCTTCATTATTTTTTATCGAAGTCGGACTACATACATCGCCCAGGACAAACTTGCGAGCGAAGCTAGATACATACATCGCCCAGGACGAGCATGCGAGCGAAGCGAGCCTACCAAAGTCCTGGAGCTACCTCAATTAAGCGAAGCGAGCAGTAACCGGGTCAGTATGCGAGCGAAGCGAGCAGTAACCGGGCCCAGCAACAGCAGCACGAGGCGATAGCCGAGTGCTGCTCTACATCGACCCAACAACAGCAGCACGAAGCGATAGCCGAGTGCTGCTCCATATCGACCACACAATAGTAAAAAAATCCAATCTATGGAAATTTTTACTTTTTAGTGATTTTTTAAATATCGAATCAAGCAACGAGACATTTTAAAAAATCACCGCTTCGTTTCTGTTTATCGTGGAACGTTGACATTTTGCAAAACTTTAGTCCACTATGGACCCTTTAATCGGTGCGTTTCGTTTGTTCATCTTATCATCGAACCGAGATATGATTTTTTTTCAATATTTATTATGCAATTCGCATTTCACTGAAAAATTTCGATTTTTTATAGTGCGTATTTTTCCAACACATAAGGTTTTTGTATCTTTGCGCTCTCTCCCACTCATTGAAAATTTCGATCACAGGGGTACGTACATATGGAATTTTTTTTTGGTAAAAATAATATTTTTTAATTCATACCAAATAACGTTTCTCTTTGTTTTTCACGCGTGCGCTTTTGTTTTTTTATTAATTTTTGGCAAATGCGACACCACCCAACGATTGTATAATATTATTTTAAATTCCATCGTGTGCAGAATTTAGTGCGACAAATCACCGTTCTTTTCCGAGTTCGATCCGATTATTAAAAGTATTTTTTTTTAATTTTAAAGTTTAATGTGCATATACAGGGTGGTCTAAAACCATGATTTTCTTCATTATTTTTTTTGACCTACTTAAAATGCTCCAAAATGATATGTTTAAACGCAGGATGGTATGGTTTGACCTCGCAGTGCTCAGCAAATTATTTTCGATTCAGAAAATGGCCGTTTTCACGGGATTTCAACAAATGTTCGGTCCAAAAATTGCGCTAGAGACAATTTGTTTTCGTGGAAATTAAGGAACAACCACCCTCTCAGTGTGCGAGCGAAGCGAGCAAGGCAAGCGAGCGAAGCGAGCGGCTGGAGCGAAGCGACCATCTCTTCCAACCTTTTTCACGGACCTTTACATCCATCCACTCCATAACCACTACACAACAACGATCTATCTTGCAACCACCACCATTCGGCTTATGCATCATTTCCTCTCCCCCTCCCTTTCCCTTTGCTACTATTATACATATATTTTTCTTCAACATCATTTATTTTTTTTTTAATTATGCAATTCTCTTTACATTTCTACATTTCCTTGATTCGGCCCTCGGCTCCCCGGTTGGTAAACCGGGCGAAATGCTAAATGTTTTTTGACCGACTTAAAATGCTCCAAAACGATTTGTTTAAACGTAGGGTGGTATGGTTTGACCTCGCGGTGCTCAGCAAATTATTTTCGAGCCAACAAATGCCCGCCTTCCCGGTGTTTCAGCAAATTTTCGGTCCGAAAATTGCGCTAGAGAAAATTTGTTTTCGGGGGTATAAAGAAGCAACTACCCTCTCTATGTGCGAGCAAAGCGAGCACCCTAGCGAGCGAAGCGAGCAAGGCAAGCGAGCGAAGCGAGCGGCTGGAGCGAAGCGACCATCTCTTCCAACCTTTTCACGGACCTTTACATCCATCCACTCCATAACCACTACAAAACAACGATTTCCCTTGCAGTCACCACCATTCGGCTCATGCACCAACGCCTCTTCCCCTCCCTATCCCCTTGCTACTATTATACATTTATTTTTCTTCAACATCATTTATTTTTTTTTCAATTATGCAATTCTCTTTACATTTCTACATTTCCTTGATTCGGCCGTCGGCTCCCCGTTTGGTAAATCGGGCTAAATGCTAGTCTCCCTTAATAAAAACGTTAATGCAGTGGGGATCCGAGAAGGCTGCGATTCCGTCGCCTTGGCAACCACTTTTACATTGCTCTTATGGGAGAAAATTTTCGAGAGGCCTTAAAAAATCGAAAAATTCATTACATCCACCTGTAACTCGAACTGAGCACAGATTCCGTCGCCCCTCGCACGGCCCACCAATTCCCCTCTCGATACGACCCTTTTTTCTATTTTTTAACATTTTTTGAAATGCTGACTTTTTAAACGTCAGGCAAAAACTCACCAACCTCAATACTTTATACGCTGGTCTTGCTTCACACGGCACTTTTCGGGGTCGCGCATAGCATCATTTCGATGGGATTTCACCTGGCCTTTCCAACGCGACACATCCGAGCGCTCAAATCGCCCGATTAAAAAAGATATCGATTTTTAAAGATTTTCAAAAAAAAAAATTGATTCTCAAAATTTTGGGTGCGCCGGGTTCACAATTACATTAGAAACACAACCCATCTATCGGGCATTTTTTTCATCCACGAAAAGTATTTTTTTTTTTTTTTTATCAAAAGTTTAAACGGATAAATACCGGGTGTCGAAATCCTAATTTTATTCATTATTTTTTTTTTCATCCAATTTTTTTGTTTTACTACAGGATGATAGGATTATACTTGGTGATGTTGGGACCATTTTTTTTTTTTTAATGGCCGCCTTCACCGGCTGTCAGCACTTTTTCGGTCAAAAAATTGCCATCGACAAATTTTGTTTCCATAGTTCGATTTCGAATATTTATCCGCAACCGGCAAAACAAAACAAAACTATGAAAACAACAAAAAAAAATTATGTACCCTTATGGAACAGATTGTACTGATGGAACACGAAAAACACGCGGGGCATGAGCCATAGTAGTTTTCATTTTAGCGATCTGAAATTTTTACTGGGCATAGAACCGAACCGCGAAATTCCGATAGGCTATACGGCGTTAAAATCCAAATTCGTTTTCTATTATTAAAATTTTTTTGAAATTTTGAATTTAGTGGATCTTTGCGAAAAATTGCGATAGAAAAATTTCGATTTCAGATTTGGATTTAGACCACTTATCGGCTCCTGGGAAAAATACAAAATCAAAAATCTAATTTTTTGATCTTTGAATTTTTTTTTCATCTCAAAAAACATGAAAATCACCGGGGCATAAACCATAGT
Source organism: Philonthus cognatus (assembly GCA_932526585.2). Classification (NCBI taxonomy): domain Eukaryota; kingdom Metazoa; phylum Arthropoda; class Insecta; order Coleoptera; family Staphylinidae; genus Philonthus; species Philonthus cognatus. Next base: position 2,892,731 of record CAKOBO020000020.1, on the reverse strand, counting down.
AATTTTCAAGTTAGCAATCTGAAATTTTGAATGGACAGAGAACCGATCGTCCAGAGTGCACATAGCTATTCGGATTTAAAATCAAAAATCGTTTTCTATTTCGAAAAAAATTTTGAAATTTTGATTTTCTTTTTTTTTGGTCGAAACATTTAGATAGAGAAATTTAGATTTCATATTTGCATTTCCACTAATTATCTGCAACCGATAAGAAGAAAAAAATCAAAAAACCTTTGGATTTTTTAATTTTTTTTTTTTTTTCTGAAAAATAGGTCACCCTATAACCGGGGCATACAATATCGAAATATTCATTTTAGCGATTTGAAATTTTTACAGGGCAGAGAACAGACCGTCGCGAGTGCGCAAGGCTATTCGGCGTAAAAATCCAACCCTTTTATCTAAAGTCAGACTACATACATCACCCCCAACAAGCTTGCGAGCGAAGCGAGCTCTATCGAAGTCAGACTACATACATCGCCCAAGACAAACTTGCTCCATAACGATTTGTTTAAACGTAGAGTGGTATGGTTTGACCTCGCGGTGCTCAGCAAATTATTTTCGAGCCAACAAATGGCCGCCTTCCCGGTGTTTCAGCAAATTTTCGGTCCAAAAATTGCGCTAGAGAAAATTTGTTTTCGCGGGGATAAAGGAGCAACTACCCTCTCTATGTGCGAGCGAAGCGAGCAAGGCAAGCGAGCGAAGCGAGCGGCTGGAGCGAAGCGACCATCTCTTCCAACCTTTTCACGGACCGTTACATCCATCCACTCCATAACCACTACAAAACAACGATTTACCTTGCAGTCACTACCATTCGGCTCATGCACCAACGCCTCTCCCCTGCCTTTCCCCTTGCTACTATTATACATATATTTTTCTTCAACATCATTTATTTATTTTTTTAATTATGCAATTCTCTTTACATTTCTACATTTCCTTGATTCGGCCGTCGGCTCCCCGGTTAGTAGATCGGGCTAAATGCTAGAATGCAGCCTTCATCGATTGCCTTAGTCGATTTTCAAAAAAATTACAGCGCCTTTTCGGGTCTACGTACCGAGTTGAAATTTCGCACATAGATACTCCCGCATGGGACTTACAATCTGTAAAAATTTCGTTTCGGCTGTTCTTCGTCGAATCGAGTTATGATTTTTTTTCGTCATTTAATTACTCATCAGAGCGAATCGCCGCAAAATTCCGATTTTCGGTGTTCCCTCTCTCTCATACCAACTAAACCGCTATATAGGACGTATCTCTTCCACTTATTGAAATTTTCGATCAAAGGGATCCCCCTTGGATTTTTTGCGGAAAAATAGAATATTTCAACCGACGCCACCAAAAAATTCCTCATTGTCTTCGAGTACGAGCGTGCAAATTTTTTTTTTTTGCTCGCGGAAAGTTTTTTTTTTTTCAATTTCAATGTTTAGCGGCACCGCGCGGGTCGCGAATGTAAATAAACCGTGCGCTCAGCTACCACTCCCCAGACATTATAGGGCATCAAGAAGAGTTCCTTTGTGTGTAATCGTCGACGCACGACACGTTAAGACTATTCGCGAAGCTCTGAGACGTTTTATAAAAAAGTTGAGTTTTCGACGAAAGCTGAAGTTTTCCCCTTTCGTGCGGGATGTCGACCGGAAGCCGTGTTGCGGCTCATTGCGCCACAACCGAATCGTCGGAGCGTCGATAGAGGTGCAAGAGAGGAAAGAGGATACATTAGGTTTTGCATTAAAGAAAACCCGGAGGAAATCCGTGCAGAATTCGATTTTTGGTGAGTTTTTGAAAAATCAAAAATCTAACCCCAATTTCGAACTTTGTACGTTGGTGTCGGTCACCGCAGGCCGAATGGGGCCTTCGAATGATTCGATTCCGACGTACAAAGACACGCCCAACACGAATATAACCCTCGCAGCGAAACAAAACAATTAAAATTAATTAATTTTTAAGTTTATCGTGTATATACAGGGTGGCCTACAACCGTGATTTTCTTGATTATTTTTTTTGACCGACTTAAAATGCTCCAAAACGACATGTTTAAACGTAGGGTGGTATGGTTTGACCTCGCGGTGCTCAGCAAATTATTTTCGAGCCAACAAATGGCCGCCTTCCCGGTGTTTCAGCAAATTTTCGGTCCAAAAATTGCGCTAGAGAAAATTTGTTTTCGCGGGAATAAAGGAGCAACTACCCTCTCTATGTGCGAGCGAAGCGAGCAAGGCAAGCGAGCGAAGCGAGCGGCTGGAGCGAAGCGACCATCTCTTCCAACCTTTTCACGGACCGTTACATCCATCCACTCCATAACCACTACAAAACAACGATTTACCTTGCAGTCATTGCTATTTTGCTCATGCACCAACGCCTCTCCCCCTGCCTTCCCCCTTGCTACTATTATACATATATTTTTCTTTAACATCATTTATTTATTTTTTTTAATTATGCAATTCTCTTTACATTTCTACATTTCCTTGATTCGGCCGTCGGCTCCCCGGTTGGTAGATCGGGCTAAATGCTAGAATGCAGCCTTTATCGATTGCGTTAGTCGATTTTCAAAAAAAATACAGCGCCTTTTTAGGTCTACGTACCGAGTTGAAATTTCGCACAGAGATACTTCCGTATGGGACTTACAATCTGTAAAAGTTTCGTTTCGGCTGTTCTTCGTCGAATCGAGTTATGATTTTTTTTCGTCATTTAATTACTCATCAGAGCGAATCGCCGCAAAATTCCGATTTTCGGTGTTCCCTCTCTCTCATACCAACTAAACCGCTATATAGGACGTATCACTTCCACTTATTGAAATTTTCGATCAAAGGGATCCCCCTTGGATTTTTTGCGGAAAAAAATTTTTTCAACCGACGCCACCAAAAAACTCCTCATTGTCTTCGAGTACGAGCGTGCAAATTGTTTTTTTTTTCTCGAGCCTGCCAAATTCCTGGAGCTACCTCTATTAAATTCTCGCGAAGCGAGCTTTGTCAAAGTGAGACTACATACATCACCCCCGACAAGTTTGCGAGCGAAGCGAGCTCTATCGAAGTCGGACTACATACATCGCGCAGGACAAACTTGCGAGCGAAGCTAGCCAACTAATGTCGTGAAGCTACCTCTATTAAATTCTCGCGAAGCGAGCTCTATCGAAATCAGACTACATACATCGCCCAGGACGAGCATGCGAGCGAAGCGAGCCTACCAAAGTCCAGGAGCTACCTCAATTAAGCGAAGCGAGTAGTAACCGGGTCATTATGCGAGCGAAGCGAGCAGTAACCGGGCCTAGCAACAGCAGCACGAGGCGATAGCCGAGTGCTGCTCTACATCGACCCAACAACAGCAGCACGAAGCGATAGCCGAGTGCTGCTCCATATCGACCACACAATAGTAAAAAAATCCAATCTACGAAAATTTTGACTTTTTAGTGATTTTTTAAATATCGAATCAAGCAACGAGACATTTCAAAAAATCACCGCTTCGTTTCTGTTTATCGTGGAACGTTGAAATTTTGCAAAACTATAGTCCACTATGGACCCTTTAATCGGTGCGAGTTTCGTTTGTTCATCTCATCATCAAACCGAGATATGATTTTTTTTCAATATTTATTATGCAATTCGTATTTCACTGAAAAATTTCGATTTTTTATAGTGCGAATTTTTCCAACACATGAGGTTTTTGTATCTTTGCGCTCTCTCCCACTCATTGAAAATTTCGATCACAGGGGGTACATATGGAAATTTTTTTTGGTTAAAATAATACTTTTTTAATTCATACCAAAAAACGTTCCTCTTTGTTTTTCACGCGTGCGCTTTTGTTTTTTTTTTATTAATTTCGCAAATCAGAAATGTTTTTTTTTTTAATTATTACAAATCGGTCAAACGACATTATACCGTGCATTAACAATCGATTTAAATGAAGAACGTAAAAAAAAATTAATAAGTATATTTTTTGAAACCTATAAAAAAAAAAATGTCTGCAAAAACTACTATCGTGTGCAGAATCGAACGCGACAAATTACTGTTCTTTGGGTCTGTCAACTTGGCCCCCCCAACTCAAAATTTTCAAATAAAAAATATTGCGCCCGAAAGGTCTTAACTTGCGCTCACTTGCGCCCAAATATTAAAACTTGCGGTGTTAAGGGTAGAAAGTTATAGCGATTTGAAAATAGGGGGGGGGGCTAAGTTGACGCCAGCCCCCCCATCTCGGAATTTTTAACTTTTTCTTTCATAAATACATTCTATGGAACTTGCGCTGTCGATACCACCTAATTTTACAAGTTTCGCTGCAAAAATACATCCCCTATAAACGAAATAAAGGAGGGTGCCAGGGGGGGCTGGCTTTACATTTTTTAAGTTTTATTGCATTGTACACAAAGCTTAGAAGTTGCGCTCACTTGCGCCATCGAAATTTCTTCAATATCAGTTCTCATGAAAAAGTTAGGGCATATTTTATATATACTCGAATCCAGTGCGCGTATTCCCATAATCTCCATGCAACTACAGAAGAGTAATACAATAAACATACTTAACTCACAACCACTGTCCTTCTTCGTCGAAAAGCATACATTAATAAATATAACTTTAACAATGTATTTTAAATGCATTTCTGCTGATTAGAAAAGTTGCGCTGTTTTTCCCAGTAGCGTTACAAATAATTTGATATTAAATTTAATTAAATATTTTCAAAACCAAAAGTGAAAATTTAAATTTTATAAGTGATTTTACTTGAACAATGCATAAGAAATGCATCTATGCCAATGAAAAAAGTTACGCTGTTTTGCCAGTGGCGTCACAATTAGTTTATTATTATTTAATTAAATTAAATATTTTTCAAACCAAACGAAATATTTTGAATTTTCTAAGTGATATTACTTTAACAATGCATAGGAAATGCATTTATGCTAATGAGAAAAGTTGCGCTGTTTTCCCAGTGGCGTCACAATTAATTTATTATTATTGAATTAAATTAAATATTTTCAAAACCAAACGGGAAGCTTTGAATTTTTTAAATGATATTGCTTTAACAATGAATAGGAAATGCATTTATGCTAATGAGAAAACTTGCGCTGTTTTCCCAGTGGCGTCACAATTAATTAATTATTATTGAATCTAATTAAATATTTTCAAAACCAAACGGGAAACTTTAAATTTTCTAAGTGATATTACTTTAACAATAAATAGGAAATGCATTTATGCTAATGAGAAAAGTTGCGCTGTTTTCCCAGTGGCGTCACAATTAATTTATTATTATTGAATTAAATTAAATATTTTCAAAACCAAACAGGAAACTTTGAATTTTCTAAGTGATATTACTTTAACAATGAATAGGATATGCATTTATGCTAATGAGAAAACTTGCGCTGTTTTCCCAGTGGCGTCACAATTAATTTATTATTATTGAATCTAATGAAATATTTTTAAAACCAAACGGGAAACTTTAAATTTTCTAAGTGATAATACTTTTCCAATAAATAGGAAATGCATGTATCCTAATGACAAAAGTTGCGCTGTTTTCCCAGTGGCGTCACAATTAATTTATTATTTTTGAATTAAATTAAATATTTTCAAAACCAAACGGGAAACTTTGAATTTTTTAAGTGATATTGCTTTAACAATGAATAGGAAATGCATTTATGCTAATGAGAAAAGTTTCGGTGTTTTCCCAGTGGCGTCACAATTAATTTATTATTAGTGAATTAAATTAAATATTTTCAAAACCAAACGGGAAACTTTGAATTTTCTAAGTGATATTACTTTAACAATGAATAGGAAATGCATTTATGCTAATGAGAAAAGTTGCGCTGTTTTCCCTGTGGCGTCACAATTAATTAATTATTTTTGAAATTAATTAAATATTTTCAAAACCAAACGGGAAACTTTAAATTTTTTAAGTGATATTGCTTTAACAATGAATAGGAAATGCATTTATGCTAATGAGAAAAGTTTCGGTGGTTTCCCAGTGGCGTCACAATTAATTTATTATTAGTGAATTAAATTAAATATTTTCAAAACTAAACGGGAAACTTGGAATTTTCTAAGTGATATTACTTTAACAATAAATAGGAAATGCATTTATGCTAATGAGAAAAGTTGCGCTGTTTTCCCAGTGGCGTCACAATTAATTTATTATTATTGAATTAAATTAAATATTTTCAAAACCAAACAGGAAACTTTGAATTTTCTAAGTGATATTACTTAAACAATGAATAGGATATGCATTTATGCTAATGAGAAAACTTGCGCTGTTTTCCCAGTGGCGTCACAATTAATTTATTATTATTGAATCTAATTAAATATTTTCAAAACCAAACGGGAAACTTTAAATTTTCTAAGTGATATTACTTTTCCAATAAATAGGAAATGCATGTATGCTAATGAGAAAAGTTGCGCTGTTTTCCCAGTGGCGTCACAATTAATTTATTATTTTTGAATTAAATTAAATATTTTCAAAACCAAACGGGAAACTTTGAATTTTTTAAGTGATATTGCTTTAACAATGAATAGGAAATGCATTTATGCTAATGAGAAAAGTTTCGGTGTTTTCCCAGTGGCGTCACAATTAATTTATTATTAGTGAATTAAATTAAATATTTTCAAAACCAAACGGGAAACTTTGAATTTTCTAAGTGATATTACTTTAACAATGAATAGGAAATGCATTTATGCTAATGAGAAAAGTTGCGCTGTTTTCCCTGTGGCGTCACAATTAATTAATTATTTTTGAATTAAATTAAATATTTTCAAAACCAAACGGGAAACTTTGAATTTTTTAAGTGATATTGCTTTAACAATGAATAGGAAATGCATTTATGCTAATGAAAAAAGTTTCGGTGGTTTCCCAGTGGCGTCACAATTAATTTATTATTAGTGAATTAAATTAAATATTTTCAAAACCAAACGGGAAACTTGGAATTTTCTAAGTGATATTACTTTAACAATAAATAGGAAATGCATGTATGCTAATGAGAAAAGTTGCGCTGTTTTCCTAGTAGCGTCACAATTAATTTATTATTATTAAAATTCTCAAAATACGTGGTTTTTTATGGTGAAACTTCTAATAGACAAAGGCGTGACAAAAAGTATTTACACTCTAAGAGCATAAATTTTAAACGAAATTGCACAAAAGTCAATTCTTCCAGAAAACATAATATGCTTAAATGCATTTACGTTTTTAACTAAATTATTAAATACATGTTTACCTTCATGTCAAACAAATATCTATAGATGTTATATATGTTCGCAAATAAAAATAAATAATGAACATTTTATTTCTGTAGAATTTTCAAATTACATCATTCATAATTTAGAAAACATTTTACAACATAATGTAAGCACGGAATTTAAACAAAATTGCAGTTTGTGTAATAATAAATTATTATTTGAAACACAGTTAAACAATTTCATATTCATAGAACCCGTTAACACGGACAGTAAAACATTGAACTTAGCAACTAATTTAGAAAATATTCCGTTTAAACTAAATGTACAGAACAAACTTTTTATTTTACGTGGTGTTGTGGGTTTTATACCGGGTCATTTTATAGCATTTTGCAGAAGACATAATGGCTTATGGGAGGAATACAATGACTTGCTTCGAAGCAAAAATCATTTTTCAGGATCAAAAGAAGTAGAGGTTAATATGTTGCTATATACAGGGTGGTCAACTAAGGAATTCCGATTTAAAAGAGAAATAAAACAAAAACTATCAAGTCAATTATAATTTTTTTTTTACAAATAATGTTCAGCTCTTTGGAAATTCATTTCTTAAAAATTACGCTGTCCAAATGTCCACTGTTTTTCTGCTGGCACTCTTCGAGTCGAACCCCGACATTTAGAAAAACACGTCGCAAAGTTTCTGGACCGATGGCTTGAATTTCCTGGCGGATATTTTCCTTCAACGCAATTAGAGTGCGGGGATTGTTGCGGTAGACTACACTTTTGAGGTATCCCCATAAGTAAAAGTCGCAAGGTGTCAAGTCCGGGCTTCTGGGGGGCCATGGAAGGTCTCCACGCCGAGAAATCAATTTTTCAGGAAAAAGCGCCTGAATAACAGGTAAAGACCGATTTGAAGTGTGACAAGTGGCCCCGTCTTGCTGAAACCAAGTGTCCCGATTGTATCCATCAAAGTCTTGAAGGGCTGGTTCAAAAAAATTGTTCAACATGTCCACATAACGATCAGAATTCACTGTTACTGCTCGGCCGCGTCCGTCTTCGAAAAAGTACGGGCCAATAATGCCTTGTGCGTGTATTGCACACCAAACTGTGACCTTCAGACTATGCAATTGAGTTTCATGTTGCTGTTTGGGGTTTTCTGAAGACCAATACCGGCAATTCTGTTTGTTTACATAGCCGTTCAGATGAAAATGGGCTTCATCAGAGAAAAAAATGTTGTCGTACGCTTGAAATCGGTTCACCATTTCATTGACGTAATCAAGGCGTTGTTGATGGTCCCCTGGCTTTAATTCCTGCACTAATTGGATCTTGTAGGGGTGCATGTGTAAATCTTTATGAAGAATGTTTATCAATGACGATCTCTTCACATTTAGAGTGGCCGCGCGCCGGCGGGTCGAGAGGCCCGGTTGGTTGCGAACAGATGCTCTCACTCGCTCTACGTTTGCATCGTTTCTCACAGACCGTCGACGGTTTATCACTCGCTGGGGCAATGTCGAACCAGTTTCTTCGAATGTTCTGACCCATTTCCGAATAAGTTGAGCACTCGGACATTGGTTAAGATTGTGCAAAGCATAATGTGCACGAAAACGACGACGCACAATAATGCAAGAATTTTGATTTTGGTAATAAGCGCGCACACAGAACGAACGCTCCTCACCCGTCCAGCGAACCATGGCGACTGAATTTCCATGAGCCCCTCCTTCGTTTAAGACCAACCCCACTTCTCTATTCCTATTCAAAACAATTTTAGAGCGCTTGTAAATCGAAATTCCTTAGTTAACCACCCAGTACAATGTAGGGTGACCGACGGGAACCATCTGTTTTTGGGATTGATCACTGACGCCACTGGGAAAACAGCGCAACTTTTCTCATTAGCATAAATGCATTTCCTATGCATTGTTAAAGTAATATCACTTAGAAAATTCAAAATTTTCTGTTTGGTTTTGAAAATATTTAATTTAATTCAATAATAATAAATTTATTGTGACGCCACTGGAAAAACAGCGCAACTTTTCTCATTAGCATAAATGCATTTCCTATGCATTGTTAAAGTAATATCACTTAGAAAATTCAAAATTTTTCTTTTGGTTTTGGAAATATTTAATTTAATTCAATAATTATAAATTAATTGTGACGCCACTGGGAAAACAGCGCAACTTTTCTCATTAGCATAAATGCATTTCCTATCCATTGTTAAAATAATATCACTTAGAAAATTCAAAATTTTTTGTTTGGTTTTGAAAATATTTAATTGAATTCAATAATAATAAATTAATTATGACGCCACTGGGAAAACAGCGCAACTCTTCTCATTAGCATAAATGCATTTCCTATTCATTGTTTAAGTAATATCACTTAGAAAATTCAAAGTTTCCCGTTTAGTTTTGAAAATATTTAATTTAATTCAATAACAATAAATTAATTGTGACGCTACTGGGAAAACAGAGCAACTTTTCTCAATAGCATAAATGCAATTCCTATGCATTGTTAAAGTAATATCACTTAGAAAATTCAAAATTTTCTGTTTGGTTTTGAAAATATTTAATTTAATTCACTAATAATAAATTAATTGTGACGCCACTGGGAAAACAGCGCAACTTTTCTCATTAGCATAAATGCATTTTCTATTTATTGTTAAAGTAATATCACTTAGCAAATTCAAAGTTTCACGTTTGGTTTTGAAAATATTTAATTTAATTCAATAATAATAAATTAATTGTGACGCCACTGGGAAAACAGCGCAACTTTTCTCATTAGCATAAATGCATGTCCTATTCATTGTTAAAGCAATATCACTTAAAAAATTATTTAACAATACAAAGTAATATCACTTAGAAAATTCAAAATTTTCCGTTTTGTTTGAAAAATATTTAATTTAATTAAATAATAATAAATTATTTGTGACGCCACTGGGAAAACAGCGCAACTTTTCTCATTGACATTGATGCATTTCTTATGCATTATTTAAGTAAAATCACTTAAAAAATTTAAATGTTCATGTTTGGTTTTGAAAATATTTAATTAAATTAAATAATAAATTATTTGTAACGCTACTGGGAAAACAGCGCAACTTTTCTAATCAGCAGAAACGCATTTTAAATACATTGCTAAAGTTATATTTATTAATTAAATCGAATTATTGTTATTTGTTTTGGAAATTATATTATTTAAGTAATAATAAATATATATATATATATATTTCCACCATTATACGGCACCGGAATAAATATGCAAATATTATAGAAAATTACTGTTTTGGTTGTATAATGTATGCTTTTCGACGAAGAAGGACAGTGGTTGTGAGTTAAGTATGTTTATTGTATTACTCTTCTGTAGTTGCATGGAGATTATGGGAATACGCGCACTGGATTCGAGTATATATAAAATATGCCATAACTTTTTCATGAGAACTGATATTGAAGAAATTTCGATGGCGCAAGTGAGCGCAACTTCTAAGCTTTGTGTACAATGCAATAAAACTTAAAAAATGTAAAGTGGGGGGCTGGCACCCTCCTTTATTTCGTTTATAGGGGGTGTATTTTTGCAGCGCAACTTGTAAAATTTCAAATCGCCCTAACTTTCTACCCTTAACAGCGCAAGTTTTAATATTTGGGCGCAAGTGAGCGCAAGTTAAGACCTTTCGGGCGCAATATATTTTATTTGAAAATTTTGAGTTGGGGGGGCCAAGTTGACAGGCCCCTGTTCTTTTCTCAGTTGGAGCCGATGATTAAAGGTTTTTTTTTTAATTTGGTGGTCTAAAACCGTGATTTTCTTGATTTTTTTTTTTTACCTACTGAAAATGCTCCAAAACGATTTGTTTAAACGCAGGACTTCCCGGTGTTCACCAAATTATTTTCGATCCAGAAAATGGCCGCCTTCACGGGGTTTCAGCAAACTTTCGGTCCAAAAATTGCGCTAGAGACAATTTGTTTTCGTGGAAATTAAGGAACAACCACCCTCTCAGTGTGCGAGCGAAGCGAGCAAGACAAGCGAGCGAAGCGAGCGGCTGGAGCAAAGCGACCATCTCTTCCAACCTTTTCACGGACCTTTACATCCATCCACTCCATAACCACTACACAACAACGATCTATTTTGCAACCACCACCATTCGGCTTATGCATCATTTCCTCTCCCCCTCCCTTTCCCCTTGCTACTATTATACATATATTTTTCTTCAACATAATTTATTTTTTTTTAATTATGCAATTCTCTTTACATTTCTACATTTCCTTGATTCGGTCCACGGCTCCCCGGTTGGTAAACCGGGCTAAATGCTAAATGTTTTTTGACCGACTTAAAATGCTCCATAACGATTTGTTTAAACGTAGGGTGGTATGATTTGACCTCGCGGTGCTCAGCAAATTATTTTCGAACCAACAAATGGCCGACTTCTCGGTGTTTCAGCAAATTTTCGGTCCAAAAATTGCGCTAGAGAAAATTTGTTTTCGGGGGGATAAAGAAGCAACTACCCTCTCTATGTGCGAGCGAAGCGAGCACCCTAGCGAGCAAAGCAAGCGAGCGAAGCGAGCGGCTGGAGCGAAGCGACCATCTCTTCCAACCTTTTTCACAGACCTTTACATCCATCCACTCCATAACCACTACACAACAACGATCTATCTTGCAACCACCACCATTCGGCTTATGCATCATTTCCTCTCCCCCTCCCTTTCCCCTTGCTACTATTATACATATATTTTTCTTCAACATCATTTATTTTTATTTTAATTATGCAATTCTCTTTACATTTCTACATATCCTTGATTCGGCCCACGGCTCCCCGGTTGGTAAATCGGGCTAAATGCTAGTCTCCCTTAATAAAAACGTTAATGCAGTGGGGATCCGAGAAAGCTGCGATTCCGTCGCCTTGGCAACCACTTTTACATTGCTCTTATGGGAGAACATTTTCGAGAGGCCTTAAAAAATCGAAAAATTCATTACATCCACCTGTAATTCAAACTGAGCACAGATTCCGTCGCCCCTCGCACGGCCCACCAATTCCCCTCTCGATACGACCCTTTTTTCTATTTTTTAACATTTTTTGAAATTCTGACGTTTTAAACGTCAGGCAAAAACTCACTAGCCTCAATACTTTATACGCTGGTCTTGCTTCACACGGCACTTTTCGGGGTCGCGCATACCATCATTTCGATGGGATTTGACCTGGCCATTCCAACGCGACACATCCGAGCGCTCAAATCGCCCGATTAAAAAAGATATCGATTTTTAAAGATTTTCAAAAAAAATAAATTGATTCTCAAAATTTTGGGTGCGCCGGGTTCACAATTACATTAGAAACACAACCCATCTATCGGGCATTTTTTTCATCCACGAAAAGTATTTTTTTTTTTAAATCAAAAGTTTAAAAGGATAAATACAGGGTGTCGAAATCCTGATTTTATTCATTTTTTTTTTTTCATCCAAATTTTTTTGTTTTACCACAGGATGATAGAATTATACTTGGTGATGTTGGGACCATTTTTTTTTTTTTTTTAATGGCCGCCTTCACCGGCTGTCAGCACTTTTTCGGTCAAAAAATTGCCATCGACAAATTTTGTTTCCACAGTTCGATTTCGAATATTTATCCGCAACCGGCAAGACAAAACAAAACTATGAAAACAACAAAAAAAAATTATGTACCCTTATGGAACAGATTGTACTGATGAAACACAAAAAACACGCGGGGCATGAGCCATAGTAGTTTTCATTTTAGCGATCTGAAATTTTTACTGGGCATAGAACCGAACCGCGAAATTCCGATAGGCTATACGGCGTTAAAATCCAAAATCGTTTTCTATTTTTAAAAAAAAAATTTGAAATTTTGAATTTAGTGGATCTTTGGGAAAAATTGCGATAGAGAAATTTGGATTTCAGATTTGGATTTAGACCACTTATCGGCTCCTGGGAAAAATACAAAATCAAAAATCTAATTTTTTGACCCAAGGTATATATATACCTTTGAATTTTTTTTTCATCTCAAAAAACATGAAAATCACCGGGGCATAAACCATAGTAATTTTCAAGTTAGCAATCTGAAATTTTGAATGGACAGAGAACCGATCGTCCAGAGTGCACATAGCTATTCGGATTTAAAATCAAAAATCGTTTTCTATTTCGAAAATAATTTTGAAATTTTGATTTTCTTTTTTTTTGGTGGAAAAATTTAGATAGAGAAATTTAGATTTCACATTTGCATTTCCACTAATTATCCGCAACCGATAAGAAGAAAAAAATCAAAAAAACCATTGGATTTTTTAATTTTTTTTTTTTCTGAAAAAAAGGTCACCCTATAACCGGGGCATACAATATCGAAATATTCATTTTAGCGATTTGAAATTTTTACAGGGCAGAGAACAGACCGTCGCGAGTGCGCAAGGCAATTCGGCGTAAAAACCCAACCCTTTTATCTAAAGTCAGACTACATACATCACCCCCGACAAGCTTGCGAGCGAAGCGAGCTCTATCGAACAAAGTCCTGGAGCTACCTCAATTAAGCGAAGCGAGCAGTAACCGGGTCAGTATGCGAGCGAAGCGAGCAGTAACCGGGCCTAGCAACAGCAGCACGAGGCGATAGCCGAGTGCTGCTCTACATCGACCCAACAACAGCAGCACGAAGCGATAGCCGAGTGCTGCTCCATATCGACCACACAATAGTAAAAAAATCCAATCTATGGAAATTTTGACTTTTTAGTGATTTTTTAAATATCGAATCAAGCAACGAGACATTTCAAAAAATCACCGCTTCGTTTCTGTTTATCGTGGAACGTTGACATTTTGCAAAACTTTAGTCCACTATGGACCCTTTAATCGGTGCGAGTTTCGTTTGTTCATCTCATCATCGAACCGAGATATAATTTTTTTTCAATATTTATTATGCAATTCGCATTTCACTGAAATATTTCGATTTTTTATAGTGCGTATTTTTCCAACACATGAGGTTTTTGTATCTTTGCGCTCTCTCCCACTCATTGAAAATTTCGATCACAGGGGTTTCGGGGAAATTTTTTTTGGTAAAAATAATATTTTTTAATTCATACCAAAAAACGTTTCTCTTTGTTTTTCACGCGTGCGCTTTTGTTTTTTTATTAATTTTTGGCGAATGCGGCACCACCCAACGATTGTATAATATTATTTTAAATTCCATCGTGTGCAGAATTTAATGCGACAAATCACCATTCTTTTCCGAGTTCGATCCGATTATTAAAAGTATTTTTTTTTTTAATTTTAAAGTTTAATGTGCATATACAGGGTGGTCTAAAACCATGATTTTCTTCATTATTTTTTATCGAAGTCGGACTACATACATCGCCCAGGACAAACTTGCGAGCGAAGCTAGCCAACTAATGTCGTGAAGCTACCTCTATTAAATTCTCGCGAAGCGAGCTCTATCGAAATCAGACTACATACATCGCCCAGGACGAGCATGCGAGCGAAGCGAGCGAAGCGAGCCTACCAAAGTCCTGGAGCTACCTCAATTAAGCGAAGCGAGCAGTAACCGGGTCAGTATGCGAGCGAAGCGAGCAGTAACCGGGCCTAGCAACAGCAGCACGAGGCGATAGCCGAGTGCTGCTCTACATCGACCCAACAACAGCAGCACGAAGCGATAGCCGAGTGCTGCTCCATATCGAATGCGGCACCACCCAACGATTGTATAATATTATTTTAAATTCCATCGTGTGCAGAATTTAATGCGACAAATCACCGTTCTTTTCCGAGTTCGATCCGATTATTAAAAGTATTTTTTTTTTTAATTTTAAAGTTTAATGTGCATATACAGGGTGGTCTAAAACCATGATTTTCTTCATTATTTTTTATCGAAGTCGGACTACATACATCGCCCAGGACAAACTTGCGAGCGAAGCTAGCCAACTAATGTCGTGAAGCTACCTCTATTAAATTCTCGCGAAGCGAGCTCTATCGAAATCAGACTACATACATCGCCCAGGACGAGCATGCGAGCGAAACGAGCGAAGCGAGCCTACCAAAGTCCTGGAGCTACCTCAATTAAGCGAAACGAGCAGTAACCGGGTCAGTATGCGAGCGAAGCGAGCAGTAACCGGGCCTAGCAACAGCAGCACGAGGCGATAGCCGAGTGCTGCTCTACATCGACCCAACAACAGCAGCACGAAGCGATAGCCGAGTGCTGCTCCATATCGACCACACAATAGTAAAAAAATCCAATCTATGGAAATTTTGACTTTTTAGTGATTTTTTAAATATCGAATCAAGCAACGAGACATTTCAAAAAATCACCGCTTCGTTTCTGTTTATCGTGGAACGTTGACATTTTGCAAAACTTTAGTCCACTATGGACCCTTTAATCGGTGCGAGTTTCGTTTGATCATCTCATCATCGAACCGAGATATAATTTTTTTTCAATATTTATTATGCAATTAGCATTTCACTGAAAAATTTTGATTTTTTATAGTGCGTATTTTTCCAACAAATAAGGTTTTATCGAAGTCAGACTACATACATCGCCCAGGACAAACTTGCGAGCGAAGCTAGCCAACTAATGTCGTGAAGCTATCTCTATTAAATTCTCGCGAAGCGAGCTCTATCGAAATTAGACTACATACATCGTCCAGGACGAGCATGCGAGCGAAGCGAGCCTACCAAAGTCCTGGAGCTACCTCAATTAAGCGAAGCGAGCAGTAACCGGGTCAGTATGCGAGCGAAGAGAGCAGTAACCGGGCCTAGCAACAGCAGCACGAGGCGATAGCCGAGTGCTGCTCTACATCGACCCAACAACAGCAGCACGAAGCGATAGCCGAGTGCTGCTCTATATCGACCACACAATAGTAAAAAAAATCCAATCTATGGAAATTTTGACTTTTTAGTGATTTTTTAAATATCGAATCAAGCAACGAGACATTACAAAAAATCACCGCTTCGTTTCTGTTTATCGTGGAATGTTGACATTTTGCAAAACTTTAGTCCACTATGGACCCTTTAATTAATGCGAGTTTCGTTTGTTCATCTCAACATCGAACCGAGATATAATTTTTTTTCAATATTTATTATGCAATTCGCATTTCACTGAAAAATTTCGATTTTTTATAGTGCGTATTTTTCCAACACATGAGGTTTTTGTATCTTTGCGCTCTCTCCCACTCATTGAAAATTTCGATCACAGGGGTACATATGGAAATTTTTTTTGGTTAAAATAATATTTTTTAATTCATACCAAAAAACGTTTCTCTTTGTTTTTCACGCGTGCGCTTTTGTTTTTTTATTAATTTTTGGCGAATGCGGCACCACCCAACGATTGTATAATATTATTTTAAATTCCATCGTGTGCAGAATTTAATGCGACAAATCACTGTTCTTTTCCGAGTTCGATCCGATTATTAAAAGTATTTTTTTTTTAATTTTAAAGTTTAATGTGCATATACAGGGTGGTCTAAAACCATGATTTTCTTCATTATTTTTCATCGAAGTCGGACTACATACATCGCCCAGGACAAACTTGCGAGCGAAGCTAGCCAACTAATGTCGTGAAGCTACCTCTATTAAATTCTCGCGAAGCGAGCTCTATCGAAATCAGACTACATACATCGCCCAGGACGAGCATGCGAGCGAAGCGAGCCTACCAAAGTCCTGGAGCTACCTCAATTAAGCGAAGCGACAGTAACCGGGTCAGTATGCGAGCGAAGCGAGCAGTAACCGGGCCTAGCAACAGCAGCACGAGGCGATAGCCGAGTGCTGCTCTACATCGACCCAACAACAGCAGCACAAAGCGATAGCCGAGTGCTGCTCCATATCGACCACACAATAGTAAAAAAATCCAATCTATGGAAATTTTGACTTTTTAGTGATTTTTTAAATATCGAATCAAGCAACGAGACATTTCAAAAAATCACCGCTTCGTTTCTGTTTATCGTGGAACGTTGACATTTTGCAAAACTTTAGTCCACTATGGACCCTTTAATCGGTGCGAGTTTCGTTTGATCATCTCATCATCGAACCGAGATATAATTTTTTTTCAATATTTATTATGCAATTAGCATTTCACTGAAAAATTTCGATTTTTTATAGTGCGTATTTTTCCAACACATGAGGTTTTTGTATCTTTGTGCTCTCTCCCACTTATTGAAAATTTCGATCACAGGGGTACATATGGAAATTTTTTTTGGTAAAAATAATATTTTTTAATTCATACCAAAAAACGTTCCTCTTTGTTTTTCACGCGTGCGCTTTTGTTTTTTTATTAATTTTTGGCGAATGCGGCACCACCCAGCGATTGTATAATATTATTTTAAATTCCATCGTGTGCAGAATTTAATGCGACAAATCACCGTTCTTTTCCGAGTTCGATCCGATTATTAAAAGTATTTTTTTTTAAATTTTAATGTTTAATGTGCATATACAGGGTGGTCTAAAACCATGATTTTCTTCATTATTTTTCATCGAAGTCGGACTACATACATCGCCCAGGACAAACTTGCGAGCGAAGCTAGCCAACTAATGTCGTGAAGCTACCTCTATTAAATTCTCGCGAAGCGAGCTCTATCGAAATCAGAGTACATAAATCGCCTAGGACGAGCATGCGAGCGAAGCGAGCCTACCAAAGTCCTGGAGCTACCTCAATTAAGCGAAGCGAGCAGTAACCGGGCCCAGCAACAGCAGCACGAGGCGATAGCCGAGTGCTGCTCTACATCGACCCAACAACAGCAGCACGAAGCGATAGCCGAGTGCTGCTCCATATCGACCACACAATAGTAAAAAAATCCAATCTATGGAAATTTTGACTTTTTAGTGATTTTTTAAATATCGAATCAAGCAACGAGACATTTCAAAAAATCACCGCTTTGTTTCTGTTTATCGTGGAACGTTGACATTTTGCAAAACTTTAGTCCACTATGGACCCTTTAATCGGTGCGAGTTTTGTTTGTTGATCTCATCATCGAACCGAGATATGATTTTTTTTCAATATTTATTATGCAATTCGCATTTCATTGATAAATTTCGATTTTTTATAGTGCGTATTTTTCCAACACATGAGGTTTTTGTATCTTTGCGCTCTCTCCCACTCATTGAAAATTTCGATCACAGGGGTACATATGGAAATTTTTTTTGGTTAAAATAATATTTTTTAATTCATACCAAAAAACGTTTTTCTTTGTTTTTCACGCGTGCGCTTTTGTATTTTTATTAATTTTTGGCGAATGCGGCACCACCCAGCGATTGTATAATATTATTTTAAATTCCATCGTGTGCAGAATTTAATGCGACAAATCACCGTTCTTTTCCGAGTTCGATCCGATTATTAAAAGTATTTTTTTTTAATTTTAATGTTTAATGTGCATATACAGGGTGGTCTAAAACCATGATTTTCTTCATTATTTTTCATCGAAGTCGGACTACATACATCGCCCAGGACAAACTTGCGAGCGAAGCTAGCCAACTAATGTCGTGAAGCTACCTCTATTAAATTCTCGCGAAGCGAGCTCTATCGAAATCAGACTACATACATCGCCCAGGACGAGCATGCGAGTGAAGCGAGCCTACCAAAGTCCTGGAGCTACCTCAATTAAGCGAAGCGAGCAGTAACCGGGTCAGTATGCGAGCGAAGCGAGCAGTAACCGGGCCTAGCAACAGCAGCACGAGGCGATAGCCGAGTGCTGCTCTACATCGACCCAACAACAGCAGCACGAAGCGATAGCTGAGTGCTGCTCCATATCGACCACACAATAGTAAAAAAATCCAATCTATGGAAATTTTGACTTTTTAGTGATTTTTTAAATATCGAATCAAGCAACGAGACATTTCAAAAAATCACCGCTTCGTTTCTGTTTATCGTGGAACGTTGAACGTTTGCAAAACTATAGTCCACTATGGACTCTTTAATCGGTGCGAGTTTCGTTTGTTCATCTCATCATCGAACCGAGATATAATTTTTTTTCAATATTTATTATGCAATTCGCATTTCACTGAAAAATTTCGATTTTTTATAGTGCGTATTTTTCCAACACATGAGGTTTTTGTATCTTTGCGCTCTCTCCCACTCATTGAAAATTTCGATCACAGGGGTACATATGGAAATTTTTTTTGGTAAAAATAATATTTTTTAATTCATACCAAAAAACGTTCCTCTTTGTTTTTCAAGCGTGCGCTTTTGTTTTTTTATTAATTTTTGGCGAATGCGGCACCACCCAACGATTGTATAATATTATTTTAAATTCCATCGTATGCAGAATTTAATGCGACAAATCACCGTTCTTTTCCGAGTTCGATCCGATTATTAAAAGTATTTTTTTTTTTAATTTTAAAGTTTAATGTGCATATACAGGGTGGTCTAAAACCATGATTTTCTTCATTATTTTTTTTGACCTACATAAAATGCTCCAAAATGATATTTTAAACGCAGGATTGTATGGTTTGACCTCGCAGTGCTCAGTAAATTATTTTCGATTCAGAAAATGGCCGTTTTCACGGGATTTCAACAAATGTTCGGTCCAAAAATTGCGCTAGAGACAATTTTTTTTCGTGGAAATTAAGGAATAACCACCCACTCAGTGTGCGAGCGAAGCGAGCACCCTAGCGAGCGAAGCGAGCAAGGCAAGCGAGCGAAGCGAGCGGCTGGAGCGAAGCGACCATCTCTTCCAACCTTTTCACGGACCTTTACATCCATCCACTCCATAACCACTACACAACAACGATCTATCTGGCAACCACCACCATTCGGCTTATACATCATTTCCTCTCCCCCTGCCTTTCCCCTTGCTACTATTATACATATATTTTTCTTCAACATCATTTATTTTTCTTGGCATTATGCCGAGCTATTTATTATACTTTTCTCTTGATTCGGCCCTCGGTTCCCCGGTTGGTAAATCGGGCTAAATGCTAGTCTCCCTTAATAAAAACGTTAATGCAGTGGGGATCCGAGAAGGCTGCGATTCGGTCGCCTTGGCAACCACTTTTACATTGCTCTTATGGGAGAAAATTTTCGAGAGGCCTTAAAAAATCGAAAAATTCATTACATCCACCTGTAATTCCAACTGAGCACAGATTCCGTCGCCCCTCGCACGGCCCACCAATTCCCCTCTCGATACGACCCTTTTTTCTATTTTTTTACATTTTTTGAAATTCTGACGTTTTAAACGTCAGGCAAAAACTCACTAGCCTCAATACTTTATACGCTGCTCTTGCTTCACACGGCACTTTTCGGGGTCGCGCATACCATCATTTCGATGGGATTTGACCTGGCCTTTCCAACGCGACACATCCGAGCGCTCAAATCGCCCGATTAAAAAAGATATCAATTTTTAAAGATTTTCAAAAAAAATAAATTGATTCTCAAAATTTTGGGTGCGCCGGGTTCACAATTACGATACAAACACAACCCATCTATCGGGCATTTTTTTCATCCACGAAAAGTATTTTTTTTTTTTAAATCAAAAGTTTAAAAGGATAAATACCGGGTGTCGAAATCCTGATTTTATTCAATATTTTTTTTTTCATCCAAATTTTTTTGTTTTACCACAGGATGATAGGATTATACTTGGTGATGTTGGGACCATTTTTTCTTATTTTTTTTAATGGCCGCCTTCACCGGCTGTCAGCACATTTTCGGTCAAAAAATTGCCATCGACAAATTTTGTTTCCACAGTTCGATTTCGAATATTTATCCGCAACCGGCAAGACAAAACAAAACTATGAAAACAACAAAAAAAAATTATGTACCCTTATGGAACAGATTGTACTGATGGAACACGAAAAACACGCGGGGCATGAGCCATAGTAGTTTTCATTTTAGCGATCTGAAATTTTTACTGGGCATAGAACCGAACCGCGAAATTCCGATAGGCTATACGGCGTTAAAATCCAAAATCGTTTTCTATTTTTAAAAAAATTTTGAAATTTTGAATTTAGTGGATCTTTGCGAAAAATTGCGATAGAGAAATTTCGATTTCAGATTTGGATTTAGACCACTTATCGGCTCCTGGGAAAAATACAAAATCAAAAATCTAATTTTTTGACCCAAGGTATATACCTTTGAATTTTTTTTTCATCTCAAAAAACATGAAAATCACCGGGGCATAAACCATAGTAATTTTCAAGTTAGCAATCTGAAATTTTGAATGGACAGAGAACCGATCGTCCAGAGTGCACATACCTATTCGGATTTAAAATCAAAAATCGTTTTCAATTTCGAAAAGAATATTGAAATTTTGATTTTCTTTTTTTTTGGTCGAAAAATTTAGATAGAGAAATTTAGATTTCACATTTGCATTTTCATTAATTATCCGCAACCGATAAGAAGAAAAAAATCAAAAAAACCTTTGGATTTTTTAATTTTCTTTTTTTTTGTAAAAATGGTCACCCTATAACCAGGGCATACAATATCGAAATATTCATTTTAGCGATTTGAAATTTTTACAGGGCAGAGAACAGACCGTCGCGAGTGCGCAAGGCAATTTGGCGTAAAAACCCAACCCTTTTATCTAAAGTCAGACTACATACATCACCCCCGACAAGCTTGCGAGCGAAGCGAGCTCTATCGAACAAAGTCCTGGAGCTACCTCAATTAAGCGAAGCGAGCAGTAACCGGGTCAGTATGCGAGCGAAGCGAGCAGTAACCGGGCCTAGCAACAGCAGCACGAGGCGATAGCCGAGTGCTGCTCTACATCGACCCAACAACAGCAGCACGAAGCGATAGCCGAGTGCTGCTCCATATCGACCACACAATAGTAAAAAAATCCAATCTATGGAAATTTTGACTTTTTAGTGATTTTTTAAATATCGAATCAAGCAACGAGACATTTCAAAAAATCACCGCTTCGTTTCTGTTTATCGTGGAACGTTGACATTTTGCAAAACTTTAGTCCACTATGGACCCTTTAATCGGTGCGAGTTTCGTTTGTTCATCTCATCATCGAACCGAGATATAATTTTTTTTCAATATTTATTATGCAATTCGCATTTCACTGAAAAATTTCGATTTTTTATAGTGCGTATTTTTCCAACACATGAGGTTTTTGTATCTTTGCGCTCTCTCCCACTCATTAAAAATTTCGATCACAGGGGTACATATGGAAATTTTTTTTGGTAAAAATAATATTTTTTAATTCATACCAAAAATCGTTTCTCTTTGTTTTTCACGCGTGCGCTTTTGTTTTTTTATTAATTTTTGGCGAATGCGGCACCACCCAACGATTGTATAATATTATTTTAAATTCCATCGTGTGCAGAATTTAATGCGACAAATCACCGTTCTTTTCCGAGTTCGATCCGATTATTAAAAGTATTTTTTTTATAATTTTAAAGTTTAATGTGCATATACAGGGTGGTCTAAAACCATGATTTTCTTCATTATTTTTTATCGAAGTCAGACTACATACATCGCCCAGGACAAACTTGCGAGCGAAGCTAGCCAACTAATGTCGTGAAGCTACCTCTATTAAATTCTCGCGAAGCGAGCTCTATCGAAATTAGACTACATACATCGCCCAGGACGAGCATGCGAGCGAAGCGAGCCTACCAAAGTCCTGGAGCTACCTCAATTAAGCGAAGCGAGCAGTAACCGGGTCAGTATGCGAGCGAAGAGAGCAGTAACCGGGCCTAGCAACAGCAGCACGAGGCGATAGCCGAGTGCTGCTCTACATCGACCCAACAACAGCAGCACGAAGCGATAGCCGAGTCCTGCTCTATATCGACCACACAATAGTAAAAAAAATCCAATCCATGGAAATTTTGACTTTTTAGTGATTTTTTAAATATCGAATCAAGCAACGAGACATTTCAAAAAATCACCGCTGCGTTTCTGTTTATCGTGAAATGTTGAAATGTTGACATTTTGCAAAACTTTAGTCCACTATGGACCCTTTAATCGGTGCGAGTTTCGTTTGTTCATCTCATCATCGAACCGAGATATAATTTTTTTTCAATATTTATTATGCAATTCGCATTTCACTGAAAAATTTCGATTTTTTATAGTGCGTATTTTTCCAACACATGAGGTTTTTCTATCTTTGCGCTCTCTCCCACTCATTGAAAATTTCTATCACAGGGTTACATATGGAAATTTTTTTTGGTAAAAATAATATTTTTTAATTCATACCAAAAAACGTTTCTCTTTGTTTTTACGTAAAAAAAAAAACATAGCTTCCAAATTAATGCTTGTGCTAGCAATATTAAGGTAAAATATTATTAGATAGCGTGTCTAACCGGGTGAACGAATGTGCGAGATTAAACTGCGAAGTTCGCCAAATCGATTGCGCTAGAGTCGTTTGTGCGTACAACTATAGTGCATTTATTTCGCCAATTTCGTGCAAGGTGCAACACTAGCTAGGACCTTGTGAAAAAAAAATATATGCGAACGCAACCACGGTCAAGTATGTATATTCGAAAATTGAGTTAGGAACCACCAAAGAGGAAAAAGCTTTCTGGGGCTCAATATCGAAGTCAGAAACGAGAAAAAAAGAAAAAAATGGCTGGTTCTATAATAAAATGTTTAAACAAACCTGAAAATAAGGATTGCCAGGAAATTAATCAAACTATCACAGCGTCGACGTCGGCTCCCGAACCTATGGAAGAATCTGACGAGAAAATAATATCTTGCAGCCCAAGTCATTCAGAAGAAAGTGATATAAGTGAAGATAACTCTAAAAAACCTATGCTGTCATCAGCGGGTTCTATTAGTTTGACATGTAGTGACGACCCTGGTTTGTGGCCTGCAAGCATTAATAGTGATCTTGTTGAGATTTTAGTTAGACGTGGTCCTATACAGGTGCGTAACCACAATTTTCCCATTAATAATAACGGACGAAAATTTAGTGACTTACTATTATAGAAAACTTTCTAATGGGGAAAACATTAATAGAGATTGGCTTGTATAATCTATTTTAAAAGATTCAGTTTATTGTTTTTGTTGCAATATGTTGAGTAAAATAGCAGGTAGTCTGTCCGATTCAAACGGTTTATCGGATTGGCAACATATATCATTCATTTTGAATAGACACGAAAAGTGCGATTTTCACAATGAAAATGTAAAATCATGGGTGCAAGTAAATAATATGGTCAAAACTAAGACTACTATAAATCAGATACAACTGAGACTATTAGAGTCAGTCAGTAAAAAGCATTGGTGTGATGTATTAGAAAGAATTATTGCCGTTATAAAGTTATTATCACGCCAATGTCTTGCTTTTCGAGGTTAATCAAAAAATATGTTTAAGCATGATAACGGCAATTTTCTAAAAGCAATAGAAATGATTGTTTCTTTTGATTCAGTTATGCGGGAATATATTCGCAGAATTGAAATGAAATCTCATTCCAGTCGGATGGGTATGGCCCAATATTTAGGAGATCAATTTCAGAATAAAATTATTGAATTACTCGGCACAGCGATAAAAAATTGTATTTTGGATAAAGTTAGAACATCGAAATATTTTTCCGTCATATTAGACTACACACCGGATGCAAGCCATACGGAACAAATAACAGTTACACTTAGACATGTTTTTCTAAACAATACAAATAAAATAGTAAAAGTATGCGAACACGTCCATGGTTTTTGTCCAGTTACCAGTTTAACTGGCGAGGGTTTATTTAATTTTGTTTTGAATTTATTTTCACAATTAAACATTGACATTCAAAATTTGCGTTTGCGCGGGCAAGGTTATGATAATGGCTCAAACATGCGTGGAGAACACAACGGGTTGCAGAAAAAAAATTTGGACATCAATCATCGTGCATTCTATGTTCCACGTTCAGCTCATAGTCTAACTTTGGTAGTCAATGATGCTGTAAATATTACGCACGAAACTATCAATTATTTTGATATAATTAAAAAAAATATATGTTTTCTTTTCATTATCTACGAAAAGGTGGTCGATCATTTGTAAACATTTACCAGATCTTAAATTAAAAGCTTTGAGTGCTACACGATGGTCCAGCAGAATTGACGTGATTAAACCGTTACGGTATTATCTGGAAAAAATATTTGATGCTTTCTTTGAAATATCTAAAAATACGTCAAAGTGGGATAGTTCCACAACTCTCAAAGCGCATTCACTCGCTTTAAAGATTCAAAATTATAAATTTATTTGCTCTGTTGTAGTCTGGCATGAAATTTTAAACGAAATTTATCATTTAATTAAAATGATGCAAAATCCCACAATGAATAATAAAATTTGCATACATTGGTTAAATAATATGATCAATAAATTAACAAATTATTGCACGGATGAACATTTTGAAATGATTTTACAAGAAACTACTGAAGTGGCACAAAAACTAAATATTGAAACAAATTTCCCACCAATAAATACACTTCGCCCAAGAAGAAAACCGACACAATTTCAGTATGAACAACGCGAAGCCGAAAATCAATTACAAATTTGAGTTTTTGTTAGAATTTTAGATCAGACATTAATTTCCTTAAAAATAGATTTGAAGAATTCAAAACTTTAGACAACGTGTTTGGCTTTCTTAGCAGTTCATTATTTAGTATCCCCAATGAGGAATTGATGAAACATTGTAAAGATTTACATCCAAAACTTAAAGACGATTCAAGGAATGAAGCTGACATTGATGGTATTGATTTGTTCAATAAAATTAACGCTTTGGCGCTCCATTGTGTAGAAAATCAGTCTACCGATCCACATACACTTTTGCAGTACCTTTACACAAATGATTTAATGTCAACTTTTCCAAACATACAATAGCATTAAGAATATTTCTTACTTTACCAGTTATAGTTGCATCTGGTGAACGATCTTTTTCTAAGTTGAAATTAATTAAGAATTACTTAAGGTCAACAATGCATCCACCTAGACTAAGTGATTTATCTATTATTTCGATAGAATCTGGAATATTAGATAGTTTTGATACTAGACAAATAATAGCCGATTTCGCCAGTATAAAAGCAAGGAGAGTTACATTTTTGTAGGTGCTTACATCTAAGTATTATTGTAGACTTAAAAATAAATTAAACGTGTATTTATACACTTCTATTATTACCTAACGAAATTAAAACTCAGGAAAAATAGGATAGAGGAGGGGCGGCACTGTCAGTTTCGCACACGGGCTCTGAAGCGGCTAGCCCAGAAAAATAAACTCTAGAAAGTATTGGAAAATACTGCAAAGAGCGCCTCTGGACGGTCATTACGCCAACTAACTCAACAAAAATTTCATCGGGCGGCTCCGGCGTTTTCTTTAAATTTAAATTAATTTGATACTTCAAAAATGATTAATTCGTTTACTTTTTTAACGTATTATTCATTTATTAGTAATGAAAATTCTGAATTAATAAATATTTTTAAATGTAAATATCACTTAACTTTTATATCCCCGACAATATCTAAATTATGAAAACACTAGTTTTTAGGATTGAAGTGGAATAAGGTACAACAAAACATTAAACGTGATTAGCATGAGATAATTTAATAATAGTAGTAGAAACGATACAACAATAAAGTAATTTATTTAAATAAATTTCGTACCGTCGTTCATGTACAGCTTCTCAAATCTGGATTTCTGCTAACAGGACAAAAAAATTACATACAGTTAGTTATAGGATGCATAAAAAAGGTTAGTTTTTAAAATATGCTCGTTTCCAAACCACCTCTAGGCAATTACAAATATTCAATAGGATAAGTTAACTTAAAAGAGCCAAATGAATTTTTATAAGTGCCTTGTGAGGTAGAGCTTTCAGTTCATTTTTTTTAATGTGGTATCCCGAGGAGGCCTAGTCATCTACATTGATTTCTTCTACTTTGTCCAGGTCATTATTTACTTCAATGTGGGTACTGTGTTAGAAGTTAAAAAGTTGTTTATTGACTGATGTTCTTTAGCAAAATGAAAATGGCACACCATCTTCCGTTTATAAATTAATTCTGGTGATAAATCATCTAATGTTTTATTATCACACGCTGCAACTCATTGAAGAAATCTTGACCTACCTTTATTAGGTTTAGGAAATAAGTGCCTCGATGAACTTTCATCTTCACAACCTCTAATTACACATTTCATATTTCCAGGCATTTTGTCACAATTCTATATACAATACGTTTATATAAACTAGATTTATATTAAAACACTTTTCTGTATATTCTAAATCACTTACAATTTAAATTATAAAACACTGATCAATATCTAGGCTAATTAAGGAGAAATTAAATATATTTTTAAATGTTACTAAAAACAAACATCACGTGTCATTATGTATTTGGATTGACAAACTTAGCTGAATTGTTTTGTCAATATATTACTAAATTATACTAGAAATCACACCATACAATATTATAACACATTTAAATGCACTACATTAATATTAAAAAATACTATTATTAAATAATGCTAGAATGTATTATTTCAAAGAAATTATATAAATATATGCTTGAATTCACACCACGCCTCGATCCAACACGTTTAAATGTACTGGATTATTATTCAAAAAAAAAAAACACTTTTCTACGTGGGAATATTAGAAATCACTAACAGTTTGAGTTATAAAACACTGTTCAAAATCTAGGCTAAATTTAAGGAGAAATAAAATGTATTGTTAAATATTACTAAAACAAACACCGTGTTTGGATTGATGAACCTAACCTTACTAAATTGTTTTGTAAATTAACAATTAAATCAAGCTTAAATTCACATTATACATCATCACTAAATAAGAAAAATTCGAAAACCTTTTACAGCAGTTTGGGAACCAGCAAAGAAAGCAATTGTCACAATTATAGCAATGCAAGATGCAAC
Source organism: Philonthus cognatus (assembly GCA_932526585.2). NCBI lineage: Eukaryota > Metazoa > Arthropoda > Insecta > Coleoptera > Staphylinidae > Philonthus > Philonthus cognatus. Next base: position 2,864,883 of record CAKOBO020000020.1, on the reverse strand, counting down.
CACTATACGATAACAATAACAAATGAAACCGATGAGAAGTTGGCCATAGATTTCCAGCCACGATTCCGGCGCCTCCACCATTTATAAAACTATAATTTTACCAACGTATTACAGCGAATACAATAAAATTTCATAGAAACAATTGATAATTTAATTAAATGTAATGCTGAGATAGCTCTTACAACTTTTAAAAGTTATGATTTAGCATCTGGCATTAAAATTTGTATCTGTGATAAAAGAGGACATTTCAAACATTTTAAAAATGCTATTTGGGGAGGTTTAGAAACGATTTTAATAGCCACAAATGTCCTTAGTCACACACATCAGTAATTTCAAAGTAGTTTTGAATTTTAGTAATCCAACCGTTATCCTATTAATCATGCTAGATGTTCATTTTGTTGTATGACATGTTTTAGCATTTAACTACGTGGAATCGTTCGGTAGCGCTACCATCGATTCGACGGTTTGTTTAACATTAAGGTGGGTAAGTGATTCATTTTGACTTCTCAATGCATATTTACTTCTGGTATGTGTTAATAAATAACATGTTCACGGAGAACATTTACTTATCTTTAAGATCTTAATATTCGGGTTTTTTCATTTGAGATCAGGCCCGCCACTAGCCGCCAGAGCCGGTTCACGCTTATGGGACTTGTTTATACTATGGCAAACCTCGAGGCGTAATACTCAATAGATGTCGCTGACGTATTTTTCCATAAAAGCAGAAAACTCTTTAGCCGACGAGAGGGAAAACACTCTTAACCTCGTTCATTTGTTATTGTTATCGTATAGTGGTTGCATTTTGCATTGCTATAATTGTGACAATTACTCTTTTTGCTGGTTCCCCAACTGCTGTAAAAGGTTTTAGAATTTTTCTTATTTCGTTTGATAATTGCATGATGTGAATATAAGCTTGATTTAATTGTTAATTTACAAAACAATTTAGTGAGGTTAGGTTCATCAATCCAAACACGCGGTGTTTGTTTTAGTAACATTTAACAATACATTTTATTTCTCCTTAAATTTAGCCTAGATTTTAAACAGTGTTTTATAACTCAAACTGTGAGTGATTTCTAATATTCCCACGAAGAAAAGTGTTTTTTTTTTAATAATCCAGTACATTTAAACGTGTTGTATCGAGGCGTGTTGTGAATTCTAGCATTTAATTATATAATTTCTTTAAAATAATATATTCTAGCATTATTTAATAATATTATTTTTTAACATTAACGTAGTGTATTTAAACGTCTTGTATTATTGCATGGTGTGATTTCTAGCATGATTTATAATTTATTGACAAAACAATTTAGCTAAATTTGTCAATCCAAATACATACGAGGTGTTTGTTTTAGTAACATTTAAAAATATATTTAATTTTTCCTGAAATTTAGCCTAATTATTGATCAGTGTTTTATAATTTAAATTGTGAGTGATTTATAATATATAGAAAAGTGTTTTAATATAAATCTAGTTTATTTAAATGTGTTGTATATAGAATTGTGACAAAATGCCTGGAAATAGGAAATGTGTAATCAGAGATTGTGAAGATAAACCCAATAAAGATAGGTCAAGATTTCTTTAACGAGTTGCAGCGTGTGATAATAAAACATTAGAAGATTTATCACCAGAGTTAATTCATAAATGGAAGATGGTTTACCATCTTCATTTTGCTAAAGAGCATCAGTCAACGAACAACTTTTTAACTTCTAACACAGTACCCACATTACTTTTACCTTCAAAACCAAGTAAAAGTAATGAAGTAAATAATGACCTGGACAAAGTAAAAGAAATCAATGTAGCTGACTAGGCCTCTTGGGGATATCACATTAAAAAAAAAATAACTGAAAAGTCTACCTCACAAGGCACTTACAAAAATTCAATCGGCTCTTTCAAGTTAACTTATCCTATTGAATATTTGTAATTGCCTAAAGGTGGTTTGGAAACGAGCATATTTTAAAAACTAACCTTTTTTTATGTATCCAATAACTGTAATTTTTTTCTGTTAGCAGAAATCCAGATTTGAGAAGCTTTAATGTTGTATCGTTTCTACTGCCATTATTAAATTATCTCATGCTATTCACGTTTAAAATTTTGTTGTACTTTATTCCACTTAAACCCTAAAAACGAGTGTTTTCATAATTTAGATATTGCCGGGGATATAAAAGGTAAGTTATATTTACATATAAAAATATTTTTTAATACAAAATTTTCATTACTTATAAAGGAATAATACGTTGAAAAAAGTAAACGTATTATTCATTTGTGTAATATCAAATCAATTTAAATTTAAAGAAAAGGCCGGAACCGCCTGGCAAAATTTTTGTTGTGTTAGTTGGCGTAATGACCGTGCAGAAGCACTCTTTGCAGTATTTTCCAGTACATGGGCGTGAACTTTCAAGAGTTTATTTTTATAGGATGAATGCCGGAAGTAAAAAAGGCACAAGCGCAAGATGCATCTTTCAATCCGATGGTGGGGATTCATCCTAGCCAACATTAAACTAATTCCAACATAACGACTCAATAATTAATACTCATTAAACTAATACTTCATGATAATTACTTAATTCATTATTCAAGTCAATACTTACAAATAAGGCCAAACAGAATTAAGAGAGAGAGAGAAGAAATTACTTAGTCAATTCCATCGTGCGAACTTTCGAAGTAATGACACAACAACACCGAAGTTGGTTGTTGAAGTTAGCAACACTGAATTGGTCTCAGTCAATTGCTTGTTATTTACCGAATAATACTCAAACACCAATAATTCAATAATAAAAATGTGAAATGATTCATTAAATCATTTCGAGTGACACCGCAGAAGTGTGCACCGGCAGTCTGCCCCGAGCGCACTCACACACTCGCATCAGCTGTGCGTCCCCGCTTCGGCACGGAACCAACAAGCACAAATAAAGAAGTAACTGAGCTGGGAAAAAATAAATGATTATCATGAATGTTACCGATGTAGTGAATTAATAGAAAGAATATATATATATATAACTTGCTTGAGTTTTTTGGGCTGCTTTCTCGCGTTGGTTGGTTTATTTGCGCTCTACGTTTCGGCAGCATCACTTCTACCATCCTCAGGAGCTTTTTTGTATACTGAGTGATGGATGTCACGTTCACTGTCAGTACATTTGTTTTGTAAACTAGGGACTTGTAGTCTAGATCTGCTGCGTGTTATTGGTCCACTCGATGTAGAAGGTGCTAAAATTTCTTGATTTGTTTCCGATGTATCTGCATTATTGAAATTACTTGAATTTGTCTGAATATTCCGAAAATTGTTGGATATTGGAGGCAAGTCATTTTTTGTTGTTTTATTATATTCATCCATGTGGTTTGTAATCTTGTGCCATCATCTCGTTTATTGAGGCATAAAGGATGTTTTTCATTATTCCAACATAAATTTGATACAGACCATAACATAGATTTTGAAAATACTTCGGTAATTAGTTCTATCCCAAAATTTGAAGAAAGAATCGTACGTGAAGCCATAGAAATAGAAAAACATCCTTTATGCCTCAATAAACGAGATGATGGCACAAGATTACAAACCACATGGATGAATATAATAAAACAACAAAAAAATGACTTGAATCCAATATCCAACAATTTTCGGAATATTCAGAAAAATTCAAGTAATTTCAATAATGCAGATACATCGGACACAAAGCAAGAAATTTTAGCACCTTCTACATCGAGTGGACCAATAACACGCAGCAGATCTAGACTACAAGTCCCTAGTTTACAAAACAAATGTACTGACAGTGAACGTGACATCCATCACTCAGTATACAAGAAAGTTCCTGAGGATGGCAGAAGTGATGCTGCCGAAACGTAGAGCGCAAATAAACCAACCAACGCGAGAAAGCAGCCCAAAAAACTCAAGCAAGTTATATTTTGCTCGCGAAAACCTAAAAATAAATATATATATATATATATATATATATATATATATATATATATATACAGCATGTAATCGAACTAATGTACATCCTCTTAAGGGCGTATACACAAAATATTTTGACACCAATTGCAGCAAAAATAAAATCGGAAAAAAATATTGGATTTTTCATAATTTTTCATGCATTTTTTACTTTTTGAGAACTTCTGGTTCCCTGTGTTCATGATATTTTTTTGTGGATGCGTAAGTTGTTGTATTTTTTATTTACTTTTACTACTGCGAGGCGCATAAATCACTTCGCACGCACTAAACACGCACGCTGTTTCGAATGACTTTATTTACTGTTACTACTGCGAGACGTATAAATCACTTAGCACGCACTACACACACACACACTGTCTAGAATTACTAGATGAAACTGGGTCACGTATACAAAAAATCACAATAAGTGTTCAAATTGACGTCCGCCGCACTCAATGCACATTTGGGCTCTACGTATCCAATTTGCACGAACAGTAGCAAACATTTCACGAGATTTTTCACGAATGGTATTAGCCGCGGCGTTTACTCGTTTTATCAGCATTTCAGCATTGTCAATTTCCGTAGTGTAGACTTCACTTTTAAAGTATCCCCAAAGAAAAAACTCTAAGGGGTTTAAATCCGGACTTCTTGGAGGCCATGGCACAGGGCCTCCACGACCAACACAACGTCTTGGAAACCAATCAGCCTTTCATAGTGAGCTGGCGCACCATCTTGCAAATACCACATTCTTCTAAGAACCGCTAAGGGTATATTTTCTAGAAGATCTAAAAGATAATCTTGCAAAAATTGTAAATATCGTTCCCCATTCAAATTAAATGGGAACATAAATGACCCAATTAATTGATCATTTAAATTACCTGCCCAGATATTAAGGGAGAAGCGATGCTGGAAATGAGTTCATATTGCATATTATGGAAATTAAAACTTCCATTACGCGTAAAGCACGATTCGTCGGTCACAAAAATGTCTTTGGTAAAGTTTGGATTTTGACCATTTTGTGCCAAAATCCATTGACAAAATGCAATTCTTTTGGGAAAATCATGGGGTTGAGCGGCGATACTACGGGTACTTAAACCAGTATCCGCTTCCAACAGATTCAAAATTTCAGCTTCCGCTCGCAAATATCGCATTGGACGGTCACCACCTCCGGCGGCTCCCGCGACGGTGTGCAAACTTCCAGTGTCGCTTGCTCTTTGTAATAAATTTCTAAATCGGTTTGGCGGTGGTAAATGTCGTTCAGGAAATCGCTCTTGATAAATTCTCACAGCTTTCGCGGAATTACACCGAGTTTCACCGTAAAAAAGAAACATGTCTGCTAATTCAATGTTTGAATAAACGTATCGCGCCATGTTACAAAATGTAGATGTTTCATGGAATAAGTTTCACCATAGACTAAACAGCAAACTATTTTTATATTTAAAAATCATCCACCTTCGCCGCTCTTATCTAAACATTTCAATAAGAGTGGAGATAAAGTGAAGTGTGAACCTAATAAGGAAAAATATTGAATTTCATTAACACGTTTAGAAAATATTCGGAATTTAGTCCGCAATGGGTACTTATGAAAACGATAACATAGACATATTTCTTCACAATCTGACCCACTTTTCTCTGGATGGTGTAATTCGATATCCAAATCGTTTTAAAACTACCAGTCTATGTGGAATCTCTCTTAAAATACGCAATGTGCGCGTATACCAGATACCACAAACATGTGGCCTATTATTATTAATTATTTTTAATAATTATTTGTGAACTATCTACTAAAGGTATAATAATTTCAAATGCAGGTATTGTTTATTTAAACGCTGCCCCTTATGTGGTAGAGAGCCTGTACAGTAGTTCGTTTACACGCTGTATATACAGATATATATATATATATATATATATATATATATATATATATTCGGGTTTGGTCCCACGTATTTTCTTGGCTCTGGTCCATTTTATTTTTAATTCGACGTTTCGATGACGTCGCAGTCATCATCGTCGGGAATAACGGCAATGGAATTTTTAATTTTATTGCGGATATTGTTTAGATGCGATAGAAAATGGTTGAGGTTCTCAATACCATGTTGCCAAATAACGAAAGTATCATCCACGTATCGTAGCCAAAGTTTAGGTTTTAGAGGGGAAGAATTTAGTGCTTTGGTTTCGAAATCTACCATCAATTAATTTGCAACTATTTTCGTCACACTGCCTAAAAAACACTTTCTTTATATACAAAGGACAAAAATTCACACAATTGGAAGGTGCACCAATGGGTTCTCCTCTATCACCAATAGTTGCAAATTTATTTATGGTATATTTCGAAACCAAAGCACTAAATTCTTCCCCTCTAAAACCTAAACTTTGGCTACGATACGTGGATGATACTTTCGTTATTTGGCAACATGGTATTGAGAACCTCAACCATTTTTTATCGCATCTAAACAAGATCCACAATAAAATTCAATTCACAATGGAAGTGAAGAAAACAAACGTTTACCCTTTCTGGATACTCTTATTATCCGAAATCCTAGTCGAAACTTAAATTACACCGTATACCGAAAACCTACACACACAAGCAGGTACTTGAATGCGAAGTCACATCACCATCCAGCTCAAATAGCATCTGTGGCAAAATCGCTTCTACTAAGAGCACATACGCTATCGGACGAACACCATTTAAATGATGAAATATCCAATGTCAAAAAGGCAGTAATGCAAAATGGGTTCTCCAAAAAAACAAGAAGTGAAAGTCCGTGTAGCAACGTCACCCTTCGCTACATTAAAGGAATTTGGGTGTATGGTGGAGAAATTTCTCCAACCACTTCGATGCGAGAGTAAGAAGATAGGTGTTTTAACGTAGCGTGTTTTTATTTACATTATATTTACAATTAAGGTTATTTATTTACCGTTAAAGTTGTAATCAATCTTCGTCGGTACGCGGCTCTAACGCGATATCGACGGGGATCACAGAGCAGTATGTGAAAGGGGTCCACTCCTTGGTATCGTGGTGGACTGGCTGGCAGCGTTGTCACTCGGAATACCTTCTGCGGGGTCCTCGGCAGTGGTGTGACTGGGTGGCTGCAGGCGTTCTGGAGCTCTGTTCCGTGTGTAAGTGCGGTTAGGATATGCCTGTATGTAGGAAGCGTTTGGTCTTTCTGTGGTCGCGGTGGCTTCTTCGGCGTCGGTGGCAGCGGGGATATCAACCTGGGTATCGCCGGCTGTCGATGCGCCTTTCTTCGTAAGTTCCGGACGTGGCGGCTCCTGATCTCCAGTATAGATTCTGGTTTACGGTTTTCCATGTAACTAATGTTTGCGATAAACGTTCGACGGATTTAGCGGCTGTGGGTGAACTCGCTATAATGTCTGATTTCTAACGGCTGTGGGTGAACACGTTAGTTTGGTCAATTTCCCGCGGCTGTAGGTGAACACGTGGTAAATGAGCCAAGCAGACTGACTATTATCGCTTGGACGAGCGTTTTTATATCGTCTTTCCGTCCTGGTAGCTGGTTCGAGCGGTGGGGTTGTTTTCTGTGTGCGCGCGTTGTCGTGGGGGTGTACGCGGGTCGCCTCGTGTACTTGCGTTCCCTGGTGTTTCACCCTACTCACGACGCTGTTCCGCGCGCCGGTTCTCTGCACGGGTGTGTTTTTTTTTTTTTTTGTTTGGGGAGAGAGGAGGAGAAAATCCTCATGGATACCTTCTGTTGTCCTGCCCACGGATGGGAGGGATAACAGTAGGTTATGTCAGACTTTTACTGACTAAAACCCCCTCTTGTACGTCAAGTTCAATAAAGAACTTTTTATACTTTATAGGAAGAAGTAGTAAAAAATGGCTTTGTAGAAAAATTGACTGGTGTGAGTACTATAGCAGTATTCATATATTGGTTTCGGGTGGGTGGAGTAGCATTTAGGAAAGAGAAGGTTTAAAGTTTTACAACTTCAGACCTTTTCTTTTTCTCCTAAAAATTAAAATAACTACTTTGGGATTGTTGGAAGCCATTTGTTTGGATTTGTGTTATTATTGATTCTGGGATTGGCCAAGGGCTGTGATAGTGGGAGCGAGTTTAACGAGCAAGGTAAGGAGCGCTGCCAGATTAGGATCGAGTAACGCTTCTTGGAGTTGTGGAATTTGCGGATTTTGAGGGATTTTATTGGGAGCCGCCGTTTGTGCTTGCGGCGGCGATTTGGGTTCGGTTTGCGGCTGAGTTTGCCCCTGAGGTTTGACTACAGAGGAGTAGCTTTTTGTTTGGTTTTTCGGGAATCGAGAACATCCGCGATAATTCGCGGTGTGATTTTCGCCGCAATTGCAGCATTTGGGGGGAGGATCATTTTCTCTGTCCTTCCTGGTGCAGTCTGCTGTCAAGTGCTCGCCGGCGCATTTTACGCAGCGCGGGTTGACATTGCATCGGTGGGAGGTGTGCCCGAAGAGTTGACACTTGTGGCATTGAATGGAACCCTTGGAGGGTTTTTGTTTTTCCACGGTAATTTGAGAGTGGCTTAGGGTTTCTAAGTTGTAAACTTTTCTACCCTCTGGAGTGTTCTCCAGGTGCACTGAGACCATGGGGAATTTTTTGAATTTATTCCCCATGCGGCGGACTGACAGAACGGGCAGGGAGAGAGCTTTTAGCTGTCTCACTATCCATTCGTCGGAGATCGAAGTGTCAACACCTCGGATCACAACTTTGAGGTCTTTTTCCTCGCTGAGAGCATACGTGAAAAATTGCACGTTGTTGTTGCGGAGATACCGGATAACGCAACGGTAGTTGTCAGCAGACTGCACTTGGAATTTCATGCAGGAGCTGAAGAATTTACATTTAAGGCAGTTTACGCCTAATCGGGTTAAATCTCCGGAAATCTTTTCCCAGAGATTTTTATTTATGATTGTGATCGGTGGAGGGGTGTTTTTAAAATGCTCGAAACCTTCGTTCGAGGCTGCGATCTGATCGATCGATGGTAAATCGGTCTTTTTGACGACCGTGGTGGTGTAGGAAATGGCTGGTTTTTCGGGGAGTTTAGCCTGGGGTTGCGGCTTAGGGGATGGTTTAGGTTTTAGGCTAGCCTTCAGGGTGGCGGAGGCGCGCACCAGGCTAGCGGTCGGAGGAGGGGTGTTTGTCGGTGAGCGGCGCTGTCTTTTCTGGACAGGGATGAAGTCGTCTTCGTCGAGGACGTCCTCGACGAAGGCGGGAGAGGGAGTGCGTGGTTCGCTAGGTGTTGGCGAAAAGGATGGGCTGGGGGATCGGGATCCCCCAGGGGACATTACGTCCATGATTTCCGCGCTGTAATCAGCGGGACGTGGGTTGCGGAGTTGGATTAGCTGCTCGAGTTGCTGCTGGAGTTGCTGATTTGCAACATTTGCAAGGCGGAGTTGCTCGGTCAAGGCGGCGAGTTGTGCGTCCTTGGAGCGGGATTGTTCATCGAAGGAGGTGGTAAGGGCGGTGATTTGCCGTTGCATTTCACGCATCTCATGGTTGAAAACTAGGTCGGAGGACTCTTGGGATTGTTTGGCGGCCTCTTGGGCTCTCAAACTCTTGGTGTTGGAGTACAGGAGGTCGAATTGGGCACTGGGGGAGTTGGACCGTTTTCCACGCCTGGACTTGCCCATGGCGTAGAAGACGGGTGTTGGGTAGGCACCGGGTTCAAAATCCCCCGGGCCTGCTTATCGTTAAGCGGAATCGAGGTTTGGAATGTTGAGTGCAACACTCCAAATCCTGACTGCCTCCCGACAATCTCCAAGCGTTCCTCGCGGAAATCAAGGCAGATTCTCGGTTAGCGTGCTATAATAAGCGTGCTAATTTCTTAAAACCTAAACAGGTCCCCCTGCAAAGGTCGTAAGAAATTTTCTCGTTCGCGCCTTCCGGTGTCAGGGCAGTATAAAATACGCGCTAACCACGGAGACGTTCACCACACTGAAAGGAAAAAGATTACTGGATGTTGGATGTTCTGAAAAGAAAACTACTATTCAAAAGAACAGCAATTTTCCCCAGAGCACCTTTATCTGTAAAACAGCTGAAAAGCTTAAAATAATTAATAACGAAGAGAGCAGCTCGAGAGCGTCGGAGAGAGCTTCAGAGAGGAGAGACGAACAACCTGACTGTTCGCCGTCTCAAGTCTGAATGGCCGCCGCACGGGTGTGCTAAACCAACACCATCTTATATTACAGGCCTGGAAACGGGAATCGTGACGTCACAGCGGAAGGCCTACGCATAAGCGCGCCGCGCAAGTGATCGCTGGCCGGCGTGTTATAAAAATAAATATAATACTCGTTTAAAACAGTGGAATTGAAAATATATATAATTTATTTAATAAATGACAATACATATTCTTGTTTGCATATTTTTTAATCAATAAATGTAAATAAACAAGGACAATATAGGGGATATGTTTGTAATGCGCACTATAATATCATAATAATAGTAAAAACGAAACAATACACATGTGAAAATATACTTTATTTCTCAATGTATAGACATCACATACAATACAAAAGCAAATGTTTCGAACTTATTGATTCTCGTCAGTATGATGTATCCGTATTTGGAAATCATATACATTTGCTTTATAAAAAGCTACATAGTAAAGTTACAGTGCAGCTTTAAACAAAGCTATTTTGTCTATTTAATATGAGAATTTTAAATGTGCAATAAATAATTTTGGCTCAAATCAATGCCTTAACTATATTAATTTACTTTTTTCAAGAAATAAAGCAGATACTAACTTGAAACGAAATGGTGGAGAAAATGCTTTAGCTAAAGAACAACACGTTTGTTATAGCAATAATTTAGTTTGTTTTTGAATATATTTGATTGCAACAATATATTACAGTAAAGTTGAAATCTTCCTTTTTTTTGCCAAATTTTTATGTACAAAATCATTTCTTGTTTTGACATAATTATTTAATAAAACATTTGTTGAGGCTTTAACAATTAAATATAAAATATCATTATGAGTGTGGCCTTTCATACAACTGAAATCCGTAAGAAAAAAATCACATTTTATTATTTCTTGCATAGAAAGATCAATTACTACATCCTTTTGTGAATAAGTATTTAAAAATGATTCTTCATACTTTTCTGATATTAAACAATCCACTGTTATATATGTAAGCATTACAGCATTAACAACATCTGAAGTGGGAAATTTAAGTCCTCCTCTATTAAGATTTCGAATAAAATTATAATTTTTATGTGAAACATCAGCATTTAACTCTTTGTCTAATACTAAATACTGCTGGCAAACATTACATTTCAAGTTCTTAATAGCAGATCTAGCACAATAACCTGCAATATATGTTAAAATTGGTAACTGATTCTGAACGGATGCAAATTTGTCTTCACTATATTCTAGATCAAAATCTAATTTTTGTGACTGAACTGATATATTTTCACTCTCATTTAAATTATTCTCAAAATTATCTAAATCGACGTCAATGTCACCAAATTTAGTGGATGAAATTTTTAATGTAAGAAGATTTTGTAATCTTAATTTTTTCTCCGATTCAAATATTTGTCTAATTGAAACTAAATACTGCGATCCTGCCAACATTCTATATTTACCAAAGCGAGCCTCTAATGCATCAGTTTGTATTTTACCTGGTAGGAAATATTTAAAATCCAACTCATTACAGCAATATTTTGTAAGTTCCAATAGGCCATATGTGGTATGTGAAATTGCCAAATGTGTTTCATTAGAAAATTTGTTTTTATTACTATTTGATTTCCAAATATCTAACCACAGCACAAACTGTTGTAAAAATTTATCATTTTCCTCTGTTTCACTTGATAATGGTTTTTGTAAAATATTATTAAAACGGATATCTTTATAATTAGATTTCACATTTACAATACTCCACCATTTACAAATTAAATTTATAAAATCTGCTGTATCTTCATAGTTAATTAAATTATGAGTCGGCCCTAATTCCAGAAGTCCTTGTATTGTATGTTCATTAAAAATATTTAAAACATATTTGACATTTTGACGTTCTAAATTATTAGGATATAAAGATTTCAAATTTAGTCTGTAACCATATTTTATTAACTGAGATGATTCAAGTTCATACATTTGATTTAAAGTAAAAAATGTTGCACTGGCAAGAGATAAATTATCTGAATAATTATTAAACTTTAGATAAATAATTGTTTTGTGTTGATCTTTTTGGTTAAGCCAGTTGTTTCGAATACATTTCAATATATGTACAGAATCTAATATGTAAAATAATGGTTCATTTGGGTTACAAGGATGTTTATAAACAATACTTAGTTGCCGTGGAGATGCAAAGTATGACATCCCTTTTCGATTAATAGCATTATTATCAGTAACTACACATATAATTTTAAATCCTATATTATGTAAGCCAACAATAATTTTTTTAATAATTTCATATAAACTATCAGCATTAATAGTTTTTGTCGGAAGAATATGAACTACTTCTTTAAATGATGATAATAAACTTTGAATCATAAATACCTGAGCACTAGTGGCAACATTTTTAGTATTGTAAGCAGCTCCAACAATGTTACCCCCTTTATAATCCATGTATGGCTTAATATGAATTTCATCTACCATCAATGTAACAGTTTTGTCAGAATGTTGTAAGAAATTAAATTTTTGTTTTATATATAAAAGAAAATTCTCATCAGTTTGTTTTATGGCAGGATCTGCATTGTAACTTGAACACACTTTATGAATAGTTTTTGGATGTGGCAAAGTAATATTGTCTGCACTTCTCAAACAGCGATACGCATGTGGTGAAATTGAATATAAAATACTACAAAATATCATTAAATCAGATGAGTATCGAAGTTGATACTTTGAATATTTTAACAAATTGATTTGTTCACGTATGAAAAATACTTTTTCAGTTTTATCATCTTTTACCAGCCCCATGATTTTTTCTAATATGTTATGAATTATGTCCAAATAATCATTTCTTGTATGATCGGTTATATTATTTTCATTCTGTAATATATTTAGAGTATCTATTAAACTATTCATATCATTAATCGCAAGTGGATACGTTTTATTTTTAAATGTACTTAACTTACTTTGTCCTTTGTATAGTGAGAGTTTTAATTCTGTATTAATTACTGCTGATGATTTTACAACTGGCACATTTGAAGTGTCCAATAAGACAAATGTCACCGCACAAGTTGTTTTAATAATAGTCCATTCAAAAGGTATGTGAACATTTTCCAAGCACACTAACAATTGTTCAAATGTAGAAAAATTCCTCTGTTTCTCATATTCAGATTTAGACCGCACACTTTCTACAATAGCCAAATTTAAATTATAATTGTCTTTGCGGTGTCTCCGTTCTTCAGCACTTTCCCTCGAGGTTGGTGTTGAAGCAGACAAATAGCTCGCACAATTTGGAAAAATTGATGGTATGGCACCCTTTCTAAGACGAGGTATCTGTAGTGGCATACTGAGTTTGTTCCCCGTTGCACTATCGTACCATTCAGTTTGTCGTTCAATTTCCTCCGTTTTAAAATGATGTTCACATACCTTAAAAACATTCATAATTAGCAAAACAATGTATAATCATTGTTAATTGATTACATTTTACGTGCATTGCATATAATATTTCAATATATCCAATGTAATATTTATAAATTTGAATTTGCACGATCAAAATATATATTTATATAAAATTTAATAAATTTAATGTATATAAACTAATTGTAAGTAACCTAACAGTTATGCATTGTTTTTTAACATTGTATTTATATATCATATCTCTTACAATATAATAAATTTTCAAATATAAACTATATTGTTTGTATTAAATTCGAGGTTATGTTTTTTTCGTACATTCATTTGACGACAAATTACTAACTAATGGATAACATTCAATGTATAGATTACAAGCTAATTGTGTTAATATTATATCAACTGATTGGTTGTTGAGTTTTAACTTACCTTTGAATATTTAGTTGGCCGAAAATTGTCCCTGGGAATTGCTCTTACCCACGCAGCGCAATCTTTGACGTTTTTGGGAAACGAAAACACGCTAACACGTTGCCCACCACTGTAGTTTCCCCTACAGTTGGGAACACAACACTTTATCACCATTTTTAATACAAATTGTCTATGCAATAAACGCGTGAAATGCCGAACGCTATGAAAATATGCGAATGAATGCGCTGTCATTCGATTAGTCAGCCGGCGACGATGGCCCATCTCTGAGACGTCACGGCTACGTCAGGAGCTCTGTGTTCAGGCCTGATATATTAGAAGGTGTTGGCTAAACCCCACAAGGAACAACTGATAAAATCGGAAAAATCCTCTCCAAATACAATATTAGAACTTGTTTCAATATACACACAAAAATTCAAAATTTACTCCGAACTCCAAAAGAAACTATCCCACTTGAAGCTCAAGGCGTATATGAAATTCCATGTGGTATGTGTGAGAAGAGCTATGCAGGACAAACATAGTACTCGTCGAGATGAACACATTTTAGCAGTAAGAAAGTCTGATCCACAATCTTCTTGATTTCAACACGTAAGCATAAACATACAATAAATTTCCAAAAAAACGAGAAGGATTATTAGAGAAACGATAGAAATTGAAAAGAGGCCGAACAGTCTAAATCAAAAAGATGATGCTAAAAGACTACCACCAATTTGGAAAACTTGTATAAATTCTGGTCAAAATATATTTTCTCCGAACAACAACCAAGAAATTCAAAATCCAACCCCTTTCGAAAATAATATTGAAATTGTCCCTACTACGTCATTAGAACAAAACAGAAGAGTAACACGCAGTCAAACAAGAAATTCACGCATCAAGTATCACGTAAAAATCAAACAAGTGGTTACTAGAGCAATGGAATTTTACTAGTTATTCCTGACGATGATGACTGCGACGTCATCGAAACGTCGAATTAAAAATAAAATGGACCAGATCCAAGAAAATACGTGGGACCAAACCCGAAGAAACAGTGATACATATTTTATATATATTTATATATATATATATATATATATATATATATATATATATATATATATATATATATGTTAAAACGTAGATTTTCGCGGGCGTAACAGTCTAAATCAAAGAGATGATGCCAAAAGACTACCACCAATTGGGAAAACTTGTATAAATTCTGGTCAAAATATATTATCTCCGAACAACAACCAAGAAATTCAAATCCCAACCCCTTCCTAAAAGAATATTGAAATTGTCACTACTACATCATTAGAAGAACAAAACAGAAGAGTAACACGAAGCCAAACAAGAAATTCACGCATCAAGTAGTACGTAAAAGTCAAACAAGTGGTTGCTAGAGCAATGGAATTTTGATAGTTATTCCTGACGATGATGACTGCGACGTCATCGAAACGTCGAATTAAAAATATAATGGACCAGAGCCAAGAAAATACGCGGGACCAAACCCGAAGAAACAGTGATACATGTTACGCCCGCGAAAATCTACGTTTTAACATAAAAAACCTCTACGGGGAGAATATGCTACATTCCACACGTAAATTTGAAAAATTACGAACTAAGCACGCGAAGCTTCTGTGCGATCTAACATTTCTATCAAGATGCAGAGACAAGAAATTAACACCAAGTTTTGTCAGACTAAAATACCATACAAACAACGATAAAACAAGACGGATTTTATCTAGAACGAGTGAATGCCTGCTGAGAGAATCAATACAACGAAAAAGATCTGAAATTAACCAAGTAGGTACAACTTTATATAATCTTCATCTTTATCTCAGCAATATAATCCATCCATCTATTCGGAACATTATTGAAAGATTGGCAGCTTTTAGAGCAGAAACGAGCAAAGATTTAAAATCAAAAAACCAAAAACAAAAATTTGATAAACTCCAATCACGTAATAAAGAAAAACTCCCAGATTGTAAATTAAAAACAGTGTGTAACCTTTCAAACAAAATTCTAAACGAAACAGAGAAAAAAGTTCTATCAAAAGGTTTCAACTTTGCGGTGACACCTAAATTCATTCCAAAGGAGGACATTATTTGCAATATTCAAATGGGTTTAAAAATATTAGATAATACCATTGCTGAGAACATTCGCCAAGAAATAGCTACTATTTTCAAAAAAGCCATACCACCACGAAATAATTTAACAATAAGAGAAATGTCGGCTCTTAAATCACTAAAAGAAGATAGATCTATTAGAATTCTTCCTGCGGACAAGGGTAATTCCACCGTCATTATGCAAACATACGAGTATGACAAAAAAGTGTGTTCCCTCTTAGATGATTCAACCTACAAAAAAATCGAGACAGATCCGATCACCTAATTAGAAAAAACAACGAAATCAAAAATTAAAAATTCCAAAAGTGATAAAAATACAGCGATGAAACTAATTCCTAGGGAAAAATCTTCTATTTGCCCCAAAATTTATAATGTACCAAAAATACACAAGGAAGGTGTTCCTTTACGACCAATCGTCTCCGGAATTGGTTCCCCAACAGTTAAATTAGCAGCATATATTGCTAAAAAATGGCAGCCACTAACTGAAGACGCTGATTCATACATAATCAACTCCGCAGATTTTGTAAACAAAATTAAAGATCATATTTTAGATGCAAATGATATAATAGTAAGTTTCGATGTTAAATCTCTCTTTACACAAATCCCAATTGACGAGACGATAGCAATAATAAAATCCAAATATCATCAGTCAAACAAAATTTTAGATCTTGCGTCACACTGCCTAAAAAACACATTCTTTACATATAAAGGACAAAAATTTAAACAATTGGAAGGTGCACCAATGGCTTCTCCTCTATCACCAATAGTTGCAAATTTATTTATGGTAGATTTCGAAACTAAAGCACTAAATTCTTCCCCTCTAAAACCTAAACTTTGGCTACGATACGTGGATGATACTTTCGTTCTTTGGCAACATGGTATTAAGAACATCAACCATTTTTTATCGCATCTAAACAATATCCACAACAAAATTCAATTCACAATAAAAGTTGAAGAAAACAAACGATTATCATTTCTGGACACTCTTATTATCCGAAATCCTAGTGGAAACTTAAATTACACCGTATACCGAAAACCTACACACACAAACAGGTACTTGAATGCGAAGTCACATCACCATCCAGCTCAAATAGCGTCTGTGGCAAAATCGCTTCTACTAAGAGCACGTACGCTATCGGACGAACACCACTTAAATATTGAAATATCCAATGTCAAAAAGGCATTAATGCAAAATGGGTTTTCCAAAAAAACAATCAATAAATTAAACAGAAACAAAAGTCCAAAAACAAGAAGTGAAAGTCCGTGTAGCAACGTCACCCTTCCCTACATTAAAGGAACAACTGATAAAATCGGAAAAGTCCACTCCAAATACAATATTAAAACTTGTTTCAATATACACACAAAAATTCAAAATTTACTCCGAACTCCAAAAGAAATGATCCCACTTGAAGCTCAAGGCTTATATGAAATTCCATGTGGTATGTGTGATAAGAGCTATGTAGGACAAACAAACCGGAAAATTAGTACTCGTCGAGATGAACACATTTTAGCAGTAAGAAAGTCTGATCCATAATCTTCTTTATTTCAACACGTAAACATTTCTTAACATACAATAAATTTCGAAAAAACGAGAATTTTAAAAAAAACAAACTACTTCCACGCGAGGATTATTAGAGAAGCGATAGAAATTGAAAACAGGCCGAACAGTCTAAATCAAAGAGATGATGCTAAAAGACCACCACCAATTTGGAAAACTTGTATAAATTCTGGTCAAAATATATTATCTCCGAACAACAACCAATAAATTCAAAACCCAACCCCTTTCGAAAATAATATTGAAATTGTCACTACTACATCATTAGAAGAACAAAACAGAAGAGTAACACGAAGCCAAACAAGAAATTCACGCATCAAGTAGTACGTAAAAGTCAAAGAAGTGGTTGCTAGAGCAATGGAATTTTGATAGTTATTCCTGACGATGATGACTGCGACGTCATCGAAACGTCGAATTAAAAATATAATGGATCAGAGCCAAGAAAATACGCGGGACCAAACCCGAAGAAACAGTAATACATATATATATATATATATATATATATATATATATATATATATATATTTCTTTCAACAAATGTTCAAAAATACCGCTATTGACTTCTAAACATTTTCTGCTTCGTCTACGAAGAGCGTTTGTTGCTCTCCCAATTGATTCATTTCTTTCTTCTCTTATATGGGCTGCAGTATTCTCAATTCGCCTAATTAGTGATTCCCGTGTGTCCACTTTTATTTTGTAGACTTAATTTTTCATCCAGCCCCATAAACAAAAATCTAGTGGTGTGAGGTCTGGAGATCTTGCAGGCCAATTAATAGGACCTCCACGACCAATCCAACGCCCTGGAAAACGTTCGTCCAAATGTTGCTTGACTTGACGAGCGACATGTGCAGGAGCTCCATCGTGCTGATAGTACATCTGCATTCTAATATTTATAGGAACATCTTCTAGCAGGCCTTGTAATGCATTTTGTAAAAAATTGAGGTAGTTGCCTCCTGTGAGACGATTCTCCAAAATGAAAGGGCCGATTAAATAACTGTCAACCATACCACACCACACGTTTACAGAAAACCGATGTTGAAAATTGCTTTCGACTGTTGCGTGGGGATTTTCATCAGACCATACATGAGAGTTACGAGTGTTGTTATTGCCATCACGGGTAAATGTAGCTTCATCCGTAAAGAGTATACTCGATACATTACGATGATTATTATTTATCCACCGACAAAATTCCGTACGATTAGCGTAATCCCCTGGTTGTAGGTGCTGTACTCTCTGAA
Source organism: Philonthus cognatus (assembly GCA_932526585.2). NCBI lineage: Eukaryota > Metazoa > Arthropoda > Insecta > Coleoptera > Staphylinidae > Philonthus > Philonthus cognatus. The sequence goes on along the minus strand of CAKOBO020000020.1, from coordinate 2,846,142 downwards.
TGTGATAAGGATATAAGCCTTGCTCGTGTAGCGTGTTCCTCACTCTTTTTTTGTGGAATTGCCAATTGAGTGGCAATTCTCCGTGAGCTAGTAGTTGCATCTTCTTCTGCTAGATGCAGAATATTTTCTACTTCTACAAAACCTTGGCGAGCAGCGCGCTCATATGTTATGTTAGCACTGGGAAGCTTACCAGTCTCGCACAATTTGTTGAAAACTCTAATAAATATGTTTTTATCAGGATGTCTTTGGTGTGGAAAACGTTCACGATATTCTTCAACAGCAGCTGTAGCATTTCCATTACAGAAACCATATACAAACACCATATTTGCATATTCTAAATTTGAATAAGTATGTGGCATTTTGCAACACTAACAATCACATTAATTCGAACTTAAACGTTCAGTTACTGTTCACCGTACACTGACAGTTCATCAAAACGTCAGAATTATCAAATGTTTATAAGCCTCGAACATGGCATACTTTGATAATGTTAAAATTCAGATAGAAGTGGAAAGCTAGATGAACATTTTTAATTACGCCATAACTTGAAAACAAATGAAAATCAGATAAGAACAAATGATTTTTTTTACATTATTTTCACGTGTATAATACACTCCTAGAGTTTGGTGCGCTCCTCCCGACTCACCCTGTATATATATATACAGCGTGTAAACGAACTACTGTACAGGCTCTTTACCACATAAGGGGCAGCGTTTAAATAAACAATACCTGCATTTGAAATTACCATACCTTTAGTAGATAGCTTACAAATAATTATTAAAAATAATTAATAATAATTGGCCACATGTTTGTGGTATCTGGTATAAGCGCACATTGCGTATTTTAAGAGAGATTCCACATAGACTGGTAGTTTTTAAACGATTTTGATTTCGAATTACACCATCCAGAGAAAAGTGGGTCAGATTGTGAAGAATTATGTCTGTGTTATCGTTTTCATAAGTACCCATTGCTGACTAAATTCCGAATATTTTCTAAACGTGTTAATGAAATTCAATATTTTTCTTTATTAGATCCACACTTCACTTTATCTCCACTCTTATTGAAATGTTTAGATAAGAGCGGCGAGGGTGATTGATTTTTAAACATAAAAATAGTTTGCTGTTTAGTCTATGGTGAAACTTATTCCATGAAACATCTACATTTTGTAACATGGCGCGATACGTTTATACAAACATTTAATTGGCAGACATGTTTCTTATTTACGGTGAAACTCGGTGTAATTCCGCGGAAGCTGGAAGAATTTATCAAGAGCGATTTCCTGAACGACACTTACCACCGCAAATCCGATTTAGAAATTTATTACAAAGAGCACGCGACACTGGAAGTTTGCAGCCCTTCGCGGAAGCCGTTGGAGGTGGTGACCGTCCAATGCGATATTTGCGAGCGGAAGATAAAATTTTAAATCTGTTGGAAGCGGATCCTGGTTTAAGTACCCGTATTATCGCCGCTCAGCTAAATGTATCGCACACATTTGTCAGCAGTGTTATACGAGACAAAAATTTTTATCCGTATCACTACCAGCGTGTACAACCTCTTCAACCCCATGATTTTCCCAAAAGAATTGCATTCTGTCAATGGATTTTGGCACAAAATGTTCAAAATCCTAACTTTACCAAAGATTTTAGTGACCGACGAATCGTGCTTTACGCGTAATGGAAGTTTTAGTTTCCATAATATGTAATAATAACTCATTGCCAGCATCGCTTCTCCCTTAATATCTGGGTAGGTATTTTAAATGATCAATTAATTGGGTCATTTATGTTCCCATTTAATTTGAATGGGGAACGATATTTACGATTTTTGCAAGATGACCTTTTAGATCTTCTAAAAAATGTACCCTTAGCGGTTCTTAGAAGAATGTGGTATTTGCAAGATGGTGCGCCAGCTCACTATGAAAGGCGCGTTAGAAGATATTTGGATGATGAGTTTCCAGGACGTTGGGTTGGTCGTGGAGGCCCTGTACCATGGCCTCCAAGAAGTCCGGATTTAAACCCCTTACATTTTTTTCTTTGGGAATACTTTAAAAGTGAAGTCTACACTACGGAAATTGACAATGCTGAAATGCTGATACAACGAGTAAACGCCGCGGCTAATACCATTCGTGAAAAACCTCGTGAAATGTTTGCTACTGTTCGTGCAAATTGGATACGTAGAGCCCAAATATACATTGAGTGCGGCGGACGTCAATTTGAACACTTCTTGTGATTTTTTTATACGTGACCCAGTTTCATCTAGTAATTCTAGACAGTGTGTGTGTGTGTAGTGCGTGCTAGGTGATTTATACGTCTCGCAGTAGTAACAGTAAATAAACAATACCACAAATGAGTGACCTAGTTTCATCTAGTCATTCGAGACAGCGTGCGTGTTTAGTGCGTGCGAAGTGATTTATGCCCCTCGCAGTAGTAAAAGTAAATAAAAAATATAACTTACGCATCCACAAATAATATCATGAACACAGGTAACCAGAAGTTCTCTAATAGTAAAAAATGCATGAAAAATTAAAAAATCCAATATTTTTTCCGATTTTATTTTTGGTGCAATTGGTGTCAAAATATTTTGTGTATACGCCCTTAAGAGGATGTACGTTACTTCGATTACACGCTATATATATATATATATATATATATATATATATATATATATACATATATACATATATATATATATATATATACATACATACATATATACATATATACATATATACATATATACATATATACATATATACATATATACATATATACATATATACATATATACATATATACATATATAAAATATCATGAACACAGGTAACCAGAAGTTCTCTAAAAGTAAAAAATGCATGAAAAATTAAAAAAATCCAATATTTTTTTCCGATTTTATTTTTGCTGCAATTGGTGTAAAAATATTTTGTGTATACGCCCTTAAGAGGATGTACATTAGTTTGATTACACGCTGTATATATATATATATATATATTTATTTTTATATATATACATATATATATATTTATATATATATATATATATATATACTGGGTGTGGCACTTAAGACGCCTCGGACCATAGCTCCTTTACGATAAAAGCTATCGAAAAAATCTAAGAGCAAAGTTTATCTAACATGTTATACCCTTCACTTTAGCGGTTTCGCTGTTATAACCCCTTCTTTCAAAATTGCGCCCCATTTTTGAGATTGTTTTGTAGAGAAACTAATTGACGCCGGCGCCTAAATTTTGAATTGAGGTATAGGTTAAGACCTCGTATACCTTCACATAATTTTTTTTCGTTTAATTTCCGTACCCAAGAGTGCCATGAGAAAACAAAAGATTGGTAATTGTCAAAGTAAATAATTAGCAGCCATAAGTCATTTTTGATAAACGTTCTAAAAATGTTCTGAACTCAAAAGGAAATGGTTGACATAATATTTATTCTTGAAGAATGTAACAAGAATTGTTTCTTGGCGTCACGAGTGTACGCTGCGAGATATCCGCAGAGGGCACATCCAAATGAACATGCGTTTCAAAAAGTGTTGGAGAGATTTACTACTACGGGAAGTGTGAAACGGCCAAGGAGAGTTAGAAAGAAGACAGTTTTTACTGAAAATTATGAACTGCAGGTTCTGGAGGCAGTTATTGAAGATCTTCATACCAGTATCCGTGATATAAGTAGGAATCACGATATTTCAACGCAATCCGTACATCGTGTTCTTCAAAAGTATAAATTCCGTCCATTTAAGATTTAACTGCACCAAGAATTGCAACCTCAAGATTTTCATTGGAGGCAAGATTTCTGCTTGTGGGCTATCAACAAAATTGAGCAGGAGGAATCATTTCTTATGCGCATATTATTTTTTGATGAAGCGACGTTCCATAGAAATAGACATGTCAATCGCCACAACTACCATTATTACGCCGATGAAAACCCACACGCCATGCGAATGATAAACCACCAGCAAAGATGGTCGCTGAATGTTTGGGGAGGCATACTTGGAGAACACCTTTTGGGTCCTTATTTCATCGAGGGGCACCTGAACGGCAACAGTTATTTAAGGTTCCTTCGCGACGACTTGGATGATCTCTTGGAAAATGTCCCTCTAGCCGCTCTACGACAGATAGTTTTCCAGCACGATGGAGCTCCTGCACATAATAGCCGTGTCGTTCGGGAATTTCTCGATGAAACGTTTCCGGACTCCTGGTTTGGTCGTGGGGGTCCTGTGAGGTGGCCGCCAAGATCACCAGACCTCACTCCCCTTGACTTCTTCCTTTGGGGCCATATCAAAGACGAGTTTACCGGACGGTACCAACTACTGTCGAGGATATAAGGGAGAAAATCCGCGCGGCTTTCCGCGGTATATCACCAGAAGTCCTTAGGGCAGTGTCAAGAGCCTGTGAGTCGAAGTTGCGGTTATGCCTCCAGCAGGAAGGTCGTCATTTCGAACATTTAGTTTAAGTTGTTAAATTTTTTTTATCTGTTTATCATGTTGAATAAATAGGTACATACTATTATTTGAAATAAAACAACACAGTTGGGAGGGTTTCACTTTAATTGTTGAACACTGCAACATGTTTCACCACACAGTGGCTTCATCAGGCAGATGAAATAATGATTTTACAAAGTACAGGTAAGAGCTTATATACTAATGCAATTAAGTTAATAGAAGGGGGGGGGGGTTAATAAGGTAATTAGGCTGAAACTAATACAAACAATTTTGAGCGACTAAATATTGATTAGGGGTGAGTTGTTTACTTCTATTTGGTCATTTAATAGAATACCTTTTTTATTATATTTATTAATTTCTAATTCTTCTAATAAGTTTAATTTACGACTTTTGTTACATTCGTGCAAAATTTTGAATTTAGGGTTAAAGTTATGTTGGTATTCGATTAAATGATTGGCGTAGGTTGAAGAGGTTTTCTTAAATTGAAAGCATTTTTGATGTTCTGAAATGCGATCTGGGAAGCTACGTCCAGTTTGTCCAACGTATACCTTAGGGCAATCTCCACACTCTAGCAAATACACGCCACAGTTCGTAGTTTTATCAGATTTGTCTTTAGAATTATTGATGAATTTATTAAGTGAGTTGACCGTTCTAAAAGAAGGAGTTAGGTTTAAGGATCTGAGTTTTTTGCTGATGGCAATCGAAGGGGGACCGTTAAATGTTAATGAACAATATTTATTACTCTGATTTTGAAAATTGGTGGGATATACTAATTTCAGGGCTTGTTGTCTTTGTTTTTTAAAAAGGATGTCTAAGATGAGCTTTTGACGAAAGCCGTTGTTATTAGCTATTATGAGGATTCTGTTGAGCTCATTATTAAAATTATTAATTGATAGGGGGATAGTGGTTAGCCTATGCAACATGGAATGGTAAGCTGCTAGTTTATGTTGCATAGGATGGAATGATGTGCTATGGATCGTAGTATCTGTATGGGTCGGCTTGTGAAAAATATTGAATTCATGTTTTTGACCTGGATGTGAAATTGTTAAGTCTAAAAAATTAATAGATTTATTAGATTCGATCTCCCTAGTGAATGAAATATCCTTGTGAATTGAATTAATGAAATTTAAAAGTTGATCTAGCTGTCTCTCCGTTCCTGTGAAACAGGTGAGAATATCATCAACATATCTAAACCAGTATAGGCATTTATTAAAAAGTGGGTGTTTACTAATTATTTCTTCTAATGAATTCATGAAAATTTCGGCAAGTAACGGACTGAGAGGATTACCCATGGCTAATCCTTTGTTTTGGATGAAGAAGTTGTTATTGAATTGAAAGTAATTTTGTCGTAAACATTCATTAAGGAGATCAAGAATCTCCGACTTAACAATCGGATTAGTCCCCCGGGCGGTCAGCAATCCCTCAACCAGGTTTACCACCTCTTGAGGCGGCACGCTAGGAAAGAGATTACTGACATCAAAGGACACCAACCGGCTTTTCATCGGAACAACTGTGTTGTTTTATTTCAAATAGTATTATGGAGTTTCATCATGTATCCGCCTCATCAATTAAATACATACTATTATGTTGACCGTATTTGGGTTTTTGTTTTCTCATGGCACTCTTGGGAACGGAAAACGTTTCCCGACATTTGCGATGAAATTCCTTTTTTCTCCGAAATTTTGTTATGCAATGTGTATTTTTTTTGTACCAATGACAAATTTAGAGTTTTAGCTGTACAACGCCGTCATTTTTTAAGGGGGGTGCCATTTGAAATATTCGAAAAAAATTACAACATGCGAAGTTCAATCAAACATTTTTTTTTCCATAAATTACCCGAAAAAAAAATTATGTGAAGGTATACGAGGTCTTAACCTGTACCTCAATTCAAAATTTAGGCGCCGGCGTCAATTAGTTTCTCTGCAAAACAATCTCAAAAATGGGGCGCAATTTTGAAAGAAGGGGTTATAACAGCGAAACCGCTAAAGTGAAGGGTATAACATGTTAGATAAAAAAATAAGTACTCTTCGATCACTTTCCAAATCTGCAATAAAAAATAGGGCATTCCATTTTAAAAAAAAAAACATAAGTTTGGTACGCCACTGGAGTACGGCACGCCACTGATGATTGGAAATATTTTTGAAACATAGCGAATTATGCACCACTTTGCTCTTAGATTTTTTTCGATAGCTTTTATCGTAAAGGAGCTATGGTCCGAGGCGTCTTAAGTGCCACAGTATGTATGTATATGTATATATATATATATTTATATATATATATATATATATATATATATATATATATATATATATATATATATTTACACCCCGCTTTCATTAGGACGTCCATACGTTTCGATTTTACCATCATTACAACATCCAAGTGCAATAGCAAATCCATATATGGACGTCTAAATTCGTGTCGGTGTATATTTCGTGTATACTTTTCTTTTATGGCCAACGACTCTACAACGTCCGGAGATTTGGCATCACCGCATTAGATGCGCACTAATTCATGACGTCGGTTTTGGTCGCAGTTAGTGAATAGTGAACACAAGAAACAGAAGCATGGATCATTTGAATTTATTTAAAAGAAATACGGTTTTTCTTCTGATTATATAAGTTTGAATCAACAAATTATCTTACATATTTTTTTTGGAAAGTTGCTTGTTTCGAATCTTTATTACTAGTTCCTTTATTATCCTAGTGGTTTAAAGAATTGAATTGCAAATGGAAATTCTTTAATAATATGTATAAACATAGTTTATAGTGTTTATTTTTAGATTACATTTTACATTTTTGCCATATCGACAGTGTTAGCGGGGCGCTGTAAGTTACTTATTCTAACACCTATCATATCCCAAACATGTTCTATTGGCGATAGATCTGGAGAACGAGATGGCCAAGGTAACAAATTGATTTCGGCACTATCAAAAAACTGTCATGTAATGGCCGCTGTGTGAGGTCGAGCATTATCTTACTGAAAAATGGGGTTCTGCAAGCCATTTACATAGGGCACTAACACTGGCCGTAAAATGTTGTCAATATACCGAATCGCGTTAAGACTTGCTTCTAAAAAAACTAGAGGAGACCGACTACCATATGCTATCGCCCCCCAAACCATAACTACCTGTGTAAGGACCGTATGTCTTTCAACAGCAAATTGTAAAATTCTGCGTTCACCGCGTCGACGTCTCACTCTTCTGCGACCATCATGAGCCCATAAACAGAACCGAGACTCATCGCTGAAGATAATGTTATTCCATTCATGGGTCCAATGTTGTCTTTCCCTGCACCAATCAAAACTGCGGATTCTTCTGTAAACAGTATACTCTTTGGCCATTTAGAGCCAACTAGTCATTTCCCAATGCCCGCGACGTTGTAAATCTGTCCCTTAAAGTTGTAAGACGAAGAGCTCGATCTTCACGCTCAGTGGTGCTTCTTGGACGTCCTGATCCAAGTCTACGTCGATTCTCCCAGCTTCGGACCATCTAGACCAGCAGCGTACGATCACCGATACACTACGGCCTACCCTTTCAGCAATAGCACGAACCGAAAAACCCGCTTCTCGCATTCCAACAATGCGACCCCTTTCAAATTCACTTAGAAGATGATATTGTGCACGCCGACGAACACGGGGCATCTTTTTATGTTTTACAAACTGAAACGTCAAACTACTCAGAGGCTACTTGGATATTAGAAGCAATTACATTAAAAAATCAGCAGCTCTTCATATTGGTAAAATCAATCAAAAATACGATTAAATAGTAACCAATACAATTGATTTTTTTATCATCGATGCAGTTCATTTACATGATCAAATTCTGTAAATTTAATTAAAATCCAATAAATACTTAGTGTTCTGATTTTTTTGAAAGGCAGTATATAATGCTTTATACACCAAACGTAATAGAAATAATAAGAGTATAATTATTTACATTAATAATATTATACAGGGTCGCTACAAGGTATGGAATCACGGCTCTTACGTAAAAACGGCTAAAATCAGAACCATCAAAATTGGGATTTCTAAATGGGATATTTTCTTGAACAATTTGGCGTGCTAAAATCAAAAATGATTCTCAGAATTTTTACATACGGACGCCATCTTGAATTTTTTTAAATGGAATTCGATTTTTTTTATTTTACAACTTATATAGACCTTATAATTCTGATTACAACCATATACCTTTTTTTTTTAAAATACTTGTCTTTTCATCGATAAACCGGACTTTGAAAGGTATGGAAACAGCGAGATATTTTGAGAACGGTTTATCGGAATGTCCTAAAATTTTGCAAAGGTTAAGAGTACGTTAAGGCCTTCAACTTGCATATTTTTTATTTTTTCATATTCATTTGTTTTGTAAATATTCTATTTTTGGTCGAAACTTAAAAATAAAAATTAACAATTTCAACTTATAAAAATAGTTGCCTTTGAAAACAGTTTTCATTAGCCTGTCAAACTTGTAAAAAACATTAGTAAGTAACTGGTTGTTGACTGTTTAATATTTTTTTTAAAGTTTTGATCAAAAATAGAACATGCATCTGTGGTATTGCAGCATTTAGAAAAAGTACTCGTTTGGTTGTTTCTATACTTTTTAAAGTCCGGTTTATCGATGAAAAGACAAGTATTTAAAAAAAAGGTATATGGTTGTAATCAGTTTTACTGAGTACTTGAAATTAGTTTTATATATGTCAATTTGTATGCAACATTATTGCTTGGTAACAAATTTGAAGACAAAAAAGGAGAATAGGCAGTATAAGTTTGTTAATAATGTAAATTTTTAGTACCATTACACATTGGTTAATTTTTCTAAGAAAAAAAAAATGGGTTTGCAATAGTTTTATCATCAAGTGGTGTTACGTCGACAAATATAAACAAAGTAAGATCATTTTATTAATAAATGTCTTTAGTTTGACTCTAGCAATTGGAATTGGTAAAATCTAATCTTGGTTTGGATTTTCCAGTATTTTATTATAAATTTTAAGTTTTGAATTAAATGTTGACCAATCTTCACAGACGAAGCCCATATCAATTTTATAATTTCAAGTACTCAGTAAAAGTTACGTTTACTAAAAAAATCTAGTGTATTACTATTTGATAAATGATAAGATAATAATAATAAATACATAATTAAGTGTATACTTGACATATTATACAGGGTCGCTACATAGTATGGAAACACGGCTTTCACGTGAAAATGGCTGAAAACAGAACCACCAAAATTGGGATTTCTAAATGGGATATTTTCTTGAACAATTTGGCGCGAAAAAATCAAAAATGATTCTCAGGATTTTCACATACGGACGCCATCTTGAATTTTTTTAAATGGAATTCGATTTTTTTTATTTTACAACTTTTATAGACCTTATAATTCTGATTACAACCATATACCTTTTTTTTAAATACTTGTCTTTTCATCGATAAACCGGACTTTAAAAAGTATAGAAACAACCAAACGAGTACTTTTTCTAAATGCTGCAATACCACAAATGCATGTTCTATTTTTGATCAAAACTTTAAAAAAAATATTAAACAGTCAACAACCAGTTACTTACTAATGTTTTTTACAAGTTTGACAGGCTAATGAAAACTGTTATCAAAGACAACTATTTTTATAAGTTGAAATTGTTAATTTTTATTTTTAAGTTTCGACCAAAAATAGAATATTTACAAAACAAATGAATATGAAAAAATAAAAAATATGCAAGTTGAAGGCCTTAACGTACTCTTAACCTTTGCAAAATTTTAGGACATTCCGATAAACCGTTCTCAAAATATCTCGCTGTTTCCATACTTTTCAAAGTCCGGTTTATCGATGAAAAGACAAGTATTTTAAAAAAAAGGTATATGGTTGTAATCAGAATTATAAGGTCTATATAAGTTGTAAAATAAAAAAAAATCTAATTCCATTTAAAAAAATTCAAGATGGCGTCCGTATGTAAAAATTCTGAGAATCATTTTTGATTTTATCACGCCAAATTGTTTAAGAAAATATCCCATTTAGAAATCCCAATTTTGATGGTTCTGATTTTAGCCGTTTTCAACAGCTTTTTTAGCATTTATATTTTGAGAACTCATTAGTTTGTTTTTTTGTTGCCTTCATTAATCTATATTACTTCTTGATTTCTTATAAGTGATTTTAAAGTAAACAAAAAACACACAACCTAAATGTGTAGTAAAATACATAGCAAATACATTTAAATCAATATTTGTATAGTATTGAGCGCTACTACGTGGAAATCCATAGTAATTAATCAATATTGAGAAGTGTTTGAATGTGCTATAGTACATTATTTTAATATATTTTCAACTTGTTTCTCATTGATCACTTGATGAAACATGATTAAATATTAAAAAAAAATTAAAATAAAATCACTTGGTATGTTTCACTGATTTTACGCCATTCCTTGAAAATGGCTGATAGCCGAAACTAGTCGGAATAAAGACGTAAAATTAGTGAAACATACCACGTGATTTTATTTTAAATTTAATTTTTTTAAAAATATTTTAATATTTTTACCACTCGAATTTCGACATATTTAGTGTCATTTTCAAGTTTGACAAATTTTTATTTAAAACTTCTAAATGAAGTTAAAATTTTGCATCATTGTACTAAATGTTCCAAATTGAATTATTTAGAAGCCGCGTCTGTTTATGAGATATTAGTTTGAAATTATTTACTGATATATTCTTGTGCAGGGAATTTTTTATATTTAATAAAACGTATTTGTTCTTTTATAAAATGTAAAGTTAAATATTTTTCAAATTGTTCGGCTGACTCAAATAAAGTTCATAATTGCATTGCTATTTATATTTCCAAAGCGAAACAAATTCAGAATGTGATTATTTATGTACAACTTCTTTTATGTTCGTATTTTTTAATATAAACTCTTAAAACAAATATTTGATTGTATTACTATGTCTCTTTATTTAAATAATTAGAAGTAACACTTGAAATTCTAATTAGCACACTATATAAAATGTTACCATAAATGTACACGGTGCCTGCTTTTTGAGCTGCACTATGGGTATCTCGCTCATTAGAAGAGATAGAGAATCGGTTAAATAAAGGCAAAGTTGCGTATTTTAGGGCATACTAATAATGTGCTGTCTAATATATATTAAATTGCTACGATGTAATATAAAAAAATAATGTCTGTATTTAAAAGCTGCCTACGTCTGATATTTTTTTTTTCTAAAATTTGTAAACCTATTCTTAGAGCAACTTTTTAGAGCTAGATTTATAGAGTATGTTATAACATTTTAAAGAGATTAATTTTTCTTCTTCTAAACTCATTTTTTTCATCAGTTGGAATGTAAAAAATATAATAAGAAACTCTCACCGTTAAAAATTAAATGTAAAACACTAAGATAGTAGAACCAGTAACAATTATCAATCATGGAGGATAAAGATGGAGGCGGTGCTAGATGCGGAATGTCTATTTGAAGAGGTGATTGAAGGTGATTCTACCAAAACTGATGAATGGTATATAAAAAATTATAAGGCATATAGGAATATAATCCTCGGACTAACCGCCGAACAAAATTACCTTTAAAGGGCCAAAAAGTGCTAAAGTTCTTTGGAACCATATTATGATAAGGTATGAGGGTATCTCAGAAGAAAAGTTAATTAATATATTGTTAGAATTGACAAAAATAAACATGAAGGGAAATGAATCAACCGATATTTATTTAACAAATGCTCAATGTTTGTATCGTTCATTGGCAGAATTGATAAAGGAATTAACCAGATATATTACGATGTTAATAAGCAAGAAATTAGATTTTCTGAATTGAGACAGGCGTTATTAACGTTTGAATAAAGTGTATTAAAACGAGTCACAAAGTAAAAAAGACATTTCATATTTGTAAAAAACTAGGACATTTGATAAGCGATTGTTGGTATTAAGATAAGAAGTATATTTTCAACAAAGATAAAAAAATAAAAAATATCAGAAGAGAAATCCAATACACTGTAGAAGTAAATGAAGAATTTGGTTTAAATATGAAGGTAGATTCAACAGAACAGTGAATATGAAAACCTAAATGCAGAACTCAAGGAAGAGGAAGATGTTGTTTTACGTTTAAAGAAGAGTTTATACGGATTACCACAATCAGGGAGATGTTGGTACAGGGTGTGGCAGAAAAACCTATCCGATTTCAAAACGTTATAAAATTATAACCACTCAACTTGACAATTTTTTTATTAACATATCGCAAATTTTATGCCATTTTTAAATTTAAGTTTTGAAAAGCACAACAGTTAAATGTCGTCCTTGGGAGCGGATACACTGATTTAGGCGCTCGCGGTAGCTTTCCATGACTTTCACCGTCATTTCCACAGGAATTTCTTCAATTGCCCGAGCAATTTCCCTGCGTAAAGCAAGAAGGGTCCTTGGTCGATGCTGAAATACCTTCGATTTGAGGTAACCCCAAAGGAAGAAGTCACATGGAGGGAGATCCGGTGAGCGCGGCGGCCAGCCAATATCACCTCTCAGATAAATGAGGCGTCCGGGAAACATTTCCCTGAGAATGTCCATTGATCGTCACGATGTGTGGGCGGTTGCACCATCCTGTTGAAACCATACATTTTCCACGCCATTTTCTTCCATTTTGGGTTGAAGAAAATTTTCCAGCATGAAACAATAGCGCTCGCTATTGACCGTTACGGTTTGCCCATTTTCTTCAAAAAAGTAAGGCCCCCAGACGCCTAGGCGGGAAAGAGCACACCACACAGTCATTTTTGGGCTATAGAGGGGTTTCTGATGGATTTCCCGAGGATTTTCGTCACTCCAATATCGAAAATTCTGCCTGTTTACGGCGCCACAAAGGTGAAAATGGGCTTCGTCTGTGAAGAGCACAGCATCGTCTATTGGGAGTTCTCGGAGATCGCGACACAGGTTCATACGGGTTTCAAAATCCCTTTCAATTAATTCCTGTGCAACAACCATTTTGTAGGGATGCATTTTGAGGTCCCGGTGCAAAATTCACCGAATACTGCGGTTGGAAATCGCCAAAGCCAGCGAATATTTTCGTGCCGAACGACGCGGGGAACGTTCAATCGCGGCTCTCACATTGGCCACGTTTTCAGGTCCTGCTGCTGTCCTGGGACATCCAGGCGACTTCTTTTTCAATGCTGAACCCGTCTGTCGAAAATTTGACACCCACACTTTATGATGATGTGGAACATGATCATGACGCCCGAGTCCAAAATGAATTCGAAAAGCACGTTGTGTAGCAATTATCGAACCGCCGTTTTCGATAAACCGCTCAATAACAAAAGCACGATGTTCACCAGACCAAGGCATGTTGACTAATGACAAATAGCATAAAACTGGCTTTCTAACGGTGTTTACCCCACTACTCTACCTGTTCCCTCTTCTGAGAAAAAGGGATTTGAAATCGGATAGCTTTTTCTTCCCCTCCCTGTATTTAAAGTTATCGGAAATTCTTAATAATATCGGTTTAAAAGCTTTAGAATCAGATTTTTGTGTGTGCCTGAAAAGAGACAATGATTTTTTTATGATAGTAGGTGTATATGTTGATAATTTGATGATGTTAACGAATCATATTTAGAGAGCAGAATACTTTATGAGATTAATAAAGAAAAATATTTGCACAGGATGTATCCAACAATTCGTTTTTGGGACTGGCAATAGGAAGAAAATCAAATAAAGTTGTTACAGAAAAAATATATACTCAACATATTAAAATTTAATATGTTAGAAGTTAATCCAGTGAAGACACCAAGAGTGGGAATAATTTAGACGATTATAAAATGTCAGAGAAGATATCAACAGAATATTATCAAAAGGTAATTGGATCTTTATTGTATTTAGGTAGAGTTTCGAGACTAGACATACGTTTTACAATAAGTCTTCTATCTCAATACAACAAAGATCCAAGAGAAATACATTAGTTAGCTGTAAAAAGAGTGATAATATATCTTCAAGGAACTAAAGAAATAAAACTGAGAATTGATGGAAACACAGGAGAAGTTGAATTAATTTTCTACACGGATGCTAGTTGGTGTACGACAAAGGATTCAAATCATTTAGTGGTTATATTACAAAAATGGGAAATGTAGCAATAAATTGGAAAAGCAATAAACAAAAGTAACCATATTTTATTTATTGCTTTATCAACGATGGGAGCTGAGTTAATGGCAATTTTTGATGGAGTGCAAGAGGCAATATGGTTTAAGTCGGTTTTGGATAAATTGAATGAAGAAATAAGTGCATATGTTCTAATATACACCGACAGTCAAGATGTTATATATTGTATTCAAAATAAAAGAGCAAAGAATAGAACAAAGCATATAAGTAGGAAATATCATTTTGTAAGAAATTAAGTCAAAAGAAAATTCAAAAGTAGAGTATGTACGAACAGAAGAGCAACCTGCAGATATTTTAACAAACCATGTTACGAACTAATTATTGGAAAAGTATTTAAAACGATGTTTTGATATAATTTAAAGGAAAGATTTGTTACGATGCTTAAAATTAAAAATTTAATTCATATCAAATCGTTGGGGATAATGCAACTTCAAAAAATAAGAATAATGAGAAACTATGTCATTAAACATGAAATGTAGGATAAAGCAATAAAGATATGTTTACGAATAACAACTTTTAATTAGTCATAAAAGATTCTTTCGTAATATTTTTATAGAATTTTAATAAAAAAAAACATTTTTAAATTACGATACAAGAAAATATTTTAAATATAAAAGCAGATTACTAATAAGTTCTTTACCCCAATTTAAACGATTTACTATCTTCTCAAATACGCAAAATCGCCATCGCTTGAACAAGTGGCAGCCTGTATTGAAATGGTATAATGAAATCAAAATATTAAGTGCGCACGTGGCAACACCGCTGGGTGCCGAATAGTCGGTAATATGAAAAATAATATACGGATAGGACGTTGTAAAAGCGGCAAAATGTACGGGTGGTGTATATTTTGGACATCGTAAAGATAGGACAGCGAAAGGAATTAGTTATGATAGTATAATGTACAGAAGAAATTTAAAACTTTAAAATCAAAACGGTATACGCCATATTTTGATGAGATCTAGAGTATATTTAACATCAAAATGAATTTAATCAAAGATTACGGAAATTATGTCAGACCGAGCTTACATTTGTGATTATTTGAACAAACTATTGTTAAACTGACGCTGCATTTGTTTAATTATCCTATCGATACTCATGGTGGTTGTTGAATTTGAAATATTTTTTAAAAAAGTGAGGTTATTGGGTACAAAAAATCGTAACCGCGTGGTTACGGCAAGTGAAATTTAAAAAAAACACAACAAACGGCACATTCACATGTTAAAACTGGGAATTGTCACTTTGTTACACTGTTATTTGGATAACCCGGTGTGTTATCACCGCAATTGTTTATATTTGATTAACTCTTGTTCACGTGGCCGCATCTTAGTGCGAAACGACGCACGTGTTTTCACATAAACAGCAACAATGGCTGGTGCCTGTCTACAAGTGTCGCTCGGCTCCCTCCGTCTCTGTCACCGACGGAGGAAGGCGCACGCCACTCGTTTCTAGGAACGTCACGCCAGCCAGCGCTCGGTGTTTGAAATCTCGGGCTTGAGCTCGAGGGATTCAAAAATCGACGCTGGAGGCCCATTTACCCGCCTTGTTGTTGCCGTTTATGAGTTTATTGCCGTGAAATGACTATTATGCATATGGTTACTGTTGTTGATGCCGGGTTTAGGTTAGGTGCACGAAATAGATTTAACTTGGTGCGCTCACACGTTTCAATAGAAAGGTTTGGAAGAGTAAAAGATGTAAATGAAAAATCCAACTAAAAATGTAATAAAATTATAATTTTAAGCGCAATCAAATTAACTCCGTAGAGTGTCACCACCAACCTAAGACTCACTCGACGACTCCGCCGTCAGTTTACCCATTTCTAACAGACCAAGAAATTGCTGTGCCTTATCTAGCTGAATGTGAATTGAAGAATAAATTACCTAAATGTGTTTAATTTACGATTCATGAGATAAATCTCAGACAAAATACCACTATCTAAACTATTGCTGAATGTTATTAACCTGTTAAGCTGAAGGAGACCGGTGCCAACGGCTCTGATCTGTCCATGTCTATTAAATAGGAGTAAATGCAACTGAGGCCCTCCGTGTCTGCTTTGAAATTCATCGTTGCAGCGCCTGCCTTTTTTATGTGGAACATCTCAAGGAATAAACGACTTTTGTAAAACATTGACTTATCTATAATTTCGACGTTTGTGAAGTCAGGTGCATGGTCCTCACTGTTACAGTGTATAGACAATGCACATGACTTCTTATTCAATCTTATGTCACTTTTATGTTGAATTATTCTGCTTTTTATCCATTGAGAAGTTTGACCTACATATCGGAGGGGGCATTCGGTGCAGGGGATGCTGTAAATTACATTAGACATTTGAGCCGTGGGCACCGGGTCTTTCAGTTTTGTGTAGAATCTTTTTAGTGGAGCCACACCGTATTTTGCTATCTTAATGTCACTGTTGTCGTTCCTCAGGATTCTGGCTATGTGCGCTGTAATTTTTCTAAATAGGGGAGTTTTCTGTAGTAGGTTAGTTTAGGTTCGGGGTTGGGGATGGGGTCGGCTTCTATTGCAGTGGAGTTGTGTAATGGTTGTGGTAGGTTGGGTGTGTTTCTGTCGGGGGTGGGTGCCGTTGAGAAGATTATTTTGTTAACAATCGGCCTGGGGTAGCCGTTGTTGAGTGCTATTATTTTTAGCCTGTGCAGGTTTTGTTGTAGTAAGGTCGGGTGTGATATGCGGGTTATTCTATTTTTCAGTGCTATGATGGTGTTGGCTTTCATCGTCATGGGGGCATATGAGTGATAATTGATGTACCTGCCGGAGTTGGTTGGTTTCTGATACCAATCCAGTATGATCTCCAGGAAAGGAATAGATCTATTCACCTCCTGTTCGGTTGTGAACTGGATGTGTGTGTTGTAGCTATTGAAAATATCACATACCGTCTGCGTAGAGCCTGTAGGCAATCCAAGTAGCAGATCATCTACATATTTTTTGACAAATGATGGCCTGAAGTGCAGTTTGGGAATGACGTTATCTAACAGCTAATCCATGACGATGAGAGCCAACACCGGACTAATGGGTGAGCCCATAGGGGTGCCAAAGGTTTATTTGAAAATTATGTTATTAAACGTGAAAAAGGTGTTATCTCCTACGAATCTGAGCAGGGACATGAAATCAGGCTTCGTCAGGTCGGTGTGGGGTGCCACTCTGTCGAAACCCGATTCCACGATCCCCAGCGCCAGATCCATAGGGATATTTGTAAAAAGCGAGACCACATCGAGAGAGGCGACCTCATGACCATCAGGTAGTTGGAAGTCATTAAACTCCTCGGCGAAGTGAAATGAATCGATGATATTGTACTGTGTTCTAGTTGCGAAAGCCTTACTCAGAATCTCCGCTAAGAAAGTGGAGAGGTTGTAGGTTGGTGAGTCGATGGAGGAGATTATAGGGCGGAGGGGGATGTCAGGTTTGTGAATTTTAGGTAACCCGTAATATTTCGGTGCTACTGCGTTGTGGATACACAAACGTCTATAAGTGATATCGTTGACGTAACCTTTATCTTTAAGGTTTTTAATTAACTTGTTTAATTTCGTTTGTGTTGCCGCAGTGGGGTCACGTTGCAATTTTTTGTAGGTGTTGTTAACGTCGAACAGGGCTATAGATTTGTCTATGTACTCCTGTTTATTCATTACAACGGTGACCGCACCTTTGTCGGCTCGTGTGATAATAATATTAGGGTTATCTTTTTTAAAGGAAAGGAGTTTGGGGATAGCGTCAACTAAGGAAGGCTTTCGCAACTTATGCACGTAACTTGTTAACAAATGAGCTATTTGGGCTCTCTTCGTGTTCTGTTGGTCATGAGGCACTGCCTCCAGGGCCGCCTCAACCTCACCTAGCACTCTTCCCATCGGCAAATCCCTGTGTGAGGGTGGAAGGCAAAATTTAGGTCCTAACTAGAGGAGCGTGTTTACCTCCTGAGGAATGACAACATCTGTACAGTTGCGGATCCACTTGCTATTGTCTGAGAAATATTTTGGATATTTTTTCAGACAATAGCAAGTGGAAAACACGGCTCAAATGTCTAATGTAATTTACAGCATCCCCTGCACCGAATGCCCCCTCCGATATGTAGGTCAAACTTCTCAATGGATAAAAAGCAGAATAATTCAACATAAAAGTGACATAAGATTGAATAAGAAGTCATGTGCATTGTCTATACACTGTAACAGTGAGGACCATGCACCTGACTTCACAAACGTCGAAATTATAGATAAGTCAATGTTTACCAAAAGTCGTTTATTCCTTGAGATGTTCCACATAAAAAAGGCAGGCGCTGCAACGATGAATTTCAAAGCAGACACGGAGGGCCTCAGTTGCATTTACTCCTATTTAATAGACATGGACAGATCAGAGCCGTTGGCACCGGTCTCCTTCAGCTTAACAGGTTAATAACATTCAGCAATAGTTTAGATAGTGGTATTTTGTCTGAGATTTATCTCATGAATCGTTAATTAAACACATTTAGGTAATTTATTCTTCAATTCACATTCAGCTAGATAAGGCCCAGCAATTTCTTGGTCTGTTAGAAATGGGTAAACTGACGGCGGAGTCGTCGAGTGAGTCTTAGGTTGGTGGTGACACTCTACGGAGTTAATTTGATTGCGCTTAAAATTATAATTTCATTACATATTTAGTTGGATTTTTTCATTTACATCTTTTACTCTTCCAAACCTTTCTATTGAAACGTGTGAGCGCACCAAGTTAAATCTATTTCGTGCACCTAACCTAAACCCGGCATCAACAACAGTAACCATATGCATAATAGTCATTTCACGGCAAAAAACTCATAAACGGCAACAGCAAGGCGGGTAAATGGGCCTCCAGCGTCGATTTTTGAATCCCTCGAGCTCAAGCCCGAGATTTCAAACACCGCGCGCTGGCTGGCGTGACGTTTCTAGAAACGAGTGGCGTGCGCCTTCCTCCGTCGGTGACAGAGACGGAGGGAGCCGAGCGACACTTGTAGACAGGCACCAGCCATTGTTGCTGTTTATGTGAAAACACGTGCGTCGTTTCGCACTAAGATGCGGCCACGTGAACAAGAGTTAATCAAATATAAACAATTGCGGTGATAACACACCGGGTTATCCAAATAACAGTATAAAAAAGTGACAATTCCCAGTTTTAACATGTGAATGTGCCGTTTGTTGTGTTTTTTTTAAATTTCACTTGCCGTAACCACGCGGTTACGATTTTTTGTACCCAATAACCTCACTTTTTTAAAAAATATTTCAAATTCAACAACCACCATGAGTATCGATAGGATAATTAAACAAATGCAGCGTCAGTTTAACAATAGTTTGTTCAAATAATCACAAATGTAAGCTCAAAATTTTATTCGCTAATTATTATTATTTTTTCAAGAATTCGTCATTAACTAATAGTTTAATTCAGATCAGTAATTGTTTGTTTTTTTGCTCATTGTTTTTAGTGTTAACCCTGAGGAAGGGACAAAATTAGTCCCGAAAGCTTGGTATTACAATAAAGCAGATTACGCACATCTTTCCTGCCGTATTATTGGTCGAATGCCCTGTTAGTAAATTTTCCGAACTCTGCCTCTATATATATATATATATATATATATATATATATATATATTTATATATATATATATATATATATATATATATATATATATCTTCAGGTACAGTGGTTCATTGATTAATTTCAAGCAGAAAATTTAAGTAAAAAAATATTGTATTGTGGCTTATAACTCCTCACGAGCCAATTTAAAGAAATGTAAATTTGGCAACAATGGATCAAACAAGTGTTTAATTTAATAATAATCATAAATTTAACAAATCTACAAAAATTAATATTTGAAGTATACATCAAAAATGAAAGATTAAAGTAAATGTTCAAATTGATAACCATCCGTTTCTAAGCAGATCTGGAGCCATCGTGGGATAGAATTAATTACTCGGAGCAACATCTCTTCTGTAATTAATTCCACTGCAACACGAATTCTATTCATGACGTCTACATTGTCTATTGGAGGTGTTGCATACACCTTTTCTTTTAAAAATCCCCAAACGAAAAAATCAAGTGGATTCATATCCAGCGACCTTGCTGGCCATAGTATGGGTCCATTGCGCCCAATCCATCTATTTGGAAAATGTTCGTCCAACCATTCTCTTGAAATTCTTGCTGTACAGCATGTTGTTTACTAAATTTAGTGGAAGATTTTCCAAAACTTCTTCTAAAATATTTACATAATTTAAGGCATTTAATCTTTGATGAATAAAAAAAGGCCCAATTACACGTAAATTTAGAATAGCAAGCCAGACGTTAACTAAAAATTTCCTTTGATGTCCCATTTCTCTAACCGCCCGAGGATTTTTTTCTGCCCAAAAGTAATAATTATGACAATTAAATACCCCATCTCTAGTGAATGTACATTCATCACTCCAAAGAATTTTAAATAAAAAATTTGGTTCTTCCCGAATTTGATCTAAAATCCTGTCACAAAACATACGTCTACGCTCGTTTTAATTTTCATACAGTGGTTGAACTTTTCTTGCATGAAATGGACGCATTCGATTTTCTTTCAATACTGGATGGTTGTTTTACTGGGGACATTTAACTGTTGAGCTATTTGTCTCGTACTAATATTAGGATCTTCTTGAACTGCATTCTATATCTGTTCTTCTAGGTGAACAGTGCGACGTTTCCTAGGTCTCCCTCCATCTATGTTATTATAAACGAACGACCCAAAAGTACTTAGCCTTTGGTCTAATTTTCTAAACGTATTTACGCAGGGCTGTTAGCGATTTGGATATCTTCTTTGGTACTCATCTTTGGCACTAGTTGCATTACCAATGCAGAATCCAAATATCATGTACATATCTGCATACTGGTTGAATGTGTACATCTTCAAAAAGTATGATGAACTTATACAAACTTACACAAATAAATTATGACAAGTATATGTCAAAGTCAAGTGAAATTTAATAAGGTTACATATGAAAATACATAGTTGCCAGATCTATTTTTATTAAAGAAATGCTTCTGAAGAAGTTATTAATATGTTAAAGTTTCCAATTTATTTATCACCTATGTCATTTAAATTTTACAAATGTGTAATTGATTGTAAGTTCTATTGATTTTTTCCAAAATAATAGAAAATGACACTAATTTCTGGAGATACGTTTAATATTTTAACGACCTCGTAAGATGTTACGAGGAAGAATACAATATTTTTTTATTTAGATTTTTTATCCAAAATTAATCAACGAATCACACTACCTGAAGATTATCACACCTTTTCTGGCCACCTTGTATGTATATATATATGTATATATATATATATATATATAACTGGCTTGAGTTTTTTGGGCTGCTTTCACGCGTTGGTTGATTTATTTGCGCTCTACGTTTCGGCAGCATTACTTCTGCGATCCTCAGGAGCTTTTTTGTATACTGAGTGATGGATGTCACGTTCACTGTCAGTACATTTGTTTTGTAAACTAGGGACTTGTAGTCTAGATCTGCTGCGTGTTATTGGTCCACTCGATGTAGAAGGTGCTAAAATTTCTTGATTTGTGTCCGATGTATCTGCATTGTTGAAATTACTTGAATTTGTCTGAATATTCCGAAAATTGTTGGATATTGGAGGCAAGTCATTTTTTTGTTGTTTTATTATATTCATCAAAGGTTTCCATATGGTTTGTAATCTTGTGCCATTTTCAGAAAATTTAACATACACACATCGTTCAAACCATATTTTACGATAAAACAACTTTTACGTAGCCCTAAAGACAAAATTTTCCTTGAAAAACAAGGTATATACAAAATTCCCTGTAAAGACTGCCATGAATCATATATCGGCCAAGCCAACAGAAGAATTAGCGTTAGCGTCAGACGAGAAGAACATAAAAAATCACGACCAAAATTCCTCATTATTCCAACATAAATTTGATACAGACCATAACTTAGATTTCGAAAATACTTCGGTAATTAGTTCTATCCCAAAATTTGAAGAAAGAATCGTACGTGAAGCCATAGAAATATAAAAACATCCTTTGTGCCTCAATAAACGAGATGATGGCACAAGATTACAAACCACATGGAAACCTTTGATGAATATAATAAAACAACAAAAAAATGACTTGCCTCCAATATCCAACAATTTTCGGAATATTCGGACAAATATATACATATATATATATATATATATATATATATATATATATAGATATAGATATGTACCAAATAAGAAATGACAGCGCATTAGGTCATGATGTAAAAGTTATTTTTTATCAAGTGTGCAAGGAGGACAGAAGACGACGACGATCGTTTCGCTCTTTTTATGAACTCCTCAGGCCGCCTGTATGGGATGATGGATGTGGCGGCCTGAGTACCTCATAAAAATAGCGAAACGATCGTCGTCGTCTTCTGTCCTCCTTGCACACTCACTTGATAGAAAATAACTTTTACATCATGACCTAATGCGCTGTTATTTCTTATTTGGTACTTATAAGCAGGTCGTTAATTCTAATTTATTTAATTTAATTCGGCGTTCTGAATATTATCATCGCATTGGTTCGGGTTTCTCGCCGCTCCGATGCTAGTCGATGGTTTAAACTAAAAACCGACACTAACTGTAAAAGCAAAATGAGATCAATGCCCTTATCAATGCGGTAGCATTTATAAATACTGACGTCAATACCGGCTTATGGTTAGCGAAGTCAGTATATATACAACTTCTACATATCAAGTGAGTGTGTATGGGATGATGGATGTGGCGGCCTGAGGAGCTCATAAAAAGAGCGAAACAATCGTCGTCGTCTTCTGTCCTCCTTGCACACTCACTTGATAAAAAATAACTTTTACATCATGACCTAATGCGCTGTCATTTCTTATTTGGTATATATATATATATATATATATATATATATATATATATATATATATATATATACCGGGTGTGGCACTTAAGACGCCTCGGACCATAGCTCCTTTTCGATAAAAGCTATCGAAAAAAATCTAAGAGCAAAGTGGTTCATAATTACCGTCGCTATGTTTCAAAAATATTTCTAATCATCAGTGGCGTGCCGTGCTCCAGTGGCGTACCAAACTTATGTTTTTTTTTAAATGGAATGCCCTATTTTTTATTACAGATTTGGAAAGTGCTCGAAGAGTACTAATTTTTTTATGTAACATGTTATACCCTTCACTTTAGCGGTTTCGCTGTTATAACCCCTTCTTTCAAAATTGCGCCCCATTTTTGAGATTGTTTTGTAGAGAAACTAATTGACGCCGGCGCCTAAATTTTGAATTTAGGTACAGGTTAAGACCTCGTATATCTTCACATAATTTTTTTCGGGTAATTTATGGAAAAAAAAATATTTTTGATTGAACTTCGCATGTTGTCATTTTTTTTTGATAAATTCAAATGGCACCCCCCTAAAAAAATTACGGCGTTGTACAGCCAAAACTCAAAATTTTTTATTGGTACAAAAAAATTACACATTGCATAACAAAATTTCGGAGAAAGAAGGAATTTCATCGCAAAAGTCGGGAAAAGTTTTCCGTTCCCAAGAGTGCCATGAGAAAACAAAAGATTGGTAATTTTCAAAGTAAATTATTAGACGCCATTAGCAGCCATAAGCCATTTTTGATAAACGTTCTAAAAATGTTCCGAACTCAAGAGGAAATGGTTGACATGATATTTATTCTTGGAGAATGTAACAAGAATTGTTTCTTGGCGTGACGAGTGTACGCTGCGAGATATCCGCACAGGGCACATCCAAATGAACGTGCGTTTCAAAAAGTGTTGGAGAGATCTACTACTACGGGAAGTGTAAAATGGCCAAGGAGAGTTAGAAAGAAGACAGTTTTTACCGAAAATAATGAACTGCAGGTTCTGGAGGCAGTTATTGAAGATCCTCATACCAGTATCCGTGATAGTAGGAATCACTATATTTCAACGCGATCCGTACATCGTTTTCTTCAAAAGTACAAATTTCGTCCATTTAAGATTCAACTGCACCAAGAATTGCAACCTCAAAATTTTCATGCGAGGCAAGATTTCTGCTTGTGGGCTATCAACAAAATTGAGCAGGAGGAATCATTTCTTATGCGCGTATTATTTTCTGATGAAGCGACGTTTCATAGAAATGGGCATGTCAATCGCGACAACTACCATTATTACGCCGATGAGAACCCACACGCCATGCGAATGATAAACCACCAGCAAAGATGGTCGTAGAATGTTTTGGGGATAGTTTTCCAGCACGATGGAGCTCCTGCACATATAAGCCGTGTCGTTCGGGAATTTCTCGATGAAACGTTTCCGGACTCCTGGATTAGTCGTGGGGGTCCTGCGAGGTGGCCGCCAAGATCACCAGACCTCACTCCCCTTGACTTCTTCCTTTGGGGCCATATCAAAGACGAGGTTTACAGGACGGTACCAACTACTGTCGAGGATATGAGGGAGAGAATCCGCGCGGCTTTCCGCGGTATATCACCAGAAGTCCTTAGGGCAGTGTCTAGAGCCTGTAAATCGAAGTTGCGGTTATGCCTCCAGCAGGAAGGTCATCATTTCGAACATTTAGTTTAAGTTGTTAAATTTTCTTTAGCTGTTTATCATGTTTAATAAATAAGTACATACTATTATGTTGACCGTATTTGTGTTTTTGTATTCTCATGGCACTTTCGGGAACGGAAAACGTTTCCCGACATTTGCGATGAAATTCCTATTTTCTCCGAAATTTTGTTATGCAATGTGTAATTTTTTTTGTACCAATCAAAAATTTAGAGTTTTGGCTGTACAACGCCGTAATTTTTTTTTAGGGGGGTGCCATTTAAAATTTTCAAAAAAAATAACAACATTCGAAGTTCAATCAAAAATTATTTTTTTTTCCATAAATTACCCGAAAAAAAATTATGTGAAGGCATACGAGGTCTTAACCTGTACCTCAATTCAAAATTTAGGCACCGGCGTCAATTAGTTCCTCCACAAAACAATCTCAAAAATGGGGCGCAATTATAAAAGAAGGGGTTATAACAGCGAAACCGGTAAAGTGAAAGGTATAACATGTTAGATAAAAAAATATGTACTCTTCGAGCACTTTCCAAATCTGCAATAAAAAATAGGGCATTCCATTTAAAAAAAAACATAAGTTTGGTATGTCACTGGAGTACGGCACGCCACTGATGATTAGAAATATTTTTGAAACATAGCGATGGTAATTATGCACCACTTTGCTCTTAGATTTTTTTCGATAGCTTTTATCGTAAAGGAGCTATGGTCCGAGGCGTCTTAAGTGTCACACCCGGTATATATATATATATATATATATATATATATATATATATATATATATATATATATATATATGACTTCGCATTCAAGTACCTGTTTGTGTGTGTAGGTTTTCGGTATACGGTGTAATTTAAGTTTCCACTAGGATTTCTGATAATAAGAGTGTCCAGAAAGGGTAAAAGTTTGTTTTCTTCAACTTCCATTGTGAATTGAATTTTGTTGTGGATATTGTTTAAATGCGATAAAAAATGGTTGAGGTTCTCAATACCATGTTGCCAAATAACGAAAGTATCATCCACGTATCGTAGCCAAAGTTTAGGTTTTAGAGGGGAAGAATTTAGTGCTTTAGTTTCGAAATCTAATATAAATAAATTTGCAACTATTGGTGATAAAGGAGAACCCATTGGTACACCTTCCAATTGTTTGAATTTTTGTCCTTTATACACAAACAGATACTTGATTGCGAAGTCACATCACCATCCAGCTCAAATAGCGTCTGTGGCAAAATCGCTTCTACTAAGAGCACGTACGCTATCGGACGAAAACCACTTAAATATTGAAATATCCAATGTCAAAAAGGCATTAATGCAAAATGGATTTCCAAAAAAACAATCAATAAATTAAACAGCAACAAAAGTCCAAAAACAAGAAGTGAAAGTCCGTGTAGCAACGTCACTCTTCCCTACATTAAAGGAACAACTGATAAAATCGGAAAAGTCCTCTCCAAATACAATATTAGAACTTGTTTCAATATACACACAAAAATTCAAAATTTACTCCGAACTCCAAAAGAAATTATCCCACTTGAAGCTCAAGGCGTATATGTAATTCCATGTGGTATGTGTGAGAAGAGCTATGTAGGACAAACAAACCGGAAAATTAGTACTCGTCGAGATGAACACATTTTAGCAGTAAGAAAGTCTGATCCACAATCTTCTTTATTTCAACACGTAAACATTTCCAAACATACAATAAATTTCGAAAAAACGAGAATTTTAAAAAGACAGACTACTTCCACGCGAGGATTATTAGAGAAGCGATAGAAATTGAAAAGAGCCCGAACAGTCTAAATCAAAGAGATGATGCTAAAAGACTACCACCAATTTGGAAAACTTGTATAAATTCTGGTCAAAATATATTATCTCCGAACAACAACCAAGAAATTCAAATCCCAACCCCTTCCGAAAAGAATATTGAAATTGTCACTACTACATCATTAGAAGAACAAAACAGAAGAGTAACACGAAGCCAAACAAGAAATTCACGCATCAAGTAGTACGAAAAAGTCAAACAAGTGGTTGCTAGAGCAATGGAATTTTGATAGTTATTCCTGACGATGATGACTGCGACGTCATCGAAACGTCGAATTAAAAATATAATGGACCAGAGCCAAGAAAATACGCGGGACCAAACCCGAAGAAACAGTGATACATATATACAGGGTGAGTCGGGAGGAGCGCACCAAACTCTAGGAGTGTATTATACACGTGAAAATAATGTAAAAAAACTCATTTGTTCTTATCCGATTTTTATTTGTTTTCAAGTTATAGCATATTTACAAATAAACAAGGTATTATACAAAAACATTTTCTTAATCATAGCGTTCTTTCAACAAATGTCCAAAAATACCGCCATTGACTCCTAAACATTTACTGCTTCGTCTACGAAGAGCGTTTGTTGCTCTCCGAATTGATTCATTTCTTTCTTCTTTTATATGGGCTGCAGTATTCTCAATTCGTCTAATTAGTGATTCCCGTGTGTCCACTTTTATTTTGTAGACTTCATTTTTCATCCAGCCCCATAAACAAAAATCTAGTGGTGTGAGGTCTAGAGATCTTGCAGGCCAATTAATAGGACCTCCACGACCAATCCAACGCCCTGGAAAACGTTCATCCAAATGTTGCTTGACTTGACGAGCGACATGTGCAGGAGCTCCATCGTGCTGATGGTACATCTGCATTCTAATATTTATAGGAACATCTTCTAGCAGGCCTTGTAATGCATTTTGTAAAAAATTGAGGTAGTTGCCTCCTGTGAGACGATTCTCCAAAATGAAAGGGCCGATTAAATAACTGTCAACCATACCACACCACACGTTTACAGAAAACCGATGTTGAAAATTGCTTTCGACTGTTGCGTGGGGATTTTCATCAGACCATACATGAGAGTTACGAGTGTTGTTAATGCCATCACGGGTAAATGTAGCTTCATCCGTAAAGAGTATACTCGATACATTACGATGATTATTATTTATCCACCGACAAAATTCCGTACGGTTAGCGTAATCCCCTGGTTGTAGGTGCTGTACTCTCTGAACGTGATAAGGATATAAGCCTTGCTCGTGTAGCGTGTTCATCACTCTTTTTTGTGGAATTGCCAATTGAGTGGCAATTCTCCGTGAGCTAGTAGTTGCATCTTCTTCTACTAGATGCAGAATATTTTCTACTTCTACAAAACCTTGTCGAGCAGCGCG
The DNA here is from genome assembly GCA_932526585.2 of Philonthus cognatus. Lineage (NCBI taxonomy): Eukaryota > Metazoa > Arthropoda > Insecta > Coleoptera > Staphylinidae > Philonthus > Philonthus cognatus. Next base: position 2,817,836 of record CAKOBO020000020.1, on the reverse strand, counting down.
CTCATATGTTATGTTAGCACTGGGAAGCTTACCAGTCTCGCACAATTTGTTGAAAACTCTAATAAATATGTTTTTATCAGGATGTCTTTGGTGTGGAAAACGTTCACGATATTCTTCAACAGCAGCTGTAGCATTTCCATTACAGAAACCATATACAAACACCATATTTGCATATTCTAAATTTGAATAAGTATGAGGCATTTTGCAACACTAACAATCACATTAATTCGAACTTAAACGTTCAGTTACTGTTCACCGTACACTGACAGTTCATCAAAACGTCAGAATTATCAAATGTTTATAAGCCTCGAACATGGCATACTTTGATAATGTTAAAATTCAGATAGAAGTGGAAAGCTAGATGAACATTTTTAATTACGCCATAACTTGAAAACAATTGAAAATCGGATAGGAACAAATGAGTTTTTTTTAATTATTTTCACGTGTATAATACACTCCTAGAGTTTGGTGCGCTCCTCCCGACTCACCCTATATATATATATATATATATATATATATATATATATATATATATATATATATATATATATATATATATATATGTATATACAAGGTGGCCAGAAAAGGTGTGATAATCTTCAGGTAGCGTGGTTCATTGATTAATTTCAAGCAGAAAATTTAAGTAAAAAAATATTGTATTATGGCTTATAACTCCTCGCGAGCCAATTTAAAGAAATGTAAATTTGGCAACAATGGATCAAACAAGTGTTTAATTTAATAATAATCATAAATTTAACAAATCTACAAAAATTAATAGTTGAAGTATACATAAAAAATGAAAGATTAAAGTAATTAATTCCACTGCAACACGAATTCTATTCATGACGTCTACATTGTCCACTGGAGGTGTTGCGTACACCTTTTTTTTTAAAAATCCCTAAACGAAAAAATCAAGTGGATTCATATCCGGCGACCTTGCTGGCCATAGTATGGGTCCATTGCGCCCAATCCATCTATTTTGAAAATGTTCGTCCAACCATTCTCTTGAAATTCTTGCAGTATGAGGTGGTGCACCATCATGCATGTACAGCATGTTGTTTACTAAATTTAGTGGAACATTCTCCAAAACTTCTTCTAAAATATTTACATAATTTAAGCCATTTAATCTTTGATGAATAGAAAAAGGCCCAATTACACGTAAATTTAGAATACCAAGCCAGACGTTAACTGAAAATTTCCTTTGATGTCCCATTTCTCTAACCGCCCGAGGATCTTCTTCTGCCCAAAAGTGATAATTATGACAATTAAATACCCCATCTCTAGTGAATGTACATTTATCACTCCAAAGAATTTTAAATAAAAAATTTGGTTCTTCCCGAATTTGATCTAAAATCCTGTCATAAATCATACGTCTACGCTCGTTATCATTTTCATACAGTGGTTGAACTTTTCTTGCATGATATGGACGTATTCGATTTTCTTCCAATACTGCATGGACTGTTGTTTTACTGGGGACATTTAACTGTTGAGCTATTTGCCTCGTACTAATATTGGGATCTTCTTGAACTGCATTCAATATCTGTTCTTCTAGGTGAACAGTGCGACGTTCCCTAGGTCTCCCTCCATCTATGTTATTATAAACGAACGACCCAAAAGTACGTAGCCTTTGGTCTAATTTTCTAAACGTATTTACGCAGGGCTGTTGGCGATTTGGATATCTTCTTTGGTACACATCTTTGGCACTAGTTGCATTACCATTGCAGAATCCAAATATCATGTACATATCTGCATACTCGTTGAATGTGTACATCTTCAAAAAGTATGATGAACTTATACAAACTTACACAAATAAATTATGACAAATATATGTCAAAGTCAAGTGAAATTGAATAAGGTTACATATGAAAATACATAGTTGCCAGGTCTATTTTTATTAAAAAAATGCTTCTGAAGAAGTTATTAATTTAAATAAAACACTGTTTATCACTTTGTTTGTATAACAATTGGTTTATTTGGTGACTATAGTTTCGATACTACACGTATCATTATCAAACCGTTAGTAACAAAAACTACAAAGGAACATTATTTATATTTGCAAATTTTCTAATAACAGCGTTAAAGAGGGGTGTGTATTTAAGGTCAAGCTGGTCGTTAATTACGGGAATTTCCCGATTAGCGCGGGCTCTGTGAATCTCCAAAGACTCCAGGAGGTCCATCTTTCTACCCTTCTCGGCAAAGTGAATAACTGAAAGTACATCCTCGCCAAAAGAATGGTTATTTTCAATCAAATGTTTGGCGAAAGATGACTTATCAATTAATCTATGCCGAAAAGAGTAAAGATGCTCACTGAGTCTGGTCTTAAAATTACGACCAGATTGACCTATATACACTCCCTTACAATCATTACAGGTTAATTTATATATTCCTGATTTGTAAATACTTGGTATCTGAGTCTTATGGTTAAAAATATGATTTTTAATTTTTGTAAATGGTTTCATCGCTATATTTAATTTGTATTTTGCTAAAATATTTATAATTTTGTGAGTTATATTTCCAAAGTAAGTAAGGGAACGATATGTTGCTTGTGTTTTAGGTTCGATTCCGGCATATATGTATTTTCTAATAAGTTTAATTTTGTATTGATTAACTATTTTATCTACTATTGACGTAGTATAGCCATTTGAAACGGCTATACTTTAAATAATATCTATTTCTTTTTTAAATGAGGTTTCTGACAACGGAACAATAAAAGCTCGGTTTACCATGGAGTTAAAGGCAGCTAGTTTATGTTTATAGGGATGGTTGTTGGAACGGTTAGGAATTACACGGTCTGTGAAAGTAGGTTTTCTATAAATATCAAAAGTTAGTGATTCATTAGTACGTGTTATTAAGAGGTCTAAAAATTTTATGTTATTGTTAGTTTCTGTTTCTACTGTAAATACTATATTTGGATGTCATCCAAACATCCAAATATAGTATTTACAGTAGAAACAGAAACTAACAATAACATAAAATTTTTAGACCTCTCAATAACACGTACTAATGAATCACTAACTTTTGATATTTATAGAAAACCTACTTTAAAACCTACCTTACCTAATTCCAAAATAAAAATATTTGAAAAATAATGAAAAAAAAATAATATCTTTGAGGCCTCGTAGATGGCTTAGGAACCACTTTTGGATAGAGATAAATTTAGTTAAATCGTCTTATTTTGTTTCAGAGAATATGTGGTAGAGCGTTGTACAGACCATTCAAGGACATCCTGTATAGATTTATATATATGTGTATATATATATATATATATATATATATATATATATATATATATATGTATATGGGTGTCCGTATTTCGAGGAAATGCATGGGGATCTCGGTTATTTGGAGAGTTAGAGAGTTGGTTAAATTAGAGCAAATACGTGAAATTTGGTGCCCAACAATAATCCGAAAACAGATTTAAAATATCTTTTTTTGTTTTCGAGATATTGCCAAAAAACTATTTTTCTCAAATTTCGTTTTTATTTTTTTATTAAAAAACTATTGGATCTAGGAATTTGCAACTTTTACATTACACAGGCACTTTTTAATCAGGAATTTAGTAGTGTACTTACATTTAAAATAACTTTAATATCTTCTCCAGAACCATAGCCAACTTTTGTTTTTCTTATGGGCGCCATATTGGATATTCATATTTTTGGAAAGAACTTTTTTTTCTGAATTCAACGGTATATCACACTTATAATTTATTTTGCGTTTCATTTGAAACAAAGCAACCTTTTGTTTCTTTTTAAGAGTGCCTTGAAAACAGTTGCACATTTTAAAATTCCTGAGGCCTACAACTATATTTTTTTAGGGAAGGAACCAGAATAATCACTCTGCTGCTTAATGAAGTTTTTCATAATATTAAATAACAATAAACAAATTAATTAAATATCTTTTGAACTAAAATTATCACAAACTTAGAGTAAGTGTTCGAATATATCACCATTGACCTCCAAACATAATTCTAGTCTTTTCCTTAAATTTTGGACTGCCCGAAAAATGTATCTGCTTCTTAATTGCTGAATGGTAACTATTATAATTCTTCTTAAATCGTCTTTGTCCTCTGGAATAGTTTTATAAACTTTTTCTTTTATAGCTCCCCAAAGAAAATAATCTAGAGGTGACAAGTCAGGTGAGCGAGCTGGCCAACGTATATCACCATTATTTGCCATAACTTTATTTGGAAACATTTCGGACATTTCCGAAATCTTGTTGAAACCATACATTTCTTAACATATTTAAGGGGATGTTATTGTCTACGTAATCACTTAAAAATGTTCTTAAAAAATCGTGATATCTCTGTGAATTTAATGTATCTTCGTAAATGTATGGACCTACAATATTGTCTCCCAAAATACCGACCCATACATTTAGTCCGAATCGCACTTGTCGTTGTCTTTCTTCATGTTGTCTAGGATTATTTATACTCCACACATGTTCATTATGCCTATTGAATATCCCTGTGTTGGTAAAACGGCATTCGTCAGACCATATCACATTTGACAAGAAATTCGGATTTTCGTTTAATTTTCCCAATAAAATACGATAAAAGTCCATCCTTCGTCTAGCATCTCCAGGATGGAGAGCTTGAGTAACTTTAATTTTGAATGGGCGATATTTATTTTTTATCAAAATTCTCCATACGTAGTGAAACGTCACACCAAACTGGTTCGCAAGTTCTCTCGTTGAGGAAGAAGGGTTATCTTTAATCTAGGGGAATAAATATTATCTTATTGTAATTAAAATGAAATCATTTTACCGCTTGCAAAATTTGGTTTTCATGGGGTTGGTGATATCCATATCTTTGTCGTGGCTTTACGAAGGAACCATATTCCAATAAATTTGTATGTAGTTTTATGAAATGACTTTCACTTGGCTGTTGCCTTTCTGGATAGCGCTGTAGATAGACTTCGGATGAAATACGTACATTTTTGTTTGAAGTATAATAAACTTTGATCATATCTCGTTTTTCTTGGTTCGAAAACACCATTTTTAACTTTATTTTATTATGTATAATGATCGTATCTTATTGACATATCAATAACTGAATAACGTATCAATATTATTGTTTCCAAGGCACTCTTTACAAAAAACAAAAGGTTGCTATGTTCCAAATGAAACGCAGAATAAATTATAAGTGTGATATACCGTTTAATTCAGAAAAAAGAGTTCTTTCTAAAAATATGAAAATCCAATATTGCGCCCATAAGAAAAACAAAAGTTGGCTATGGTTCCGGGGAAGATATTAAAGTTATTTTAAATGTAAGTACACTACTAAATTCCTGATTAAAAAGTGCCTGTATAATGTAAAAGTTGCAAATTCCTAGATCCAATAGTTTTTGAATATAAAAATAAAAACGAAATTTGAAAAAAATAGTTTTTTGGCAATATCTCGAAAACAAAAAAAGATATTTTAAATCTGTTTTCGGATTATTGTTGGGCTACAAATTTCACATATTTGCCCTAATTTAACCAACTCTCTAACTCTTCAAATAACCGAGATCCCCATGCATTTCCTCGAAATACGGACACCCTGTATATACATATATATATATATATATATATATATATATATATATATATATACATATATATATATATATATATATATATATATATACAGGGTGTCCGTATTTCGAGGAAATGCATGGGGATCTCGGTTATTTGAAGAGTTAGAGAGTTGGCTGAATTAGGGCAAATATGTGAAATTTATAGCCCAACAATAATCCGAAAACAGATTTGAAATACCTTTTTTTGTTTACGAGATATTGCCAAAAAACAATTTTTTCAAATTTCGTTTTTATTTTTTTATTCAAAAACTATTGGATCTAGGAATTTGCAACTTTTTCATTATACATTCACTTTTTAATCAGGAATTTAGTAGTGTACTTACATTTAAAATAACTTTAATATCTTCTCCAGAACCATAGCCAACTTTTGTTTTTCTTATGGGCGCCATATTGGATATTCATATTTTTGGAAAGAACTTTTTTTTCTGAATTCAACGGTATATCACACTTATAATTTATTTTGCGTTTCATTTGAAACAAAGCAACCTTTTGTTTTTTTTTTTAAGAGTGCCTTGAAAACAGTTGCACATTTTATAATTCCTGAGGCCTACTGCTATATTTTTTTAGAGAAGGAACCAGAATAATCACTCTGCTGCTTGATGAAGTTTTTCATAATATTAAATAATAATAAACAAATTAATTAAATATCTTTTGAGCTAAAATTATCACAAACTTAGAGTAAGTGTTCGAATATATCACCATTGACCTCCAAACATAATTCTAGTCTTTTCCTTAAATTTTGGACTGCCCGAAAAATGTCTCTTCTTCTTAATTGCTGAATGGTAACTATTATAATTCTTCTTAAATCGTCTTTGTCCTCTGGAATAGTTTTATAAAGTTTTTCTTTTATAGCTCCCCAAAGAAAATAATCTAGAGGTGACAAATCAGGTGAGCGAGCGGGCCAACGTATATTACCATTATTTGCCATAACTTTATTTGGAAACATTTCGGACAGACAATTAGCGACAATTTTGCTGTTGTGAGGTGGTGCACCATCTTGTTGAAACCATACATTTCTTAACATATTTAAGGGGATGTTATTGTCTACGGAATCACTTAAAAATGTTTTTAAAAAATCGTGATATCTCTGTGAATTTAATGTATCTTCGTAAATGTATGGACCTACAATATTGTCTCCCAAAATACCGACCCATACATTTAGTCCGAATCGCACTTGTCGTCGTCTTTCTTCATGTTGTCTAGGATTATTTATACTCCACACATGTTCATTATGTCTATTGAATATCCCTGTGTTGGTAAAACGGCATTCGTCAGACCATATCACATTTGACAAGAAATTCGGATTTTCGTTTAATTTTCCCAATAAAATACGACAAAAGTCCATCCTTCGTCTAGCATCTCCAGGACGGAGAGCTTCCTTTAAATTTGAATGGGCGATATTTATTTTTTTTCAAAATTCTCCATACGTATTGAAACGTCACACCAAACTGGTTCGCAAGATCTCTCGTTGAGGAAGAAGGGTTATCTTGAATCTAGGGGAATAAATATTATCTTATTGTAATTAAAATGAAATCATTTTACCGCTTGCAAAATTTGGTTTTCATTTTCATGGGGTTGGTGATATCCATATCTTTGTCGTGGCTTTACGAAGGAACCATATTCCAATAAATTTGTATGTAGTTTTATGAAATGACTTTCACTTGGCTGTTGCCTTTCTGGATAGCGCTGTAGATAGACTTCGGATGAAATACGTACATTTTTGTTTGAAGTATAATAAACTTCGATCATATCTCGTTCTTCTTGGTTCGACAACACCATTTTTAACTTTATTTTATGTATTATGTATAATGATCGTATCTTATTGACACATCAATAACTGGATAACGTATCAATATTATTGTTTCCAAGGTACTCTTTACAAAAAACAAAAGGTTGCTATGTTTCAAATGAAACGCAGAATAAATTATAAGTGTGATATACCGTTTAATTCAGAAAAAAAATTCTTTCTAAAAATATGAAAATCCAATATGGCGCCCATAAGAAAAACACAAGTTGGCTATGGTTCCGGGGAAGATATTAAAGTTATTTTAAATGTAAGTACACTACTAAATTCCTGATTAAAAAGTGCCTGTATAATGTAAAATATGCAAATTCCTAGATCCAATAGTTTTTGAATAAATAAATAAAAACGAAATTTGAAAAAAATAGTTTTTTGGCAATATCTCGAAAACAAAAAAAGATATTTTAAATCTGTTTTCGGATTATTGTTGGGCTACAAATTTCACATATTTGCCCTAATTTAACCAACTCTCTAACTCTTCAATTAACCGAGATCCCCATGCATTTCCTCGAAATACGGACACCCTGTATATATGTATCGATGATCAAAAAATCAACTTGAAAAACAAAAAAACAAATGAATAAAAATTAAAAATGTGTTGGGCCTCCACGATTTCCCAAACACTCATTAACACGTCGAGGCATGCTAGAAATCAGGCTGTCAATATCGACTTGGGGTATTTCATTCCAAACTTGGATAATTTGACCTCTGAGTTCCATTACAGTGTTAGCGGGGCGCTGTAAGTTACTTATTCTAACACCTATCATATCCCAAACATGTTCTATTGGCGATCGATCTGGAGAACGAGATGGCCAAGGTAACAAATTGATTTCGGCACTATCAAAAAATTGTCTTGTAATGGCCGCTGTGTGAGGTCGAGCATTATATTGCTGAAAAATGGGGTTCTGCAAGCCATTTACATAGGGCACTAACACTGGCCGTAAAATGTTGTCAATATACCGAATCGCGTTAAGACTTGCTTCTGAAAAAACTAGAGGAGACCGACTACCGTATGCTATCGCCCCCTAAACCATAACTCCCTGTATAAGAGCCGTATGTCTTTCAACAGCAAATTGTAAAATTCTGCGTTCACCGCGTCGACGTCTCACTCTTCTGCGACCATCATGAGCCCATAAACAGAACCGAGACTCATCGCTAAAGATAATGTTATTCCATTCATAGGTCCAATGTTGTCTTTCCCTGCACCAATCAAGTCTTGCTCTGCGATGCTGCGGAGTAAGAGGAAGACACAATTGTGGACGGTAGGATCTTATACTAAAACTGCGGATTCTTCTTTAAACAGTAGCCATGGATACTCTTTGGCCATTTAGAGCCCGCGACGTTGTAAATCTGTCCCTTAAAGTTGCAGCTCTTCATAAGGGTGAAATCAAGGATAAATACCATTAAATAGTTACCAAAACAATTGATTTTTTGATTATCGATGCAGTTCATTTACATGATCAAATTCTGTAAATTTCATTGAAATCGTCCAAGAAATACTTTGTGTTCTGATTTTTTTGAAAGGCAGTATATATATATATATATATATATATATATATATATATATATATATTATATATATAAATATATATATATATATATATATATATATATATATATATATAAATATATATATTTATATATATATGCATATATATGTATATGCATATATATGTATATGTATATATATATATGATTTTATACATGATTTTGTTCTGATATATATATATATATATATATATATATATATATATATATATATATATATATATATATATATATCAGAACACAAAGTATTTATTGGACGATTTCAATGAAATTTACAGAATTTAATCATGTAAATGAACTGCATCGATAATAAAAAAATCAATTGTTTTGGTTACTATTTAATGGTATTTTTCCTTGATTTCACCATAATGAAGAGCTGCTGATTTTTTAATGTAATTGCTTCTAATATCCAAGTAGCCTCTGAGTAGTTTGACGTTTCAGTTTGTTAAACATAAAAAGATGCCCCGTGTTCATCGGCGTGCACAATATCATCATCGAAGTAAATTTGAAAGGGGTCGCATTATTGGAATGCGAGAAGCGGGTTTTTCGGTTCGTGCTATTGCTGAAAGGGTAGGCCGTAGTGTATCGGTGACCGTACGCTGCTGGTCTAGATGGTCCGAAGCTGGGGAGAGTCGACGTAGACTTGGATCAGGACGTCCAAGAAGCATCACTGACCGTGAGATCGAGCTCTTCGTCTTACAACTTTAAGGGACAGATTTACAACGTCGCGGGCATTGGGAAATGACTGGTTGGCTCTAAATGGCCAAAAAGTATCCATGGCTACTGTTTACAGAAGAATCCGCAGTTTTGGTATAAGATCCTACCGTCCACAATTGTGTCTACCTCTTACTCCGCAGCATCGCAGAGCAAGATTTGATTGGTGCAGGGAAAGACAACATTGGACCCATGAATGGAATAACATTATCTTCAGCGATGAGTCTCGGTTCTGTTTATGGGCTCATGATGGTCGCAGAAGAGTGAGACGTCGACGCGGTGAACGCAGAATTTTACAATTTGCTGTTGAAAGACATACGGCTCTTACACAGGGAGTTATGGTTTGGGGGGAGATAGCATATGGTAGTCGGTCTCCTCTAGTTTTTTTAATAGCAAGTACTAGCGCGATTCGGTATATTGACAACATTTTACGGCCAGTGTTAGTGCCTTATGTAAATGGCTTGCAGAACCCCATTTTTCAGCAAGATAATGCTCGACCTCACACAGCGGCCATTACAAGACAGTTTTTTGATAGTGCCGAAATCAATTTGTTACCTTGGCCATCTCGTTCTCCAGATCTATCGCTAATAGAACATGTTTGGGATATGATAGGTGTTAGAATAAGTAACTTACAGCGCCCCGCTAACACTGTAATGGAACTTAGAGGTCAAATTATCGAAGTTTGGAATGAAATACCCCAAGTCGATATTGACAGCCTGATTTCTAGCATGCGTCGACGTGTTAATGAGTGTTTGGAAAATCGTGGAGGCCCAACACATTATTAATTTTTATTCATTTGTTTTTTTGTTTTTAAAGTTGAGTTTTTTGATTATCGATACAGTTCGTTTACATGATCAAATTGTGTAAATTTTATTAAGATCGTGCAATAAATACTTGGTGTTCTGATTTTTTTGAAAGGCAGTATATATATGAGGTGAAAATAACTCTGTGTGTATGTATGTGTTTCTGTCATAGGTAGATGTAATTAATTGCTCTAAAAATTTTTTTGATTGTTTTCTCTTTATTTTTTTAATCAGTTTTTAGTGAAATATGTGTCTATTGTAGTTTGTTTTTTTGCCTTGAACTCCCATTTTCTAATTTGTGCTCGCAGTTTAAAAAGAACTACTTTGTCGCTGGTTGGAATATCTTTATCGTGGAAATATTCTATCAAGTGGGGCACGGAATTTGAAGCCAAATTAAGAGAAATCTTCGATTTCGCACTTTCTTTTTCGTCGATTTCATTTTCGGATTCTTCTTCTTGAATTTCTTGTGCGATTTCTGCTGGAGTAAGACAGGGAAAAACTGAAACATGTGCATCGCAATCGAACAATTCTAGGATATCCTCTTCTTTTACATTTTCGTTTTCTTCTATTGATTGTGCAAGTTGTATAAAATCATCAGTGGCTTCTTGAGTTTGTTCTTCAGTTACATTTCTCTTCATTAATTTGTACCAGCATTTTCGTAGGGTTATATTCTTCAATTTTTCCCAGCTGTCAGAAATATCAGATCGCATCCAAAATGCAATGTTCCTTGCAATATCTCGCTAATGTTAGACCCTCTTCTACGTACTTTTTTAGCAAGTTTCCACGGAATATTTTTTTTTAGGGCCGCGATAACACCTTGGTCCATTGGCTGGATGAGCGAAGTGACATTTGGTGGTAAGTATTTGGCATAAATAAGACCATCATCTGATTTCAAACAGTCTTTAATCGGGTGTGAACGTGCGTTGTCGATTAATAAAACTGCTTTCTGTGACAAATTATTTTTCCTCATATGTTCTCGCACTTTCGGAACAAATTCGCTGTGGAACCATTTTTTTTAAATCTCGGTGTCCATCCATGCAGCTTTCTGGTTATAGTAGCTGACAGGTAAATTTGTACCTCTCGTTCCTTTGAAAGAACGCGGTTTCTGAGACTTACCAATGACGGCAAGTGGCAATCTGTGCGTACCAGCAGAATTTGCACAACACAATACAGTAAGTCGTTCTTTGTTGGGTTTGTTTCCTGGAGCTTAAGTTTCTTTTTCGGAAACTAGAGTTCTTTTTGGCAAACATTTCCAATAGAGTCCAGTTTCATCGGCGTTATAAATTTGCTCTTCAGTGAGATTCTCTGACTCTACGAATTGTTGAAATTCGGCCTTAAATTCTTCAGCTGCGTTATAGTCGGCGCTGAGTTTTTCTCCTTGAATGCTGATTTCGCCAATGCCAAATCGATTTTTGAACCGCCAAAGCCAACCAGATGAAGCGTTGAAGTCGCCATTCAAATCAAGTTGATGGAAAAATTTGGCCTTTTGTGCCAAAATAACGCCATTAATCGGAGTCCCAACTGATCGCTCTTGATTGAACCAAGTCAGTAGAGCTTTATCGACATCCTTGAACGTAGAACTTCTCCTGGACTTCTTCTTCTTGAAAGCCTTTGGAGCATTGGACGTGGTTACAAAGTTTAAAGTTTTTCGCTCTGATTTCAAAATGTCCCGTACAGTTTGGTCGCCTATGCCATATTGAATTGATAGGCTCTTGACAGTTGATCCTTTCTTAAAGAGTTCAAGAATATGAATTTTATCTTCTATAGATAAACGTTTGATGCTTGTTTTTTTGTTAGATTCCATAATGTCGATTGTAACAAATTTTGACAAAGAGTGTAAGGAGATGTTTTCTCTGAGAGAAACTGATAAACAGTGACGAAAAAGATAGCAATCCCAGTATTTAAAGTAAAAATTTCCATTGTTTTACATTATTTGGGAAATTCCCTAAAGAAGAATACAGACTTGGGTTTCGCAAAAAATTATATGTATTGCATATACATAAGGTATTACATCTCGAACATTTATTATAACCCATTGAGAAGTCATAAAAAGTATATAGGAAGATTACATTTCTTAATAAAGGAGAAATAAATTTTCTTGGGTTTGATTTATTTTAATATTAGCAATCTATATAAAATATCTATGGCATTCAAGATAAGCAAGTATTATAAAAGGTAAAACCAAATATTAAATTGGTAATACTTTTGAGTTCTTCACAGATGATGCGTGAAAAGATGGACGAGCTGTGCTTGTGTCAATTTAATAAGCCCGCGAACTGTAAATCATTACCATTTCTTGGTGGCGGTGACGCAAGGCGTCGCGACGCGGCCACTTTATCGATCCGTTTACATTAAATTTACAATATTCGGCTAACAGGTCTTCCTCATCTGCAATGAAACGCCAAACATAACCATTCAAGGGACCCAGTATTTACTAATCCGCTTAACATAATAGGCTTAATGCAGGTATGTGCAGTAGCCACCTACATAACAAGACATACTATATAATACAATAATGACGCCGGAACATTTTACCTAATTAGGTCGGTACGCAGTCAATTGTTAAAATTAACATCTTTTAAAAAAAAAGAAATCTGAAAAATGACCCCGATATATCCGAATCACGGTATCTCGAGGCCCGGTATAGCGAGGTTCTACTGTATATGTATATAAAATAAACAATAACTTCTATAAATAACAATAGTCTTAATGCAATGTGTTGTGTACACCAATCAACATAATTAATGATTAAATAAAACACAATATTGCAGAATACAACTTTATTATTCGCTGGTGAAATTAACACTCCACCTGCGCTCGTCGTGCTCCGGTCAATCATACAAAAAACACAGTTACAAAAAAAGGTCAATACCAAATCTATTATAATACTCCACACAATGCACACAATATATGTATCTAAATAATAAACATTCTATAAACAATATAAGGAAATATATTTATATATGTCTTCATGGCAATTCCTCTGTATAAATCCTGTAATAAATGTTTTATTTGCATTGGATTCATATTTTATTATAATATATCAGGAAATATATTTTTTTGTTATTTATATATACCTTTCTCTCATTTTTCTGGCGCTCTTTAGCTCGAACCAAATAAAGTTTTATGCATTTGATTATATCAAAATCTGTAGTACCTGGCGTAATTCCGTTTAGACGAACTGCTTCTAAAATTGATCATTTATGGTGTTACTTCCATTAATAAAATAATTAAATGGAAGTCCAAATGCAAAACTGGAAATTACACTTTTTTGTAAATATAACTTATTTATACCTGTTTGCACCGGTCCCAGTCAAGGGTCTAGTTAATTTATATTGTAGTTAAATATAAAATTACACTGCACCGCACACTTAGGTTGTAGGTAAAAGCGCATCCGTCATATAAGCAATATACCTTGCAGGATAGGTGTAACTAGGACTTTTCAGTTGTGTTCAAAATGTATAGTTTAGTCCGAGATCTAGACGATATGGACGACGATGACTTAGAAATGATAGATAGTATTTATAACGGTTTACCTTGTAACGGCTTATTTGATTACATAATTGATTTAATTTTATAAAAAAGGATGTAGATTGTTTGAATGAAAATAACCTCGTCATATTTATAACAGAATGGATCACTTTAATTTGTATAATGAAACGAGTTTTCATAAGAGATTTCGTCTTATGCGTGAGTGCTCTTTATATTTGTTACAATTAATTGAAAATACGTTGCAATTTCCCTACCATATGTATGTTGTGAGTATTAGATGCAAAAGAATAACAATTCTTGCAAAGCATATTTCTAGCAACAATTCTGTATCACTTATGTGCACCAAATGTCGTTTACATCACTACATAACTATGACAACTAACAAGAACCTGGTGCAATGCAATTTTAATTTATGTTGTAGTTATTTTAAAGGCAACCGTTGCTAACGGGTATTTGTATTTTTAAACAAATTTAATATATGTATTTTTAAACAAATTCAATAAAAACAGGGTTAACAAAATGGCCTCTCTTGTAAAATTATATTATGTGGAGATTGGCGTTTTTGCAATTACACAACCTACATAAATGTTAACCCTTTTGGCAAGTCAAATTCATAAAGATTATACAGGGTGAGTCACTAAGCGAAAATCGGTCTATAGTGGGCGTATCGTTGAAAATAGCAAAAAAAGTTTCAAATAAAAGTTGTTCAGAATCAAGTTTTTCATAGCCCAAAATTATTGCTAAATATGGCGGCCTTGCGGTTATACTGGAAGTAAACAGCAACTTCCTTATTTTAAATAAAACACCCTATATATTTTAACATTTTTGGATTGCACGTTAAAAATAAATATGAGTTTATCCACATAACATTGGGTCTCAGTTGATACGTTTTCAAGTTATTTCATTTTTTTTTTTTGATAAATTTGACGATTTCAGAGCTCGACGCCAGTAACAATATCTTCAAAACGAAATAAGTCAGAGTTGTGCGGCTTACGGTTTTGGATTTGGAAAAAAATTTAGTATTTGTTTACGTTTTTGCCATTAGTCAGATTTTCTAAATTGAACCGAGTCCGTCGACGGTATTCTTCAGTACTTCAAACAAGCATAACTTTATTTTTTTAAATGGAACCATCTATCTTGTGACACTATCTGATGCGAAATTAAATCTCCTTTTTATTGATACCGGGTTGCCATATCCTTCCAAAAATTTTTGAGAAACTTGCGATTTTGTAAAAATTTTAATACATTTCGTATTATCGTGTTAGACTTGGATACTGATAACGTTTGGCGATTTTGTTTTGACTCGCTTGTCCGACAAAAGTCAGTTTATTTGACATTATTTTGGCGAGATCTTGCAATAAAAAAACCGAACATGTTTTCTCAAGAAGATCTGATTGGTATGGTCTACACCTTGGGCAGTGCTGATGGAAATACATTACTTGCTTCAAGAATGTATGCCCAACGTTTTGACGATCGGAGACATCCAAATTCAGCGGCATTTGCCAATTTGAGAGAAAGATTTGTGCGAACTGGTAGTGTGAAATACGAGAAAAAGGAGCGTCAAAAATCAGCAGCGCATGAAGAAAACCAAGTGTTAGTAGCTGCTGCTGTTGTCCAAGATCCCCATTTAAGTACCAGAAGAATAAGTCTCGATTTTCAAATAAGCCAAACTTCGGTTTCGAGGATGTTGCGTAAAACAAGTTTCACCCGTATCATGTTCAGCTAGTCCAGGAACTAAATGAAGCTGACTGCAACAATCGGATGCAGTTTTGTGAACGGGCCTTGTGTAAACTGTAGGAACAAAATAACTTTTTTGACAATGTTCTATTTACCGACGAATGTACATTTCATAAGAACGGCTTTGTGGGAAGACACAACTGCTATTACTACCATACTGAAAACCTTCATTGGATAAAACCTTTAGACCATCAGCACAGGTGGTCTTTGAATGTATGGGGTGGTATCATTGGAAGATATGTTATCGGACCACACTTCTTCCATGAAACTTTGAATGGAGATAATTATCTGCATTTTCTACAAAATGATTTGCCTGAAATGATTGACAATTTGCCACTTGCTTTAATTCGACAGATGTGGTACCAACATGATGGAACACCTGCTCATTACGGAAGGGACGTAAGGGAGTACCTCGATGGCGGAGGTCAAGTACCATGGCCCGCTCGATCACCGGACTTAACAAAGCCTGATTTCTTCTTGTGGGGTCATGTTAGGCAGCTTGTTTACCAGGAACACCCAACTACACGAGAAGATATGATGGACAGATTGCGTGATGCTTTTCAAAGCATCAACAGATGTTGTTTAATTAGTTTGTTTCGTTCCATACTGAAATCCAATAAGGATTTTCAGTATCGTAGTGTATCGTTTCTTCCCACGAAGCCGTCACTTTGTTCCTGCAGTTTAAGTAACCCCTATTCATAAAACGGCATCTGATTGTTGGAGTCAGCTTCATTTAGTTCCTGGACTAGCTGAATATGATACGAATAAAACTTGATTTTACGCAACATTCTCGAAACCGAAATTTGGTTTATTTGCAATTCGAGACTTATTCTTCTGGTACTTAAATGGGGATCTTGGACAACAGCAGCAGCTACTAATACTTGGTTTTCTTCTTGTGTCGCTGATCTTGTACTTTCCTGTTTCTCGTATTTTGTACTCCCATTTCGCTAAAAGTTCTCAAACTGATGAATGCTGTTGGGCACACATGTAACTAACTTTAATAAAGCTGTTTTATTGTTATTGTATGTATTTTATTGAATTTGGTTCTTAAGAGATAATCTAGTTAACTTTAACCAGTTACGTAGTTTGAATATGTAATTTTCTTTTAAAAACCCAAAATCCATAGAAGACGTCAAATAAAATTTTTGAGTCAAGTAATGTTATTATCATAATCATTACCAAAAGTGCAAACCATCAACCCATTCTTATTAGAAAAACATTTTCTGACATTTGTCGGACTAGCGAGTCAAAACAAAATCACCAAACGTCATCAGTATCCAGTGCTAACGCAATAATACGAAATGTATTAAAATTTTTACAAAATCGCAATTTTCTCAAAAACTGTTGGAAGGATATGGCAACAACCCGGTATCAATAAAAATAAAATTTAATTTTGGATCAGATAAAGTGTCACAAGATAGATGGTTCCATTTAAAAAAATGAAGTTATACATGTTTGAAGTACTGAAGAATACCGTCGACGGACTCGGTTCAATTTAGAAAATCTGACTAATGGCAAAAACTTAAACAAATACTATATTTCTTCCCAAATCCAAAACCGTAGGCCGCACAACTCTGACTTATTTCGTTTTGAAGATATTGTTATTGGCGTCGAGCTCTGAAATTGTCAAATTTATAAAAAAAAAGAAATAACTCTAAAACGGTTCAACTGAGACCCAATGTTGTGTGAATAAACTCATGTTTATTTTTAACAAGCAATCTAAAAATGTAAAAATATATGGGGTGTTTTATATAAAATAAGGAAGTTGGTGTTTACTTCCCGTATAACCGCAAGGCCGCTATATTTAGCAATATAATAATTTTTGGTTATGAAAAAGTTGATTCTGAACAACTTTTATTTGAAACTTTTTTTGCTATTTTCAACGATACGCCCACTATAGACCGATTTCCGCTTAGTGACTCCCCCTGTATATTGATAATAGAAATATACTAACTTACTTAACTTTTTCCTTTCGCCCCCTCCTAACTGTAGAGTCGTGCAACAGTGTTTCCCTATGCACGCATACATTATTCTTTTGTCAATTATTCCAACATTGTCACCTCCAATCCGACCCATTTTTCGAGCCTAAATATACATAGAACACAATAATAATAATAATAACTTAAGTTTTAAAATTGAACTTAATACTTAAACCTTAATACATAAAACATAAATGTTAACACGACTTAGTGCTTTTCATAATAATAACATTAAGAAAACTAGTTAAAATAATTATTTAATAGCGCTTTCTGTCCCAGTGCAGCACTCACATAACGCAGTTTGAAAACCAGGACAATGGAATGACGCACTGCCCATGTTTAATACACACCGATTGTGGAGTTATGTGATTTATTCTTAAGTAACATTGTGAATCAATACTCTTGTACTATTACCAATACTCTTCTTAACTGTTATAATTTCCTGAACGCGCGTCAAATTATAAACATTCCAAATTCTCGTGGTATTTTCTTGGACCTATGTTTTACCACTGCTTCTGATGCAGTTATATCGACTTCAGATGAGCCGCTTTTAAATACTAGTACGCATCACGAAGCATACAACATAGTGTTTTCCTTAGAATCATCAAATACGATTACTACATATGAAAAAAATACATATTTCATCTGGCTAATTTCGATTCTATAAATACACATTTTAATTCAATAAATTGGGATCTTCTAATTTTAAGTATAGACATCAACGATGATGTAGATATATTTTACTCTATCATTTATTCTGTAATTGATGAATTTATCCCGTATAAATACGTTTACAATTATAATCATATCTACCCACGATGGATGTCGAAGGAATTAATAGCACTATTAAAGAAAACGAAAACAGCTTATGCTAAATATAAATCTACCTCTTTATACACCGATTATTGCATATTTTCGAATCTTCGAAAACAATGTAAGAGTTAATCAGGCTCAAATTACAATTGTTATTTATCGCATGTCGGATCAGCTGTCAAATCTAACCCGAATTATTTCTGGAAATATATAAAAGAACTTAAAAAAGATGACGCGTACCCATCCCAGATGTCTTATAAAAGCAATTCTGCCAACACAGGTCTTGATATAGTATATTTATTTTCCGACTATTTCTCTACTATTTACGCACACTCTAATATCAATACCAACCAATGTGACACACGTCACTCAACAAACTTAATTCAAGATAACAGGTTGATTGTTAGCATGGAAGATGTGTTCAATTCTATCTTGAAACTTAAGCCATCTCATAACTCTGGACCTGATCGAATATCTAGTTATTTTGTTCAAAATTGTCTATTTTCTCTATGTCGTCTTATATATTTCCTGTTTCTAAAATCGCTAAGTTCGGGAATAATGCCAACGAAATGGAAATCCAGCTACATTATACCAATTTATAAAAAGGGATCTAGAAATGACATGGAAAATTACAGAGGAGTAGCAATCCAGTCTGTTATACTAAAACTTCTAGACGGATTAATTGCTAGTGAATTGCAGTGGTATTCACGACCAATAATAATTAACAACCAGCATGGATTTATGCCTAATCGATCGATCACCTCTAATCTGCTAGAATATAAACAAGTTTTATCAAATGCCTTGGAATCACGTTACCAGGTGGACACAATATATACGGATTTTTCAAAGGCATTTGATAGAGTTGACATTGATCTGTTAATTGTCAAATTAAACACTTATGGTTTTAATATTATTACTATTAAATGGATTTCATTGTTCTTATCAAATAGAGTGCAGTAATGCCGAATATATAACCATACATTTAAAGCAATATCAGTAACATCAGGGGTCCCTCAAGGATCACACTGTGGCCCCATACTGTTCATTCTATTTATCAATGATATAAGCGAAACTATCAATCATTGCACGTTTTTGATGTATGCGGATGACTTAAAGCTCTTCAGAACCATTCATAATATCAACGACTGCCATTTGATACAAGATGATTTGGATCGTCTCTACGCATAGTGTATAGATAATAAACTATATCTAAATGTAAAAAATGCTACTCAATGACAACCTCCAGATGCAAAAAACTAACCAACTTTTCATAACAAATTGGTTCATCCAACATCTCAAAGGTTGATACAATCAAAGATTTAGGGATTATGTTTGACTCAAAACTCACTTTCACATCCCACATAAAGTGTATAACTAACAAGGCGCTGAGGATGTGGGGCTACGTATGGCGATGTGGTAAAGAACTTGATATTGATTGCATGAAAACACTATTGCTCATTAGTTCGGTGTCATCTGGAATTTGGTTCTTGCATTTGGACTCTATCAGCATCAGTTAATAATTATTTAATGGAATCGGTGCAAAAGAAATTTCTGCGTTGCATGGAGTACAAACAAGGAATCAAGCACGCAAAAAGCAGTTATAACATCATAATGAAGGAACTGAAAATAATAACCTTAGAAGACCGACGAACATCTGCTGACCTATGCATTTTATTTAGTATCATCAACGGATTGTTGGATTCTCAATCTCTATTGGAAACGTTGACATTTTCGGTTCCCAGCAGAAGAACTCGCTTGAACCAGCCGTTTCATTTGGAAACACATAAAACTGACTATGCTTTCCAAAATTCAGCTACTCGACTAATGTCATTTGCGAATGCAAATTGCATTCTTTCCAGCATAAACTTATATAGTGGATCTTTGAATAGTTTTAAATATCGATTGAATACCAAATTTCAAATGTAATACTAATCGTACTGCTTGGACGTCAATTTTTAAAATTTTCATTTTGTATATAACTTAACTTAACTCTACTTTAACATATCGCATACTTTTGTTATTATTATGTAAAAAGGTGTTATACCTTAATAAATAAATAAATAAATATACAGAATTAACATTTTGTATCTATATGATTTAATATTACAACTTACAAAGGAAGTTAAATTATCCTCAGTATGTAAGATATCTTCCAATTGCTTCAAATCATCAATGGATTGAATTGGTATTAATTTATTGATACTATCTAGTGAACATGTTGAGTTTTCGTCCATTCTAGTTGGAAGTGTTCGAATGTTGCCCAATGCCGTTACAGAGTCTAATAAATTATCTATTTTGATATTTAGTAAATTTAGTTGTCGGAACACTTGCCTTTGGAATTCTACAAGAAAATGCATTAACAACAGAAAAAAGTATTTATAAAAAATAAACAATCCTTACCATTCAATTTTGTTCTGGTATAATTATTTTCCTGCTCCACCGTATTTCTTAATGGTGTTGGCACAGAAGATTTTTTTTTTTTGGAGGTTCTGGATTATTGTATTCAATATCTGAGGATGACACCTCTGATGTGGAATATCCGCTAATTCTTTTTTTAGTATGTATCCAGCACCCCTTCCCCATTTTTTCAGGGTCACTAGTTGACAATTCATTTGCCGTGAGGCCTTTTGTAGCCTTCAAATTGGCTTTACTGCAACTATCTAATAATTGAGTATTGTAAAAATTATAGAAAAAATAAGCTAATAGACACTTACTATACTTGCCCAAGATAGTGCACTCATACAATATCCAATTCGTTTGCTGTGATTTTTTACTGCTTTCTCTATTCTGCTTTTCGTTCATCCCAATGGCCACCAACAAAGGAAGGAAGGAACCACCTCGACTTCATCTTCATTTAAAAAATATATGACCAACCAAGCATTTTCTTTCTCATTCATGTTTCTTATATGAATTAGTATAGTAAATAATGAATATTACGTAAACACATTTATTCATTCAAAATAATTAATACATTTCTAAAAAATTATCTCTTGTTAATCAAATTTGTTAAGGTGCAAAGTAATTGATTTAAATCAATTATTTTAAATTGGAATTAAGCACCAAATATGAAAAAGAATTAAAAAAGTTAACAAAATATGCATTTAATTCAGTATAAATGGCATTATTATTAAACTCTTCTCGAAACATGACAGTATTTGAAAATCATTTAGTATGTGTAACATAATGGTCACGTTGGGGGAACTCTAGCACTCCAGCACTTTATGAAAGCTGAAAAAGTCACTGAATTATTATTATAACTTTTTCTTATTTAGAAATTACTTGATTTAGTGGTAACACAACAAAACAATTATCATCAGGCAATAGTATCATTTTAGTTTTTATATCTGATAGCTTAGCGACTAAAATCCGACTTTCCAATTGACTGCATTTATAAATATGTAGTAAAGATGAATCAGAAGGAATTTTATGATATGGTGTAATAACTTTAAATTGACTATAAAGTAAATAAATTTTATTATTGACAAAAATACATATATTTACAACTGTACCAATTTCAGAATTTTTTAATTGGATAATAGAATCAGCATTTGTTAATTTTCAAGTAAATTGTGGTGATTTCAATTTTTTATATTGCGTTTTACAATTGAATGTAATAGGACCATTAAAATGCTCATTAAAACATTCAGCTTTTTCTATCATAACACGTGGAAGGGAATTAGTGCCTTTCTCAATTCGTCGGATTACTTGCTCTAATGGATTATCATGCTTTCTTATCATTCGTTTTAATTCTTCCATATGATTTTCAAAAGGAAATGCCGAAAAATTATCTAACCCACCAAAATTACGGCCATCATCTATTACATGCAATAAACTGTGCACATTATGTGCAACAAAATCAATACCATACAATTCTATACATCCTTTAACAGAACTAGTTAATAAATCATGAGCATATTTCAAATACTCCTCAGAGTTATATTTTTTTGCTAATTAAAATAGTTGTTGACATATGTAATGAAATAAAATTAAAATAATCCTTTCATAACAATTGGGGCTGCATAATATGAAGAATTGGGGCTGCATAATATGAAGAAACGAAACTCAGTTGCCTTGTAACGTTTGCATTCATTCGGTTGTCGAGGTTCATGAGTTTTTCATTCATTCTTTTTACTTCCGCAGCACATAATTTATGTGGAGGCTTCCCTAGAATGAGGCCAAATATTTTATGTGCTAGTAGTTTTTTAACAACTCACAAACATATTAGATGCATGTAATCTAAAGGAATATTGTTTATCATAATAAAATTAGGAAGTTGCAAAAGAATACTATCACCAATGAATGATCTGCTTGGATTTGTTCACGAAATCCTAAGTAATTTCTATTTGTATTGGTTAATAAAATCACCCTCTTGCAAACATTTATTACAAGAGAAGTAGCCATTGTGACCTTTAGTTTATATATATATATATATATATATATATATATAAATGTCTTTGCAGGAAAATCACAAATTATCATGTTTATTTTAATTTTAACAATAGTATTATTTAAAGTAAAACCATGATAAATTTGATGATTCTTCAATAAAATCATATAAGAATTCATTTGAATCCATTGGTTTTTCATAGCCATGATATAGACCCATTATAAAAACTTTGTCTTTACAATTAGCAATATTTTTTATTATAACTAATTTTGGCCAAAATGATGATCCTGATGATCTGCTTAACGGAAGGCCGTCAACGTTAACTACTAATTCAAGTTCCTTATTCTTGTAATTTAATTTATTAAAAAAAATTGAGTGTTTTCTCTATTCCAAAATAATTACATTTTCCAGGATACAAATTCTGGACTATAGTTGACCGTTTTAGTTTTAAAAGAGTTCTTGGATCTTGTGACAAATAGTTGAACTCTTCTTTATGTCTTAAAATATTTAATAATTTGCCAAGATTTACGTGTGATATATTCCTTCTAATTGCCCATTTCCCTAATTTACTACTAAAGTTATTATCATCATCACTGGTTTGATGAGAAACGAAATCATTTTCTTCAGCTAGTGATTCATTGTTGTTTGATATATTTGAAAAAGTATTTAACAATCTGGTATTGTTAAATACTCCATAACTACTATCCTTTGGATAATCAACCTGGATATTTGATACTGTTAGATGATTGAATTTTGTATTTGTTGCTAATGAATTATTGTCACAATCTGAATCAGCAGCATTTATTAAAACAATAGTATTGTGGTGTCGCCTGAACAAGAATAATCCGGACGGCGGGGAGAGATAAGAAGGTTGCCGTGGACACAAAAAAAAATAATAATTTTAGAGAATAACGCGTGCTAACGTTAGTTTTTTGTACGTGACATAGTTGAGTATAAATAAAACTCCCCAAGTACCTGCATTTCTTGTGTTTTCCTGTGGTAAGATTCATAGTATAACGACGGAACCAAATGCACCTATGACCGCTGTTATAAATTGGTGATCCCGACGTGATCTTTCCACAACGATTTTCGCCACGGGAATCATCAAGATTCAGGATCTATAAGGCAAGCTGAATACAGGAATACCCGCCAGCATCAGACGTCGACGCCAAGGACCCTTTTTCGGACGAATTCCTGACTGCATCGAGCATCAACGACGGAGCCCTGTTTCAAGTGCAGAAAACCGGACCTTGTCAACAGCCGCCGGCCACGGTGCCCGCTCCTAACCAGGGTACCGAGCCGACACAGCCTGCAACCTTGCCATTTGGCACCAGCACCCACCCCCAACCAGGATTTTGGATTTTGAAGTGACAGGTGACATTTACTAGCCCCCATCATATTTCGAGGAAACTACTTCCACTATTTTCTCAACCTTAATCTCTCTACTACTCTGCTTACTTTCCTTACCTTTCCTATTTTCAATCACACATCATGGAACAACAATTAGATGCTGCCGTTGGCACCGTAAGATGTAATTTGCTATCATTTTTCCGCGTTGACCCTTCAATCTGGTTCGTGCAGATTGAAGCGGAATTTTTGAACTCGCGCATTACAAATTCTAGTCGCAAGTTTTATCGAGTCGTAGCCGCCTTACCCCCAGACATTGCCATCGAAGTTAGGGATTTACTAATTGAACCTCCCGTTGACCTTCTTTATGAGACGCTCAAAGGGGAGATAATCAAACGAACCACCATTTCCGAAATAAAGCGTTTGCAGCAATTGTTGTTGACGGAAGTGCTCGGCGACCAAACGCCTTTACAACTACTACGAAAATTGTAACAATTGCTGAGAACAACGCCAATAGACGACAATCTCCTAAGCGAAATTTTTTTAAATCGTTTACCGTCAGATGTGCAAAAAATTCTAGTGTCTGCAAAAACAACCTCATTAACAAACTTGGCAGAAATGGCAGATCAAATTTTAGAAATTTCGGCACCCACTATCATTAACAACACCAACGTTTCTCACACCTCGGCAATTGAACATCCAACATCTTACAACACTAGAATTTTAGAACTGCAATCGCAAATTTCTGAGCTGACACAAAATTTAAATTCATTAACAACCGCTTTGACAAAGCAATCTAAAAACAAATTTTGGAACAGAAGTCGGTCAGCATCAAGAAACCGCTGGCAATTAGGCGATGTCCCGCAACACAAACTGTGCTGGTACCATCACAATTTTTGTGGTGATGCACGGAAGTGCACTCCACTATGCCAGTGGGAAAACGACGAACAGCGGGGCTAATGTCGGCCCATTCCTCCGCTGTCTCTCCAGGCCCGTTGTTTTTCGTGCGTAACACTAACTCTGGGACAAAATTTTTAGTAGATACGGGAGCCCAGGTTAGCATTTTGGCGGTGAATCAACTCTTCGCCAGCACTCATCGCCAATCAAAATGTTCGTTAACCACCGTTAACGGTAGTTTAATACCCACGTTTGGTTCTTTAAAATGAACAGTACACATCGGTCTGGACGTAAAACTTTCGTGAAATTTCGTGCTTGCACACGTTAACCACTCCATTCTGGGCGCCGACTTCCTTCGGCATTTTAACATCATTGTTGACATTGCCCACGAACGTCTCGTAAGGAATGTATTCGGCCCATAAGAAGAACTCAAAATCTGTTCCTTGTCTACCCAAAATTCACCTTATTCGAAATTATTGCAACCATTTCCTGATCTAACAACCCCTTTTGACCTAGCTAAACCCGTCAAGTATGATGTGCAACATCACATCGAAACATCTGTACCACCAGTTTTTGCCAAACCGCGACGATTACCACCTCACACATTTCAAATTGCAAATAACGAGTTTGATAAATTGTTACAGCTCGGTTTCGTGAGACCCTCTTCCAGCCCATGGGCGACGCCGCTACATCTGGTAGCTAAATCAGATGGCTCTTGTCGCCCATGCGGCGATTACCGTGGACTCAATAAAGTTACCATATCAGACCGATATCCTTTGCCTATTCTTCACGATTTCACGTACAATTGTTGTGGTCGCACGTTTTCAAAAATCGATTTAGTAAAGGCATATCACCAAATTCCAATTCATCCTGCAGACATTCCGAAAACGGCAATCACAACACCCTTTGGACTTTACGAATACACTAGGATGAGTTTCGGTTTAAGTAACGCCGCTCAAACGTTTCAAAGGTTTATGGACTCGGTATTACGCGGACTACCATTTGGCTTTGCGTACATCGATGAAATTCTCGTTTTCAGCAAGGATGAACATGAACACGTTCGTCATTTGCAACAAATTTTTGAGGGATTAACTTCTTTTGGAATAAAAATTAACTCTGACAAATGTGTTTTCGGTGAAACAAAATTAGACTTTTTAGGTCACAGCATTAGTGATTCGGGAATCAAACCTCTACAGTCCAAGGTTGATGCGATTTTGTCCTTCCCATAACCCACTGACCAAAAAGCATTGCAATGCTTTCTCGGCATGGTGAACTTTTACCATCGGTTCATAAAATCATGCTCGAGTATCCTAGCACCGCTCAACCAGCTTGCTGCAACAACTCCACGCAACAAACCACTGGTCTGGTCCCAACCCGCTCTTCAAGCATTTACGACAGTTAAGGCTGCACTCACCGACTGTGCTATGCTTGGTTTACCAGATCCTGTTGTGGAGTTAGGCATTATGGTAGACACATCTGACTCCGCTGCTGGCGCGGTCTTGCAGCAGAACGATAATTCTGGCGTTCTTCGACCGCTCGCTTTCTTTTCTAAATTTTTTTCAACAACAGAACGCAGATACAGTACTTTTGGCCGTGAATTGCTTGCTGTTTATTTGGCTATTAAAAAGTTCAAATATTATCTTGAAGGTCGCGAATTTATCATTTTTACAGACCATAAACCTTTGATCTCTGCTATAAATTCTAACTCGGATCGTTTTTCAGGACGAGAGCACAGACACATCACCTTCATCGCGCAATTCACCACTGACATCAGGTTCGTTCCAGGTACCGAAAACAGCGTTGCTGATACATTATCGCGAGTCGAAATTAACTCTTTAGATATACCTAACCTTGCAAAATTACAATCCGAAGACGGCGAACTAAAATTCCTTTTGAATAACGGCACCACTTCACTTAAGCTTGAGCAATACACTCCGCCTGGCATTAGCACACCTATATACACAGACATAACTCTTGCTCGAAGACGACCCTATATCCCTTCAGTCCTAAGAACTAACATTTTACAGTCTCTTCACGGACTCGTGCAATGAAACGTCTGGTTACATCTCGCTATGTGTGGCCACGGATGAATCAAGACATTGCACAATTTGTCAAATCATGCTTGAAGTGCCAACAAATTAAAATTCACCGACACACTGTATCACCAATCGCTACTTTTCCGGACCCTGACGACTGTTTCACCGATATACACATCGACATCATCGGCCCTTTGCCTATTTGTAACACTTACAGATACCTTTTAGTTTGCATCGACCGTTTTACGCGTTGGCCTGAAGTCCAACCACTAGTCGAAATTACTGCAGATTCCGTTTCCAAGGCATTTTTAAATTGTTGGATTGCATGTTTTGGAATTCCATCGACGATTATTACTGATCGTGGTCGGCAATTCCAATCCAACATTTGGAAGGAATTTTGCAACATTTTCGGCATCACGCATAAGTCTACCACCGCCTACCATCCGCAATGTAACGGTTTGGTAGAGCGGCTCAATCGCCAAATTAAAGACTCGATCAGAATGAGTAACGATCCGAGTAACTGGGTATCCCAACTTTCCTTAATTTTATTAGGTTTGTGTACAATTTTTAAAACCTCGCTTTCGGCCACCGCAGCGGAATACGTCTATGGTAAAACATTATGTTTACCAGGCGATTTTTTTATTTCCGAAATCTGTTTCTAAATTCATTCCTTCAGGCTCAAATTTTATCGACGGCCTGAGAGATAGGATGAACACGCTTAGCCCCGCAATTACTCGCTTAACCCACCGCAAATCTTTCATACACCCCGATCTAAAGAAATGCACTCATGTTTGTATAAGGAAGGATCACGCAAAACGGCCGTTACAAAATTCTTACGATGGCCCTTTCGAAATTATCAGTCGAAATTCTAATTTTTTTACGGTAAATGTTAACGGCAGAAACGATTGCGTTTCCATCGATCGACTTAAACCTAGCTATACACCACAAGTTTCAGTTACTTCCTTTACAAAACAATTACACTCTAATTCTTCTATTCCATACACCACATCTCTTAAATCAATCCTTAAACACTCTGGACCAAATCATTTTTCTAAATCTTTTAAACGTGTAACTTTCTCTTCCTCTGTTTCCTTTTCCTCCTCAATCTAGGTGGGGGGTAATGTGGTGTCGCCTGAACAAGAATAATCCGGACGGCGGGGAGAGATAGGAAGGTTGCCGTGGACACAAAAAGAAAATTTAGAGAATAACGCGTGCTAATGTTCGTTTTTTGTACGTGACATAGTTGAGTATAAATAAAACTCCCCAAGTACCTGCATTTCTTGTGTTTTCCTATGGTAAGATTCATAGTATAACGACGGAACCAAATGCACCTATGACCGCCGTTATAGTATCATTGACAAATTTATTAATTTTTCTGCGAATATGCTGCCTTGACATTTTAAATGTATTTAAATATTTTAATTAAATTATGAATATGGATTGAAAAGAAAATCATATTACGAAATGTAGGTATATCTAAAACAAAATTATGAAGCCAATGCCATTAAATTCGCAAAAACTGAGAAATTGGAGGTAATGTAATTAATAAACATTTAAACATTATACTTACTTGTATTATTATAATATTTGTCTAGCTGGCAGATTGGTCTGAGTTCGGCAAGTTCGGTTAGGATTTTCTATGGGCAGGAGCTTCGTCGCACGTGTCGCACTTTGCGTAGCGTAAATTTGTAGGTTAGAGCGATTTTTTATGGAACGGGATTTTCTGAGGGCCGATCAAGGTACGTCGAGTGACACATATGTATACATGTGTATAAGGTTTGCTTCACCACAGTCTCCCATATTTTCAACAGTTACCTTACCCCGCCGGTCCTGTGACGTAGTGTAACGTCGCTTCAGGGTTTTATCAATGTATCTATTGATAACAGATCGTTACGTGTTCTTATTTTTGTATTTTCCTCAATCTACTTGTGTAAATGACTGGGTACCACTGGAGAGACTGGAGTGAAACACGATGTATGTGCACAAACTGGATTTATTGTACTTAAACCTTTGTATACATAAGCACTATAACCGCGAAACAACACTTAGGACACAGCAACCGCGAAACAACACTTAAAGCTATTTGTGAACCGACTTGACTCTTTACTCGAAGGGTCTTTTCGAGACTGACGTCAAGAAGTGATGTTGGTCTCCTCAACACCAGCACAACCCCACTTCTTTCGTTCATAATAAATAGTATTAAAATCTAATTAAGGGCACGCATAACATTGGGGAACCAAAGACAATAATATTTACTTTATGATGTTGTGTTTTTGACTGGACCTTAATGGTATTTACTAATGATAAAATAGAAAATGTGAAGAATGTTTAATAGTTTAAGATAATGAGCGAAATATATTTATGTCATTGAACAATATTTACTCCGCAACAATGAAGACGCCAATATGCACTAATAGTATTTACTTATGAAATTAAATGTGAACGATGTTTAGAATAGCGGTTGATAAGATATTTGTATCTCTAATGTGTTTCTTCGAATTAAATTAATCGTCTAGTGATTTACAGAAAATACAACTAATGCTAAATTAAATAATCTAATATAGAATCATAAATGGATAATAACATACGTAATAATAATAATAATAGTTATTTTTATTATTAAATGTATTGGGATACATTACATTAGTCTTATGTGGCTCCCTGTGTATTATTAACGCGTCATAGGACCGGAGACCCGCCACTATTCTATCGCATACGAATCCAGCAATACTTATATACACTATGTGCTCGATCGTCCTTGAGGGCCGAATAGCAACACAAGAAATACTTGTGCTGCCATCTGCTTGGAGAATGAATAATTTAATAGTGGCGCGGATTATGAAAATTTGAATACTTGTTTTATATCCATATAATATATTTTCTTATGAAATCATAACATTATACAAGGCCTTAGCCATTGGGGAATATTGGGATTCAAACCTCTAGATCGAAATTTTAAAAATGTTTTATTTTTGTAAACAACATCGGCACCGTAAGAGCAAATATAATATTTTTACCATCAAACTCTCGCTCCGAAATGCATTTAGAATATTCTAATAAAATATTGCCGTACAACTAAACATATTTACAATAATTAATGTTAATAAATATATTTTACTGTTCAACAGCAATATTATATACATTAAAAACACAAGTAACACTAATACGCGTCAATATTTACAATGTAAATCTAAAATTAGGCGATATACATACTGGAATATTCTATGGATATTCAATGGATATTGTAAATCGAATAACCATATTAAGTTCAAGAAAGTATGTTTAATAGATATCATATAATGAATATTCGTTCAGGGATATTCAATCGACATTCTGTGCATATTACCGATATTACTTGCACATTGGGATATTCCATGGATATATTGTGCTATATGGGTTTGCACACTGGTGCAACTCTCCTTTGCGGCGGCCCATTTAAAGTTATTCCGAATATTGGTATTCGTATTCTATGTGGCGCATATTCGCTTATTTTTTTATATTAGTATCCATATTTGCATAATATACTACTAATATTTCTCAATTAAATTTTATTCAATACTGTCTGGATAACTTGAAATTTAAATCGTCGATTTATTAATTGGGATAATACATATACTTTTTTTGCTATTATTGTGTTATTGTTATAATACGAGGGTCATTCCTTAAATAATGCATTATTTCCTTCCGTATTTATTTTCTTTATATCGGGTATATCAAAATTAACGGACACGCTCTTTAATGAAGGTTGGCCATGGTACATATAGTATTAATTTATAAAAAAGAAATCGATGTTGAAGTCATGTATTAGGAGTCATTTGTTAAAAACCAAAGAATAAAATGGCAACGCTGTCATAAGCTTACTTAATAAAATATTTATTAAGGATGATGTAACCATATCGACACCAAGGTAGTAACAAAAATAAAAACTCATAATTAATTTAAAACAGCAAACACAGTTTCTTTTTTTTCTGAAAACCAAATGTTTATTAAAAAAATAATATATAACATATTAAACAACTAAGAAATATTACAACATATGAGCGAACGTTTGACCATTATAAAGAATGCAAACCTCAGCACGTCTTCTCATATTGTCTGGAATTCTATACTACATTTCCGCAGCAACTGCATTCGATGCAATAAAAATACGCTCTTCCAAAGCTTGTGCTGATTCTGGTATAATTTGGTAAACTTTATCTTTCATGAATGCGCAGAAAAAAAAATCCATTGGGTTAAAGTCTGGCGATCTGGCAGGCTATGGGGTAGGTCCACCTCGTCCTATCCACCAATCAGGGTAATGTTCATTTAACCAACCTCTAACAATCAAGGCATAGTGCACACCAGCGCCATCAAGTTGTAGCTATATGTCTCTTCTAGTCCAATAGATTGTTTTCCAAATCATTTCTCAAAAAAAATCTTCACGTCGTAAACGATGAGGCAGAATTTATGAACCTATAATTTTAGTGTTAATTATTCCAGCCCATACCTTTACGCTAACTCTGTGTTGATATCCCGGTGCAATAGTGCCTATTGAAAATACCATTTTTTGGAAACCTGTATTTGACCGTCCATGGAATATTTTTTAATAAGCCTTCAGGTAGGTCTAGAATTCACCTTGGAAATTCCATTCTTGGTCAATAGTATTGTGGCAGCAAAGCTTGCATCTTTGTAAAATGGTACGGATGGAATGCTTTTTTCCGAAGTACTCTGTTTACTGTTTTATACGGTATTTCCAGCAAGCGAGCAATTTAACGTACGTATCAATGATGTTCTCTACTACACTTACCGTTCTTCTGGCTCTCGTCTTTCCAGGATGTATGCCTTTTAAGCTTGGAAGAGGAACTCGGTTATCTCTCAGCCTTTAGTCTAACCTTCTAAATGAATTAACGCTGGGGTGTCTTCGATTGGGGTACCGTCTAGCGTAGAGTCTTGCAGCTAATGCCGCATTCTGTTCAGCTACCCCGAAGATGAGATACATGTCGCAATATTCAGTCGTAGACAAACTTATGTTTAGACGTTAAAAGTT
The DNA here is from genome assembly GCA_932526585.2 of Philonthus cognatus. Lineage (NCBI taxonomy): Eukaryota > Metazoa > Arthropoda > Insecta > Coleoptera > Staphylinidae > Philonthus > Philonthus cognatus. Next base: position 2,785,683 of record CAKOBO020000020.1, on the reverse strand, counting down.
ATCAACCTTCAAAATTTGACACATGCAAAATATGTTACTTAGTTAGCCATAGCAACGAATTACACGTTGCCAAATTGTAAATTTGGATCTCTTCATTAAAATTAACATTATGATATCAGAAGATGTACCCCAATATTGTGCTAGAAATTCAACAATATCAGTTTTTAGCCAATTTATTGGATGTCATATAAAACTATTTTGAAAATTTGGAAAATTTGGATAACATCATTTACTTTTAAAGGGTTACTTCTTTTGGATTCAACAGCTTCCTGTTGGTTAATAAAGGGTGAAAATAAAAACATTTACTTTATTGTGTTTCTTTGATAGTCTAAGTTCAACCCCTTTAAGCATGTCCGTTGATTTTGACACACCCGATATAATCTCTTTATAATCCTTCAATAATATCTTCCAGCTTCTCAATGGACGAGTCTCAACGTCTTTAACGCTTTATAATATGATCGAATACTCCATACGTCTTCCCATAGGTTGTTTTATTTTGGGAATAAGTCAAGGTCTATTTGACTTATGTCAAAATTGTAGGGCAGATGAGCTAACACTTCATAACTGAAATTGCACAGCGTTGTTGTGGAGAATGAGTGGCTCAGTCTCGAGCACTAGGGTCGTCTTTTCTGCATTTTTCGGTTTAGTTTTTGAATGAAATTACAATAATATACTTCTGTGATACTTCATCCACATAGAACTATGTCTGTCATGCTTAATCATTAGCACAGATCATTATTTTATTTTCCTTTGATTGAGCTCAAAAATAATTTGTTTGGACGTGGGTATGATTGACTTATTTATTTGTTTTACTGTGATTTTAACTCTAGTCCAAAGTCTCGAACCCACATTTCATCAATAGTGATGATTCTATGCAAAAAGCTTGACCTTTAACGTCAAATCTTTATCTTTGATCATTAATCGGTACAGTACCCAAAATAGTGCGGACTTCATTTTTACCTCGCGTTATTAAAAAACAAAACACCGTATCGATAAAATACAAATACCGGCTTCTTCCTCAAACCTCAAACTACAACTAACGTAACAATCACTATCGGCGAGTCCTTCGCTCCGCAATGTTGCTAAACTGTGCATTAGTAATGAAATGACCCTCGTATATAAGTTTTTCTTAAACTGCAAACTATAACAGTATTTGATACGCCTAAAAAAATTATATAAACATGGGGATCATTCAAATATATAGAGCATAAGGCATCGTAAATAAATAGTTGGGAAACACTGGTCTATATAGTGTAGTGTTGCAAATAAGCACCACGAAAAATAATGGCGGGTGTCTGATTCCGAAACCTGGAGGAATGAAATGCGCAAAGTTGTACAGGTTATTCATATCCCGAATTTGGCATCTGGGCTCTCGCGTTCTGTGTATAATAATTGTGACATCACTCTTTTTCTTTTTTTTTGCGCTATTCTGTTCCTTCGCGCACTTTGGAATTATTGAAATATGAGAAACGTTACCATTACAATGTAATGCTTATTTACACAAGTTATTAAAATATTAAATAATGATTTATTTTACATGTTTGCTTTAGGATGTACTCATTCTGCTTAAAATAAACTAAATTAATTACCCGACTTTATATTACTTGGGGTTTAACTACCAAATCCTAATTGTAAGTACCAAAATATCGTGTTTAATAATATGTTTTAAATATATAAAACAAATAGAATTAAATAATTCATATAAATAGAATCGCTGTGAATTTAAATAAGGTTGATCGACACATCTATTATCAGAAAAATTGAAATTCTTTATATTACTTCGTTATATTTTTGACTATTTTGGGAACTCATAAATCTATTAATCTGTAAAGTGTTTGTTTTTAAGTGTTATCACGGTCCGCACTATGAGTGGTAAAAATGTATAAGATTTATACATGGTCCTTCTGATTCCCCGACGACTGGATGACATTATGAAGTACAAAAAGATCACGTTGCTAATACCTTTTCAGTCTCCTTGCAGTAATGGCTTTAATTATATTTTCTTAAAATATTATGAGTGTATGCTAAAACAAACATTTTAAATAAATCACTATTTATGACTTTTTAAATTTTAAATGAGGATTAAATTTTAATAGAAAACTGTATCATATTTGATATGGTGTGATATGCTGAATAGCGCGTAAGAAAAGGAAAAGTGTGGTGCAACAATTTATGTATAATGTACACCTGCACATTTCATTTCATTCCTCCGGGTTTCGGAATCAGACGCGGGCCATCAGTTTCGTACCGTGGCGCGTATTTGCAACACTAATATAGTGTTTGTGTGTGCTGAGTAAACTTTCTTTGATTATTTCAGTTAGTTTATTTAATGGATGGTAATAATTTGATTATTGTTTAATTTTCCTTGCATAATTGGATACTAGTGTATCGGTAATGGTTGTCTTACGGATGTCATGGAGTACATCACGCTAACAATGACCTTCAAGCAGGCGTTCTATCTGCTCGCTGCCAGATATCTGTCCGTCATACTGATCTACAAATGGCAGTTACGCATCATTTTAAATTATATCTTCAAAGGAAAAGAGCCGCCCCACTACAACCAATTGGTCGACGATTACAAACTATTGCCCACGACAAGTCGCGAATTGCACTTGGCATATTTGGACATGGGTATGTGTTATACTTTGATCATTTTTCGCTTTACTGTAAATAAAAACTATACTGATGAGAGATATTTCTCGAAACGTGCTTATAGATGACCTGAATAGTTTGACCCGAGCTGTTACATTTGCAGTAAGTTACTGTACGTAACACCAAACAATTATATAATCCAATATCCTTAGGGTGTTAACTTGAAAAGTGGCTGTTTCAATAAGTATTTGATTAGGCTTTGCAAGACAAATTTGTTGTATAAAAAGAATCGCACTTTTATTGTTTTTTTTTTACCTTGAAAATAAAAGTATTGCCAATATGGAAGTTTGCTCATTGAGCAATCGAATCTCACCAGCTCTTTTGCCAAAGATAAAAAAACCCAGCTCTTTCTGTCTCATTTTTTAAATGTTTATATAAAAAATCTCCAAATATTATAAGTTCCTTATCTAAAGAAGCAACAACATTGGAAAATAATTGTACTAAAAAACACAAAAAATAATTGAAAGCGAAAATCTAATTGAAAACATTACAGTTAAAAAATTAATAATAGGGAACGTTCCCAAATAACTAACACTATTGTATTGATAATGTTGAAGTTAGCATCAGATTCAGATTCACTCTTTATCCAGCATCAAAAATTTACAGCGGACCAGTCAAATATTGCACTCGATTTAATTATCAATTAAATAACATTTTAAGATTTTTCAAGACAATTATAATACCGATTTAAATGATTTCAAACCAAAATAAATTGACACTCTACAATAAGAAATGAATATAACCCTTAAAACTTATTTATATGATATTAAAAAAGTCGCTGTTTGGAAAATGCATAAAATATTCTCCTAGAATATTTAGACAGATATAAAAATTATCATTTACTCCACACCCCAAAAAACTCTGTTTTTAAATACTAACCCCCAAAAACTTTTAAATTTCGAAAATAAAAGAAAATACAACTATTATTGTTGCCAGAAATCTAGTGAGAAAATGTGTTCACAACATCCCCACTAACACCCTGACACCAAGAACATTTTTAGAGTTTTCTCAGGGTAGTGATTGGTGTCAGGCTGTTAGTAGGGATGTTTTAAACAACTCTAGATACCACGTATATGGCAACAATGTAAGTTGAATATTTTATGATTTTTCTAACTAACATCAATTTTCGGGGGTAAGTGGCTCGAATCAGAGAGTTTTCTAAAGGTAGTAATTAGTGTCAGACTGTTAGTAGGGAAATTTTAAACAACTCTAGATACCACATATATAGCAACAATGTAATTTGAATGTTTTATGATTTTTCTAACTAATATCAATTTTCGGGGGTAGGTGGCTCGAATCAGAGGATTTTCTCAGGGTAGTGATTAGTGTCAGGCTGTTAATAGGGATGTTTTAAACAACTCTAGATACCATATATATAGCAACAATGTAAGTTGAGTTTTTTATGATTTTTCTAAATTATATGAATTTTCGGTGGTGGGTGGTTTTGATCAAAGAGTTTTCTCAGGGTAGTAATTTGTGTCAGACTGTTAGTAGGAATGTTTTAAACAACTCTAAATACCACATATATGGCAACAATGTAAGTTAATTTTTTTAATGATTTTTCTAAATTATATCAATTTTCGGTGGTGGGTGGTTTTCTCAGGGTAGTAATTGGTGTCAGGCTGTTAGTAGGGATGTTTTAAACATTTCTGGATACCACATATATGGCAACAGTGTAAGTTGAATTTTTATGATTTTTCTAAATTATATTAATTTTCGGGGGTGGGTGGATTGTATCAGAGAGTTTTCTCGGGGTAGTAATTGGTGGCAGGCTGTTAGAAGGGATGTTTTAAACAACTCTAGATACCACATATTTGGCAACAATGTAAGTTGAATTTTTTATGATTTTTCTAAATAATATCAATTTTCGGTGGTGGGTGGTTTTAATCAGAGAATTTTCTCGCGGTAGTAATTGGTGTCAGGCTGTTAGAAGGGATGTTTTAAACAACTCTAGATACCACATATTTGGCAACAATGTAAGTTGAATTTTTTATGATTTTTCTAAATAATATCAATTTTCGGGGGTGGGTGGCTCAAATCAGAGAGTTTTCTTAGGGATACCACATATATCGCAACAATGTAAGTTAAATTTTCTATAATTTTTCTAAATTATATCAATTTTCGGTGGTGGGTGGTTTTAATCAGAGAGTTTCTTTAGGGTAGTAATTGGTGTCAGGCTGTTAGTAGGGATGTTTTAATCATTTCTAGATACCATATATATAGCAACAATGTAAGTTGAATTTTTTATGATTTTTCTAAATTATATCAATTATCGGAGGGGGGGGGGGTGTTTGTATCAGAGAATTTTCTCGGGGTAGTGATTGGTGTCAGGCTGTTAGAAGGGATGTTTTAAACAACTCTAGATACCACATATATAGCAACAATGTAAGTTGAATTTTTTATGATTTTTCTAACTAATATCAATTTTCAGGGGTGGGTGGCTCGAATCAGAATGTTTTTTCAGTGTAGTGATTAGTGTCAGGCTGTTAGTAGGGATGTTTTAAACAACTCTAGATACCACATAAATGGCAAAAATGTAAGTTACATTTTTTTAAATTTTTTTAAATTATATCAATTTTCGGTGGTGGGTGGTTTTAATCAGAGAGTTTTCTCAGAATAGTAATTGGTGTCAAGCTGTTAGTGGGATGTTTTAAACATTTCTAGATACCACATATATGGCAACAATGTAAGTTACATTTTTTATGATTTTTCTAAATTATATCAATTTTCGGGGGTGGGTGGTTTGTATCAGAGAGTTTTCTCGGGGTAGTAATTGGTGTCAGGCTGTTAGTAGGGATGTTTTAAACAACTCTAGATACCACATATATGGCAACAATGTAAGTTGAATTTTTTATGATTTTTCTAAATTATATCAATTTTCGGGGGTGAAGGTTTGTATCAGAGAATTTTCTTGTGGTAGGAATTGGTGTCAGGCTGTTAGAAGGGATGTTTTAAACAACTCTAGATACCACATGAATGGCAACAATGTAAGTAACATTTTTTTTTTATTTTTCTAAATTATATCAATTTTCGGTGGTGGGTGGTTTTAATCAGAGAGTTTTCTCAGGATAGTAATTGGTGTCAGGCTGTTATTAGGGATGTTTTTAACATTTCTAGATACTACATATATGGCAACAATGTAAGTTACATTTTTTATGATTTTTCTAACTAATATCAATTTTCGGGGGTAGGTGGCTCGAATCAGAAAGTTTTCTAAGGGTTGTGATTAGTGTCAGGCTGTTAGTAGGGATGTTTTAAACAACTCTAGATACCACATATATGGCAACAATGTAAGTTGAATTTTTTATGATTTTTCTAAATTATATCAATTTTCGTGGGTGGGTGGCTCAAATCAGAGAGATTTCTCAGTGTAGTGATTGGTGTCAGGCTGTTAGTAGGAATGTTTTAAACAACTCTAGATACCACATATATGACAACAATGTAAGTTGAATTTTTTATGATTTTTCTAAATTATATCAATTTTCAGGGGTGGGTGGCTCGAATCAAAGAGTTTTCGCAGGGTAGTGATTGGTGTCAGGCTGTTAGTAGGGAAGTTTTTAACAACTCTAGATCCCACATAAATGGCAACAATTTAAGATGAATTTTTTATGATTTTTCTAAGTTATATCAATTTTCGGGGGTGGGTGGCTCGAATTAGAGAGTATTCTCAGGGTAGTAATTGGTGTCAGGCTCTTAGTAGGGATGTTTTCAAACAACTCTAGTTTTCACATATAAGACAACAATGGAAGTTGAATTTTGTATGATTTTTCTAAATTATATCAATTTTCAGGGGTGAATGGCTCAAATCAGAGAGTTTTCTCAGTGTAGTGATTGGTGTCAGGCTGTTAGTAGGAATGTTTTAAACAACTCTAGATACCACATATATGACAACAATGTAAGTTGAATTTTTTATGATTTTTCTAAATTATATCAATTTTCGTGGGTGGGTGGCTCAAATCAGAGAGTTTTCTCAGTGTAGTGATTAGTGTCAGGCTGTTAGTAGAAATGTTTTAAACAACTCTAGATACCACATATATGACAACAATGTAAGTTGAATTTTTTATGATTTTTCTAAATTATATCAATTTTCGTGGGTGGGTGGCTCAAATCAGAGAGTTTTCTCAGTGTAGTGATTGGTGTCAGGCTGTTAGTAGGAATGTTTTAAACAACTCTAGATACCACATATATGACAACAATGTAAGTTGAATTTTTTATGATTTTTCTAAATTATATCAATTTTCGGGGGTGAATGGCTCAAATCAGAGAGTTTTCTCAGGGTAGTGATTGGTGTCAGGCTGTTAGTAGGGATGTTTTAAACAACTCTAGATACCACATATATGGCAACAATGTAAGTTGAATTTTTTATGATTCTTCTAAATTATATCAATTTTCGGGGGTGGGTGGCTCGAATCAGAGAGTATTCTCAGGGTAGCAATTGGTGTCAGGCTCTTAGTAGGGATGTTTTAAACAACTCCAGATACCACATATATGACAACAATGTAAGTTGAATATTTTATGATTTTTCTAAATTATATCAATTTTCGGGGGTGAATGGCTCAAATCAATGAGTTTTCTTAGGGTAGTGATTGGTGTCAGGCTGTTAGTAGGAATGTTTTAAACAACTCTAGATACCACATATATGGCAACAATGTAAGTTGAATTTTTTATGATTTTTCAAATTTATATCAATTTTCGGAGGTGGGTGGCTCAAATCAAAGAGCTTTCTTACGGCAGTGATTGGTGTCAGGCTATTAGTAGGGATGTTTTAAACAACTCTAGATACCACATATATGACAACAATGTAAGTTGAAATTTTTATGATTTTTCAAAATTTTATCAATTTTCGGATGTGGGTGGCACAAATCAAAGAGCTTTCTTACGGCAGTGATTGGTGTCAGGCTGTTAGTTGGGATGTTTTAAACAACTCTAGATACCACATATATGACAACAATGTAAGTTGAATTTTTTATAATTTTTCAAATTTATATCAATTTTCGGAGGTGGGTGGCTCAAATCAAAGAGCTTTCTTACGGCAGTGATTGGTGTCAGGCTGTTAGTTGGGATGTTTTAAACAACTCTAGATACCACATATATGACAACAATATAAGTTGAATTTTTTATGATTTTTCTAAATTATATTAATTTTCGTAGGTGGGTGGCTCAAATCAAAGAGTTTTCTTAGGGTAGTGATTGGTGTAAGGCTGTTAGTACGGATGTTTTAAACAACTCTAGATACCACATATATGACAACAATGTAAGTTGAATTTTTTATGATTTTTCTAAATTGAATCAATTTTCGGGGGTGGGTGGTTTGTATCAGTGAGTTTTTTCGGGGTAGTAATTGGTGTCAGGCTGTTAGAAGGGATGTTTTAAACAACTCTAGATACCACATATATGACAACAATGTAAGTTGAATTTTTTATGATTTTTCTAAATTATATCAATTTTCGGAGGTGGGTGGCTCAAATCAAAGAGTTTTCTTAGGGTAGTGATTGGTGTCAGGCTGTTAGTACAGATGTTTTAAACAACTCTAGATACCTTATATATGACAACAATGTAAGTTGAATTTTTTATGATTTTTCTAAATTATATCAATTTTCGGAGGTGGGTGGCTCAAATCAAAGAGTTTTCTTACGGTAGTGATTGGTGTCAGGCTGTTAGTAGGGATGTTTTAAACAACTCTAGATACCACATATATGGCAACAATGTAAGTTAAATTTTTTATGATTTTTCTAAATAATATCAATTTTCGGGGGTGGGTGGCTCAAATCAGAGAGTTTTCTCAGAGTAGTGATTAGTGTCAGGCTGTTAGTAGGGATATTTTAAACAACTCTAGATACCACATATATGGCAACAATATAAGTTGAATTTTTTATGATTTTTCTAAATAATATCAATTTTCGGGGGTGGGTGGCTTGAATCAGAGAGTTTCCTCAGGGTAGTGATTAGTGTCAGGCTGTTAGTAGGGATATTAAAAACAACTCTAGATACCACATATATGGCAACAATGTAAGTTAAATTTTTTATGATTGTTCTAAATATATCAATTTTCGGGGGTGGGTGGTTTGTATCAGAGAGTTTTCTCGGGGTGATAATTGGTGTCAGGCTGTTTGTAGGGATGTTATAAACAACTCTAGATACCACATATATGGCAACAATGTAAGTTGCATTTTTTATGATTTTTCTAAATTATATCAATTTTCGGGGGTGGGTGGTTTGTATCAGAGAGTTTTCTTGGGGTAGTAATTGGTGTCAGGCTGTTAGTAGGGAAGTTTTAAACAACTCTAGATACCACATATAAGGCAACAATGTAAATTGAATTTTTTATGATTTTTCTAAATTATATCAATTTTCGGGGGTGGGTGGTTTGTATCAGAGAGTTTTCTAAGGGTAGTAATTGGTGTCAGGCTGTCAGAAGGAATGTTTTAAACAACTCTAGATACAACATATATGGCAACAATGTAAATTTAATTTTTTATGATTTTTCTAAATTATATCAATTTTCGGGGGTGGGTGGTTTGTATCAGAGAGTTTTCTACGGGTAGTGATTGGTGTCAGGCTGTTAGTAGGGATGTTTTAATCAACTCTAGATACAACATGTATGGCAACAATGTAAGTTGAATTGTTTTTGATTTTTCTAAATTATATCAATTTTCGGGGGTGGGTGGTTTGTATCAGAGAGTTTTCTAAGGGTAGTGATTGGTGTCAGGCTGTTAGTAGGGATGTTTTAAACAACTCTAGATACCACATATATGGCAACAATGGAAATTGAATTTTTATCAAAATTTACTCAATTTTCGGGGGTGGGTGGCTCGATTCAGAGAGTATTCTCAGGGTAGTTGTTATTGTCAGGCTCTTAGCAGGGATGTTTTAAACAACTCTAGATACCACATATATGACAACAATGTAAGTTGAATTTTTTATGATTTTTCTAACTAATATCAATTTTCGGGGGTGGGTGGCTCGAATCAGAGAGTTTTCTCAGGGAAGTAATTGGTGTCAGGCTGTTAGAAGGGATGTTTTGAACAACTCTAGATACCACATATATAGCATCAATGTAAGTTGAATTTTTTATGATTTTTCTAAATTATATCAATTTCTGGGGTGGGTGGCTCGAATCACAGAGTTTTCTTAGGGTAGTGATTGGTGTTAGGCTGTTGGTAGGAATGTTTTAAACAACTCTAGATACCACATATATGGCAACAATCTAAGTTGAATTTTTTATGATTCTTCTAAATTATATCTATTTCGGGGGTGAGTAGCTCGAATCAGAGAGTTTTCTTAGGGTAGTGATTGGTGTAAGGCTGTTAGTAGGAATGTTTTAAACAACTCTAAATACCACATATATGGCAACAATGTAAGTTGAATTTTTTATGATTTTTCTAAATTATATCAATTTCGGGGGTGGGTGGCTCGAATCAGAGAGTTTTCTTAGGGTAGTGATTGGTGTTAGGCTGTTAGCAGGAATGTTTTAAACAACTCTAGATACCACATATATGGCAACAATGTAAGTTGAATTTATTATGATTTTTCTAAATTATATCAATTTCTGGGGTGGGTGGCTCGAATCAGAGAGTTTTTTTAGGGTAGTGATTGGTGTTAGGCTGTTAGTAGGAATGTTTTAAACAACTCTAGATACCACATATATGGCAACAATCTAAGTTGAATTTTTTATGATTTTTCTAAATTATATCAATTTTCGTGGGTGGGTGGCTCGAATTAGAGAGTTTTCTCAGGGTAGTGATTGGTGTCAGGCTGTTAGTAGGATTGTTCTAAACAACTCCAGATACCACATATATGGCAACAATGTAAGTTGAATTTTTTATGATTTTTCTAACTAATATCAATTTTCGGGGGTGGGTGGCTCGAATCAGAGAGTTTTCTCAGGGAAGTGATTGGTGTTAGGCTGTTAGTAGGAATGTTTTAAACAACTCTAGATACCACATATATGGCAACAATGTAAGTTGAATTTTTTATGATTTTTCTAAATTATATCAATTTCTGGGGTGGGTGGCTCGAATCAGAGAGTTTTTTAGGGAAGTGATTGGTGTTAGGCTGTTAGTAGGAATGTTTTAAACAACTCTAGATACCACATATATGGCAACAATGTAAGTTGAATTTTTTATGATTTTTCTAAATTATATCAATTTCTGGGGTGGGTGGCTCGAATCAGAGAGTTTTCTCAGGGAAGTGATTGGTGTTAGGCTGTTAGTAGGAATGTTTTAAACAACTCTAGATACCACATATATGGCAACAATCTAAGTTGAATTTTTTATGATTTTTCTAAATTATATCAATTTCGGGGGTGGGTGGCTCGAATCAGAGAGTTTTCTTAGGGTAGTGATTGGTGTTAGGCTGTTAGTAGGAATGTTTTAAACAACTCTAAATACCACATATATGGCAACAATGTAAGTTGAAATTTTTATGATTTTTCTAAATTATATCTATTTTCGGGGGTGAAGGTTTGTATCAGAGAATTTTCTTAGCGTAGTGATTGGTGTTAGGCTGTTAGTAGGAATGTTTTAAACAACTCTAGATACCACATATGGCAACAATGTAAGTTGAATTTTTTATGATTTTTCTAAATTATATCAATTTCGGGGGTGGGTTACTCGAATCAGAGAGTTTTCTTAGGGTAGTGATTGGTGTTAGGCTGTTAGTAGGAATGTTTTAAACAACTCTAGATACCACATATATGGCAACAATGTAGGTTGAATTTTTTATGATTTTTCTAAATTATATCAATTTCGGGGGTGGGTTACTCGAATCAGAGAGTTTTCTTAGGGTAGTGATTGGTGTTAGGCTGTTAGTAGGAATGTTTTAAACAACTCTAGATACCACATATATGGCAACAATGTAAGTTGAATTTTTTATGATTTTTCTAAATTATATCAATTTCGGGGGTTAGTTACTCGAATCAGAGAGTTTTCTTAGGGTAGTGATTGGTGTTAGGCTGTTAGTAGAAATGTTTTAAACAACTCTAGATACCACATATATGGCAACAATGTAAGTTGAATTTTTTATGATTTTTCTAAATTATATCAATTTCGGGGGTGGGTTACTCGAATCAGAGAGTTTTCTTAGGGTAGTGATTGGTGTTAGGCTGTTAGTAGGAATGTTTTAAACAACTCTAGATACCACATATATGGCAACAATGTAAGTTGAATTTTTTATGATTTTTCTAATTTATATCAATTTCGGGGGTGGGTTACTCGAATCAGAGAGTTTTCTTAGGGTAGTGATTGGTGGTAGGCTGTTAGTAGGAATGTTTTAAACAACTCTAGATACCACATATATGGCAACAATGTAAGTTGAATTTTTTATGATTTTTCTAAATTATATAAATTTCGGGGGTGGGTGGCTCGAATCAGAGAGTTTTCTTAGGGTAGTGATTGGTGTTAGGCTGTTAGTAGAAATGTTTTAAACAACTCTAGATACCACATATATGGCAACAATGTAAGTTGAACTTTTTATGATTTTTCTAAATTATATCAATTTTCGGGGGTGGGTGGCTCGAATCAGATAATTTTCTCAGGGTAGTGATTGGTGTCAGGCTGTTAGCAGGATTGTTCTAAACAACTCTAGATACCACATATATGGCAACAATGTAAGTTGAACTTTTTATGATTTTTCTAAATTATATCAATTTTCGGGGGTGGGTGGCTCGAATCAGATAGTTTTCTCAGGGTAGTGATTGGTGTCAGGCTGTTAGCAGGATTGTTCTAAACAACTCTAGATACCATATATATGGCAACAATGTAAGTTGAACTTTTTATGATTTTTCTAAATTATATCAATTTTCGGGGGTGGGTGGCTCGAATCAGATAGTTTTCTCAGGGTAGTGATTGGTGTCAGGCTGTTAGCAGGATTGTTCTAAACAACTCTAGATACCACATATATGGCAACAATGTAAGTTGAACTTTTTATGATTTTTCTAAATTATATCAATTTTCGGGGGTGGGTGGCTCGAATCAGATAGTTTTCTTAGGGTAGTGATTGGTGTCAGGCTGTTAGCAGGATTGTTCTAAACAACTCTAGATACCACATATATGGCAACAATGTAAGTTGAACTTTCTATGATTTTTCTAAATTATATCAATTTTCGGGGGTGGGTGGCTCGAATTAGAGAGTTTTCTCAGGGTAGTGATTGGTGTCAGGCTGTTAGTAGGATTGTTCTAAACAACTTTAGATACCACATATATGGCAACAATGTAAGTTGAACTTTTTATGATTTTTCTAAATTATATCAATTTTCGGGGGTGGGTGGCTCGAATCAGATAGTTTTCTCAGGGTAGTGATTGGTGTCAGGCTGTTAGCAGGATTGTTCTAAACAACTCTAGATACCACATATATGGCAACAATGTAAGTTGAACTTTTTATGTTTTTTCTAAATTATATCAATTTTCGGGGGTGGGTGGCTCGAATCAGATAGTTTTCTCAGGGTAGTGATTGGTGTCAGGCTGTTAGCAGGATTGTTCTAAACAACTCTAGATACCACATATATGGCAACAATGTAAGTTGAACTTTTTATGATTTTTCTAAATTATATCAATTTTCGGGGGTGGGTGGCTCGAATTAGAGAGTTTTCTCAGGGTAGTGATTGGTGTCAGGCTGTTAGTAGGATTGTTCTAAACAACTTTAGATACCACATATATGGCAACAATGTAAGTTGAACTTTTTATGATTTTTCTAAATTATATCAATTTTCGGGGGTGGGTGGCTCGAATCAGATAGTTTTCTCAGGGTAGTGATTGGTGTCAGGCTGTTAGCAGGATTGTTCTAAACAACTCTAGATACCACATATATGGCAACAATGTAAGTTGAACTTTTTATGATTTTTCTAAATTATATCAATTTTCGGGGGTGGGTGGCTCGAATCAGATAGTTTTCTCAGGGTAGTGATTGGTGTCAGGCTGTTAGCAGGATTGTTCTAAACAACTCTAGATACCACATATATGGCAACAATGTAAGTTGAACTTTGTATGATTTTTCTAAATTATATCAATTTTCGGGGGTGGGTGGCTCGAATCAGATAGTTTTCTCAGGGTAGTGATTGGTGTCAGGCTGTTAGCAGGATTGTTCTAAACAACTCTAGATACCACATATATGGCAACAATGTAAGTTGAACTTTTTATGATTTTTCTAAATTATATCAATTTTCGGGGGTGGGTGGCTCGAATCAGATAGTTTTCTCAGGGTAGTGATTGGTGTCAGGCTGTTAGCAGGATTGTTCTAAACAACTCTAGATACCACATATATGGCAACAATGTAAGTTGAACTTTTTATGATTTTTCTAAATTATATCAATTTTCGGGGGTGGGTGGCTCGAATCAGATAGTTTTCTCAGGGTAGTGATTGGTGTCAGGCTGTTAGCAGGATTGTTCTAAACAACTCTAGATACCACATATATGGCAACAATGTAAGTTGAACTTTTTATGATTTTTCTAAATTATATCAATTTTCGGGGGTGGGTGGCTCGAATTAGAGAGTTTTCTCAGGAAAGTGATTGGTGTCAGGCTGTTAGTAGGATTGTTCTAAACAACTTTAGATACCACATATATGGCAACAATGTAAGTTGAACTTTTTATGATTTTTCTAAATTATATCAATTTTCGGGGGTGGGTGGCTCGAATCAGATAGTTTTCTCAGGGTAGTGATTGGTGTCAGGCTGTTAGCAGGATTGTTCTAAACAACTCTAGATACCACATATATGGCAACAATGTAAGTTGAACTTTTTATGATTTTTCTAAATTATATCAATTTTCGGGGGTGGGTGGCTCGAATCAGATAGTTTTCTCAGGGTAGTGATTGGTGTCAGGCTGTTAGCTGGATTGTTCTAAACAACTCTAGATACCACATATATGGCAACAATTTAAGTTGAACTTTTTATGATTTTTCTAAATTATATCAATTTTCGGGGGTGGGTGGCTCGAATCAGATAGTTTTCTCAGGGTAGTGATTGGTGTCAGGCTGATAGCAGGATTGTTCTAAACAACTCTAGATACCACATATATGGCAACAATGTAAGTTGAACTTTTTATGATTTTTCTAAATTATATCAATTTTCGGGGGTGGGTGGCTCGAATCAGATAGTTTTCTCAGGGTAGTGATTGGTGTCAGGCTGTTAGCAGGATTGTTCTAAACAACTCTAGATACCACATATATGGCAACAATGTAAGTTGAACTTTTTATGATTTTTCTAAATTATATCAATTTTCGGGGGTGGGTGGCTCGAATCAGATAGTTTTTTCAGGGTAGTGATTGGTGTCAGGCTGTTAGCAGGATTGTTCTAAACAACTCTAGATACCACATATATGGCAACAATGTAAGTTGAACTTTTTATGATTTTTCTAAATTATATCAATTTTCGGGGGTGGGTGGCTCGAATTAGAGAGTTTTCTCAGGGTAGTGATTGGTGTCAGGCTGTTAGTAGGATTGTTCTAAACAACTTTAGATACCACATATATGGCAACAATGTAAGTTGAATTTTTTATGATTTTTCTAAATTATATCAATTTTCGGGGGTGGGTGGCTCGAATCAGATAGTTTTCTCAGGGTAGTGATTGGTGTCAGGCTGTTGGCAGGATTGTTCTAAACAACTCTAGATACCACATATATGGCAACAATGTAAGTTGAACTTTTTATGATTTTTCTAAATTATATCAATTTTCGGGGGTGGGTGGCTCGAATCAGATAGTTTTCTCAGGGTAGTGATTGGTGTCAGGCTGTTAGCAGGATTGTTCTAAACAACTCTAGATACCACATATATGGCAACAATGTAAGTTGAACTTTTTATGATTTTTCTAAATTATATCAATTTTCGGGGGTGGGTGGCTCGAATCAGATAGTTTTCTCAGGGTAGTGATTGGTGTCAGGCTGTTAGCAGGATTGTTCTAAACAACTCTAGATACCACATATATGGCAACAATGGAAGTTGAACTTTTTATGATTTTTCTAAATTATATCAATTTTCGGGGGTGGGTGGCTCGAATCAGATAGTTTTCTCAGGGTAGTGATTGGTGTCAGGCTGTTAGCAGGATTGTTCTAAACAACTCTAGATACCACATATATGGCAACAATGTAAGTTGAACTTTTGATGATTTTTCTAAATTATATCAATTTTCGGGGGTGGGTGGCTCAAATCAGTTTTCTCAGGGTAGTGATTGGTGTCAGGCTGTTAGCAGGATTGTTCTAAACAACTCTAGATACCACATATATGGCAACAATGTAAGTTGAACTTTTTATGATTTTTCTAAATTATATCAATTTTCGGGGGTGGGTGGCTCGAATCAGATAGTTTTCTCAGGGTAGTGATTGGTGTCAGGCTGTTAGCAGGATTGTTCTAAACAACTCTAGATACCACATATATGGCAACAATGTAAGTTGAACTTTTAAGATTTTTCTAAATTATATCAATTTTCGGGGGTGGGTGGCTCGAATCAGATAGTTTTCTCAGGGTAGTGATTGGTGTCAGGCTGTTAGCAGGATTGTTCTAAACAACTCTAGATACCACATATATGGCAACAATGTAAGTTGAACTTTTTATGATTTTTCTAAATTATATCAATTTTCGGGGGTGGGTGGCTCGAATTAGATAGTTTTCTCAGGGTAGTGATTGGTGTCAGGCTGTTAGCAGGATTGTTCTAAACAACTCTAGATACCACATATATGGCAACAATGTAAGTTGAATTTTTTATGATTTTTCTAAATTATATCAATTTTCGGGGGTGGGTGGCTCGAATCAGAGAGTTTTCTCAGGGTAGTGATTGGTGTCAGGCTGTAAGTAGGAATGTTTTAAACAACTCTAGATACCACATATAGGGCAACAATGTAAGTTGATTTTTTTATGATTTTTCTAAATTATATCAATTTTCGGGGGTGGGTGGCTCGAATCAGAGAGTTTTCTCGGGGTAGTGATTAGTGTCAGGCTGATAGTAGGATTGTTCTAAACAACTCTAGATACCACATATATGGCAACAATGTAAGATGATTTTTTTATGATTTTTCTAAATTTTATCAATTTTTGGGGGTGGGTGGCTCACATCAGAGAGTTTTCTCGGGGTAGTGATTAGTGTCAGGCTGTTAGAAGGATTGTTCTAAACAACTCTAGATACCACATATATAACAACAATGTAAGTTGAATTTTTTATGATTTTTCTAAATTATATCAATTTTCGGGGGTGGGTGGCTCGAATCAGAGAGTTTTCTCAGGGTAGTGATTGTTGTCAGGCTGTTAGTAGGATTGTTCTAAACAACTCTAGATACCACATATATGAAAACAATGTAAGTTGATTTTTTATGATTTTACTAAATTATATCAATTTTCGGGGGTAGATGGCTCGAATCAGAGAGTTTTCTCAGGGTAGTGATTGTTGTCAGGCTGTTAGTAGGATTGTTCTAAACAACTCTAGATACCACATATATGAAAACAATGTAAGTTGATTTTTTATGATTTTACTAAATTATATAAATTTTCGGGGGTAGATGGCTCGAATCAGAGAGTTTTCTCAGGGTAGTGATTGTTGTCAGGCTGTTAGTAGGATTGTTCTAAACAACTCTAGATACCACATATATGAAAACAATGTAAGTTGATTTTTTATGATTTTACTAAATTATATCAATTTTCGGGGGTAGATGGCTCGAATCAGAGAGTTTTCTCAGGGTAGTGATTGATGTCAGGCTGTTAGTAGGATTGTTCTAAACAACTCTAGATACCACATATATGAAAACAATGTAAGTTGATTTTTTATGATTTTACTAAATTATATCAATTTTCGGGGGTAGATGGCTCGAATCAGAGAGTTTTCTCAGGGTAGTGATTGTTGTCAGGCTGTTAGTAGGATTGTTCTAAACAACTCTAGATACCACATATATGACAACAATGTAAGTTGATTTTTTATGATTTTTCTAAATTATATCAATTTTCGGGGGTGGGTGGCTCGAATCAGAGAGTTTTCTTAGGGTAGTGATTGTTGTCAGGCTGTTAGTAGGATTGTTCTAAACAACTCTAGATACCACATATATGGCAACAATGTTAGTTGAATTTTTTATAATTTTTGTAAATTATATCAATTTTCGGGGGTGGGTGGCTCGAATCAGAGAGTTTTCTCAGGGTAGTGATTGGTGTCAGGCTGTTAGTAGGATTGTTCTTAACAACTCCAGATACAACATATATGGCAACAATGTAAGTTGAATTTTTTATGATTTTTCTAAATTAAATCAATTTTCGGGGGTGGGTGGCCCGAATTAGAGAATTTTCTTAGGGTAGTGATTGGTGTCAGGTTGTTAGTAGGATTGTTCTAAACAACTCTAGATACCACATATATGGCAACAATGTAAGTTGAATTTTTATGATTTTTCTAAATTATATCAATTTTTGGGAGTGGGTGGCCCGAATCGGAGAATTTTCATAGGGTAGTGATTGGTGTCAGGCTGTTAGTAGGATTGTTCTAAACAACTCTAGACACCACATATATGGCAACAATGTAAGTTGCATTTTTTATGATTTTTCTAAATTATATCAATTTTCGGAGGTGGATGGCTCGAATCAAAGAGTTTTTTTAGGGTAGTTATTGGTGTCAGGCTGTTAGTAGGATTGTTCTCAACAACTCTAGATACCACATATATGGCAACAATGTAAGTTGCATTTTTTATGATTTTTCTAAATTATATCAATTTTCGGAGGTGGATGGCTCGAATCAAAGAGTTTTTTTAGGGTAGTTATTGGTGTCAGGCTGTTAGTAGGATTGTTCTAAACAACTCTAGATACCACATATATGGCAACAATGTAAGTTGCATTTTTTATGATTTTTCTAAATTATATCAATTTTCGGAGGTGGATGGCTCGAATCAGAGAGTTTTTTTAGGGTAGTTATTGGTGTCAGGCTGTTAGTAGGATTGTTCTAAACAATTCTAGATACCACATAAGTGGCAACAATGTAAGTTGAATTTTTTATGATTTTTCGAAAATATATCAATTTTCGGGGGTGGGTGGCTCGAATCAAAGAGTTTTCTCAGGGTAGTGATTGGTGTCAGGCTGTTAGTAGGAATGTTTTAAACAACTCTAAATACCACATATATGGCAACAATGTAAGTTGAATTTTTTATGATTTCTCTAAATTATATCAATTTTCGGGGGTGGGTGGCTCGAATCAGAGAGTTTTCTCAGGGTAGTGATTGGTATCAGGCTGTTAGTAGGATTGTTCTAAACAATTCTAGATACCAAATAACTGGCAACAATGTAAGTTGAATTTTTTATGATTTTTCTAAATTATATCAATTTTCGGGGGTGGGTGGCTCGAATCAAAGAGTTTTCTCAGGGTAGTGATTGGTGTCAGGCTGTTAGTAGGAATGTTTTAAACAACTCTAAATACCACATATATGGCAACAATGTAAGTTGAATTTTTTATGATTTTTCTAAATTATATCAATTTTCGGGGGTGGGTGGCTCGAATAAGAGAATTTTTTTAGGGTAGTGATTGGTGTCAGGCTGTTAGTAGGATTGTTCTAAACAATTCTAGATACCACATATATGGCAACAATGTAAGTTGAATTCTTTATGATTTTTCTAAATTATATCAATTTTCGGGGGTGGGTAGCTCGAATCACAAAGTTTTCTCAGGGTAGTAATTGGTATCAGGCTCTTAGTAGGATTATTCTAAACAATTCTAGATACCACATAAGTGGCAACAATGTAAGTTGAATTTTTTATGATTTTTCTAAATTATATCAATTTTCGGGGGTGGGTGGCTCGAATCAGAGAGTTTTCTCAGGGTAGTGATTGGTATCAGGCTGTTAGTGGGATTGTTCTTAACAATTCTAGATACCACATAAGTGGCAACAATGTAAGTTGAATTTTTTATGATTTTTCTAAATTATATCAATTTTCGGGGGTGGGTGGCTCGAATCAGAGAGTTTTCTCAGGGTAGTGATTGGTATCAGGCTGTTAGTAGGATTGTTCTAAACAATTCTAGATACCACATAAGTGGCAACAATGTAAGTTGAATTTTTTATGACTTTTCTAAATTATATCAATTTTCGGGGGTGGGTGGCTCGAATCAAAGAGTTTTCTCAGGGTAGTGATTGGTGTCAGGCTGTAAGTAGGAATGTTTTAAACAACTCTAAATACCACATATATGGCAACAATGTAAGTTGAATTTTTTATGATTTTTATAAATTATATCAATTTTCGGGGGTTGGTGGCTCGAATCAGAGAGTTTTCTCAGGGTAGTGATTGGTATCAGGCTGTTAGTAGGATTGTTCTAAACAATTCTAGATACCACATAAGTGGCAACAATGTAAGTTGAATTTTTTATGATTTTTCTAAATTATATCAATTTTCGGGGGTGGGTGGCTCGAATCAAAGTGTTTTTTTAGGGTAGTGATTGGTGTCAGGCTGTAAGTAGAAATGTTTTAAACAACTCTAAATACCACATATATGGCAACAATGTAAGTTGAATTTTTTATGATTTTTCTAAATTATATCAATTTTCGGGGGTGGGTGGCTCGAATCAGAGAGTTTTCTCAGGGTAGTGATTGGTATCAGTCTGTTAGTAGGATTGTTCTAAACAGTTCTAGATACCACATAAGTGGCAACAATGTAAGTTGATTTTTTATGATTTTTCTAAATTATATCAATTTTTGGGGGTGGGTGGCTCAAATCAGAGAGTTTTCTCAGGGTAGTGATTGGTGTCAGGCTGTTAGAAGGATTGTTCTAAACAACTCTAGATACCACATATATGGCAACAATGTAAGTTGAATTTTTTATGATTTTTCTAAATTATATCAATTTTCGGGGGTGGATGGCTCGAATCAGAGAGTTTTCTCAGGGTAGTGATTGGTTTCAGGCTGTTAGAAGGATTGTTCTAAACAACTCTAGATACCACATATATGACAACAATGTAAGTTGATTTTTTATGATTTTTCTAAATTATATCAATTTTCGGGCTTGGGTGGCTCGAATCAGAGAGTTTTCTCAGGGTAGTGATTGGTGTCAGGCTGTTAGTAGGATTGTTCTAAACAACTCTAGATACTACATATATGGCAACAATGTAAGTTGAATTTTTTATGATTTTTCTAAATTATATCAATTTTCGGGGGTGGGTGGCTCGAATCATAGAGTTTTCTTAGGGTAGTGATTGTTGTCAGGCTGTTAGTAGGATTGTTCTAAACAACTCTAGATACCACATATATGGTAACAATGTTAGTTGAATTTTTTATAATTTTTGTAAATTATATCAATTTTCGGGGGTGGGTGGCTCGAATCAGAGAGTTTTCTCAGGGTAGTGATTAGTGTCAGGCTGTTAGTAGGATTGTTCTTAACAACTCCAGATACAACATATATGGCAACAATGTAAGTTGAATTTTTTATAATTTTTGTAAATTATATCAATTTTCGGGCTTGGGTGGCTCGAATCAGAGAGTTTTCTCAGGGTAGTGATTGGAGTCAGGCTGTTAGTAGGATTGTTCTAAACAACTCTAGATACCACATATATGGCAACAATGTAAGTTGAATTTTTTATGATTTTTCTAAATTATATCAATTTTCGGGGGTGGATGGCTCGAATCAGAGAGTTTTTTTAGGGTAGTTATTGGTGTCAGGCTGTTAGTAGGATTGTTCTAAACAACTCTAGATACTACATATATGGCAACAATGTAAGTTGAATTTTTTATGATTTTTCTAAATTAAATCAATTTTCGAGGGTGGGTGGCCCGAATTAGAGAATTTTCTTAGGGTAGTGATTGGTGTCAGGCTGTTAGTTGGATTGTTCTAAACAACTCTAGATACTACATATATGGCAACAATGTAAGTTGAATTTTTTATAATTTTTGTAAATTATATCAATTTTTGGGGGTGGGTGGCTCGAATCAGAGAGTTTTCTCAGGGTAGTGATTAGTGTCAGGCTGTTAGTAGGATTGTTCTAAACAACTCTAGATACCACATATATGGCAACAATGTAAGTTGCATTTTTTATGATTATTCTAAATTATATCAATTTTCGGAGGTGGATGGCTCGAATCAGAGAGTTTTTTTAGGGTAGTTATTGGTGTCAGGCTGTTAGTAGGATTGTTCTAAACAACTCTAGATACCACATATATGGCAACAATGTAAGTTGCATTTTTTATGATTTTCCTAAATTATATCAATTTTCGGGGGTGGGTGGCTCGAATCAGAGAGTTTTTTCAGGGTAGTGATTGATATCAGGCTGTTAGTAGGATTGTTCTAAACAATTCTAGATACCACATAAGTGACAACAATGTAAGTTGAATTTTTTATGATTTTTCTAAATTATATCAATTTTCGGGGGTGGGTGGCTCGAATCAAAGAGTTTTCTCAGGGTAGCGATTGGTGTCAGGCTGTTAGTAGGAATGTTTTAAACAACTCTAAATACCACATATATGGCAACAATGTAAGTTGAATTTTTTATGATTTTTCTAAATTATATCAATTTTCGGGGGTGGGTGGCTCGAATTAGAGAATTTTTTAGGGTAGTGATTGGTGTCAGGCTGTTAGTAGGATTGTTCTAAACAATTCTAGATACCACATATATAGCAACAATGTAAGTTGAATTTTTTATGATTTTTCTAAATTATATCAATTTTCGGGGGTAGTTGGCTCGAATCAGAGAGTTTTCTCAGGGTAGTGATTGGTATCAGGCTGTTAGTAGGATTGTTCTAAACAATTCTAGATACCACATAAGTGGCAACAATGTAAGTTGAATTTTTTATGATTTTTCTAAATTATATCAATTTTCGGGGGTGGGTGGCTCGAATCAAAGAGTTTTCTCAGGGTAGTGATTGGTGTTAGGCTGTAAGTAGGAATGTTTTAAACAACTCTAAATACCACATATATGGCAACAATGTAAGTTGAATTTTTTATGATTTTTCTAAATTATATCAATTTTCAGGGGTGGGTGGCTCGAATCAGAGAGTTTTCTCAGGGTAGTGATTGGTATCAGGCTGTTAGTAGGATTGTTCTAAACAATTCTAGATACCACATAAGTGGCAACAATGTAAGTTGAATTTTTTATGATTTTTCTAAATTATATAATTTTCGGGGGTGGGTGGCTCGAATCAGAGAGTTTTCTCAAGGTAGTGATTGGTATCAGGCTGTTAGTAGGATTGTTCTAAACAATTCTACATACCACATAAGTGGCAACAATGTAAGTTGAATTTTTTATGATTTTTCTAAATTATATCAATTTTCGGGGGTGGGTGGCTCGAATCAAAGAGTTTTCTCAGGGTAGTGATTGGTGTCAGGCTGTAAGTAGGAATGTTTTAAACAACTCTAAATACCACATATATGGCAACAATGTAAGTTGAATTTTTTATGATTTTTCTAAATTATATCAATTTTTGGGGGTGGGTGGCTCGAATCAGAGAGATTTTTTAGGGTAGTGATTGGTATCAGGCTGTTAGTAGGATTGTTCTAAACAATTCTAGATACCACATAAGTGGCAACAATGTAAGTTGAATTTTTTATGATTTTTCTAAATTATATCAATTTTCGGGGGTGGGTGGCTCGAATCAAAGAGTTTTCTCAGGGTAGTGATTGGTGTCAGGCTGTAAGTAGGAATGTTTTAAACAACTTTAAATACCACATATATGGCAACAATGTAAGTTGAATTTTTTATGATTTTTCTAAATTATATCAATTTTCGGGGGTTGGTGGCTCGAATCAGAGAGTTTTCTCAGGGTAGTGATTGGTATCAGGCTGTTAGTAGGATTGTTCTAAACAATTCTAGATACCACATAAATGGCAACAATGTAAGTTGAATTTTTTATGATTTTTCTAAATTATATCAATTTTCGGGGGTTGGTGGCTCGAATCAAAGAGTTTTCTCAGGGTAGTGATTGGTGTCAGGCTGTACGTAGGAATGTTTTAAACAACTCTAAATACCACATATATGGCAACAATGTAAGTTGAATTTTTTATGATTTTTCTAAATTATATCAATTTTCGGGGGTGGGTGGCTCGAATCAGAGAGTTTTCTCAGGGTAGTGATTGGTATCAGTCTGTTAGTAGGATTGTTCTAAACAATTCTAGATACCACATAAGTGGCAACAATGTAAGTTGAATTTTTTATGATTTTTCTAAATTATATCAATTTTCGGGGGTGGGTGGCTCGAATCAAAGAGTTTTCTCAGGGTAGTGATTGGTGTCAGGCTGTAAGTAGGAATGTTTTAAACAACTCTAAATACCACATATATGGCAACAATGTAAGTTGAATTTTTTATGATTTTTCTAAATTATATCAATTTTCGGGGGTGGGTGGCTTGAATCAGAGAGTTTTCTCAGGGTAGATATTGGTATCAGGCTGTTAGTAGGATTGTTCTAAACAATTCTAGATACCACATAAGTGGCAACAATGTAAGTTGAATTTTTTATGATTTTTCTAAATTATATCAATTTTCGGGGGTGGATGGCTCGAATCAGAGAGTTTTCTCAGGGTAGTGATTGGTATCAGGCTGTTAGTAGGATTGTTCTAAACAATTCCAGATACCACATAAGTAGCAACAATGTAAGTTGAATTTTTTATGATTTTTCTAAATTATATCAATTTTCGGGGGTGGGTGGCTCGAATCAGAGAGTTTTCTCAGGGTAGTGATTGGTATCAGGCTGTTAGTAGGATTGTTCTAAACAATTCTAGATACCACATAAGTGGCAACAATGTAAGTTGAATTTTTTATGATTTTTCTAAATTATATCAATTTTCGGGGGTGGGTGGCTCGAATCAAAGAGTTTTCTCAGGGTAGTGATTGGTGTCAGGCTGTAAGTAGGAATGTTTTAAACAACTCTAAATACCACATATATGGCAACAATGTAAGTTGAATTTTTTATGATTTTTCTAAATTATATCAATTTTCGGGGGTGGGTGGCTTGAATCAGAGAGTTTTCTCAGGGTAGATATTGGTATCAGGCTGTTAGTAGGATTGTTCTAAACAATTCTAGATACCACATAAGTAGCAACAATGTAAGTTGAATTTTTTATGATTTTTCTAAATTATATCAATTTTCGGGGGTGGATGGCTCGAATCAGAGAGTTTTCTCAGGGTAGTGATTGGTATCAGGCTGTTAGTAGGATTGTTCTAAACAATTCCAGATACCACATAAGTAGCAACAATGTAAGTTGAATTTTTTATGATTTTTCTAAATTATATCAATTTTCGGGGGTGGGTGGCTCGAATCAGAGAGTTTTCTCAGGGTAGTGATTGGTATCAGGCTGTTAGTAGGATTGTTCTAAACAATTCTAGATACCACATAAGTGGCAACAATGTAAGTTGAATTTTTTATGATTTTTCTAAATTATATCAATTTTCGGGGGTGGGTGGCTCGAATCAAAGAGTTTTCTCAGGGTAGTGATTGGTGTCAGGCTGTAAGTAGGAATGTTTTAAACAACTTTAAATACCACATATATGGCAACAATGTAAGTTGAATTTTTTATGATTTTTATAAATTATATCAATTTTCGGGGGTTGGTGGCTCGAATCAGAGAGTTTTCTCAGGGTAGTGATTGGTATCAGGCTGTTAGTAGGATTGTTCTAAACAATTCTAGATACCACATAAATGGCAACAATGTAAGTTGAATTTTTTATGATTTTTCTAAATTATATCAATTTTCGGGGGTGGGTGGCTCGAATCAAAGAGTTTTCTCAGGGTAGTGATTGGTGTCAGGCTGTACGTAGGAATGTTTTAAACAACTCTAAATACCACATATATGGCAACAATGTAAGTTGAATTTTTTATGATTTTTCTAAATTATATCAATTTTCGGGGGTGGGTGGCTCGAATCAGAGAGTTTTTTTAGGGTAGTGATTGGTATCAGTCTGTTAGTAGGATTGTTCTAAACAATTCTAGATACCACATAAGTGGCAACAATGTAAGTTGAATTTTTTATGATTTTTCTAAATTATATCAATTTTCGGGGGTGGGTGGCTCGAATCAAAGAGTTTTCTCAGGGTAGTGATTGGTGTCAGGCTGTAAGTAGGAATGTTTTAAACAACTCTAAATACCACATATATGGCAACAATGTAAGTTGAATTTTTTATGATTTTTCTAAATTATATCAATTTTCGGGGGTGGGTGGCTTGAATCAGAGAGTTTTCTCAGGGTAGATATTGGTATTAGGCTGTTAGTAGGATTGTTCTAAACAATTCTAGATACCACATAAGTGGCAACAATGTAAGTTGAATTTTTTATGATTTTTCTAAATTATATCAATTTTCGGGGGTGGGTGGCTCGAATCAAAGAGTTTTTTAGGGTAGTGATTGGTGTCAGGCTGTAAGTAGGAATGTTTTAAACAACTCTAAATACCACATATATGGCAACAATGTTAGTTGCATTTTTTATGATTTTTCTAAATTATATCAATTTTCGGGGGTGGGTGGCTCGAATCAGAGAGTTTTCTCAGGGTAGTGATTGGTATTAGGCTGTTAGTAGGATTGTTCTAAACAATTCTAGATACCACATAAGTGGCAACAATGTAAGTTGAATTTTTTATGATTTTTCTAAATTATATCAATTTTCGGGGGTGGGTGGCTCGAATCAAAGAGTTTTCTCAGGGTAGTGATTGGTGTCAGGCTGTAAGTAGGAATGTTTTAAACAACTTTAAATACCACATATATGGCAACAATGTAAG
The DNA here is from genome assembly GCA_932526585.2 of Philonthus cognatus. Taxonomy (NCBI): domain Eukaryota; kingdom Metazoa; phylum Arthropoda; class Insecta; order Coleoptera; family Staphylinidae; genus Philonthus; species Philonthus cognatus. The sequence goes on along the minus strand of CAKOBO020000020.1, from coordinate 2,759,392 downwards.
TTGAATTTTTTATGATTTTTCTAAATTATATCAATTTTCGGGGGTTGGTGGCTCGAATCAGAGAGTTTTCTCAGGGTAGTGATTGGTATCAGGCTGTTAGTAGGATTGTTCTAAACAATTCTAGATACCACATAAATGGCAACAATGTAAGTTGAATTTTTTATGATTTTTCTAAATTATATCAATTTTCGGGGGTGGGTGGCTCGAATCAAAGAGTTTTCTCAGGGTAGTGATTGGTGTCAGGCTGTACGTAGGAATGTTTTAAACAACTCTAAATACCACATATATGGCAACAATGTAAGTTGAATTTTTTATGATTTTTCTAAATTATATCAATTTTCGGGGGTGGGTGGCTCGAATCAGAGAGTTTTCTCAGGGTAGTGATTGGTATCAGTCTGTTAGTAGGATTGTTCTAAACAATTCTAGATACCACATAAGTGGCAACAATGTAAGTTGAATTTTTTATGATTTTTCTAAATTATATCAATTTTCGGGGGTGGGTGGCTCGAATCAAAGAGTTTTGTCAGGGTAGTGATTAGTGTCAGGCTGTAAGTAGGAATGTTTTAAACAACTCTAAATACCACATATATGGCAACAATGTAAGTTGAATTTTTTATGATTTTTCTAAATTATATCAATTTTCGGGGGTGGGTGGCTTGAATCAGAGAGTTTTCTCAGGGTAGATATTGGTATCAGGCTGTTAGTAGGATTGTTCTAAACAATTCTAGATACCACATAAGTGGCAACAATGTAAGTTGAATTTTTTATGATTTTTCTAAATTATATCAATTTTCGGGGGTGGGTGGCTCGAATCAAAGAGTTTTTTAGGGTAGTGATTGGTGTCAGGCTGTAAGTAGGAATGTTTTAAACAACTCTAAATACCACATATATGGCAACAATGTAAGTTGCATTTTTTATGATTTTTCTAAATTATATCAATTTTCGGGGGTGGGTGGCTCGAATCAGAGAGTTTTCTCAGGGTAGTGATTGGTATCAGGCTGTTAGTAGGATTGTTCTAAACAATTCCAGATACCACATAAGTAGCAACAATGTAAGTTGAATTTTTTATGATTTTTCTAAATTATATCAATTTTCGGGGGTGGGTGGCTCGAATCAAAGAGTTTTCTCAGGGTAGTGATTGGTGTCAGGCTGTAAGTAGGAATGTTTTAAACAACTCTAAATACCACATATATGGCAACAATGTAAATTGAATTTTTTATGATTTTTCTAAATTATATCAATTTTCGGGGGTGGGTGGCTCGAATTAGAGATTTTTTTAGGGTAGTAATTGGTGTCAGGCTGTTAATAGGATTGTTCTAAACAACTCTAGATACCACATATATGGCAACAATGTAAGTTGATTTTTTTATGATTTTTCTAAATTATATCAATTTTCGGGGGTGGATGGCTCGAATCAGAGAGTTTTCTCAGGGTAGTGATTGGTATCAGGCTGTTAGTAGGATTGTTCTTAACAACTCTAGATACCACATATATAGCAACAATGTAAGTTGAATTTTTGATGATTTTTCTAAATTATATCAATTTTCGGGGGTGGGTGGCTCGAATCAGAGAGTTTTCTCAGGGTAGTGATTGGTATCAGGCTGTTAGTAGGATTGTTCTAAACAACTCTAGATACCACATATATGGCAACAATGTAAGTTGAATTTTTGATGATTTTTCTAAATTATATCAATTTCCGGGGGTGGGTGGCTCGAATCAGAGAGTTTTCTCAGGGTAGTGATTGGTGTCAGGCTGTTAGTAGGATTGTTCTAAACAACTCTAGATACCACATATATGGCAACAATGTAAGTTGAATTTTTTATGATTTTTCTAAATTATATCAATTTTCGGGGGTGGGTGGCTCGAATCAGAGAGTTTTCTCGGGGTAGTGATTAGTGTCAGGCTGTTAGTAGGATTGTTCTAAACAACTCTTGATACCACATATATGGCAACAATATAAGTTGAATTTTTTATGATTTTTCTAAATTATATCAATTTTCGGGGGTGGGTGGCTCGAATCAGAGAGTTTTCTCAGGGTAGTGATTGGTGTCAGGCTGTTAGTAGGATTGTTCTAAACAACTCTAGATACCACATATATGGCAACAATGTAAGTTGAATTTTTGATGATTTTTCTAAATTATATCAATTTTCGGGGGTGGGTGGCTCGAATCAGAGAGTTTTCTCAGGGTAGTGATTGGTGTCAAGCTGTTAGTAGGATTGTTCTAAACAACTCTAGATACCACATATATGGCAACAATGTAAGTTGAATTTTTGATGATTTTTCTAAATTATATCAATTTTCGGGGGTGGGTGGCTCGAATCAGAGAGTTTTCTCGGGGTAGTGATTGGTGTCAGGCTGTTAGTAGGATTGTTCTAAACAACTCTAGATACCACATATATGGCAACAATGTAAGTTAAATTTTTGATGATTTTTCTAAATTATATCAATTTTCGGGGGTGGGTGGCTCGAATCAGAGAGTTTTCTCAAGGTAGTGATTGGTGTCAGGCTGTTAGTAGGATTGTTCTAAACAACTCTAGATACCACATATATGGCAACAATGTAAGTTGAATTTTTTATGATTTTTCTAAATTATATCAATTTTCGGGGGTGGGTGGCTCGAATCAGAGAGTTTTCTCAGGGTAGTGATTGGTGTCAGGCTGTTAGTAGGATTGTTCTAAACAACTCTAGATACCACATATATGGCAACAATGTAAGTTGAATTTTTTCTGATTTTTCTAAATTATATCAATTTTCGGGGGTGAGTGGCTCGAATCAGAGAGTTTTCTCGGGGTAGTGATTAGTGTCAGGCTGTTAGTAGGATTGTTCCAAACAACTTTTGATACCACATATATGGCAACAATATAAGTTGAATTTTTTATGATTTTTCTAAATTATATCAATTTTCGGGGGTGGGTGGCTCGAATCAAAGAGTTTTCTCAGGGTAGTGATTGGTGTCAGGCTGTTAGTAGGATTGTTCTAAACAACTCTAGATACCACATATATGGCAACAATGTAAAATGAATATTTGATGATTTTTCTAAATTATATCAATTTTCGGGGGTGGGTGGCTCGAATCAGAGAGTTTTCTCAGGGTAGTGATTGGTGTCAGGCTGTTAGTAGGATTGTTCTAAACAACTCTAGATACCACATATATGGCAACAATGTAAGTTGAATTTTTTATGATTTTTCTAAATTATATCAATTTTCGGGGGTGGGTGGCTCGAATCAGAGAGTTTTTTCGGGGTAGTGATTAGTGTCAGGCTGTTAGTAGGATTGTTCTAAACAACTCTTGATACCACATATATAGCAACAATATAAGTTGAATTTTTTATGATTTTTCTAAATTATATCAATTTTCGGGGGTGGGTGGCTCGATTCAGAAAGTTTTCTCGGGGTAGTGATTAGTGTCAGGCTGTTAGTAGAATTGTTCTAAACAACTCTAGATACCACATATATGGCAACAATGTAAGTTGAATTTTTTATGATTTTTCTAAATTATATCAACTTTCGGGGGTGGGTGGCTCGAATCAGAGAGTTTTTTTAGGGTAGTGATTGGTGTCAGGCTATTAGTAGGATTGTTCTAAACAACTCTAGATACCACATATATGGCAACAATGTAAGTTGAATTTTTTATGATTTTTCTAAATTATATCAATTTTCGGGGGAGGGTGGCTCGAATCAGACAGTTTTCTCGGGGTAGTGATTAGTGTCAGGCTGTTAGTAGGATTGTTCTAAACAACTCTAGATACCACATATATGGCAACAATGTAAGTTGAATTTTTTATGATTTTTCTAAATTATATCAATTTTCGGGGGAGGGAGAGTTTTCTCGGGGTAGTGATTAGTGTAAGGCTGTTAGTAGGATTGTTCTAAACAACTCTAGATACCACATATATGGCAACAATGTAAGTTGAATTTTTTATGATTTTTCTAAATTATATCAATTTTCGGGGGTGGGTGGCTCGAATCAGAGAGTTTTTTTAGGGTAGTGATTGGTGTCAGGCTGTTAGTAGGATTGTTCTAAACAACTCTAGATACCACATATATAGCAACAATGTAAGTTGAACTTTTTATGATTTTTCTAAATTATATCAATTTTCGGGGGTGGGTGGCTCGAATCAGAGAGTTTTCTCGGGGTAGTGATTAGTGTCAGGCTGTTAGTAGGATTGTTCTAAACAACTCTAGATACCACATATATGGCAACAATGTAAGTTGAATTTTTTATGATTTTTCTAAATTATATCAATTTTCGGGGGAGGGTGGCTCGAATCAGAGAGTTTTCTCGGGGTAGTGATTAGTGTCAGGCTGTTAGTAGGATTGTTCTAAACAACTCTAGATACCACATATATGGCAACAATGTAAGTTGAATTTTTTATGATTTTTCTAAATTATATCAATTTTCGGGGGAGGGAGAGTTTTCTCGGGGTAGTGATTAGTGTTAGGCTGTTAGTAGGATTGTTCTAAACAACTCTAGATACCACATATATGGCAACAATGTAAGTTAAATTTTTTATGATTTTTCTAAATTATATCAATTTTCGGGGGTGGGTGGCTCGAATCAGAGAGTTTTCTCAGGGTAGTGATTGGTGTCATGCTGTTAGTAGGATTGTTCTAAACAACTCTAGATACCACATATATGGCAACAATGTAAGTTGATATTTTTATGATTTTTCTAAATTATATCAATTTCGGGGGTGGATGGCTTGAATCAGAGAGTTTTCTCAGGGTAGTGATTGGTGTCAGGCTGTTAGTAGGATTGTTTTAAACAACTCTAGATATCACATATATGGCAACAATGTAAGTTGAATTTTTTATGATTTTTCTAAATTATATCAATTTTCGGGGGTGGGTGGCTCGAATCAGAGAGTTTTCTCAGGGTAGTGATTGGTGTCAGGCTGTTAGTAGGATTGTTCTAAACAACTCTAGATACCACATATATGGCAACAATGTAAGTTGAATTTTTTATGATTTTTCTAAATTATATCAATTTTCGGGGGAGGGTGGCTCGAATCAGAGAGTTTTCTCGGGGTAGTGATTAGTGTCAGGCTGTTAGTAGGATTGTTCTAAACAACTCTAGATACCACATATATGGCAACAATGTAAGTTGAATTTTTTATGATTTTTCTAAATTATATCAATTTTCGGGGGAGGGAGAGTTTTCTCGGGGTAGTGATTAGTGTTAGGCTGTTAGTAGGATTGTTCTAAACAACTCTAGATACCACATATATGGCAACAATGTAAGTTAAATTTTTTATGATTTTTCTAAATTATATCAATTTTCGGGGGTGGGTGGCTCGAATCAGAGAGTTTTCTCAGGGTAGTGATTGGTGTCATGCTGTTAGTAGGATTGTTCTAAACAACTCTAGATACCACATATATGGCAACAATGTAAGTTGATATTTTTATGATTTTTCTAAATTATATCAATTTTCGGGGGTGGATGGCTTGAATCAGAGAGTTTTCTCAGGGTAGTGATTGGTGTCAGGCTGTTAGTAGGATTGTTTTAAACAACTCTAGATATCACATATATGGCAACAATGTAAGTTGAATTTTTTATGATTTTTCTAAATTATATCAATTTTCGGGGGTGGGTGGCTCGAATCAGAGAGTTTTCTCAGGGTAGTGATTGGTGTCAGGCTGTTAGTAGGATTGTTCTAAACAACTCTAGATACCACAAATATGGCAACAATGTAAGTTGAATTTTTTATGATTTTTCTAAATTATATCAATATTCGGGGGTGGGTGGCTCGAATCAGAGAGTTTTCTCGGGGTAGTGATTAGTGTCAGGCTGTTAGTAGGGTTGTTCTAAACAACTCTAGATACCACATATATGGCAACAATGTAAGTTGAATTTTTTATGATTTTTCTAAATTATATCAATTTTCGGGGGAGGGTGGATCGAATTAGATAGTTTTTTCAGGGTAGTGTTGGGGTCAGGCTGTTAGCAGGATTGTTCTAAACAACTCTAGATACCACATATATGGCAACAATGTAAGTTGAACTTTTTATGATTTTTCTAAATTATATCAATTTTCGGGGGAGGGTGGCTCGAATTAGATAGTTTTTTCAGGGTAGTGATTGGTATCAGGCTGTTAGTAGGATTGTTCTAAACAACTCTAGATACCACATATATGGCAACAATGTAAGTTGAATTTTTTATGATTTTTCTAAATTATATCAATTTTCGGGGGTGGGTAGCTCGAATCAGAAAATTTTCTCAGGGTAGTGATTCGTGTCAGGCTGTTAGTAGTAATGTTTTAAACAACTCTAGATACCACATATATGGCCACAATGTAAGTTGAATTTTTTATGTTTTTTCTAAATTATATTCATTTTCGGGGGTGGGTGGCTCGAATCAGAGAGTTTTTTTAGGGTAGTGATTGGTGTCAGGCTGTTAGTAGGAATGTTCTAAACAACTCTAGATACCACATATATGGCAACAATGTAAGTTGATTTTTTTATGATTTTTCTAAATTATATCAATTTTTGGGGGTGGGTAGCTCGAATCAGAAAGTTTTCTCAGGGTAGTGATTGGTGTCAGGCTGTTAGTGGGAATGTTTTAATCAAATCTAGATACCACATATATAACAACAATGTAAGTTGAATTTTTTATGATTTTTCTAAATTATATCAATTTTCGGGGGTGGGTGGCTCGAATCAGAGAGTTTTCTCAGGGTAGTGATCAGTGTCAGGCTGTTAGTCAAAATTTTTTAAACAACTTTAGATACCACATATATGACAACAATGCAAGTTGAATTTTTTATGATTTTTCTAAATTATATCAATTTTCGGGGGTGGGTAGCTCGAATTTGAAAGTTTTTTCAGGGTAGTGATTGGTGTCAGGCTGTTAGTAGTAATGTTTTAAACAACTCTAGATACCACATATACGACAACAATGTAAGTTGAATTTTTTATGATTTTTCTAAATTATATCAATTTTCGGGGGTGGGTGGCCCGAATCAGAGACTTTTCTTAGGGTAGTGATTGGTGTCAGGCTGTTAGTAGGAATGTTCTAAACAACTCTAGATACCACATATATGGCATCAATGTAAGTTGAATTTTTTATGATTTTTCTAAATTATATCGATTTTCGGGGGTGGGTGGCTCGAATCAGAGAGTTTTCTTAAGGTAGTGATTGGTGTCAGGCTGTTAGTCGGAATGTTTTAAACAACTCTAGATACCACATATATAACAACAATGTAAGTTAAATTTTTTATGATTTTTCTAAATTATATCAATTTTTGGGGTGTGTGGCTCGAATCTTAGAGTTTTCTCAGTGAAGTGATTTTTGTCAGGATGTTAGTAGGGATGTTTTAAACAATTCTAGATACCACATATATGGCCACAATGTAAGCTGAATTTTTTATGTTTTTTCTAAATTATATCCATTTTCGGGGGTGGGTGGCTCGAATCAGAGAGTTTTCTTAGGGTAGTTATTGGTATCAGGCTGTTAGTAGGGATGTTTTAAACAACTCTTGATGCCACATATATGGCAACAATGTAAGTTGAATTTTTTATGAGTTTTCTAAATTTTATCAATTTTCGGGGGAGGGTGGCTCGAATCAGAGAGTTTTTTTAGGGTACTGATTGGTGTCAGGCTGTTAGTTGGGATGTTTTAAACAACTCTAGATACCTCATATATGGCAACAATGTAAGTTGAATTTTTCATGATTTTTTTAAATTATATCAATTTTCGGGGGTTGGTGGCTCAAATCAGAGAGTTTTCTTAGGGTAGTGATTGGTGTCAGGCTGTTAGTAGGGATGTTTTAAACAACTCTTGATACCTCATATCTGGCAACAATGTAAGTTGAATTTTTTTGATTTTTCTAAATTATATCAATTTTCGGGGGTGGGTGGCTCGAATCGGAGAGTTTTCTTAGGGTAGTGATAGGTGTCAGGCTGTTAGTAGGGATGTTTTTAACAACTCTATATACCACATATATGGCAACAATGTAAGTGAATTTTTTATGATTTTTCTAAATTTTATCAATTTTCAGCGGTGGGTGGCTCGAATCAGAGATATTTCTCAGGGTAGTGATTGGTGTCTGGCTGTTAGTAGGGATGTTTTAAACAACTCTAGAAACCACATATATGGCAACAATGTAAGTTAAATTTTTTATGATTTTTTTAAATTATATCAATTTTTAGGGGTTGGTGGCTCGAATCAGAGAGTTTTCTTAGGGTGGTGATTGGTGTCAGGCTGTTAGTAGGGAAGTTTTAAACAACTCTAGATACCACATATATAGCAACAATGTAAGTTGGATTTTTTATGATTTTTCTAAATTATATCAATTTTCGGGGGTGGGTGGCTCGAATCAGAGAGTTTTTTCAGGGTAGTGATTGGTGTCAGGCTGTTAGCAGGGATGTTTTAAACAACTCTTGATACCACATATATTGCAACAATGTAAGTTGAATTTTTTATGATTTTTCTAAATTATAGCAATTGTCGGGGGTGGGTGGCTCGAATCAGAGAGTTTTCTTAGGGTAGTGATTGGTGTCAGGCTGTCAGTAGGGATGTTTTAAACAACTCTAGATACCACATATATAGCAACAATGTGAGTTGAATTTTTTATGATTTTTCTAAATTATATCAATTTTTGTGGGTGGGTGGCTTGAATCTGAGAGTTTTCTCAGGGAAGTGATTGGTGTCAGGCTGTTAGTAGGGATTTTTTAAACAACTCTAGATACCACATATATGGCAACAATGTAAGTTGAATTTTTTATGATTTTTCTAAATTATATCAATTTTTGGGGGTGGGTGGCTCGACTCTGAGTGTTTTTTCAGGGAAGTGATTGTTGTCAGGCTGTTAGTAGGGATGTTTTAAACAACTCTAGATTCCACATTTATGGCAATAATGTGAGTTGAATTTTTTATGATTTTTCTAAATTATTTCAATTTTCGGGGGTGGGTGGCTCGAAACTAAGAGTTTTATTTGGGTGTTGATTAGTGCAGGCTATTAGTAAGGATATTTTTAACAGCCTTATACGTTAAGTTAATGGCAACAATGTTAGTTGTAATTTTTATAATTTTTCTAAAATGTAATAATTTTTGGGGGTAGATTTATTGAATCAGAGGTTTTCTAAAATGTTGATTGGTGTCATTGTGTAAGTGGGGATGTTGTGAACACATTTTCTCACTAGATTTCTTTCAACAATAATAGTTGTATTTTTTTTTTTCGAAATTTTTGGGGGTTAGTATTTAAAAATAGAGTTTTTTGGGGTGTGGAGTAAATGATAATTTTTATCGCCAATCGGCACTAAATACATCTATTATTATCGCCATTTGCGGCACTAAACCGTCCCATTATTTTACTACTTTCAACAAGTAACATTATGGGACAATACTAACAAAATCTAAGGAGGTCGAATCCTGTCAGTTTAGTTGTCAAAAAAAAACATGAGTAGTGAAGAGTTTGAAATACCATGTACTCCACCAGAAATACGCGAAAGACCGATAGAAACAACGCTCGAAATTCTTCCAAGTAAGTCTAGACATATTTATAATCGTCAACACGATTTATTCACAAGTTGGTGTGACAGAAATAACATTAAAAAAATTAGCGAAAACGTTCTCTTGACATATTTTTCTGAAAAATCCAAGGAATATAAAGCAGCAACATTATGGTCATATTATTCTATGTTAAAAGCATCTCTTTCGGTAAAAAACGACGTTGATATAAGCCAATATAAGAAACTTACGGCGTTTTTAAAACACAAATCAAAAAATTACACGGCAAAAAAATCGAAAGTTCTCACACAAGAAGAAATAATACAGTTTCTATTGAATGCACCAAATGAAATATATTTAATGATGAAGGTAAGATAGTAATCAATTATCGAAGCATATTTGTTATTAATGTAGATATTATTTTAGATTTGTGTTATTTTTGGCGTTGCTGGAGCCTGCCGTAATAATGAATTAGTAAATCTTAAAGTTGATGATATAGAAGACAAGGATACTGTATTGATTGTGCATATAAGACACACGAAAACTAATAAACCAAGAGTATTTGTCGTAACATCAGAGTTCGAAGAACACGTTAAACCGATTGAGTTATATAAAAAATATGCCCCGCACAGACCAAACATGATAGATTTTTTATTACATATAGAAAAAGTAAATGCACAGTGCAGCCTGTGGGTATCCACACTTTTGGAAACATACCATGTAAAATTGCGAACTATTTAAATTTGCCAAATCCGTCAGAATATACTGGTCATTGTTTTCGGAGGTCGTCTGCTACTTTGTTTGCTAATGCAGGGGGCAGCAAAGAAAATTTGAAACGTCATGGAGGGTGGAAGAGTGATACCGTTGCTGAGTCCTATGTTGAGGAATCAATATTGAACAAAACGAAGATTGCAAAAACGATTTTGGGTGGTGATCAAATTGCGCACCGTTTTGATATCAATGACAACACTGCCACAACTTTACATCAAAATGAAAATATTCATTTTCCACAAAATTTTTCCGTTGATGGGTCAACATCAGGAATAAATTTAAATAATGCCACAGGATGCACCATCAATTTCCACATATACAACAAATAGAGTGGTTTAATATCTTGATTAATTCGTAGTGTTTGTTTAAATAATAATACATATTTTCTATTTTTTTTTTAATTTAAATAAAAAATCCTATACTTTTTCATTTATTTTTAAGATTGGCGATAAAATTTTGTATGCACCACGTCAGTAAAATATCTTTATCGAACTCGTCTTTATTCACCTCGCTCGCTCCGCTCGCTCGTCTCATAACCTCAGACTCGTTCGATAAAGTCTTATTTTACTGACTTGGTACATAAATAATTATTATATTTGTCTAAAAATTGCTAGGAGAATATTTTATGCATTTTCTAAACAGCGACTTTTTTAATATCATATAAATAAGTGTTAAGGGTTGTATTAATTTCTAATTGTAGTGTCAATTTATTTTGGTTTGAAATCATTTAAATCGGTATTATTCTTGTCTTGAAGAAGCAGGTGCAGACGTATTTACACGCATAACAAATATGTGACGCATTTTTTCATTTTTCATGTTGAAATTCGCAATTAAAAACCGCACTATTGATAGACTTTACATCGATTCGGTTCTTTGTGCGTTCAATCCAAGTTACTTCATTATTTGAGAGCTTTAAGGGCGATTTTGTTGATACTGTTGCATACGGTATTTTACATAAAGTTGCATATGTTATATTAGTAATAGTAAATATTAATATAACGTTCGAAGAAGGGAACCCATCCGTTCTCGCACGTGTTTCTACCAAGTCAGAGATAGATACATCGTGAATGATAGCGGAGCCGATTGCGAAAATTGTTCGGGGCGTTTCGGCAACCCGAAGGAAACGTAATTCCCACACTCCAACATGTAGCGGGTGTTTGATTAACCGTGGCCACTTGCTGTATCTCAGAAACTATATAGCGTAGCATGTTGGGGTAAAAAATTGCAGAGTGAAAGTTGGAAATAGAAATCACTGGAAATTAGTTTAAAGTCTAGAGGACGTGACTCCGTCAACTTGGCCCCCCACTTTCAATTTTTTAGAAAAACATCATTGCACAGAAAAGCCCTTAGCTAGCACAGGCTAGCACAGCCAAAATTAGAGCAAGCACACAAATAGTAAAAAAGTTATAGGTTTTTCAAATATGGGGGGGCTAAGTTGACGTTTGCCCCCACTTTTGATTTTTCAACTTTTTTTATATGATTTGGATTCCTCAGAGCTAGCACAGGCTAGCACAACCAGATTAAGAGCAAGCACAACCCCAACAACCCCTTAGAAATACAAAATTAGTTTGTACCCCAGCCCCCCACTTTAATATTTTTTGATTATTTCTAAAGGAATCTGCAGCTTAGAGCTAGCACAGGCAGAATATGCAAAAATTATTTAAAAAAATAAAATGGTTAAAAAGATATTTCAATTTTAATTATCAACCGTGAGCTTTCAAATCCTGTATGCGTAATTCCGTTCATGTATTTTAATTATTATGCTAAATGCGTATTTTCTAACAAATCACAATATTTCAACGGATTTGTTGACAATAACTTTGCCATATACTTAACTAACAGTTTAAAACATTGCTTTCAAATGCTGTGACCCGGAAAGCAAGCACATTAAAGACAGTGACGTAGTGAGTTATTAATAACCAACCCTCGAATAATTTAAAATGTAACAACTCCACCTAATACTAACAGATATCAAAAATTCTTTTAAAATATAAATGACTAATGCATTGGTAATAAATGCTGTGACTGAGAAAGCTAGCACAGTAAAGACAGAGGCATAGTAAGTAATCAATATTTAACCCTCGAATAATTTAAAATGTAATAACTCCACTAAATACAGAGAGATTTCAAAAATTATTTTAAATTATGAATCACTAATGCTTTGTTAATAAATGCTGTGACTAAGAAAGCTAGCCCAAGAAAGACAGTAGCGTAGTGAGTAATCAATATTTAACCCTCGCATAATTTAAAATGTAATAACTCCACCAAATATAAACCGATTTCAAAAATTCTTTCAAAATATAAATGACCAATGCATTGGTAATAAATGCTGTGACTGAGAAAGCTAGCACAGTAAAAACAGAGGCGTAGTAAGTAATCAATATTTAACCCTCGAATAATTTAAAATGAAATAACTCCACTAAATACAGAGAGATATCTAAAATTCTTTTAAATTATGAATTACTAATGCATTGTTAATGAATGCTGTGACTAAGAAAGCTAGCACAAGAAAGACAGTAGCGTAGTGAGTAATCAATATTTAACCCTCGCATAATTTAAAATTTAATAACTCCACCAAATACTAACAGATTTCAAAAATTCTTCTAAAATATAAATGACCAATGCATTGGTAATAAATGCTGTGACTGAGAAAGGTAGCACAGTAAAGACAGAGGCGTAGTACGTAATCAATATTTAACCCTCGAATAATTTAAAATGTAATAACTCCACTAAATACAGAGAGATTTCAAAAATTCTTTTCAATTATGAATCACTAATGAATTGTTAATGAATGCTGTGACTAAGAAAGCTAGCACAAAAAAGACAGTAGCGTAGTTAGTAATCAATATTTAACCCTCGCATAATTTAAAATGTAATAACTCCACCAAATACCAACAGATTTCAAAAATTCTTTCAAAATATAAATGACCAATGCATTGGTAATAAATGCTGTAAGTAATAAAGCTAGCACACAAAAGACAGTGGCGTAGTAAGTAATCAATATTTAAACCTCGAATAATTTAAAATGTGATAAGTCCACTAAATACAAAGAAATTTCAAAAATTCTTTCAAATTATAAATCACTAATGCATTGTTAATGAATGCTGTGACTAAGAAAGCTAGCACAAGAAAGACAGTAGCGTAGTGAGTAATCAATATTTAACCCTCGCATAATTTAAAATGTAATAACTCCACCAAATACCAACAGATTTCAAAAATTCTTTCAAAATATAAATGACCAATGCATTAGTAATAAATGCTGTGACTAAAAAAGCTAGCACAGTAAAGTCAGAGGCGTAGTAAGTAATCAATATTTAACCCTCGAATAATTTAAAATGTAATAACTCCACTAAAAACAGAGAGATTTCAAAAATTCTTTCAAATTATAAATCACTAATGCATTGTTAATAAATGCTGTGACTAAGAAAGCTAGCACAGGAAAGACAGTAGCGTAGTGATTAATCAATATTTAACCCTCGCATAATTTAAAATGTAATAACTCCACCAAACACCAACCGATTTCAAAAATTCTTTCAAAATATAAATGACCAGTGCATTAGTAACAAATGCTGTGACTGAGAAAGCTAGCACAGTAAAGACAGAGGCGTAGTAAGTAATCAATATTTAACCCTCGAATAATTTAAAATGTAATAACTCCACTAAATACAGAGAGATTTTAAAAATTCTTTTAAATTATGAATCACTAATGCATTTTTAATAAATGCTGTAACTAAAAAAGCTAGCACAAGAAAGACAGTAGCGTAGTGAGTAATTAATATTTAACCCTCACATAATTTAAAATGTAATAACTCCACCAAATACTAACAGATTTCAAAAATTCTTTCAAAATATAAATGACGATTGCATTGGAAATAAATGCTGTGAGTAAGAAAGCTAGCACACAAAAGACAGTGGCGTAGTAAGTCATCAATATTTAACCCTCGAATAATTTAAAATGTGATAAGTCCACTAAATACAAAGAAATTCCAAAAAAAATTTTAAATTATAAATCACTAATGCATTGTTAATAAATGCTGTGACTAAAAAAGCTAGCACAAGAAAGACAGTAGCGTAGTGAGTAATCAATATTTAACCCTCGCATAATTTAAAATGTAATAACTCCACCAAATACCAACCGATTTCAAAAATTCTTTTAAAATATAAATGACCAATGCATTTGTAATAAATGCTGTGACTGAGAAACCTAGCACAGTAGAGACAGAGGCGTAGTAAGTAATCAATATTTAACCCTCGAATAATTTAAAATGTAATAACTTCACTAAATACAGAGAGCTTTCAAAAATTCTTTTAAATTATGAATCACTAACGCATTGTTAATAAATGCTGTGACTAAGAAAGCTAGCACAACAAAGACGGTGGCGTAGTGAGTAATCAATATTTAACCCTCGCATAATTTAAAATGTAATTACTCCATGAAATACTAACAGATTTCAAAAAATTTTTCAAAATATAAAAGACCAATGCATTGGTAATAAATGCTGTGACTGAGAAAGCTAGTACAGTAAAAACAGAGGCGTAGTAAGTAATCAATATTTAACCCTCGAATAATTTAAAATGTAATAACTCCACTAAATACAGAGAGCTTTCAAAATTTTTTTTAAATTATGAATCACTAATGCATTGTTAATAAATGCTGTGACTAAGAAAGCTAGCACAACAAAGACAGTGGCGTAGTGAGTAATCAATATTTACCCTCGCATAATTTAAAATGTAATTACTTCACGAAATACTAACAGATTTCAAAAATTCTTTCAAAATATAAATGACCAATGCATTGGTAATAAATGCTGTGACTGAGAAAGGTAGCACAGTAAAGACAGAGGCGTAGTAAGTAATCAATATTTAACCCTCGAATAATTTAAAATGTAATAACTGCACTAAATACAGAGAAATTTCAAAAATTCTTTTAAATTATGAATCACTAATGCATTGTTAATGAATGCTGTGACTAAGAAAGCTAGCACAAAAAAGACAGTAGCGTAGTGAGTAATTAATATTTAACCCTCGCATAATTTAAAATGTAGTAACTCCACCAAATACCAACAGATTTCAAAAATTCTTTCAAAATATAAATGACCAATGCATTGGTAATAAATGCTGTAAGTAATAAAGCTAGCACACAAAAGACAGTGGCGTAATAAGTAATCAATATTTAACCCTCAAATAATTTAAAATGTAATAACTCCACTAAATACAAAGAAATTTCAAAATTTCTTTTAAATTATGAATCACTAATGCATTGTTAATAAATGCTGTGACTAAGAAGGCTAGCACAAGAAAAACAGTAGCGTAGTGAGTAATAAATATTTAACCCTCCCATAATTTAAAATGTAATAACTCCACCAAATACCAACAGATTTCAAAAATTCTTTTAAAATATAAATGACCAATGCATTGGTAATAAATGCTGTGAGTGACAAAGCTAGCACACAGAAGACAGTGGCGTAGTAAGTAATCAATATTTAACCCTCGAATAATTTAAAATGTGATAAGTGCGCTAAATACAAAGACATTTCAAAAATGTGTTAGTAATAATTAAAAAGAATTTTTGAAATCTCTTAGTATTTGCTAGAATTTTTACATTTTAAATTAATATTTTAGTCACTATGCCTCTGTCTTTTTTGTGCTTGCACAACCGGTTACAGCATTTATCAACAATGCGTTGGTGATAATTAATTTAAATGAATTTTTTGAACCTCTTGGTATTTTGTGAAGTTATTACATTTTAAATTATTCGAGAGTTAAATGTTGATATCTCACTACGCCACTGTTTTTCTAGTGCTAGCTCTCTTAGTCACAGCATTTAATAACAATGCATTCGAGGTTCATATTTTGTGAGATTTTTTGAAATCTATTGGCATTTGGTGGAGTTATTACATTTTAAATTATGCGAGGGTTAAATATTGATTACTCACTAGGCTACTGCCTTTCTTGTGCTAGCTTTCTTAGTCACAGCATATATTAACAATGCATTAGTGATTTAAAATTTAAAAGAATTTTTGAAATTTCGTTGTATTTAGTGGACTTATCACATTTTAAATTATTCGAGGGTTAAATATTGATTACTTATTACGCCACTGTCTTTTGTGTGCTAGCTTTCTTACTCACAGAATTTATTACTAATGCTTTGGTCATTAATATTTTAAAAGAATTTTTGAAATCTGTTGGTATTTGGTGGAGTTATTACATTTTAAATTATGCGAGGGTTAAATATTGATTACTCACTACGCTACTGTCTTTCTTGTGCTAGCTCTCTTAGTCACAGAATTCATTAACAATGAATAAGTGATTCATAATTGAAAAAAATGTTTGAAATCTCTCTGTATTTAGTGGAGTTATTACATTTTAAATTCTTCGTGGGTTAAATATTGATTACTTACTACGCCTCTGCCTTTATTGTGCTAGCTTTTTCAGTCACAGCATATATTACCAATGCATTAGTCATTTATATTTTGAAAGAATTTTTAAAATCTGTTAGTATTTGGTGGAGTTATTACATTTTAAATTATGCGAGAATTAAATTTTGTTTACTCACTACGCTACTGTCTTTATTGTGCTAGCTTTCTTAGTCACAGCATTTATTAACAATGCATTAGTGATTTATAATTTGAAAGAATTTTTGAAATTTCTTTCTATTTAGTGGACTTATCACATTTTAAATTATTCGAGGGTTAAATATTGATTACTTACTACGCCACTGTCTTCTGTGTGCTAGCTTTCCTACTCACAGCATTTATTACCAATGCATTGGTCATTTATATTTTGAAAAAAAATTTAAAATCTGTTAGTATTTGGTGGAGTTATTACATTTTAAATTATGCGAGGGATAAATATTGATTACTCACTACGCTACTGTCTTTCTTGTGCTAGCTTTCTTAGTCACAGCATTCATTAACAGTGCATTAGTGATTCATAATTTAAAAGAATTTTTGAAATCTCTCTGTATTTAGTGGAGTTATTACATTTTAAATTATTTGAGGGTTATGTATTGATTACTTACTACGCCAATGTCTTTTATGTGCTAGCTTTCTCAGTCACAGCATTTATTATCAATGCATTGGTCTTTTATATTTTGAAAAGAAAATTGAAATCTGTTAGTATTTCGTGGAGTAATTACATTTTAAATTATGCGAGGGTTAAATATTGATTACTCACTACGCCACTGTCTTTGCTGTGCTAGCTTTCTTAGTCACAGCATTTATTAACAATGCATTAGTGATTCATAATTTAAAAGAATTTTTGAAATCTCTCTGTATTTAGTTGAGTTATTACATTTTAAATTATTCGAGGGTTAAATATTGATTACTTACTACGCCTCTGTCTCTACTGTGCTAGCTTTCTCAGTCACAGCATTTATTTCCAATGCATTGGTCATTTATATTTTAAAAGAATTTTTGAAATCGGTTTGTATTTGGTGGAGTTATTACATTTTAAATTATGCGAGGGTTAAATATTGATTACTCACTACGCTACTGTCTTTCTTGTGCTAGCTTTTTTAGTCACAGCATTTATTAGCAATGCATTAGTGATTTATAATTTGAAAGAATTTTTGAAATTTCTTTGTATTTAGTGGACTTATTACATTTTAAATTATTCGAGGGTTATATATTGATTACTTACTACGCCACTGTCTTTCGTGTGCTAGCTTTCTTACTCACAGCATTTATTTCCAATGCATTGGTCATTTATATTTTGAAAGAATTTTTGAAATCTGTTAGTATTTGGTGGAGTTATTACATTTTAAATTATGTGAGGGTTAAATATTAATTACTCACTACGCTACTGTCTTTCTTTTGCTAGCTTTTTTAGTTACAGCAATTATTAACAATGCATTAGTGATTCATAATTTAAAGGAATTTTTGAAATCTCTCTGTATTTAGTGGAGTTATTACATTTTAAATTATTCGAGGGTTAAATATTGATTACTTACTACGCCTCTGTCTTTACTGTGCTTGCTTTCTCAGTCACAGCATTTATTACTAATGCACTGGTCATTTATATTTTGAAAGAATTTTTGAAATCGGTTGGTATTTGGTGGAGTTATTACATTTTAAATTTATTGATTACTCACTACGCTACTGTTTTTCCTGTGCTAGCTTTCTTAGTCACAGCATTTATTAACAATGCATTAGTGATTTATAATTTAAAAGAATTTTTGAAATCTCTCTGTATTTAGTGGAGTTATTACATTTTAAATTATTCGAGGGTTAAATATTGATTACTTACTACGTCTCTGTCTTTACTGTGCTAGCTTTCTTAGTCACAGCATTTATTACTAATGCTTTGGTCATTTATATTTTGAAAAAAATTGTGAAATCTGTTGGTATTTGGTGGAGTTATTACATTTTAAATTATGCGAGGGTTAAATATTGATTACTCACTACGCTACTGTCTTCCTTGTGCTAGCTTTCTAAGTCACAGAATTTATTAACAATGCATTAGTGATTTATAATTTGAAAGAATTTTTGACATTTCTTTGTATTTAGTGGACTTATCACATTTTAAATTATTCGAGGGTTAAATATTGATTACTTATTACGCCACTGTCTTTCGTGTGCTAGCTTCCTTACTCACAGCATTTATTTCCAATGCATTGGTCATTTATATTTTGAAAGAATTTTTGAAATCTGTTAGTATTTGGTGGAGTTATTACATTTTAAATTATGTGAGGGTTAAATATTAATTACTCACTACGCTACTGTCTTTCTTTTGCTAGCTTTTTTAGTTACAGCAATTATTAACAATGCATTAGTGATTCATAATTTAAAGGAATTTTTGAAATCTCTCTGTATTTAGTGGAGTTATTACATTTTAAATTATTCGAGGGTTAAATATTGATTACTTACTACGCCTCTGTCTTTACTGTGCTTGCTTTCTCAGTCACAGCATTTATTACTAATGCACTGGTCATTTATATTTTGAAAGAATTTTTGAAATCGGTTGGTATTTGGTGGAGTTATTACATTTTAAATTTATTGATTACTCACTACGCTACTGTTTTTCCTGTGCTAGCTTTCTTAGTCACAGCATTTATTAACAATGCATTAGTGATTTATAATTTAAAAGAATTTTTGAAATCTCTCTGTATTTAGTGGAGTTATTACATTTTAAATTATTCGAGGGTTAAATATTGATTACTTACTACGTCTCTGTCTTTACTGTGCTAGCTTTCTTAGTCACAGCATTTATTACTAATGCTTTGGTCATTTATATTTTGAAAAAAATTGTGAAATCTGTTGGTATTTGGTGGAGTTATTACATTTTAAATTATGCGAGGGTTAAATATTGATTACTCACTACGCTACTGTCTTCCTTGTGCTAGCTTTCTAAGTCACAGAATTTATTAACAATGCATTAGTGATTTATAATTTGAAAGAATTTTTGACATTTCTTTGTATTTAGTGGACTTATCACATTTTAAATTATTCGAGGGTTAAATATTGATTACTTATTACGCCACTGTCTTTTGTGTGCTAGCTTTATTACTTACCGCATTTATTACCAATGCATTGGTCATTTATATTTTGAAAGAATTTTTTAAATCTGTTGGTATTTGGTGGAGTTATTACATTTTAAATTATGCGAGGGTTAAATATTGATTACTCACTACGCTACTGTCTTTTTTGTGCTAGCTTTCTTAGTCACAGCATTCATTAACAATGCATTAGTGATTCATAATTTAAAAGAATTTTTGAAATCTCTCTGTATTTAGTGGAGTTATTACATTTTAAATTAATCGAGGGTTAAATATTGATTACTTACTACGCCTCTGTCTTTACTGTGCTACCTTTCTCAGTCACAGCATTTATTACCAATGCATTCGTCATTTATATTTGGAAGAATTTTTGAAATCTGTTAGTATTTGGTGGAGTTATTAAATTTTAAATTATGCGAGGGTTAAATATTGATTACTCACTACGCTACTGTCTTTCTTGTGCTAGCTTTCTTAGTCACAGCATTCATTAACAATGCATTAGTAATTCATAATTTAAAAGAATTTTAGATATCTCTCTGTATTTAGTGGAGTTATTACATTTTAAATTATTCGAGGGTTAAATATTGATTACTTACTACGCCTCTGTATTTACTGTGCTAGCTTTCTCAGTCACAGCATTTATTACCAATGCATTGGTCATTTATATTTTGAAAGAATTTTTGAAATCGGTTTATATTTGGTGGAGTTATTACATTTTAAATTATGCGAGGGTTAAATATTGATTACTCACTACGCTACTGTCATTCTTGGGCTAGCTTTCTTAGTCACAGCATTTATTAACAATGCATTAGTGATTCATAATTTAAAATAATTTTTGAAATTTCTCTGTATTTAGTGGAGTTATTACATTTTAAATTATTCGAGGGTTAAATATTGATTACTTACTACGCCTCTGTCTTTACTGTGCTAGCTTTCTCAGTCACAGCATTTATTACCAATGCATTAGTCATTTATATTTTGAAAGAATTTTTGAAATCTGTTAGTATTTGGTGGAGTTATTACATTTTAAATTATTCGAGGGTTGGTCATTAATAACTCACTACGTCACTGTCTTTAGTGTGCTTGCTTTCCGGGTCGCAGCATTTGAAAGCAATGTTTTAAACTGTTAGTTAAGTATATGGCAAAGTTATTGTCAGCAAATCCGTTGAAATATTGTGATTTGTTAGAAAATACGCATTTAGCATAATAATTAAAATACATGAACGGAATTACGCATACAGGATTTGAAAGCTCACGGTTGATAATTAAAATTGAAATATCTTTTTAACCATTTTATTTTTTTAAATAATTTTTGCATATTCTGCCTGTGCTAGCTCTAAGCTGCAGATTCCTTTAGAAATAATCAAAAAATATTAAAGTGGGGGGCTGGGGTACAAATTAATTTTGTATTTTTAAGGGGTTGTTGGGGTTGTGCTTGCTCTTAATCTGGTTGTGCTAGCCTGTGCTAGCTCTGAGGAATACAAATCATATAAAAAAAGTTGAAAAATCAAAAGTGGGGGGCAAACGTCAACTTAGCCCCCCCATATTTGAAACCCCTATAACTTTTTTACTATTTGTGTGCTTGCTCTAATTTTGGCTGTGCTAGCCTGTGCTAGCTAAGGGCTTTTCTGTGCAATGATGTTTTTCTAAAAAATTGAAAGTGGGGGGCCAAGTTGACGGAGCCAGAGGACGTAACATCTATCGCTAAATACAAAAACAGATTTTTATCAAAAAACTGCTAAACTGAGCTAGGTTAAAAATATACAAACCGTAATCTACGCTGAATTTAATTATATTTTAACTACTCACTTGTTTCTTTATCTCGCATATATGAGGCAGGGGAGAGCAGAAAACTGTGATCATTAAACTAGGTGTAATTTTTGTTAGGATTAACCGAAATGAATCAAGTTAGTCTCATTTGAAAGGTAATTGAAAGAACTTAAAATTACTGTTTTCGCTCTTTCACTTTAGTTTTTTATAGAAAGCACCCGAGCATTAAAGATTTTAAATTATAAGCTATAGTTCTACGTTTATTACACGAAGGAATACTGAGAAAAGTCGTGAAAACCACATCCTGATATCTTTATCCTAACCAAAGATATAGTAAAAAGTCTGGTATATTTGCCCATATTCAATCACGCACCATATAAAAGTATATTTTTTAATGTTGTAGGTCTTTAGGATGTTTTGTTTTATATTCAAGAGGTCAACGATAATAATTTAAAGAATAACGGAGATCATTTTTCTCCATTTATATGTTTTGGAAAGCGAATATGTAAGTAAATCCAAGATTATTGAAAATCTCAAAATATAATAGGCTATGAGATTAGTAGAATGTAGTTTTACTACAATTAAAAACACTTATTACAATACTTTATTTGAACAATAACAAACAAAACACAAGATAATAAAACGAATACAATAATGCCGCATATGGTAAAAATGTATAAATCTTATCCTACTCTAAATTTTGCTCGATTTCAACTACTTTCTCGTTTCTTTTGCTTTTTCATAAGATGCAGATGAAAATGGAATAGTTTAATCACTAAAATGGTTGTGACTTTGGTCAGATTAAACCGAATTTAATAAACTAAACTAAACTTGACTAAAATAATAAATTTAAAAAAACAATCCTTTAAACACTTTGTATTCTGATTTAATTTAGTGTCTAATAAGAATCAGGGGGCGCTATTAGTACAAAATACTACATTCTGCACAATTTTCAATGTATCTCCGGTTAGGATGCTAATATCGTGATGTGGTTTTTATTAGTTTTTTACACTATTTTTCATTTTACTTAACTATCGCAACTTCCATATACCTTTAATTTAGGGAAAATTGAGAAAATACGATGATTGTCTCAATCGCACCCATTGGCGCATAATATCGAAACTACAATAAATCAGAATAAATATGTTTAAAGTGCATTTAATTATCTATCAAATGAGTCCAAGTTTATTAAATTCAGTGAAACCTAACGAAAATTAGAAGCATTTTAATAATTAGACATTTTCGTTCTCTTATGTGAGCTATAAAAAAACAAGAAGATAGTTAAAATTACGTAAAATTTAACGTATATTGTAACGGGTACGTACGAAGCTCCCGCGTTAGTACCAAAGCGCTCCGTACTACCCTCTCCGCTCGCGCCACCGTCGCTTGCACCGCTGCACCCCCACGTTGGTACAACTACCAAAGAAGGGAGGACCACCCGCT
Source organism: Philonthus cognatus (assembly GCA_932526585.2). Classification (NCBI taxonomy): domain Eukaryota; kingdom Metazoa; phylum Arthropoda; class Insecta; order Coleoptera; family Staphylinidae; genus Philonthus; species Philonthus cognatus. The sequence goes on along the minus strand of CAKOBO020000020.1, from coordinate 2,736,463 downwards.
GTGCCGCCTATATAAACAGCTGCACCCCGGCATACCAGCAGAGTTCCACAAGCTCTTAAGTTCAAACAGTCGTTCCGAACCCTTGTGTGGTGAAAGTGTTTTGGAGAAGGCCGATCCCTTGTGTGGACAGTTTCTCTCGAAAACACGAACTACGAAGAATACGATAATCCAGAATCCGATCCCTTGGGTGGACGTTTTCTCACTACACATCGTTAAGAAGATCAGTCGAGTTCGAGGAAGCCGCTCCCCGCTGTGGACACTTCTCGCTACACCTCATTACAAAAATCAGCCGAGTTTACGGAAGCCGCTCCCCGCTGAGGACAGCCAGCTGTCAATCAAATTCAAGGAAGCCGCTCCCCGTCGGAAACAGCCTCTGCCGATGCTTTAACTTCGTAATGACCCCACGCTTCTGACACCTATTATTGTTTTATATATATATATATATATTTATATATATATATTTTTATATATATTTATATATATATATATATATATATATATATATTGCTGTACATATGTTGCTACATAATTAAGTCTTTACAAAGCACCGCTACAAACTGACGCCCAACAATCGGGCCACAAAGAGTAAAGATAGAATAAAAGCAAGCAAAATTCCAACAACCAGGAGTCAGTCGACCAGAAGGATGGCCCTTACACAAGAACAGTTAGAACAACTAATAAACGCCATCCAGCCGAGCGTAAACATTTTACGCACTGTACTACACGCTACAGTGGAACCCGAAATCCAGAGGTGATGAAGGACTTCTTAGACAGTATCTATTTCTTCAAAGTGAGGATATCACAGATGACAACACCGTCCAAGGATTGAGGCTATTACTGGAGGAACCTGCCAATACCTAGTGGACCTGGATAAAGGGTAGCATCAACACCTGGGACCAAGTAAAACAAGCGATCCGGGATGAATACACCACCACCATACAAGATCTATATGGAAATCTTCTCCACAGCACAACAGCTCGACGAGGATACAAGCTATTTTATAACAAAGAAGAGGTCGCTGTTGGCCCAGCTGTCACAAAAATTTTCGGAAGCCACCCAGTTGGATATGCTGTACGGACTCCTAAAATTCGAAATCAGGGACCGAGTATCCAGAGCGTCTGTCAAAAATTTTAGAGCATTGTTGAACCAAGCCAGCCTAATCGAGGCTCACCTGAAGGAGAGAAAATCCGATCGCCCAAAAGTAAAGGAAAGGGTAAAATGCGCGTTTTGTAAGATCTTCGGACACTCGCTGGAGAAATGTCGCAAGAAAAAAGCAAAAGCAACGACAGTTAAGGAAAAGAAGAAACACTCTGTTATAGTTGCCAGACCCCAGGGTACATTAAACGCAACTGTCCCAAATGTTCTACGTAAACCACCTCCCAAGCGCAAACACTAGGATTTTATGCCGCAGACCTAGGGCTACAGGTCAGGGACCGTCCAGCCCTAAATATCGAGATTGGAGGAACCCCTGAAACAGCATACGTAGACACCGGCGCTCGCACTAGCCTGGCGAGCGAACAACTATACCAGGAGCTCAGGAAACAAGGAGCGAAATTCCAAAAGAAGCCCGTAAACCTCACCCTGGCAGACGGATCCAGTATGATGATTCCCACTCGAGCGTATACTGCTGCCCTCACACGCAGCAGTATACGCTCGAGTGGGAATCATCCTCAAAGGAAAAAGAATTCCAACCACCCTGACCTACATCATCAACACCCCGAAGGCCAAGACGCTGTTGGGTATTGACTTCCTGGAGGACGCCGGGATCTCCATAAACTTTCACAGACGAACCTGGTCGTTTAAGGATGGACCTAAAGAATATCTTTTCATGCAAAAGGAAGAGCTACCTGCAAAAAGAAAACGAAGTCTTCCACGAGATGAAAACCTGGACCTCGAGATGATCCACCTGTATGTTACGGAGATGACCCTTAACGAACCAGCCGTTTCTCCACTGCCAAGGACTCTCAGAAGAACGGAGTCATACCAGATGCACAGATCGGAGATCGATTCCTTCGACTTCATGTTCCATGACGCGATGGTCCAGGTCGAGGCGGAATGGGATCTCCAGATGGCCACACTAGACCTGGAAGACATCCGCCTGGATCCAGAGGTAGAGGCTGCTGATCTGACACAGGAAAAAAAACGAATAATCTCCTGAAGGAGTTCCGAGACGTATTCGAGGAGGGCGGACCTTCCACAGAAGCTGCAGAACATATAATTAAAACCCAAGATCAGCCTTCCAATCGCTCAGCCGCCGTACCGATTATCTCCACAGAAGACGGAACAACTAAAGAGGGAAATAAAGAAGCTGCTTCAAGAGGGCATCATAGAAGAGTGCGAGAGCGCGTGGGCCGCTCCCGTAGAACTAATACCCAAACCGGATGGTCAAGTCCGCCTCTGTATAGACTACAGGAAACCAAACGCCATCACGAAACCTGACAACTATCCACTCCCGAGGATAGATGATCTCCTCCACTCCACGTGCGGAACAAAGATATACTCCACCCTGGACCCCAAGGCAGGATACCACCAGGTGAAAGTACGGAGGGAGGACTATGACAAAACAGCCTTCATCACACCGTTCGGCTTGTTCCGGTTTACAAGGATGCCATTCGGACTATGGAACGCACCTGCCACATTCCAAAGGCTGATGGACCGGGTGAAGACAAACCTGGAACCCAACAGAATGCTAGTATACGTAGAGACGTCATCATCCTGTCAGAATCGATGGAAGAACATTGGAAAGATCTGAGACGGCTGTTCCAGAGGTTTGAGCAGCTAAACCTATGGATCAACAGAAAGAAGAGCCGCTTCTGCTGCGAGAAGGTTCTCTACCTAGGACACATAATCAACAAGGAGGGAATACGACCCAATCCGGAGATAGTGGCCGCCATCGCAAATCGACCGGCTCCTGAGAACATCAAACAACTGCAGAGCGTCCTGCATGCCTGCAGCTGATATCGAAAATTCATTAAGGACTTCGCCAGCATTACCAAGCCACTGAGCAACCTGACAAAATATAACACACCTTGGGAATGGGGAAAGCAACAAAAAGAGGCATATTCCACGCTGAAGCAAGCACTCATCTCATCACCAATCCTGCAACAAGCAAAGCCAGACCGGCCCTACATATTGAGGACAGATGCCAGCTCATATGCTATAGGAGCAGCTTTGATGCAGGGGGAGGAAAAAGAAGAGAGGCCAGTAGAATACGCAAGCCGCCTCCTCACCCAAGCCGAGATAAACTACAGCACCACCGAGAGGGAAGCACTTGCCGTAGTTTGGGCAGTTCAACGATTCCGGGGATACATCGAGGATAGCCCCACAACAGTCCTGACAGACCACCGTTTCCTATAGTGGCTGATGTCGCTAAGGTCACCTAGTGGACGACTTGCAAGATGGGCTCTCAAACTGCAACCTTTCCACCTCTAGGTCGAATACACACCTGGGAAAGCAAATTTGATAGCCGACTTCCTGTCAAGACCGCCCGAAGGAACTCCTTAAGAAGTTTCACGACGACCCAGTCGCAGGTCACTATGAAGTCGAAAGAACCCTGCGGAAGATACTGAGGAACAACTACTGGCCTGGAATCCGGTACGACGTCGCGGAATACGTCAAGCAATGCCAGGAGTGCCAGAAGTACAAAGCATCAAACCAAAAGCCACAAGAACTTCTCCGGTTCCGACCACTTCCACAGGGCCCCAAGAAGGTGAAATGGATCTTCATCATAAAAGACACCGCTTCGAGATGGGTAGAACTGTTCCCCTTAGAAGCCGCAACAGCGACATCCGAGAAAAATTATCAGCGACAATGGAACCTAGTTCGTCAGTTCGATAATGCAACAGATAACACATTGGCTGGAAATCGACCACAACTTCACCCCGGTGTACCACCCAGCCGCCAATCCAGTAGAGAGAAGAAACCGAGACCTGAAGGCACAACTCGCTATCCAGGTCGGAACCAAACACATAGATTGGGCAAACAAACTCCCAGCAATCCGGTTCGCGATGAAGACAGCCTACTGTGCCTCAATAGGAATGTCTCTAGCCTACCTCACCTTTGGAAGAGAACTACGGACCCCGACCGATGTCTAGCATGATCTGAGGGAGATAATGAAGACGAATATCTACTTACCAGATATCACATCCAGGCTAAGGGATCTAGTCACAACATTCGAAGCAGCGAAAGAAAAACACGAAAAAACCCAAGACCAAAGAAAAACACAGGCCGACAAGAAACGATCAGAAGAAGAAATCTACACACTAAAGACCTAGTTTGGGTAACATCACATACCCTTAGCAAAGCCACAAAGAAAACCACAACGAAATTCGCACTAAAATAGGACCCTGCTCATACGAGATAGCTTCAAGAGAAAATCCTGCAGTCTCACTGGCCACCTACCACGTTTCAGCATTAAAGAAATGCGCAGAAGACGAAGGAGGACTACCCACATATCCAATCAGAAAGAGAGGAAGACCTAGGAAGAATCCAGGACCCTTGGCCGGGACGTCATAGGGGTCCTGAGGGGGAGATTGGAGATTGTAACGGGTACTTACGAAGCGCCCGCGTTAGTACCAAAGCGCTCCGTACTACCCTCTCCGCTTGTGCCACCGTCGCTCGCACCGCCGCACCCCCACGCTGGTACAACCACCAAAGAAGGGAGGGCCACCCGCTGTGTCACCTATATAAAAGGCTGCACCCCGGCATACCACCAGAGTTCCACAAGCTCTTAAGCTCAAACAGTCGTTCCGAACCCTTGTGTGGTCAGAAGCTGTTTTAGCAAACCTCATTATGAAAGTGTTTCTGAGAAGGGAGATCCCTTGTACGGACAGTTTCTCACGAAAACACGAACTACGAAGAATACGATAATCCAGAATCCGATCCCTTGGGTGGACGCTTTCTCACTACACATCGTTAAGAAGATCAGCCGAGTTCGAGGAAGCCGCTCTCCGCTGTGGACACTTCTCGCTACACCTCATTACGAAAATCAGCCGAGTTCACGGAAGCCGCTCCCCGCTGAGGACAGCCAGCCGTCGATCAAATTCAAGGAAGCCGCTCCCCGTCGTGGACAGCCCCTGCCGATGCTTTAACTTCGTTAATGACCCCACACCCCTGACATCTATTATTGTTATATATTGCTGTACATATGATGCTAGATAAATAAATCTTTACAAAGCACAGCTGCAACATTAAGACTTTCATATTTTTAACATCTCTTAATTTTTCATTTATTTGATAAAAATTGTTTTAATTTTTAATATAGAGATAGCTATGAACCTAAAAATAATTTCCAGCGATTTCTCTTGGCCACTTTTACTATGCATTTTTTTACCTCAACATGCTACGATGTATAGTTTCTGAGATACAGCCGAGGGCCACGCTTAATCAAACACCCGGTATGCACTGCTTGGAATAAGGAATAATAAAGCAATATTTTTCGTGTGTTCAGATTTGTGCCCGGCGCGTGAGAACTGGCTAGTATTGAATTATTATTACTTTATAGTAAACTTGTAATATAATTCATTTTGTGTTTTTATAACATACTCTACTCATACTCTACCATTATTTTATTTTTGGTTTGACAAATGGTTAGTTAAATAGACAAATAGTTACTAATCGAATAACAGTTTTATAAAACATGAAATAATTCAAGAACAAGTATAGACATTTTAACATTTTTGCATAGATTGTAAAAATTACTTTAAAAGACCTATTTTATATTTTTGTGATGCTGTGCAAAGTAAATGATTAATATTTAAAAGAAAAAATCATCGACCGACGCACCACCCGGTATATGTAAACAGGGAGTCCTATTTTGAGTAGGACAGTATGGGTAACTTTGTTATTATTAATGATGGAGATTCGGTCAAATGGGTAAAGTTCTGTATTTTTATGTGCTTATTTGGATCCTATTAAGAAACAATAGAGATTTTGGAAACCTTTGAAGTAATTGAGAAAAAATTGAAATAGGCGATTTTCGTAAATACCCCATACCTTCCTTGTATGTAAATTTATTTAAAATCTGTAACAACCTTGTCAAAGTAAATGCTATAGCGCAGCAGATGGTAATCGATTTTAATTTATTTAGCGATTCGTTTTTGATTTATTAATATCAACTTTTATTTCCCACATGAGAACATATAATAATATGTATATCATTAAACTGCAGTTTTTGTTCTGATATCGGTGATGTGTAACACCTGTACATTTTTTTATTTAAGGTGTTTACTTGTTTTAAAACAATTTATTTGTTACTTTAGCTGCTAAGATACATATACCTTATTTGAAAAAATATTGCTGTAGATTGGTTGTAATTTTATAAATGAAATTGCCAATTCTAGGTTGCAGAATACTTCAAACATTAAAAGTGCGATTCTTTTCGCAATCTACAACAAGTTAGTCTTACAAAGACTCATTGAAACAACTACTTCCCGAGCTAATACCCCGACGGGCATTGAATTATACAACAAGTGTTTGCTGTTACATACAGTAACCTACTGCAAATGCAACAATTTTAGTCAAATTATTCAGGCCATCTATAGACGCGTTTCGAGATTTATCTCTCATCAGTATAGCTTTGCCATCCCCCATAAGTAATTTGACACCTTAGACTGGCGGTCACGTTACCGTTCAAACATAACTATAAATGAAATTGCCAATTCTTGGTTGAAATATTCTGTACACATTTATACCGGGTGTAACTCAAAACTAGAAGCCCCCTTTATTTTTTGTTATTGTTTGAGAAATCAATTTAAAATTTGGTAGGCTTATATTCAGTAGAAATTTTAGTATAGTAGTGATCTGAACGCTTTAGTTGCACTTCCGGTTTCCCCGAAAATGACATCAATTTTCAAAACTCAAATAAAATGCACAATATATTTTTGTTTGTCTTTAGATACAGGATGCTACTTGAAATACTAATCAATTATATTTTTGAAAAAAAATTACACGTGTAAATTAAAAAAATATTATTATTATTATTATCTAGGTAATTATGATCGCTCCAAAATGCTTTGATTCATATCATAGGCTTACAGAAAATTCAAATCAATAACATTTGTTTTATATATAACAGTATAATTTGAAAACACAAGATATTCCAAATTTAAATCAGGAATAGTATCGCAAAACTTATGTGTGTTGCTCAAAATGACCACCATCAGCATCTTGACATAACCTGGCTCTTTGAATTATTTCTCGTATAACGTTATGAAGTTGCCGAGGAGTTATAGTAGCTATTGCCGCAGCTTTGTAACTTCATTTAACTTTTGAAAATTTATGTCATTTCCGGTGAAACCAGAAGTACAACTAAAGCGTTCAGATCACCAATATACTTCAATTTCTGCCTAATATAAACCTACTAGATTTGAAATTAATATCTCAGGGTGTACAAGTTTTGAGTTACACCCGGTACTCTTCTAACTTTCCTAGTAGAAAAATCGTAAATAAAATATAAATAATGCCGCCCCAAAATATGTTTCGCCTGATGCGGACCGCACCGAACATCTCTTACAGTTTCTGAGATCCCTATAGAGAAAATATCTCCTCACCCTGTATATACACACGTCTATTTCTTCTAATTGAACGCACCCACCGGAACGTCTGCCCGGTACCTTATTCTCGGCGTATTTGTATAATGCATTATGAGATAATGTGTCGAACAAATCGAACGTTATCTGATATACAGAGAGTTTTATGTAACACCGAACATGCTAGAATGCACTCAATGTAAATTTTCCTATGTCCGATGTGAACTGTGACGCATCAAAGCATTAAGTACGAGTACGAAAATTAAATTAAATTTGTCAATTATTGTATCAACCACAATATGTTGTATTTTGAATATTTTAGTTAAACGGAATGCTTCTCAACTTTTCTTATATTTTTAATCAGTAAAATACTACTTAAAGAAGATAAGAAGATATAAACGCTTTATCAGTAAACACAATTTTCGCAACATTTCGTTGTTTAATTTAACATATTAAATATAATTTAACAAACAATTTATCGTTTCATTTTGCCATACAGCAACTAATAATGTTGGAATTTGTAGGATATAAACTTAAATTCTTGTAGAACTCTTATGTACAGACAATTTTTAAATATTAAATGATTTTGTTTAATTTCATCTCTTCCAATAATATCGACGGACTTCTAGCTCATGAAATTTATGCAAACAAACTGTTTTATAAGGTTCGAAATGGTTGAAATAAATTGTATTAGTCAATCAGAAAATCGTACAGTAAATGATTCATGGGAATTTCTTGAACTGTTTTCTCCGTGGTATAAGTTTACCAAAAAAATCTTTTCCTCCTTTGTAACTATTATTGATATGTTCAACTCTCCGTTCTTGGTCTCCGTCAGCTTCAATTGCTAGAACAGCAAATATCATTTGCTTGCGATAATTGACAGTACATTTATTTTTGAAGGGAAGGTGTAAATTGGGTTAACTATATCACAATTAGAAATCGTTGCCAATCACATCGCACTCAATGCGTTTATGCGTCCCAGTACACATCGAACATAAGAAAATTAACATTGAGTATATTTTAGCATGTTCGGTGTTACTTAAAACTCTCGGTATGTAGCCATCCCTTGGGTTTTTTTAGAGTGTTAACCACTATATGTAAATCCATATGTATGAGAATTATTTATCAACGTGCAAAAGGTTATATAGACCTGTAGCGCGTACATATAAGAACGCGCGTTTGGTCGCATGATTTTATTTTGATAATACTACGTGGCGGTCGCACAAAACTGCCATAAGCGATTCGACTAGGAACAATTTCTTTTATTTCATTGATGCAATTTAGCGCGGCGGCCAACGAGAGTTACTCACTATATTGCTTTGTGTTTAGTTGTCTATCTTTTTACATCAACTATGATTGATCCACCTATCGGCAATCGTATGAACTGAAAGCTGCTAGTAGATGCTTAAAACTATGGCGCCTTTTTTAAACAAACTAGATTATTCTTATTGATGGTTATAATTAGAGAGCGGATTTTATGCAAAATGCATATTTTTGCATATTTTGCACATTTCGCCTTAAAATGCATATTTTAACAGATATTGGAATATTTAACATTTTGTCGCACGGTACATTACAACACGAGCAATTTTCGATTTCGGCCATGAACTAAAACATGTTGTCATTCGGGGAAATACCGGCCAAATTGATCAAATTAATTGCCAATTTGTCTTGCGATAAACAGTAAATTATGTGTTCCTATGTTTGTGTCGGTTTACTTTGAAATATGCGTAATGCGGCATTGGATCAAGCGGTAGAACGAGAAAGAAATAGTTTCGTGCGTAAGGGAATTCTCATATTTATTTAGAGGCGAGCCCGCCGATTTAGTGAATGATTGCAATTACGAAGTTTATTAAAAAAATAAATAGCCCCCCTATACCGTATTAATTCACAAATCTTCAAGTGAATGAGAAGTACATATAGAAATTGTTGAAATTAGTTCACTAACATTAAGATGCCGAAAGAAAAAAATAATTTAGTTCCGGTATGGATCATAAATATTCCCGAGCTCCGTCTAGACGGCGCAAAAGTATTTTGTACCGCATGTGGAAAAATAGTAAGTTACTTTACACATAATTCTAAATTAACCATTCATATTGAGTGAGCATTTAAATTTCAGGTCTAGTTATTAATGAAAACTGTAATAATGTTTTCAATTAACCCATAATGGTTTGAAAGTTCATAAATGTCACATGGTAAGTCGATATAACTATTAAACAAATAAAAATAATAAATAACAAACAGTGTACAGGGATTTCAAAACATTGTATAATTAACAACCACTTTATAGATGTTAATAATTTCAAAATTCTATATTCAGGTAATAAGGGCCGTAATTTAAACCTCAGGGAAGGCCTAGAAATAAATAGGGCAATAAAAGACGGAAAACACCTCGTCAACGACAATGAGGATATTTGGAATTCCCCAATCTTAAAATCCCTTATTACCTGACCATATATAAGCTTGTTGGTATCTTTTGTAATTCACTCCTGATAATGCTGTAAAACGCGAAACTAGTCGAGTAAATAGTAAAGTAAAAAAAATTGTGAAACAAACCAAGTGTAATTTAATTTAAACCTTCATTATCAATATTAAACAAAGGCGTGGAAAGCATTTTAATGGATCTATACCTAAAGTCTAAATGCTCACACGATGTGTAAAGACTATAATTAATTTTGACTATTGTATTAGACTTGTATCTTATAAATTGTGTTTGTTCGAAAATAAGATGTTATAAACAGCATGCGAAATCTTCAAAGTCTAAGACGAAATCTATTGCAAACAGTATTTTTGAATTTGGTTCCAATTTTAATATTGATGCGTTTTTTAGATCACATCAGAAAGAAAATCACAAATTACGCAGCAGATAGAAACCTCTCTCCATAAAAAAAATTGAAGAAACGAAGAGAACCAAATTTTCGCAAACACTTTTGCGAGAATCTTTGCTTGGGGAAAAATCGAAAAGGAATGAACAAGAGGAATTCAATTTTGCATTATGCAATTCTCTTGTTAAGGCAAACATTCCATTAAAAAACTTAATAATCCTAGTTTTAAGTCATTTTTACAAAAAATTAACAACAAACAAGTGCCTGATGAAAGCACACTCCGAAAAAGGTATGTCAATGATGTCTATCTCGAAACAATGGGACATATAAAAGAAATAGTAAAAAATAAATATCTCTATTTCGTTGTGGATGAAACTACAGATTGTTGTGGACGGTATGTTGCCAATTTAATGATAGGGTACTTAAGTGAAAAAGAGCCTAGTACATCATATCTAATTGCATGCAAATTCCTTAATAAAACAAATCACTTGACAATAGGGCAATTCATTAACGAGACATTTATGCAATTTTTTCTTCTGGATATTGTTCCCACAAATAAAATTATTTTGATGCTGTCCGATGCTGCACCTTATATGGTAAAAGCGGGTACCCAATTAAAAATATTATTTGCAAATTTAATTCACGTAATATGTTTGGCTCATGGTATAAATAGAGTGGCAGAGGCAATTCGCAATGAATTTCCGATTGTTCATACTTTAATAAGTAGTATAAAAAAAGTGTTTGTAAAGGCCCCATTACGCATTCACCTATACAAAGAAAAACTTCCTAATATTCCTCTACCGCCTGAACCTGTAATTACGCGCTGGGGAACGTGGCTCAGTGCAGCGCATTTTTATGCAGAACATTTCGAAATAATTAAAGAGTTGGTTTTGGAGTTTTCTGATAATTCCAATACATATATTAAGAAAGCACAATCTGTTTTAAAGAATACAGAACTGCGCACTCAGTTAGCCTTCATAAAAGCGCATTATTATTTTGTAAGCACAACTATTTCCAAATTGGAGACAGAAGCATTATCGCTAAACGAATCCGTAAAAGTAGTGACTAAATTTCAGCAGCTAATTTCTGGTGTTCCTGGTAATATTGGTGTAACTATTTCAAATAAATTAAATGAAGTATTACATAAGAACTACGGATATCGGCTGTTAAATAAAATTAATAACATTTTGACACACAACGAAAACTCCGAAACCATTGATATAAATTTAGACGTGTCTATATTAGCCGCTTTAAAAAATTCACCAATAACATCTGTAGTTGTGGATAGAAGTTTTTCATTATATAAGCATATACTGTCTGACAGACGTTAAAATTTTCTTCCTGAAAATTTAGAAAAACATTTAGTTATAAGTTGTTACGCCAATCAAACTAACCATAATCAATAATTGTTAGTAAGGTACATGCTGTAGTACCAATAGTTTATATATTACCATAATTATTAACATAAACATGATCAATTAAATAATATTATTAAATGAATTAAAATAGGAAACTTTTTGTAAATCTACATTTAAGAGTCTTGTGAACTTGAGACTTTTTAAAACTACTTTCCTGGATAGTACCACTACGAATATTGAATTATACAAAAGGACGATTTGCGATTTTTGTGTAATTCAATATTCGTCGTGATATTAGCCAAGAAAGTAGTTGTTTCAAAAAGTAATTCAGTAATTGTAGTATTTTTAATAAGACTAATTATGTACAAGTATAGTATTTTTCATTTCTTAGTATTGACAGTAATAAATGTATGTGACTTTTTTTTAATTAAAAATGTTCGTGTTTTTAAGTGCATATATATGCACATATTTCACCATTTTATAATGCATAAAATCCTTTCTCTAGTTATAATACATTGGCGGGTACAGAAAGATATATTTTTAATTTATTGAAATATAGATTTTCCACACGAATTAACATTTGTTTAATGCTAATTAAAAATTATCTTCTGTAATAAATTACAGAATTTTTTAATTTTTTTTTTTAAATAAATTGTTTAAGCGCCAATCTCCAATGCTTGGAACGCACTAGCGGGATTATAGCCTTAAATGTATTAAAAAATAATCGCGTTAGATCAGTTTTTCAGTCTTCAGTGATTTCAAAATTTATTAAACGTAAGTTACTATTAAATGTGAATTCAAGTATTAAAATCAAGATTTAAATATGCTTTGTTTTTAAATGTTTTAAAAATGTTGTTTTATTTTAGTTAATTTAGTTAATTACAAAATACAGGATAGCTGCTCCTCGTGACGTCTCAGGTGCATTCACTTTACGATTGTTTTGTGCAAGCAAGTTAGTAAATCAACTTATATATTAGTGAATCATTTATAATCTAATTAATTCTAGCGATAAAACGATGATGTGGGAGTGGGGCCAAAAAGCGCAAAAAAACAAAAACGACAACTTAATGACAACTTCAGCAAAAGGACTCACTAAATAAGTTCCTAAAACATCAACAAAAGGTAGATCAGCATGTAATGATAAACATATGCGGAAAGCAGCACCAGCAAGTAGTGATGAAAGCAACGCAAAAAACGGGTTTGGAAAATAAATTAGACGATAATGACAGTTTTGCCGTTGAATATAGTTTTTTTTTTAATAACTGCATTGTGGCCTGAGAAGCTGTCGGAACGTATGAAACAATATTATTTGTAGAATAAGCCAAGCAACATTGAAGATATTTTATCACTTTAAAATACAGAACGAAACCGGACATATTGTCGGAATGTCTCTGAAACAAACTTTTATTGTAAAAAAACCTATGGAACCAAAGAATTTCGTCAATAGTTATTAATTTACTCAGTAACCAGTAAATGCATTTATTGTTATGTAAAAATGATTTTAATTGTGCAAACGAAATATACGTTAGGATACAATGACTGGAAGAATTTAGGCAGGAGTTTGAATGACCATGAATCTTCAGCAAGTCATATAAAGTCATGTTAACTTTACATAAAGACACCTGACACAACAATACATATTTAGAAAAACAAATAGATACAGAAAGAAAATATTGGCGACCCGCTCTAGAGTGAGTTATTGTGACTGCAAAATTATTAACATTGTTATTGAATTGTTATTATTGTTTGGGGGTGGCTTATCGGGGTTGCTGAACAGGCAGTGAATCCAGCTAAAAAGGTAATTTTTTAAGATCTATAGAATATTTGGCAAAATTTGATAGATTTTTTTCGAATACATTTATAAAAACACAGAAATCCTGGAAGTGTAAATGTAAATTATTTATCACACACTATTTTTGATGAATTTCTAAGGATAATGAGTAATAAAGTTAAAGAACATTTGATTTTGGAGGTCCAGAAAGCAGAGTAATACTCAATCATTGTTAACTACGCCTGATGTTGCTTATATTGATCAATTAACTTTTATACTAAGCAATGTTGATAGAAAGATATTTAGGATTCATTTGTATTGAAAATTCCAACGCAGAGTACTTGGATGAAATTGTTTGGAACTCTCTGAGTAAGTTAGAAATCGACATAAAAAAATGTAGGGGACAAAGATAATGCAGCAAATATGGCTGGAAAATATATCAAGTGTTTACGTAAAAACCCGATCGAGGCGTTGCTATTTTGATAGAAAATGAAGTGGCAGCTTAATTTACGTGGTGTACCTGAGATAAATGTCAATCAGTAGCTCATTAATTTGCCTTTTTCTATAGTTGTGGTGTTGTTTCTTCCTCGTGCGCGTGAGTGGACATTAAAATAACAAATAAAATTAAAAAAAAAAACTTTTATAAAATTGGTTTAGATTAACATCGACAAGAGCGATTGACTAATTTACGTACGACTAACTTTAAAATGTTTTAAAAATTTCATAGCCAACTCGATTGGGTTTTTTTAACTGAACACCTGATACTATGCACAAGTCATACATTAAATTTGATAAGAAACTCTGCTGTCGAATTTTGTTCAGAAGCTGTACACTTTTTTCATTATGTGCAAAATTTGTATGTATGTACATTTCCCGTGATTTACGCGACGAGGCATTGAACTTTTAAATTGTATGCAATTAACTCAATCAACTCAATACAAATTAATAATAAATGGGATACAATCAAAATTCTCAAATGTTGAAACAATGTTAATTTCTCTATGACAATGCCAGTATGCAACAGGCAAATCTTCGGTATTTATAAAAAAAATAACAAATTATTTAATAGCTTCTTTAAGTCAGGATAATTTAATCTTATTGGCGTTTATGTTTATCAAAATTGTTCGACAAATAACGCAATTTTCAACAAATAGCACAAGAAAAGTTGCAATTTAAATGATATTATTTAAAAGTTCTATGTTCATAATACATTTTCTGTTATTTTTATATTTGTTTTATTTGTTGTATTAGATTTTATTATTGTTTATTCTTGCAAATGTTATGTAAATGTAATAGTATTCATTAAAATGTATTGGGTATCTGTATTATGACAGAATGTATGGGGATCTCAGTTATTTAAACAGAAAGAGAGTCATGTAAATTAGGGCAAAGTTGCATGTTTTAGGGCCCACCAATAATCTGAAAACATGTTTGTTTTGTTTTTGAGATATCACTAAAAGACTGTTTTTTTTTTAAATTTCATTTTTTAATTCAAAATCTAGTTAATCTAGACATTTATAACTTTGACAATAACAAGAACTTTTTAACGCGGAATCTAGTAAGATATTTTATTTTAAGATGACAGTTTTCATTTTTTTGATGGGCGCCATTTTAAATTGTTATATTTTTTTAAGGTTTTTTTTTTTCTGAATTCAGTCATAATTTATTTTGGATTTGATTTTTAAAATGAAACTATTTACTTTTTTGAAAAGAGTGCCTTGCAAAAAATCACATCATATTTATTTTTAATCATTAACAAAATCTTAACAGTAGTCATTTAGTTTTATCAATTTTACTTTGTTTAACCACTGTATTTTGCACTTAATTTGTGAATATAGTTTTGACTATATTTGTTCACGGTATGGCCTCCATATACTAAATGTGACATTAATAAAATTGAGCAAGTTCAAAAGAGATTTGTAAGGTACCCCTTTTAACGACTTTTGGCGAATATTTTAAAATTTGACTTTTTTAATGGATTTATAACTTTTATTGTTTAGTTTTAAATTCAGTGTTTGTACATATTTGTTTTTTTGTATATTGTATTTTTCGTGTAAATGGCGAGCCGTTGAAATAAATAAATTAAAAAAATATTACTATTTAGTAGTCATTTTTAAACTAACAAAAATTAATTTATAATTATGAAGTGAAAGAGGTGCAAACATTCTTCTACCCTAGAATTAATTCAATAGAAAATCCACAATTTAAAACAATTAGTTATTACGGTATAATTAGTTGTAAAATTAAAAATATCCTTAAGAAATGTAATTATGACGAAAGGTAACTAAAATTAAACGAATTTCAATTGAGCTCTCTGTGTTTTAATAATTTTAATTGTGTTTTACGCGAATTAATTTGTTAAGATTAATACATGTGATAGTTTCGTCGATGAATATCATTTGAGTGCCATTATTCGTGTGTTGCCTTATCTGGAAGTTTATTTTTTGGTAGAGTGAGTTTTTTTTGCGTTTACTTGTGGGTTAGGTTCACTGACCTCCATCTCATCGTTATTACAAATTTCATTATCCTATATCGTAGACAACCAAACGAACAAATTATTTGTTTAAACAGCACTGGATTTTAAGTATATTTGCAATCACAATAATTATTCCTTTACTAAGCCTCTGTTCTCTTGTGTTTCATATCCGTGGTCTACTGTCCATTGTTTGTGCAATAAGTCGTCACTATAGACCCAGTGACGTGACACTTGTATTTTGTTTATTTTCCTTTCTGTAGTTCCTTTTTAATTTGCGTAATGTCCCGCACCTGCGGCCGTTGTGACGGTAATTTAGGTCCTCGATCAAAAGTTTTAAAATGTTTTACTTGTAATGTACGTATCCATGTGGCCTGTTTGGACGAATTAATTATGGATGATGTTGCTTACTACCTTGCCGAATCTAATAGGGTAAATGGTGATTTTTACAAATGCAAGGATTGCGTGGCAAATAAGAAAGTGTCGCGTACTTCAGTCCACCAAGCCATTCATGATAATTAACCTATTGCTGCTGATCCCGCTCTCGTCAATACAATTCGGGCTTTATTCAAAAATGAATTTATGCCAATTTTTAGAGATGAGTTGCGATCCGCACTAGGAGATTTAAGAGTCGAAATTAAATCTCTAAATGATAGGATTACGAAACTTGAGACTGCAGCAATTTCTAATGATTCGTTCTGCTGACTTGTCAACAAAATCAGATATTGTTCGTGAAGTAGAAGAGCGACAAATGCGTTCCCGAAATGTTATGGTTTTTAATGTACCAGAGCCAGTTGGATCTCGCCAAGAAATGATTACTAAGGATGTTGCTGCTATAAATGATTTCATTAAGTCGCAAGTCAAATTTGATCCAATTAAAGTTATTCGCCTGGGAAGGGTTGGTGTAAAGCCTCGGCCGATGAAACTTATAATTGCTACTGCTCAAGAATCACTTGATATTTTAATTGTGACTCATGCAATTGATACTGGTAATATTATATTTAACAATGACAAAACTGCAATGCAGCGTAATTACCTGAGGACTCTCAAAGATGAACTGGATATGCGGAAAAAGGCAGGAGAAACCGATATAACTATTAAATATGTCAACGGCCACCCTTCCATTGTTAAATCTGTTTCTAGGATGCAAATAAACTAAACATATATTTCCAAAATGTAGGTGGTATCAAAGGCAAGTTAAAATCGTTTATGCTGAGTACACACTTGTCCATCTACGACGTCATTATCCTTGTTGAAACGTGGTTAGATGATACTGTTTCAAATGCTGAACTTGGCCTTCTTAATTTTAGTATTTATAGAGTGGATAGGAATCAGTACAACAGAAAAAAATCTAGAGGTGGTGGCGTTTTAATTGCCGTAAAAAAATTTCTTTCCAGTAGTTACTTGGAGTGCAGTAAATTTGTGGAGCAATTATTCGTCAAAGTTGCTGATAAATATATAATAAGGGTCGATATATATACCTCCTGGATCTGATTCTAACCAGTATACTACCAATGCAAACATCATTGATGACATCTGTTCAACATCTGTTTCAACATCCCTGATGCAGGTGGGGGCATTCGGATGATATACTGAACACGAATTTTGATTGTATTCCAGCCAACGTTTTGTCAAATGTTTTTAATTTTCATCATATGCAGCAAATCAACAAAACTCCAAACGAAAGAGGAGTTTTTCTGGATTTAGTCTTCAGCAGCATTTTGAATATCTCCATGCATCGTGCAAGTGACGTTTTATGCTCTTCTAGTTTTTATCATATTCAGTATTGCTAAAGTTTACCTATGTTACGTATTAATTTTGTTAATATATGAAGACTGGGTATTTAATTTTAAATTAGGAGATTACCCGGGAATTAATGATTTTTTAGCTTCAGTTGACTGGGACCAGGTTTTTTCTGGTTCTAGTATTGATGAAAATGTTCAATATTTCAATAATATTTTATATTACTGCTTCAATCGATTTATTTCAGTTACATTTTTAAAACGTCACAATTATCCCCTGTGGTTTAATAATAAATTAATAAAATTAATTCAATTTAAGAAGGCAGCCCATAAAAATATAAAACTAATGGTTTAGAATCTGACTACTTAATATTTAAAAGAATAAGATCGCAGTGTGATGTACTTAATAACTCTTTATATAATGAATATATTCATCGGTAAGAGGAGAATATAAACTCAAATCCTAATCGATTTTGGGATCACGTAAATGTATGTCGCAAGACAAACGGTTATCCTCAGCAGATGTATCTAAATTATGTTGTATGCAATAATTTGCAGGCATGTGATCTATTTGCTTTACATTTCTCTACCGTTTATGTTGATCCGAATAACGCGCAAGCTAATACAGATTTCGATAACTTTGATAACTTAGTGAGTTTAAATCACTTTAATGTCACGCTTACGGAAGTATTTGACAAAATTTCGTCTTTGTCTGAATCGTGCAGTGTGGGCCCTGATGGAATCCCTGAATATTTTCTAAAACGGTGCGTTTACACACTGGCAAAGCCTATCCATGCTATTTTCACTTATTCCCTCAGATCTGGTTTGTTTCCTGATTGCTGGAAACACAGTTTTCTAATGCCTGGTTTCAAAAGTGGCTGTAGATCAAATATTAATAATTACAGAGGCATATGCATTCAGTCTGTGATACCTAATATGTTAGACTTTTTAATTTCTCAACAAATCATTTGGTCATGCCAAAATATGATCCTAGATGAGCAACATGGTTTTGTTAAAGGCCGATCTACTACAACTAACCTCATTATTTATAAAACTTTTCTATCGAATGCTTTGGAAAAGGGATTACAAGTAGATTTACACCGATTTCTCCAAAGCATTCGATCGTGTACAACATAGTATTTTGTTAAGAAAGTTACAAGCAATGGGAATGGGAGATTTAGTTATTAAATGGCTTGCTAGTTACCTGCACAATAGAACACAGTGCGTTCGTATTGGATCGAACAATTCAAATAATGTAGATGTGCCTTCGGGGGTTCCGCAGGGTTGTCATTGTGGGCCAGTGTTGTTTTTACTTTTTATTATTGATATATACTTGAGTTTTATGTCTAGCAGTTTCCTCCTGTTTGCTGATGATCTTAAGTTATTTAGAGTAGTAAGCACTATTGAGGATCAGAAACTACTACAGCTGGACTTACACAATATTGCTGAATGGTGTGATAGGAATAATCTTTACCTGAATTTGAACAAATGTTACCAAATTACATTTAGTCGAGGCTCGTATACACATTTTTGCTACCTTATTAAAGATCATTTATTAACAACAACTTTTGAAATAAAGGACCTAGGCGTGTTATTTACTTCAAAGCTTAATTTTAATAAACATTACACAACCAGTTGTAACATATCTTTAAAAATGTTGGGCTTTGTTTGTAGATTCACAGTTGGATTTAGTGTTAAGACAGTAAAAATGTTATACTTGACATTAGTAAGGCCCCATATGGAGTATGGATCAGTGGTTTGGTCTCCTTATTCTATGAGCGCCATTCAGCGGTTTGAGTCAGTACAGAGTAGTTCTTGAGAATTGTTCACCATAGGATAGGGGGCATTAGTATTAACTTTAGCCACAGTTCTATGCGTGGACAACTTGACTTGAGATCGTTACATGACAGGAGGGTACTGCTGAATTTATGTTTTTTGCATAAGTTGGTCAAAGGGATTATTGATTGTGGTACACTGCTTAATCAGTTACATTTTAATATTCCTTAAGGAGTTAATTGTAGACATAAACCCTTATTCCGGTTAACATTTCACTCCACCAACTATGGAATGTTTAACCCAATTGATCGGCTTATGCGTCAGGCAAATGCGCTACATAACAACACTGGGTTCGACATATTTGCCGATTCAAACTCTGTATTTAAGGGTGGCTTGCGTCGTATGTGTTTGTCAGATATAAACAAATGATTATATATATATATAATGCTTTTCAAAAAAATCAGAACACCAAGTATTTATTGCACGATTTTAATAAAATTTACAAAAAATCAACTTGAAAAACAAAAAAAAACAAATGAATAAAAATTAATAATGTGTTGGGCCTCCACAATTTCCCAAACACTCATTAACACGTCGAGGCATGCTAGAAATCAGGTTGTCAATATCGACTTGGGGTATTTCATTCCAAACTTCGATAATTTGACCTCTAAGTTCCATTACAGTGTTAGCGGGGCGCTTTAAGTTACTTATTCTAACACCTATCATATCCCAAACATGTTCTATTGGCGATAGATCTGGAGAACGAGATGGCCAAGGTAACAAATTGATTTCGGCACTATCAAAAAACTGTCTTGTAATGGCCGCTGTGTGAGGTCGAGCATTATCTTGCTAAAAATGGGGTTCTGCAAGCCATTTACCATCAGTAAAGTAATGAATCAGCTGGATGCCCGTCCTCAAGGAAGACATGTAAGTAAATTATGGGCCCTATGAGTTGTCAAATGAGTGAGTAATTCAACTGTTTCCTAGGCACTGTTTCAAAAAACAAAGATTATAATTTTACACATTAAATGTGCAATGTACAAATGTACAATAAGTATGATACATCACCAAATTCCGAAATTATTATCCATTTAAAAAAATATAAAAAGTTGTATCTGATCCCCTGTTAAATGTTATAGTTTTCTTAAAATAAAATATGCATAATATAAGAAATTACGAAAAACTATTCGTAAAAATGCAAACAATGTCTTAATTAATAAGAGAAATTAAGACGATAAATATCCATTAAAACAACTACTTCCCGTGCAAATACACCTCCGGATATTGAATTATACAATGAAATATTTAAAAACTTATTTAATTTAATTTGTTACAACGCTCTATTAAAGTATATGTAACGTTTAGGTCAAATTCTCTTCAAACTAACTAACAAATACAAATTTAAAATAAAAGGAGAGATACCGAAAAAATTACAAGTAAAAGGACTTGGATTAAAACTAATGTCTTAGGCCATCTATAGACGCGTTTCGAGATTTGTCTCTCTTTAGTATAGCTTTGCTTATGACGTTTTAAAAAAATTAGGAATAAAATTAAAATAAACTTACTTGGAAAGAGTGTTGTGTGTGGAATAACCAGGTACACAGAAATGGAATGAGTGAAAAATATGGTCGGTATTTATAGGTAAGAAAGGGGATTATGTCATTAGCAGGTATGAAGAATGTGAGACCTTATTATTTACCTTACGGTACAGTTCAAACAAGATAAATTCAAATTCAAAACTATTTGAATTCAAGAAAATAAGCTTACGCTTCTTATAGTTAGCACACTGTAAACATAATATATAAAATTACGAAAAACGATTCGTGAAAATGTAATTTGTAATTTTTTTGGTATCTCTCCTTTCATTTTAAATTTGTATTTGTTAGTTGGTTTGAAGAGAATTTGACCTAAACGTTACATATACTTTAATAGAGCGTTGTAACAAATTAAATTAAATAAGATTTTAAATATTTCATTGTATAATTCAATATCCGGAGGTGTAATTGCAGGGGAAGTAGTTGTTTTAATGGATATTTATCGTCTTAATTTGTATTATTAATTAAGACATTGTTTGCATTTTCACGAATAGTTTTTCGTAATTTTATATATTATGTTTAAAGTGTGCAAACTATAAGAAGCGTAAGCTTATTTTCTCAAATTCAAATAGTTTTGAATTTGAATTTATAAAATATGCTACTAGATTTTTCATAAAAAGTGTCAATGTTG
Source organism: Philonthus cognatus (assembly GCA_932526585.2). Classification (NCBI taxonomy): domain Eukaryota; kingdom Metazoa; phylum Arthropoda; class Insecta; order Coleoptera; family Staphylinidae; genus Philonthus; species Philonthus cognatus. Next base: position 2,714,763 of record CAKOBO020000020.1, on the reverse strand, counting down.
TAAATTCAATAGTTTTTAAATATATATATATATATATATATATATATAATATATTAAAAAAAAAAAACAATTTTTTAACAATATCTCGCTAACGAAAAAATGTATTTATGTTTATAATTATTATTATTTGTATTTTAGCTTTTTTGGCTATATTCAATAATATTCGAGTATTCTCAGTAAATTTTGTGAATACGAATGCAGAAAAGTAAACCGAATACGAATGGATTTTTATCAATTTATAAGATTTTTGATAAATTTCTTCAACCATTTTTTCTTTTTATTTTCAGTATTACAATTTGGATTCGTAGCGATGTTCGTAAACGCCTTCCCCTTGGCGCATCTATTCGCGCTCGCGTGCAACACGATGCGCATCCGAGTGGATGCTGTGCGCATCCTCAAATACCACAAACGACCCGTTCCCCGGATTGACAAGGACATCGGCCTCTGGGCGCACGTCGTCTATTTTATAACGCGCGTCTCCGTCTTCACCAATGGCTTCATGATCGCGATGTCACCGCGCTTTATCCCCCGCATACTCTTCTACGTAGAGGACCTCACTAACGCCAATGGGGGCGGCTTTCTGCACCACGCCCTATCTAAATTCGACACAAGGGACTTCGAAAGGGGCACCGAGCCCGAACGGGATGTGCGGAAGTTGGGTGACACGAATTATTGTTATTATTTCGGGTACAAAGAGCCACCGGAGAGCACTAAAAAGTACACGTATACGATGATGTTTTGGAAGGTCACTGCTGCCAAGTTGTGCTTTATTATCGGTTATTACATGCTGGCGAATTTGATTATTAATATCGTGCAGTGGATTATCCCGTCCGTACCCGCCAAAGTCGCCGAGAAGATTCAGATGGAGAATTATCATATTAACAGGGCGATTATTAAACAGGAAAAGAAGAATAAATGATTCTAAATTATCTTTTATTTTTGCTTACCCCCTATGTGGTTTGTGGCAATCTGTAAGTGGTGTGTGTGTGTGTGTGTGTAAGTGTCTGTGGATGCTGTACAGGGTGGCCCAAAATTTGATGTTTTAATGGTGTATCTCGGCAATCAGAAGATTTAGAATTTGATATACATTTCATGCCAACTTTTTTTTCTGAAAAAATAACAAGGTCATTAACAGATCATGGCTAACTTGATTGGTTTTAAAGATATCAGATGTTTCTCAATAAGATATACAAGAAAAGAAATTTATTAATTGAATACTTTAGGGCAACAACGATATAAGCTACAATCTTGTCAACAATGAGTAATATGGGCACGTATTTATCTGATTAATTAAAGCTTCCACTATAATATAGACGGCTGCACGCACAACCCTATAATAGCCATGTTGCTTTTAGAGTTTCATCTACTATTCAAACTGTACAAGTCGCATTGTTTACAACATGGCAGCGTCTAGCGGTTCTACGTTTTTTCGAAACGTAGAACTGAAAAAGAAGACTGATAATAAAAAGTCTAATGGCGGTGATAGCAGTACAGTATAGTTGTAATTATTTTGTAAAGGACAAAGACTACGCACCGAGACAAAGTGACAATGAAACATATTCAAGTGATGATCGGCAGTTACGTAAATAAAATATGTGGCATATCCTCTTGTTAAGTAAAATGATTGTGGCTTAATAGTAGATTGTTTTCGTATTGCATGCGAATAATAAATTGCATTTACGAGCCCGCAGGGCGAGTAAAAGCAAGGTATGAGCATGCAATGCAGCTTTCAAAACGTGTTTAAGACTCTGTTTTTTCTGGGATCAAACAGCGGCGGCGCAGAGCATAACCGTTGCACTGAAAACTGGACAAAAATACTTACCAATAAAGTTGAATAATTTGCAAAGTTTGTGACATACAACATGTGTTCTAATGACTTCAATTAATAGGAATAACAGTTTTTTTAACACAAAAATGTAATATTAAAAAAAAAACGTTGAATTCCTTGTAATGATTATGCTCGGATAAAAATGTTTAATTACATAATAAACTCACAATGTCAAATCAAAATTATTACACTTATTATAAAATTTTATTCTTTTACTGGTTATTTAATTTGATAGTTTCCATATACCGAGTGTCTGGGATAAGGGACGAACATAGGAATTTAACATGTAAAATTAAATAAGTGTAATTATTAGCTCCCCTATTCATTTCAGAGAAAAATCGTAAAAGAATATTTTTTAGAGTATTAAAAACTGTATTAAATGTATCGATTTAATTTACGTTTGTACCAGTATCCATATTATCGAAATGCTACCAAAGAAATTTAAATGATTAAAAATAATTAATGCATGCTTGTCGTTTGGGATAAATCATAATAATAACACGTAATTAGTGGAAGAAAGATAATTTATTCATTATCAAGATAATTTATAGTGGTGTCAGATTACAAACAGTTCGTGATTTATTTTTGTTTACATTTTTATTTTACTGTATCTACGCCCAATGGGAAATGTTAGAGCAAGTACTCAAAAAGTTCTCCATTCTGGTGTAAACAATAACCCAATCTATTATGGAGTGCCTGCCTTACATTAGCTAACTGCCTATCTGTAATTAATTAATTAATGTAATTACATTAGCTAACTGCCTATCTGTAATTGCTTCTCGCAAAGATTCGATATTTGGATCGCGATTTTTTATAAATTTTGTTTTTCAGGTGACCCTATAAAAAGAAATCGCATGGTGTTAAATCAGGAGATCTTGGTGGCCAGTTGCCACCGTGACCAATCCAACAATTGAGAAAATTAGCATTTGAATATTTCCTCACATTTAAACCATAATGGGCCAGACATCCATCATGCTGATACCATATCTCCTGATTTTAATGTGCAACTTCTTCTAATGCAGGGCCAACCTGGTCGATTAAAAGGTTTAAATAAGAATTCAAATTTAAATTTCCATAAATTTTAAATAGCCCAATAATATTATTCTTAAAAATACCAGCCCAAATATTTATTTTTTTGCGGGAACTGGGTTCTAGTTTATAAGCGTATTCGTAGATTTTAATGGGTCCAGTATCGCTTGTTCTGTGTGTTGGGCTCGTTATTAATAGTGAACGTGCATTAATCAGTAAAACAGATAGGCTGCAAAAAGTTTCGGTCTGTGTTTGATCGATCCTGCATTATTTCACTGAATACACGTCTGCTTTCTTCATCCACTAGTAGTATCTCCTGATGACATTGATGTTTGTAGGAATGTTATCCATGCTTCTTCAGAATCTTATGTTCATAGAATTTAGACACGTTGCATTCACGAGCAATACATCGTATGCTAGTTGTTGGTTCAGCATTTATCAAACCCAAAATTCTTTCTCCAATTCATTGTTGCATCTTCTGTTCCGTTTGCCTGTAAGGTTAATATTTTTGAATTAATATTTCTTGAAATTGGACAATAGAAAATACCTTTTGAATCATCTGCTGCTACACTTGCTGTTTTTTAAACTTTTTCACAAACTTGGTAATTGTTGATACAGACGGAATTGGTCGATTGTTAAATTTAACCGAAAATAAGTCACGAACTCTGCGGAAACTGACGCTACTGTAAAATGTTTTTATAATAAATAGCCTCTCTTCATTGGAATAACTCAGATTATTATTCATAACAATTATAATGCGTGAATAGATATCTGACTAGCAAAATTATTTTTACTATAACATGACATTTGCCAAACTCATGGCAAGGGTTTTTATTAAATGGTACATTGTTCAACTTATTTTTATTATTTTTGAGGTGGATTCTAGTACAAACTTAAATTAAATGGATACATTTAATGCAGTTTTTAATACTCTAAAAAATATTCTTTTACGATTTTTCTCTATAATTAATCGGGGAGCTAATAATTACACATATTTAATTTTACATGTTAAATTCCTATGTTCGCCCCTTATCCCAGACACATGGTATAACGAAAGTATGCGCTATTTATACGTTTTAAATTCTCTCACAGAATTGTCTTCTTCAAAGTATAATAACTTCTTAAGTTGACGATAAATCTTAGCAAAAAAACCTATGCATCTAATCTGAAGTTTTCAAAAGTGATTATGAAATATAATTTTGTCTAAGGTAGACGTTAATTTTGATACCTTTATTGTATTTTTGGCCATTTTCGGGGTTACGGTTACACTGTGTGGCGTTTATTATTCTTCGTCACTACTCATTTAATTTTTATAATTTTGACAATGACGTCCTCAAATGTCTTCCTCAAACGTCTTTACTGTCAAAACTAAATTTTGAAAATTGAAATTTCAAAACTGTCATACTTGTCAAAATACAAATATACAATTGTCACCTTTCAATGCACAGGTATCGCGACGAAATGTTTTCGGGAGCGGTCGTAGGAAAATATTTATTTACATTGTTCTGTTTTTTCAGCATTTTAAAATCAGATTTGCATTGCATTTGCCATTATTTTTAACGGTTGAAATAAAAAAAATATTTTATTTACTTAACCTAAGAATAATAATGTCTAATGTGGGCTTATACCCTTTCTGCCTCAAACATTGTTCAATATATATTTGTAATAAAAATAACACAATGTTTTTCGTAAACGCTTTGCTGCTTTTGATTTCATATTGAAATGTAAATAAATGACTAGAAACTATGACTATAAGGCCCGGTGCACATATGCGTTTTTTAACCGCACAGCGCCGCTGCGGTGGCGTTGCGTGTCCGCAGCAAATAAATAATGCACACATCCATCAAAGATTAAGATCCTCCGCAAATTCATCCTCCGAGATTAGCATCCTCCACAGATTCATCTTCCGCAGATTAGTATCCTCCACAGATTAGTATCTCCTAAATCAGCGCTATCTAGTGACGAAGAGCGTAAGTATGATAATGTAATTTTGTGAATGGTTGCAGCACTTACTACACAGCGCTATGTACCATTAAACAATTCAACTATAAAAAAGTAAGTGTATAAATGGTTGCAGCACTTATACACTGCGCCATTTAAAAGTTCAACTATAAATAGAAATCACGACACTGGATATTTATCACTTAAGAGAATTTCAACGGACACAAGTTAAGTTTGGGTAAAAATAAGTTGATATAAGAATATTTTATTTATTCAAAAATCTATAATAAATCTATATTTATTTAATATAATAATATTGCTCTCCTCTTCTTCTTCCCCTTATTGTCCATCTCGCTCTTTACACCATGCTTAAATCTATTGAAAAATAAAAATAATAAATTAGTGATTAATGTTTATGTTATGTTTTAAATAATTAAACTCCAATACTCTTATGAATTCGCTTTTTCACTCCTTTTTCATATAAAAAAGTATTCATTTAAAATTAAAATAAAAACTAATTCTTTTTATAAGAAATCGAGAGATGTCGCTGTGTGTATTAATTTACAATTAAATTAATAATACATCACAACTCTTCCCCTTTAATTTTGAAACCTCTTATATATTATCATTTATTTTTAAAATCTAAAACTAAACGATCTGGCGGTTTAAATGTTCTATTGTGGCGATCACTTTTCACTTCAGCGCTGATCAGAGGAACAAGAACCGCACTTTGTTCTGATTCCGTTTCCGCACTATCACTTCCGTCTCCGTTCTTATTATTTACAACAATATTATTATTAGTTTCAGAATTATTATTACATGGAATTCCAGCAAACTGTTTATAGTTTGAATATTTAAACATTTGATTGGCATGTCTTTTCCATGTTAATTTTAATTCTGGAATACTAATTAAATATACATTTTTACCTATTTGTTTACTAATTTTACCTAAAATCCAAGAAGGATGGTTTACATTTCTGTGATCTCTAACCCACACCTCTTCTCCGACGAAAAATTTAACATTACGGTTACCTCTGTAAAATGATTTTTGTTTATTCTGACTTTCAATTACTTTATTTTTAACCTTAATGATTTTACAATCATCAGGCTTGTACACATCAAATGTAGTTCGTAACGTTCTACCAAACACTAATTTAGCTGGGGATTCGCAAGTTGTAAGATGTGTCGTATTTCGATAATCGAACAAAAAATTGTTTAAAACCAAATTAATGTCAGATATATTTTTGTTAAATGTTCGTTTTAAACTATTTTTAATTAATTTTACAGCATTTTCTGCTGCTCCATTTGACTGTGGATTATATGGTGGAATAGTAAAATGTTTAACTCCATTTAACTTTAAAAATTCTTGAAAATCATGTAATGTAAATTGTGTGCCATTATCAGATACCAAAATTCGAGGCAATCCAAATCTTGAAAATAAATTTCTTAGGGCTTGTATTGTGTCAAGGGTTGTCGTATTAGACATAGGAAATACTTCAACCCATTTGGTATGTGAATCAACAACAATTAAAAAATATTTATTATTAAATGGTCCCATATAGTCAACATGTACTCTTGACCAAGGCCATTTCCAATTATTGAAGGGTACTTTTGGTAGACTGGGTCTATTTATTGCACATCCTGCACCTGCATTAATAAAAATTTCAATATCTTTCCAATGTCCTGGCCACCAAAAGTAAGACCTTGCTAAACTTTTCATTTTTACTATTTTACTATGCCAAGATGAGATTTATGCAAATCTTGTAAAACATTAACCTTTAATTTTTAAGGAATTAAAATTCGGTTATTCCAAAATAAACAGTTCTTAAAAATTGATAGTTCATGTCTATATGGGAAATACTTACTTAATATTTTATTATTACATTTGTTGGCCAGCCGCTCTTAACATTTTTAATTACTAATTGAATTATTTTATCTTTCCTACATTCATTTATTATCGAAGAAAAATTGATTGAATTATTAATATTGTATAAAAAATTAATGTAGTCAATTTCAAGTACGTCCACTTTATTTGATTGAATATTATTATTTAGTGGTAATCTAGAAAAAAGATCTGCAGCATTCATATTTGATTTTACGAACTCAATTTCATATTGGTAATTGCACAAAATTAAAGCCCATCGTTTTAATCGATTAGCAGAGTACTGAGGTATACCTTTATTAGGACTAAAAATAGTTAAGAGAGGCTTATGGTCTGTGGTCTGGTCAATGTATATTTGAGACCGTATAAATATTGATGGAATTTTTGGATTTCAAAAATTATACTTAATGCTTCTTTTTCTTTCTGGGAATAGTTTTTCTCTGACTGTGACAGCGTTCGAGATGCGTACGCAATAGGTTGTGTTTAACCATCTGACAACGTGTTCTAATACTGCACCTAAGCCGTAAGCACTCGCGTCTGTTGTTAATTTTACTTTTAACTCCGGATTGAAATGTACCAAGACCTGTGCTGAACTTAAAACATTTTTAATTTTATTAAATGCAATTTCACATTCATTACCCCACTTCCATTGTTTATTTGCTTTAAATAAATCATATATAGGGTGTAGAATTGTTGAAATGTTCTGAATAAATCATAGCATAGCAAAAGGTACAGGTCGTGCCCTATAACATTTTGGTGAAGCATTTTGGCTCAGTTCAATGTTATGACACCTTTATTGAAAGTACCCAATCCTGGAGAAAATAACATTTTAAATTTACTTTTGAAAATAACATTTTAAATTTACTTTTGAAAATAACATTTTAAATTTACTATTAATATGTGTTAAAATTTGATCATCAGATTTTGTAATGTAACATAAATTAGTTAAATCAATTTCAAACATTTTCAAAAAATTTCTTCCCAATATTGTAATATTTATTAATTAATTTTGTAATATTTTTATACGTGATATTGACTTTGCAATATCCCATTGGACTAATTTGATCACCATTATAAAAATACAAAATTTTGTTTGTAGAAAATAATTTATAATTTGGAAAATATTGTTGCTTAATTTTATCAGAAACTGCTGAAATACTTGCACCTGTATCGAGTTGAAATGGTAACTGTACGTTTTGTATGCTTACGTCAATATAAATTGGTTTATCACAGTTCGAATCATCAATATTAAATAATAAATTTGTATCATTTAAAATATCAGTTTCAAGATAATTGCATTTGTTTTTAATTGCATCTCTATTTTTATTTTTGCACATTGGAGCCAAATGGCCTTTAATATTACAAATATTGCAATTGTAATTGCGATAAAAACACTTATCTTCGCCATGATTTTTTCTGCAACTTTCGTTGATTAATTCTTGTTGGTGTTGACGCAGCCGCAGTCGATGTTCTTGTAGTTGATGACTTAGAAGTGCGCGGTGCCGTGATGCGCTTATCCCGGAAATGATGCAAAGGCTCGCTCTTCACGCTAACCGTCTGCGCATGCGCCGCCATCTTTGCTGTCGCGATGTTCAGCAAATCCGCCAAAGTTGAGAATTTTTTTTTCTTTCATGAGCCTATCCTGTATCGGGCCCCTTCCAAATCCAATGATGAACATGTCCCGTAGCACTAATTTCGATTCACCACCTTCGAAATTACACTGAGATGCCAAACTTCTTAATCTTGCTACCCAATTTTTTGCAGTTTCGTGAGGGTTATTTACTGCCGTATAAAATGAATACCTAGCCGCAAATATACTTTCGGAAGGTTTAAAATGTTCATTCAGTGTGTGCACTAATGTTTGATACGCAGTTTCTTCGGGTTTTGCAGGCAAGAGTAGATTATACAAAAGCTTATACGCTTCATCACTCAATGCGTTCAAAAGAATAGCAAGTTTTCTTATTTCCGTTAAAATTTCGTTAGCTAAGAAATAATTTTCAATTCTAGCTAAGAATAGTAACCATTCGCTTGTTGAAAGATCGAATTCACGTAAATGTCCAACAATTTCCTTCGACATTTTATTTTTCACTTTTCGGGTTCACTGACGCACTTATTTTTTGCACAATTTAATTTGAAATCGGCGCGCGTACGTTTTACAACAATCCTCGTCGCCACTGTTATGTTTTAAATAAATAAACTCCAATACTCTTATGAATTCGCTTTATTTTTACATGTTCGGCACAAGTAGAAATTAACACTTCTTTTTCATATAAAAAAGTATTCATTTAAAATTAAAATAAAAACTAATTCTTTTTATAAGAAATCCAGAGATGTCACTGAGTGTATTAATTTACAATTAAATTAATAATACATCACAGTTTACAAGATAATCATGAAGATGAACATACTTTAGATTTTGATTTGATTGTATCTCAACACATAGTGAAATCTAGGATTTTATTCATATAGTATTCTAGCTTTGACCTCACTAGACCATACGCCAAATTACTGTCATCTAGATAACCACTACAGCATTGTCCATCATCTGCGCACTGTCGCAACCTCATCAACATCTGATCACTAGTATAATAGTCATATTCTTGCTGATTTCCCATGCTCATTTGACTCATTTTATCCCAAATGACGTTGATCAGAAAATAATATAAAATTACAGTTTTTCGCATTGTATCACTTGTATAACGTTTAAGTATCTTTTCCACTTTTTGACTTTGATGAAATTGAGTCAGCTCTTCCTGGTGCATTATATTGTGCATTATTTCGACAGAATTTTATATTTTTGTTGGCACACCATGATATATTACACTGAAACCGGTTGATCGGGTATTGGGTGACTAAACTTAGCCGCCGCACTCTTCAGAAAAAAAAAGGGAAAAAAGGTAAAAGGGACTCACCAAACTCCTCTCTTCTAAAGCAACTAAAATCCCGGAGGGCAATCAATGTTGCCAGAGGCCTTGAGATTTTGGAAACCACGCGCTTATCCCGTAAAAAACGTCTGGCTCGCACCGTTTCTATTACGATTGTGTGTCAGGTAGGGGTAAGACAAAAGGATATGCGCGGTATAAGGAGAATTTTACGCGGGCAACCCTGTTTGCACCAAACACCCCCCACCCAAATAAACATTTGAAATTAATCAAATAACTGACAATATAAAACAAAACATTCCCATTAAAGTGAATATGAATATTCGAATTATTAATAAACTTAAATTAATTATTAATGAATAGACTAACGTACAATACACTAAACTAAGCTAAACAGGAAATTTCGAAAAATATGAATTTAATTATTGAGGTGGTAAAGTTATTACTTTACAGAGCGGCCTCATAATTTCTCCCGTACCCGTCTGTATTCGCACAACTCGTGGTACACCGTCAGCACCCGATATTAATTGCGTAACACGTCCTTTTGGCCACTGCGTAGGCGGCATGCCAGGACAGTACCAGAAGACTAAGTCGTTTACGGCAACCGTTTGTGAACCCTTTACCCACTTGGATGTAAGCAATTGACTGTGAGGATTTTCTTTACTCCACCGCTTCCAAAAAGACTGAACTAGTTGGTTTATCAATTGCCAGCGTGTTAAATAATTTATCTTTTCATTTAAGAGGTTAACCGCAGGGTGCGACAAAATAGGTCCACCAATCCAAAAATGTCCAGGCGTAAGATAATCAAACCCATCGTTTGGTGAATTTGAAACCGAACACAGAGGGCGAGAACTTACTATTCCATCGATACAAATTAAAATCGTATTAAACACTTCAAATGACAAAACTTGTTCTCCTACAACTCGCTTGAAGTGATACTTAAACGATTTCACTCCGGCTTCCCATATACCACCGAAATTTGGAGCATATTGAGGGTTAAAACGCCATTCAACGTTGCGAGATGAAAGGTATTCTTCCAGCTTTAGCTTTGACAAGCTAAGCAATTGAGTATTTCTGTGATTTCTCGAGCAGCGCCTTTGAAATTTCTTCCCTAATCTGTATAAAGGCGAACAAGAAGGCCGCGTCGACTAACAAAACGATCTAAAGCTGCCAGATAACCTTCAGTGTAAAGACTAGTAACAGCCTCTAAATGAATGGCCTTAGTTGCCATACAAACAAATAATGCGACATAGCATTTTACTGAACGGGTAGTTCTAGTCAGTGCAGCTTTTATGTAAAAAGGACCGGCGAAGTCCAGACCGGTATGACTGAACGTTCGAGAGGGCTGTACACGATATGGAGGAAGATCAGACATAACGGGCTGAATAGGTTCAGCTTTAAAACGATAGCATTTCAAACGACACAATATCTTTTTTCTTATCAAATTTTTAGACGATGGAATCCGAAAATTGCGATGTAACAAAGATTGAATAAGCTTTGGCCCCCCGTGACCCGAGTATAAATGAAAGTAGTCAACTAATAACAGCCAACCTGCTGCTTGAGGGGATTAATACGGGATGACAGCTATTCTTTGATAAATTGGAGTGCTGCAAGCGACCCCCCACCCTGACGAAACCTTGAGAGTCTAGAAAGGGCGTTAAACTGCGATAACGTTTTGAGCACAGTTGTCCATTTTCTAATAAACGTATATCCAAATTCAAATGCTGAATCTGGGTAATTTTTGCTGCAAGATATAGAGCCTCATTATACTCTCGAGCAGACAATGGACCATTAGATAACTCAACAGATAGTTTTCCAATTTTGATCTTTAAATTATGGATGTAACGCCTTAAGTACGCCAATATTTTTTGTAATTTACAAAGATTAGAAACTCTTTCAAACAACTCTACGAAACGGGAAAAATCTATTAATGAAATATTCGAAACAATATTAATGTTTTTAACTTCCGGTAATTCGTCTGGTCGATCGGTTACATCACCAGGCTATTCTTCAATCGACTTATACAAAAAGTCTGGGCCACGCCACCAAAGTGATGAGTTCACCAGTTCACCTGGCATTAATCCACGGCACGCGGAATCGGCAGGATTGTGAATACCTGGAACATGTCTCCATTTTGCGTCAGGAGCATATTCATGGATCTGTGTGATACGATTAGACACGAAAGTTTTAGCATGTGAGGTGGTGTACTTAGCCATGCAAGAACGACGGTAGAATCGGTCATGCAAATACTCGTATCCATTGCAACAGAATCAAACGAGGGCTTTATTGAATTCAGTAGTTTTGCAAGAAGACAAGCAGCGCCTAGGTCTAGACGAGGTATTGTCCACGTTTTAAGTGGAGCAACACGAGACTTTGCAATAACAATATTAACTAATATTGTTTGTTCTAATTCTACCCTATAATAAACTACAGCAGCCATACCCTGTGTACTTGCATCAGAAAAGCCCACTAATCGACTACTCAATCGCCTAGTTGGAAGTATACAACGAGGAATTGAAATCTCTTGAATCAATTCGAACTCATTCAGTATGGCATTCCATTGTTGTGTAATATTCGCTAGTAAAACGTCATCTCAACCAACATTTAACAACCATAAACGTTGCATCATGCATTTGAGATAAAATGTAAATGGTGGAAGAAAACCATTTATATCGTATGTTCGAGCAATTCGAGAGAGTATACCTCTTTTTGAGGCAATATCATTTGAAGAAGTAACAATATAATGAAAATAATCTAATTTTGACTTCCATGCTAAGCCCAGTATTTTATGCGACAACAAGGAGGAAGTAGGTAACGTTTGAGAAATGTTACTACTACAATCAATTACGGAATTATCTTAACTTGCCCACTTACCTAAATGAAAAACTCCTAACATCAATAGCGCGATTATCTGATTTTTCAATAAAATTGCAGAGGGTATGTCACTAGCCCCGCATAAAATATCATCTACATAAACACCTGTTCTCATAGCTGCAGTACCTAGAGGAAAGTTTGCACCTTCGTCTACAATCAACTGCTGAAGTGTACGTTGTGCCAAAAAAGGGCTGGATGTTGCACCAAATATTACACGAGTATGTTCCCATTCAATTATAGGCTCCTCAGGAGAGAACCTCCAAAAGATGTGTTGATATAAACAATCATCTGGATGTAATTTTACTACTCTGAACATTTGACGAACGTCACATGTTAAGGCAATTTAATGAAGAAGAAAACGAGTAATCAGTTGGCTGATGTCTGATTGAAGTTTAGGTCCCGGAAGTAATGTATCGGTAAGACTATTTCCCTGGCTATCTTTTTCAGCCGGATTAAATACAACTCGTACGGATTTATTATCTCCGACTCCTTTATAGACATCATGATGCTTCAAAATATAAGGCATAACAGTAGTGGCAGGCACTAAATGTCCCTGAGTAATATAATCTCTGATATTCCGAAAATTTAATTCATACAATTGGGGGTTACGTCTAAATGACATTTCCAATTTGCGAAAACGAGAGAGAGCATGCGCTCGATTAGAACCCAACGATGGACGACATGCGTCCCTAAATGGTAATCTTACGACGTACCGACCATCACCATCTCGAGTAATGGTATCCCGAAAATATTTCTCGCAAGCGACATCTTCCAGAGATATTTTTGGGTTTGAGGCAACCTCTTCGCTTTCCCAAAATAAGCGAAGGGTTGTGTCTAGAGAAGGTTCATTTACAATGTGAGCGAACATAGAGTTCCGAGCAAAAGAGTGGTAATCATAATCTGGGACTGAGCCCATTATTACCCAACCTAACGAGGTGAGAATAGCACTTGGACTTCCTTTGATATGTGACGAGAACTCAGGGGTAATATCAAAGAAAGTGCCTACTCCTAACAAAATGTCAATTTCAGCGGGTTTATCAAAATGAGAATCTGCCAAGTTCAAGTGTGAAAAACATTTCACCAATTCCGAAGAGAGTGGAACTGTAGGAAGTTCCGCAGTGATTCGAGGGAGAATCACAGCATCAAAATGAACAATTGCTTCTCTAAGGGCTAAGGGCGATATGCTACAATTTACTAATCCTCGAGGGCGATCTACGTGTGTTTTACCAATTCCATCCACAGAGTATGGACATTTATTTCGAGAGAAACCTAATTTATATACGAGGCGAGAAGTGATAAAATTGACTTGACTGCCTGTATCAAGGACAAGCCTACAAGGGAACCATTGGCCTGACGAGCTCCGAATTTGAGCCTGTGCAGTGCCCAGTAGAGTCAATAATGGTTTATTGTTTATACCTAACTTCACAAAAGAAACCCAAGCTGGAGTCGGATTACACTTAAGTAAGAAAGATTTATTTTCCGATTTTGAATTCTAATTATTATCAAATTGCAGTAGTGTATTCTGAGTTTTATTTCCGCAAATGCGACACGATAACTTTGAAGTACAATTAGCAATCTTGTGCGTTCGTAAACAGCTAAAACAATGCCGATATTTTTTAATTATTTCGTATCTCTCTAATGGAGAGCAATCAAGAACCTTAGGGTACTTAATTAATTTATGATTTTTATTACACAAGGAACACGCATTATTTAATGAGTTTTCTATCGCGATGTGTACACGTTTTTTATCTGCATGTTTGATATTAATGTGAGGGCTAGTTTTACCAGAGAACGCAACTGAAGGCGACACTAACTTAGAAACAGTACATTTATCTTCAAGAAAACCGATCAAATTTTCCAAAGTAGGAAAATCAACCTCAAAATATTTAGTTTCAAATTACTTTCGAGTTTTTAAATCTAAAGTACGCAAGACGAAATCTAATAAAATGTAATCCTCTAAAATAGCAATATTTAAAGCTCGAAGAGCTGTAATATTAGGCTGTACAATATTAATTAATTCTTCAATCGATTTTATCGAATCTCCTTTCAAGGGGGACAAATTAAAAATGTGTGTCAAATATTGATTTGCCATCAAACGCTTTTTGGTAAAACCATCAACTAAAAGTTTATACGCAATCATATAATTTTCTGGCGCAACAGTTTGAATAAGTTTTAATGCACTTCCCTCAAGATAACTTAATGAATAGGAAAATTCATCTATATCAGATAAACCTGAATTGTGAACAAGACTATTAAAAACCGCTATAAAAGCTGAAACTTTCTCAGGAGAACCATCATATTTGTTTATTTGAATTTCAGGAATTCTAGTACGAGTTTTGATTCGTGTCGAATGCGTATCTAATTTAATTTCATTATATTTTGATAAAATAACAACATATAATTCATCAAACGCTGCGCTTAATTGAACTGTATTAATTTCAAAATCCTAATGTTCTAATGACAAACCATCTAGCTCGTCTAGAATGTTTTGAAATTCATCGCGCTTATTTTCTAATAAACCGACCGAAGTTTTAAAATTTTCAATTTTATCGGGTAATTCCTCAATTAAATTATAACAATTCTGTAATTGGATCTACAAACGTTCTTCGACAGTTTTAGGCATTTTAATAATAAAGTAAACAACAACAATTAGCGTACAATCTAATACGTGCGGTGTGCGAACGGCAAATAAGCTGCGTAAGACAGGCGGATACGACTGCGCGATTGATTCGAGGGTGCGCGTTCGCTTGCAATCTGCGCGAGAATAGAAATAACACTGACAGTATAAAGACGTTACAAAAAACGGCTATTTTAATAACTGATAAATTAAATAGAAATGCAAAATCAGTAGCTTATTGTACGTTAGATCATTTCACTAATTTGTTTATTATATTTAAAAGCAAGCACTGTAATAATTATAAGAATTATTACTAAACAAAATGAATGAAAATGAAAACACGTTGCGTATTTGTTTTAACACAAATTTTACCCTAAAAAAAAAAATGTAAATGATTAGGACATGTATGCCGTAGGTACTATTAAGTCGTAGGACGAGTGTCCTATCTGGTTCGAAAGGACCAGTATGTTGGGTGACTAAACTTAGCCGCCCCACTCTTCAGAAAAAAAGGTAAAAGGGACTCACCAAGCTCCCCTCTTCTAAAGTCACTAAAATCCCGGAGGGCGACCAATGTTGCCGGAGGCCTTACTTGAGATTTTGGAAACCACGCGCTTTTCCCGTAAAAAACAACTGGCTCGCACCGTTTCTATTACGATTGTGTGTCGGGTAGGGGCACGGGGTGTCAACAATATAGGGAATTGTGAAACCAAAATTTCTTCCTTGTCTAACAACAGTAAAATGCCTATAGCTCTATTTCACCGATGGTTTACCCAAGGAACACGGCGCCGCCACTAGAAAATTATAATAGGAAACTGTATATATGCTTTAACAAAAATGCTGTAACAAAAATTCACTACATGTCTCTACATCTGTCTGTTTACCTCCAATTTTGTGTTCTACACGTAACACGCCATTTGTAATTAATCTTTTGCTCTGTTTGCAGGTTATACCGATTTTTCTGGATATTTTTGGAATCAAATTTGCAGTATGAGTCGAAAGAGAGTGAAATATTGCATGATTTGTGGTTGTGCAGAAGATAAGGTGAAGAAATTGTTCTGTTTACCACGAAATCTGAAATTGTAATTATTTCAAAGTATTTACAATTAGTTATTTCATCCTCATTACCATTACCATTTATATTCACCGAATACTTATATTACAGAATTAGATAAAGTGAAATCAAGTAAGTGAGTTTTGATTTTAATTTCAAAATATGGGCTATAGCTTAAATATGTTACAATGCACGCTTTTGCACAAGTGATATCTATTTTATAAGGTTTTAATTCAGTTATTACATTAGGAATAAACATATTCAATATAATGTGATGAGCTGGATCGATTGTTTTAACTAATTATAATTTGAATTGTGATTTAATCAAACGGCACTTCCTTTTTATGTACGCACAAATGTAGTACCATTTCAAAGATTACAACTAAGTATGCACATCACTAATATAATGCATATGCATGTCGTTTCTGTGTAACAAGTAATACATGATAACAAATTAACTTAATTTATTGTTTAATTAGCACTAAAATGTAGTATATATTAGCTGTTTGCGAAAACCTGCTCTTGTTAATTTGAGACGAGATGTATTAAATTTAAAAAATCCAATTGATCTGTGAAGTTGGTAGAACGGCTATAAAAATACCATAGTTACGGATGTTAAACTTACTTATTAACAAATTGTGAACTAAAATGGAGTAGATTTTTGTTGTTGTTGTGACGTTAATTACTGCCCCCTATGATGTTATATAATCAACCTAAAATCGGATTATGATTGTCAACATTTAATGCTGATATGATGCTTGTTTGCTTGATTTCAGCTGATTAAAACAGTGTTTAATTTAGACGTACCATTTTAGATGTGAGACGTGGAAATATATTTTCGGAATTGTATCTGATGTGTCCCGATGCAACTGGAGAATCTGCGACAGGCATTTTTCTAAGGAATGTTTTGTTCCCTTTAGTGTAAGTATGCGATTATTAGAAGATGCTATCCCATCTCTCATTGTTGCAGACCTTAGTACTGTCTCTTCAAATATTAACAGTAATTTAATTCCACTAAAGGTAAATGTGTAACAAGAAATATGTGCATATTTATAAATGTTTTTTTTTAGGTTACATGTACGGAACCGTCCACTTCAACACTTCCTTACATTTATACTCCCCTTATTAGATAGCTCAGAAAACCTTTGTTTGTTTGTCCAAATATTGACATTACCCCTCAAAATAAAGCTTTAGTAAATACTATTGTTAATATTTTGTTTCAGACAGAAGTGAGTTTATGGATTTAATTAAATAAATGAAATTAACTTAGTAATGTGTTTTATTTATTGTGTACCCTTAAATAATATTCATAATGAAATTATTTGTTACATCAGTAAAGCAATAATTTTATTATGAACTTTGATTTATTTAAGTAATATTAAATATAAACGAATTTTAAAAAAACGCATTAATCGACTGTCGCGCCACCACAGTGTGGTTTACCATGTTGCGACCGTTTTTTTCCCCATAGTTATGCATCTGTAATCTGTGGGTAGGGGTAAGGCAAAAGGATATGCGCGGTATAAGGAGAATTTTAAACCCTGTTTGCACCAAACATCGGGTTTTATCTCATGCAGCGCGGGTTGAGGGGAATAGAATGGGTACGCATTTATTCGTATTCTCGATCAAATTCAATTTTCAAGCGAACCAAACGGCGATCCCTCTCATTATTCTCTTTCTAATTTCAAAGTTCTTTGTTGTTTAATTTGGCCGTCTGTCAAAACAATTTCATTTTCTGGTTTTGTTGATAATTTCAAATTGTACACGATTTCAACACAAGTGAAACATAATTATAATTTCTGAGATTTTATTGCTGTGATTGTGAATCTTTCTTATACTACACGTGCAAATTGCAAGGGTGTGTTTATATTGAAGCTGACAAATTATAATCGCAGGAGCGTTAATACTAATTATAAACGTAAGTTACTGCAGAATTGTTTGACAATAGGATATTTGTGTATCCTATAACAAATGCATGTGCAAAAAATATGCCGAAGTTAATGTGTAATTATAGCGATAATGTTTATCGTGTTTTGGAAAGATGCTACCTGCTAACGTTTCAGTTATCAGGCAACAACCAACTTTAGCGTAGATACAACAATAATGAAAAGAATTTGATGATATTTAATAAATGTATTTATGATTTTTGTATACTGAAACTGTACATGCAGCAGTTTTCAATATGAAAAATTATAAATACATGTATTTGTATTATTCAATCTAGTTTATTAAGCTGTCCAAACGTATAGTCGTACCATCTGATACGGTAAACTAAGACTCCCTAATAATAATCAATTTTAAAAACATATCAGTATTTCAAGTACTCTCCGAGAAAGAAAGATCAGTTGTTTCATTTCATTGTTTGATAGTGTTAATGCAGAGTATAAAATGATTTTGTTTGGAGTAAATAAATGAAACTTTGTGAACATGTTAAATATTTCCAAAAGTAAATAGACTTTGTCTAATATTGAAATTACAACAACAGTAAATTAATCAAATGATCTGTCTAATAATCACTGGAAGGTTTTCTCAACAAGAAAACCTCCTAGTGATTATTAGAATATGTTCGATAAATCTACGCTGTTGTATTATAACTACGTTTTACATTTTCTTTCCCCCACTGCTCTTATCGTTCATTACAGCTCCAAATTACTGTTTGTGTAAAACCTTTTTTTTACAATGATTTGAAAAAGAAAACGCTTGGTTCAATTTCATTAATATTTTGGTTTTTTATTCCAACTAGTTTCGACGTTGAGTCATTTTTTTTTTGAAAATGACTCAAAGTCGAAACTAGTTGGAATAAAATACCGAAATATTAGTGAAATTTAAAGAACTGTATTCTTTTTCAAATCATAGTTAAATATGTTTCACCGCGTGAAAGATGAGAAACTAGTTCAAGACCTTATTTTACTCTATATTGAAAATATTTACTTTAATACGTGTTTATCACTCAAGAAAAAAAAAACATATGTGATAAATATCATACAACATTTTTAACTGTAGAGTTAAGCGTTGTATATAATTTATAGTCTTAGACGTTGTATTAGTGATGGGATCATTCCAATGAACATAATTGATTCGTTTGATAATGAAAATATTTAAATATCTCGAGAGCTTCACGAGATAACTGAAAAGATTGCTCGAATAATTTCATAAATGATCCACTTCATCACTCGTATGATTATCGAAT
The DNA here is from genome assembly GCA_932526585.2 of Philonthus cognatus. NCBI lineage: Eukaryota > Metazoa > Arthropoda > Insecta > Coleoptera > Staphylinidae > Philonthus > Philonthus cognatus. The sequence goes on along the minus strand of CAKOBO020000020.1, from coordinate 2,695,469 downwards.
TATCATTCGTATGTGCATTTTATACTCATGATATTTGTATAAAGTTTTAAGCTATATATTTCTCTCCCAAGAGATTATTTTTATTGCCATAATTTAATTGTAATAGATTATTTTCTGAGCTATCATTTAAGTGATCTTCACTAGCAACCATTTGAGTGATACTTTGAGAAATCATGTGCAATCTGTCGAGCACATGTATCGTTACGTTACACGACATGTATCATTAGGTAAAGTAAAACACTTGTTTGGTTCCATATTTTTATTTTCTATGTTTCGATCCGTTACGATCATTTTAAAAGTTAAAATCAGTTTAACAATTGTGTTATTTTACCCAATATAGTTTTACCCAAGTATCAAAATCGATATTTCAAGAATCGGCTTCCTCCTTATTCGGTTACACCTCTCTCTAGAATTTTCAGATTGGTGCGAGAAAAGTTATCTCTCACACATATTTATAAATTTTCAGAGTAGCTTCTGATATAATTATTTATCCTCTCGTTATAAATGAGGATTTAAGATATCTCTCAATAACTTTTGCACAATAAGACTGTAGTTCGATATTGTCCAAAAGTTTTTTTCGAATGAAAATAATCAATTTGTTCGATTATGTAAATAAACTAACATCTTCAGATCTACCAGAGATCACTTAAATTGCTCGAGAAGTCTCTCATAAGATTGCTGAAGATATCGCTCAAATAATTGCTCAAAGAATCCACTTCTTTACCTGAATCATATGCTCATTTCATATTCCAATTGAATTTGTTTGAACTTTTAAGCTGTATATTTTTTTCTTGCAGAATAATTTTTTTATTGTCATTATTTTTAGAATCATCATTCAAATGATCATACAAGCAATCACTCTTGCAATTACTATAGCGATCATTTGAGCAACTATGCGAGTAATCATTGGAGTTAACTTGTTTCTCATTATTTACTTGGTAAAACATTTCTACTAAATATAGGTGTTTAATTGAATTCATATTTTATTTGAACTAGTTTCGGCTTAATGCCATTTTTATGAATGATGATTCTTGAAAATTGCATTAAGCCGAAACTAGTTGAAATTAAATATTTTTAATAAAACAAACCAAGTGAATTCAATTAAACAGCTATATCATTGGAGTGATCGTGTATTTAAAGGCTGTGGAATCTTTTACGATTCCTGAAGAAGTAGTTGAACATGGTCAGTGAGATGACGGCCAGCGAGACGACCTGGAACGGGATGTCTGACTTCGTGGCCAAGGTCATTCAGAAGCTCTGACAGGCGGAGAAAAAGAGGAGAGGCCAACCTGTGGCGTAAAGAGAGACTTGCCATCCAGGAGAGCACGGAAAAGCAAGTTCGCCCCCCAGCGAAGTAATGCCTGACGGCGGTTCCGCGGGGGAGTGGGACACAGACAGATTTTTATTTATTATATTTTACAACTATTTTATAAGTTACGTAAAAATTTCAGTCTCAAATTTATATATTTTGTTTTAATTTAAACTTATTTTCTAATTTATGAAAAATTCATCATTGCAGGTTTGTTTTACTTTTTAAATCATAAAAGTATTTGCAATCGATGTTATAAAATATCCCTAGTTAATAGCATCCAATAAAAAAAAAATAGCATAATGGACGGTACGAATTTTATACTAACTATACATAAAATGACTTAAATTAGAGTATTTTAAATTTTTATATACAGTTTCATTGGTTCAAAACTTGAGATATAATTCTGAATATCTTCTGTAGATAAATAGTATTATAAAATATATAAAGAATTTATCATTTATTTGATTATAATTATTTACTTGGTAAAACATTTAAAGTCGAAACTAGTCGAAAATTAAATAAACGAATTGGAGTTAAATTAAAAACAAACATTTTAATTATTTGAAAGCTCATTCAAATTTCAGTTAATTGCATTGATTTCAATATATTTCGTTCTTTGGAAAGATATACATAGATTGATATTATAATGCAATTATTTTAAGTTTACCATGTAATTTTGGAAGAAAAGTCTTAACACTAGTTTTGATAATCCTAATTAAAAAGCTACTCATACTTATAACGATTTAATAGATAGATTATTCTATTTGCATATTAGAGAAGATATAAATAAATAGGCCTTAGGTACAGAACTACCTAAGACAAAGTGCAATAAATGAAATTAATTTCTATTTATATAAGCAAATAAATAAAAAAATAAACTTGATTTGTTTCACTATTTGCTTCAATTTACTCTGATAAACAAACACTGCTTCCAAACAATTCTTAAAAATAATTTCAAATTGGATTTTAAAATAAATTAAGTTGAATTAAAATCTTGCCATTAACAAGTTAAAGAACACCTTTTAAATGGACAATTATTTCGTACATGATAAATCTGTCTAAATTGACTTTTTGATTCATACAAACTTATGGTATGATTGTAATTAGTGATGGTGCATGTTTCCAACAATTATTGAGGTCCTAGGTGACTGTAGGATCGATCAAACATGAATTTCGATTGTTACATTTGTGAAGTCATAACCTATTTCAGAGAAGTAAGAATCGACATTCATGTTTGATTACACAATTATCCAGACTCAATGATGTTGAAGTTATCATCAGATTCAGATTCACTTTTTATCCAGCATCAAAAATGTACAGCGGACCAGTCAAATATTGCACTTGCTTTAATTATCAATTAAATAACATTTTAAGACTTTTCAAGACAATTATATAGCGATTTACATGATATTAAACCAACATAAATTGACACCCTACAAATAGAAATTAATATAACCCTTAAAACTTACTTATTTAGTATTAAAAAAGTCCCTATTTAGGAAAAGCATAAAATATTCTCCTAGCAATATATAGACAAATAAAAAAATTATCATTTACTCCACACCCCAAGTAAACTCTGTTTTTAAATACTAACTCCCGAAAACTTAGAAATTTCGAAAAAAACATAAAAAATACAACTATTATTGTCGCCGAAAATCAGGTAGGAAAATGTGTTCACAACATTCCCACTAACACCCTGACATGATTCAACATTTTAGAAAACCTCTGATTCAAGAAACCTGCCCCCAAAATTTAATACATTTTAGAAAAATCATAAAACTTACAACTAACATTGTTACCATTGACTTAACGTATAAGGCTGTTAAAAATAACCTTACTAAAACTTAGAACTTTTGTTAAAAAAAAAAAATCATAAAAAATACAACTATTATTGTTGCAGAAAATCAGGTAGAAAAATATGTTCACAACATCCCCACTAACACCCTGACACGAATCAACATTTTAGAAAACATCTGAATGAAGAAACCTACCCCCAAAAACTACTACATTTTATAAAAATCATAAAAGTTACAAATAATATTGTCGCCATTAACTTAACGTATAAGGCTGTTAAAAATATCCTTACTAATGGCCTGACACTAATCAACACCCAAATAAAACTCTCACCCCCAAAAATTGATATATTTTAGAAAGTCGAAAAAAATTCAACTCACATTGTTGCCATAAAACTAGTATATAGAGTTGTTTAAAACATCCCTACTTACAGTCTGACACCAATCACTACCCTGAAAAAATTCTCCGTTTCGAGCCACCCATCCCCGAAAATTGACATATTTTCGAAAAATCATAAAAAATTCAACTTAAGTTGTTACCATATATCTGGTAAATACGATCTGTTTAGAACATCCCTACTAACAGCCTGACACCAATCACTACCCTAAAAAAACTCTTAGTTTCAAGCCACGCACCCCCGAAAATTGATATAATTTAGAATAATCATAGAAAATTCAACTCACATTGTTGCCAAAAAACTGGTATATAGAGTTGTTTAAAACATCCCTACCAACAGCCTGACATCAAATACTACCCTTAGAAAACTTACAGTTTTGAGCCACCCACTCCCGAAAAATGATATAATTTAGAAAAATCATAAAAAATTCAAGTGACATTGTAGCCATATATCTGCAACATAGAGTAGTTTTGAACATCTCCACTAACAGCCTAACACCAATCACTGCCCTTAGAAAACTCCTAGTTTCAAGCCATCACCCCCAATAATTGATATAATTTAGAAAAATCCTAATAAATTCACCAGACATTGTTGCCATATATATGGTATTTACAGTTGTTTAAAACATCCCTATTAACAGCCTGACACCAATTACTACCCTTAAAACACTCACAGTTTCAAGCCACCCAAAAATTGTAATAATTTAGAAAAATCATTAAAAAATCAACTGATATTGTTGCCAAATATCTAGTATATGGAGTAGTTAAAAACATCCCTACTAACAACCTGACAACAATCAAAGCCCTAAAAAAACTCTCAGTTTTGAGCCACCCCCGAAAATTGATTTAAATTAGAAAAATCTAATGGGTGGCTGGAAACTGAAAGTTTTCTCAAAGTAGTGATTAGTGTCAGGCTGTTAGTAGGGATGTTATAAACAACTGCTTTATAGCATATAGCAACAATGTGAGTTGAATTTTTAATAATTTTTCTAAATTATATCAATGTTCCGGGGTGAGTGGCTCGAAACTGAGAGTTTTCTCAGAGTAGTGATTAGTGTCAGGCTGTTAGTAGGGATGTTTCAAACAAATCTATATACGAAATATATAGCAAAAATGTGAGTTAATTTTTTTAATATTTTTCTTAGGATAGTGATTAGTGTCAGGCTGTTAGTAGGGATGTTTTAAACAACTCTCTATAGCAAATATATAGCAACATTGTATATTGAATTTTTATGATTTTTCTAAATTATATCAATTTTTGGGGGTGGGTGGCTCGAAACTGAAAGTTTTTTATTGTATTTTTATTGTTTTTTTATTGGTGTCAGGCTGTTAGAAGTGATGTTTCAAACAATTCTACATACCAAATTCGAGGCAACAATGTGAGTTAAAATTCTTATGATTTTTCTAAATTATGTCAATTTTCAGGGGTAGGTGCCTGGAAACTGAGAGTTTTCTCAGGGTAGTGATTGGCGTCAGGCTGTTAGTAGAAATGTTTTGAACAACTTCATTAACCAGATATATGGCAACAATGTCAGTTAAATTTTTCATAATTTTTCTGAATTATATCAATTCTCGGGGGTGGGTGGCTTGAAACTGAGAGTATTTTACGGTAGTGATTAGTGTCAGGCTGTTAGTACATATGTTTTACACAACTCTATTTACCAAATATATGGCAACAATGTTAGTTGAATTTTTTATGATTTTTCTAAATTGTATTCATTTTCGGGGGTGGGCGGCTCGAAACTGAGAATTTTCTCAGAGTAGTGATTGATGTCAGGCTGTTCGTAGGGATGTTTTAAACAACTCTATATATCAGATATATAGCAACAATGTGAGTTGAACTTTTCATGATTTTTCTGAATAATATCAATTTTTGGGGGTGAATGGCTCGAAACTGAGAGTTTTTTAGGGTAGTGATTATTGTCAGGCTCTGAGTAAGAATGTTTTAAGCAACTCTATATACCAGATATGATTTTTCTAAATTATATCAATTTTTGGGGGTGAGTGGCTCGAAACTGAGAGTTTTCTTAGGGTAGCGATTGGTGTCAGGCTATTAGTAAGAATGTTTTAAGGAACTCTATATACCAGATATGATTTTTTATAAATTATATTAATTTTTAGGGGTGAGTGGCTCGAAACTAAAAGTTTTCTTAGGGTTGCGATTGGTATCGGGCTATTAGTAAGAATGTTACAAGCAACTCTATATACCAGATATGATTTTTCTAAATTATATCAATTCTTAAGGGTTAGTGGCTCGAAACTGAGAGTTTTTTTAGAGTTGTGATTAGTGTCAGGCCGTTAGTAAGAATGCTTTAAGCAACTCCATATACCAGATATGATATTTCTAAATTATATCAATTTTTTGGGGTGGGTGGCTCGAAACTGAGAGTTTTTTTAGAGTTGTGATTAGTGTCAGGCAGTTAGTAAGAATGTTTTAAGCAACTCTATATACCAGATATGATATTTCTAAATTATATCAATTTTTTGGTGTGGGTGGCTCCAAACTAAGAGTTTTTTTAGAGTTGTGATTAGTGTCAGGCAGTTAGTAAGAATGCTTTAAGCAACTCTATATACCAGATATGATATTTCAAAATTATATCAATTTTTTGGGGTGGGTGGCTCGAAACTGAGAGTTTTTTTAGAGTTGTGATTAGTGTCAGGCAGTTATTAAGAATGTCTTAAGCAACTCTATATACCAGATTTGATTTTTCTAAATTATATCAATTTTTTGGGGTGGGTGGCTCGAAACTGAGAGTTTTTTTAGAGTTGTGATAAGTGTCAGGCAGTTAGTAAAAATGTTTTAAGCAACTCTATATACCAGATATGATATTTCTAAATTATATAAATTTTGTGGGGTGGGTGGCTCGAAACTGAGAGTTTTTTTGGAGTTGTAATTAGTGTCAGGCAGTTAGTAAGAATGTTTTAGGCAACTCTATATACCAGATATGATTTTTCCAAATTATATCAATTTTTTTGGGTGAGTGGATCACAACAAAAATTTCTTAGGGTAGTGATTGGTGTCATGCTGTTCGTAAGAATGTTTTAAGCAACTCTATATACCAGATATGATTTATCTAAATTATAATAATTTTTGAGGGGTGAGTGGCTCGAAACTGAGAGTCTTCTTAGGGTTGTGATTGGTGTCATGATGTTAGTAAAAATGTTTTAAGCAACTCTATATACCAGATATGATTTCTTCTAAATTATATTAATTTTTGAGGGGCGAGTAGATCGAAACTGAGAGTCTTCTTAGGGTAGTGATTAGTGTCATGCTGTTAGTAAGAATGTTTTAAGCAATTCTATATACCAGATATGATTTATCTAAATTATATCAATTTTTAAGGGTTAGTGGCTCGAAACTAAGAGTTTCCTTAGGGTAGTGATTAATGTCATGCTGTTAGTACGAATGTTTCAAGCAACTCTATAAACCAGACATGATTTTTCTAAATTATATTATTTTTGGGGGTAAGTGGCTCGATACTGAGAGTTTTCTTAGGGTAGCGATTGGTATCAGGCTATTAGTAAGAATGTTTTAAGCAACTCCATATACCAGTTATGATTTTTCTAAATTATATCAATTTTTGGGGGTGAGTGGCTCGAAACTGAGAGTTTTCTTAGGGTAGTGATTGGTGTCATGCTGTTAGTAAGAATGTTTTAAGCAACTCTATATACCAGATATGATTTTTCTAGATTATATCAATGTTTGGGGGTAAGTGGCTCGAAACAGAATTTTCTTAGGGTAGTGATTGGTGTCATGCTGTTAGTAAGAATGTTTTAAGCAACTCTATATACCAGATATGATTTTTCTAAATTATATCAATTTTTGGGGGTGAGTGGCTCGAAACCGAGAGTATTCTTAGGATAGTGATTAATGTCATGCTGTTAGTAAAAATGTTTTAAGCAACTCAATATACCAGATATGATTTTTCTAAATTATATCAATTTTTTGGTGTGGGTGGCTCGAAACTGAGAGTTTTTTTAGTGTAGTGATTAGTGTCAGGCAGTTAGTAAGAATGTTTATAGCAAGTTTAGATACCAGATATGATTTTTCTAAACTATATAAATTTTTTGAGGTGGGGGCTCGAAACTGAGAGTTTTTTTTGGGTAGTAATTAGTGTCAGGCAGTTAGTAAGAATGTTTTAAGCAACTCTATATACCAGATATGATTTTTCTAAATTATATCAATTTTTGGGGGTGAGTGGCTCGAAACTGAGAGTTTTCTTAGGGTAGTGATTAGTGTCATTCTGTTAGTAAAAATGTTTTAAGCAACTTTATATACCAGATATGATTTTTCTAAATTATATCAATTTTTTGGGGTGGGTGGCTCGAAACTGGGAGTTTTTTTAGAGTAGTGATTAGTGTCAGGCAGTTAGCAAGAATGTTTTAAGCAACTCTATATACCAGATTTGATTTTTCTAAATTATATCAATTTTTTGGGGTGGGTGGCTCGAAACTGAGAGTTTTTTTAGAGTTGTGATTAGTGTCAGGCAGTTAGTAAGAATGTTTTAAGCAACTCTATATACCAGATATGATTTTTCTAAATTATATTATTTTTGGGGGTGAGTGGCTCGAAACTAAAATTTTTTTTATAGATGTGATTAGTGTCAGGCAGTTAGTAAGAATGTTTTAAGCAACTCTATATCCCAGATATGAATTTTCTAAATTATATTAATTTTTGGGGGTGAGTGGCTCGAAACTAAGAGTTTTTTTAGAGTTGTGATTAGTTTCAGGCAGTTAGTAAGAATGTTTTAAGCATCTCTATATACCAGATATGATATTTCGAAATTATATCAATTTTTTGGGGTGGGTGGCTAGAATCTAAGAGTTTTTTAGAGTTGTGATTAGTGTCAGGCTGTTAGTAAGAATGTTTTAAGCAACTCTATATACCAGATTTGATTTTTCTAAATTATATCAATTTTTTGGGGTGGGTAACTTGAAACTGAGAGTTTTGCTAGAAATGTGATTAGTGTCAGGCAGTTAGTAAAAATGTTTAAAGCAACTCTATATACCAGATATGATATTTCTAAATTATATCAATTTTTTGGGGTGGGTGGCTCGAAACTGAGAGTTTTTTTAGAGTTGTGATTAGTGTCAGGCAGTTAGTAAGAATGTTTTAAGCAACTCTATATACCAGATATGATATTTCTAAATTAAATCAATTTTTTGATGTGGGTGGCTCGAAACTGAGAGTTTTTTCGAGTTGTGATTAGTGTCAGGCAGTTAGTAGGAATGTTTTAAGCAACTCTATATACCAGATATGATTTTTCTAAATTATAGCAATTTTTAAGGGGTGAGTGGCTTGAAACAGAGTTTTCTTAAGGTAGTGATTGGTGTCATGCTGTTAGGAAGAATGTTTTAAGCAACTCTATATACTAGATTTGATTTTTCTAAATTATATCAATTTTTGGGGTGGGTGGCTCGAAACTGAGAGTTTTTTTAGATTTGTGATTAGTGTCAGGCAGTTAGTAAGAATGTTTTAAGCAACTCTATATACCAGATATGATATTTCTAAATTAAATCAATTTTTTGGGGTAGGTGGCCCGAAACTGAGAGTTTTTTTAGAGTTGTGATTAGTGTCAGGCAGTTAGTAAGAATGTTTTAAGCAACTCTATATACCAGATATGATATTTCTAAATTATATCAATTTTTTGGGGTAGGTGGCTCAAAACTGAGAGTTTTTTAGAGTTGTGATTAGTGTCAGGCAGTTAGTAGGAATGTTTTAAGCAACTCTATATACCAGATATGATTTTTCTAAATTATAGCAATTTTTAAGGGGTGAGTGGCTTGAAACAGAGTTTTCTTAAGGTAGTGATTGGTGTCATGCTGTTAGTAAGAATGTTTTAGGCAACTCTATATACTAGATTTGATTTTTCTAAATTATATCAATTTTTGGGGTGGGTGGCTCGAAACTGAGAGTTTTTTTAGATTTGTGATTAGTGTCAGGCAGTTAGTAAGATTGTTTTAAGCAACTCTATATACCAGATATGATATTTCTAAATTAAATCAATTTTTTGGGGTGGGTGGCTCGAAACTGAGAGTTTTTTTAGAGTTGTGATTAGTGTCAGGCAGTTAGTAAGAATGTTTTAAGCAACTCTATATACCAGATATGATATTTCTAAATTATATCAATTTTTTGGCGTGGGTGGCTAGAAACTAAGAGTTTTTTTAGAGTTGTGATTAGTGTCAGGCTGTTAGTAAGAATGTTTTAAGCAACTCTATATACCAGATTTGATTTTTCTAAATTATATTATTTTTTGGGGGTGAGTTGCTCGAAACTAAGAGTTTTTTTAGAGTTGTGATTAGTGTCAGGCAGTTAGTAAAACTGTTTTAAGCAACTCTATATACCAGATATGATTTTTCTAAATTATATTAATTTTTGGGGGTGAGTGGCTCGAATCTAAGAGTTTTTTTAGAGTTGTGATTAGTGTCAGGCAGTTAGTAAGAATGTTTTAAGCAACTCTATATACCAGATATAATATTTCTAAATTATATCAATTTTTTGGGGTAGGTGGCTCAAAACTGAATGTTTTTTTAGAGTTGTGATTAGTGTCAGGCAGTTAGTAAGAATGTTTTAAGCAACTCTATATACCAGATATGATATTTCTAAATTATATCAATTTTTGGGGTGGGTGGCTAGAAACTAAGAGTTTTTTTAGAGTTGTGATTAGTGTCAGGCTGTTAGTAAGAATGTTTTAAGCAACTCTATATACCAGATTTGATTTTTCTAAATTATATTAGTTTTTGGGGGTGAGTGGCTCGAAACTAAGAGTTTTTTTAGAGTTGTGATTAGTGTCAGGCAGTTAGTAAAAATGTTTTAAGCAACTCTATATACCAGATATGATTTTTCTAAATTATATTAATTTTTAGGGGTGAGTGGCTCGAAACTAAGAGTTTTTTAGGGTTGTGATTAGTGTCAGGCAGTTAATAAAAATGTTTTAGGCTACTCTATATACCAGATATGATTTTTCTAAATTATATTATTTTTTGGGGGTGAGTGGCTCGAAACTAAGAGTTTTTTTAGAGTTGTGATTAGTGTCAGGCAGTTAGTAAAAATGTTTTAAGCAACTCTATATACCAGATATGATTTTTCTAAATTATATTAATTTTTGGGGGTGAGTGGCTCGAAACTAAGAGTTTTTTTAGTGTTGGGATTAGTGTCAGGCAGTTAATAAAAATGTTTTAAGCTACTCTATATACCAGATATGATTTTTCTAAATTATATTATTTTTTGGGGGTGAGTGGCTCGAAACTAAGAGTTTTTTTAGAGTTGTGATTAGTGTCAGGCAGTTAGTAAAAATGTTTTAAGCAACTCTATATACCAGATATGATTTTTCTAAATTATATTAATTTTTGGGGGTGAGTGGCTCGAAACTAAGAGTTTTTTTAGAGTTGTGATTAGTGTCAGGCAGTTAATAAAAATGTTTTAAGCTACTCTATATACCAGATATGATTTTTCTAAATTATATTATTTTTTGGGGGTGAGTGGCTCGAAACTAAGAGTTTTTTTAGAGTTGTGATTAGTGTCAGGCAGTTAGTAAAAATGTTTTAAGCAACTCTATATACCAGATATGATTTTTCTAAATTATATTAGTTTTTGGGGGTGAGTGGCTCGAAACTAAGAGTTTTTTTAGAGTTGTGATTAGTGTCAGGCAGTTAATAAAAATGTTTTAAGCTACTCTATATACCTGATATGATTTTTCTAAATTATATTATTTTTTGGGGGTGAGTGGCTCGAAACTAAGAGTTTTTTTAGAGTTGTGATTAGTGTCAGGCAGTTAGTAAAAATGTTTAAAGCAACTCTATATACCAGATATGATATTTCTAAATTATATCAGTTTTTTGGGGAGGGTGGCTCGAAACTGAGAGTTTTTTTAGAGTTGTGATTAGTGTCAGGCAGTTAGTAAGAATGTTTTAAGCAACTCTATATACCAGATATGATATTTCTAAATTAAATCAATTTTTTGGGGTGGGTGGCTCGAAACTGAGAGTTTTTTTAAAGTTGTGATTAGTGTCAGGCAGTTAGTAGGAATGTTTTAAGCAACTCTATATACCAGATATGATTTTTCTAAATTCTAGCAATTTTTGAGGGGTGAGTGGCTTGAAACAGAGTTTTCTTAAGGTAGTGATTGGTGTCATGCTGTTAAGAAGAATGTTTTAAGCAACTCTATATACTAGATTTGATTTTTCTAAATTATATCAATTTTTGGGGTGGGTGGCTCGAAACTGAGAGTTTTTTTTAGATTTGTGATTAGTGTCAGGCAATTAGTATGAATGTTTTAAGCAACTCTATATACCAGATATGATATTTCTAAATTAAATCAATTTTTTGGGGTGGGTGGCTCGAAACTGAGAGTTTTTTTAGAGTTGTGATTAGTGTCAGGCAGTTAGTAAGAATGTTTGAGGCAATTCTATATACCAGATATGATATTTCTAAATAATATCAATTTTTTGGGGTGGGTGGCTAGAAACTAAGAGTTTTTTTAAAGTTGTGATTAGTGTCAGGCAGTTAGTAAAAATGTTTTAAGCAACTCTATATACCAGATATGATATTTTTAAATTATATCAATTTTTTGGGATGGGTGGCTCGAAACTGAGAGTTTTTTTAGAGTTGTGATTAGTGTCAGGCAGTTAGTAAGAATGTTTTAAGCAACTCTATATACCAGATATGATATTTCTAAATTATATTAATTTTTTGGGGTGGGTGGCTCGAAACTGAGAGTTTTTTTAGAGTTGTGATTGGTGTCAGGCAGTTAGTAAGAATGTTTTAAGCAACTCTATATACCAGATTTGATTTTTCTAAATTATATCAATTTTTTGGGGTGGGTGGCTCGAAACTGAGAGTTTTTTTAGAGTTGTGATTAGTGTCAGGCAGTTAGTAGGAATGTTTTAAGCAACTCTATATACCAGATATGATTTTTCTAAATTATATTATTTTTGGAAGTGAGTGGCTCGAAACTAAGAGTTTTTTTGGAGTAGTGATTAGTGTCAGGCAGTTAGTAAGAATGTTTTAAGCAACTCTATATACCAGATATGATATTTCTAAATTATATCAATTTTTTGGGGTGGGTGGCTCGAAACTGAGAGTTTTTTTAGAGTTGAAATTAGTGTCAGGCAGTTAGTAAGAATGTTTTAAGCAACTTTATATACCAGATATGATTTTTCTAAATTATAGCAATTTTTAAGGGGTGAGTGGCTTGAAACAGAGTTTTCTTAAGGTAGTGATTGGTGTCATGCTGTTAGTAAGAATGTTTTAAGCAACTCTATATACTAGATTTAATTTTTCTAAATTATATCAATTTTTGGGGTGGGTGGCTCGAAACTGAGAGTTTTTTTAGATTTGTGATTAGTGTCAGGCTGTTAGTAAGAATGTTTTAAGCAACTCTATATACCAGATTTGATTTTTCCAAATTATATTATTTTTTGGGGGTGAGTTGCTCGAAACTAAGAGTTTTTTTAGAGTTGTGATTAGTGTCAGGCAGTTAGTAAGAATGTTTTAAGCAACTCTATATACCAGATATGATTTTTCTAAATTATATTAATTTTTGGGGGTAGGTGGCTCAAAACTGAGAGTTTTTTTTAGAGTTGTGATTAGTGTCAGGCAGTTAGTAAGAATGTTTTAAGCAACTCTATATACCAGATATGATATTTCTAAATTATATCAATTTTTGGGGTGGGTGGCTAGAAACTAAGAGTTTTTTTAGAGTTGTGATTAGTGTCAGGCTGTTAGTAAGAATGTTTTAAGCAACTCTATATACCAGATTTGATTTTTCCAAATTATATTATTTTTTGGGGGTGAGTTGCTCGAAACTAAGAGTTTTTTTAGATTTGTGATTAGTGTCAGGCAGTTAGTAAGAATGTTTTAAGCAACTCTATATACCAGATTTGATTTTTCCAAATTATATTATTTTTTGGGGGTGAGTTGCTCGAAACTAAGAGTTTTTTTAGAGTTGTGATTAGTGTCAGGCAGTTAGTAAGAATGTTTTAAGCAACTCTATATACCAGATATGATATTTCTAAATTATATCAATTTTTGGGGTGGGTGGCTAGAAACTAAGAGTTTTTTTAGAGTTGTGATTAGTGTCAGGCTGTTAGTAAGAATGTTTTAAGCAACTCTATATACCAGATTTGATTTTTCTAAATTATATTATTTTTTGGGGGTGAGTGGCTCGAAACTAAGAGTTTTTTTAGAGTTGTGATTAGTGTCAGGCAGTTAGTAAAAATGTTTTAAGCAACTCTATATACCAGATATGATTTTTCTAAATTATACTAATTTTTGGGGGTGAGTGGCTCGAAGCTAAGAGTTTTTTTAGAGTTGTGATTAGTGTCAGGCAGTTAATAAAAATGTTTTAAGCAACTCTATATACCAGATTTGATTTTTCTAAATTATATTAACTTTTGGGGTGGGTGGCTAGAAACTAAGAGTTTTTTTAGAGTTGTGATTAGTGTCAGGCTGTTAGTAAGAATGTTTTAAGCAACTCTATATACCAGATTTGATTTTTCCAAATTATATTATTTTTTGGGGGTGAGTTGCTCGAAACTAAGAGTTTTTTTAGATTTGTGATTAGTGTCAGGCAGTTAGTAAGAATGTTTTAAGCAACTCTATATACCAGATTTGATTTTTCCAAATTATATTATTTTTTGGGGGTGAGTTGCTCGAAACTAAGAGTTTTTTTAGAGTTGTGATTAGTGTCAGGCAGTTAGTAAGAATGTTTTAAGCAACTCTATATACCAGATATGATATTTCTAAATTATATCAATTTTTGGGGTGGGTGGCTAGAAACTAAGAGTTTTTTTAGAGTTGTGATTAGTGTCAGGCTGTTAGTAAGAATGTTTTAAGCAACTCTATATACCAGATTTGATTTTTCTAAATTATATTATTTTTTGGGGGTGAGTGGCTCGAAACTAAGAGTTTTTTTAGAGTTGTGATTAGTGTCAGGCAGTTAGTAAAAATGTTTTAAGCAACTCTATATACCAGATATGATTTTTCTAAATTATACTAATTTTTGGGGGTGAGTGGCTCGAAGCTAAGAGTTTTTTTAGAGTTGTGATTAGTGTCAGGCAGTTAATAAAAATGTTTTAAGCAACTCTATATACCAGATTTGATTTTTCTAAATTATATTAACTTTTGGGGTGGGTGGCTAGAAACTAAGAGTTTTTTTAGAGTTGTGATTAGTGTCAGGCTGTTAGTAAGAATGTTTTAAGCAACTCTATATACCAGATTTGATTTTTCCAAATTATATTATTTTTTGGGGGTGAGTTGCTCGAAACTAAGAGTTTTTTTAGATTTGTGATTAGTGTCAGGCAGTTAGTAAGAATGTTTTAAGCAACTCTATATACCAGATTTGATTTTTCCAAATTATATTATTTTTTGGGGGTGAGTTGCTCGAAACTAAGAGTTTTTTTAGAGTTGTGATTAGTGTCAGGCAGTTAGTAAGAATGTTTTAAGCAACTCTATATACCAGATATGATATTTCTAAATTATATCAATTTTTGGGGTGGGTGGCTAGAAACTAAGAGTTTTTTTAGAGTTGTGATTAGTGTCAGGCTGTTAGTAAGAATGTTTTAAGCAACTCTATATACCAGATTTGATTTTTCTAAATTATATTATTTTTTGGGGGTGAGTGGCTCGAAACTAAGAGTTTTTTTAGAGTTGTGATTAGTGTCAGGCAGTTAGTAAAAATGTTTTAAGCAACTCTATATACCAGATATGATTTTTCTAAATTATACTAATTTTTGGGGGTGAGTGGCTCGAAGCTAAGAGTTTTTTTAGAGTTGTGATTAGTGTCAGGCAGTTAATAAAAATGTTTTAAGCAACTCTATATACCAGATTTGATTTTTCTAAATTATATTAACTTTTGGGGTGGGTGGCTAGAAACTAAGAGTTTTTTTAGAGTTGTGATTAGTGTCAGGCTGTTAGTAAGAATGTTTTAAGCAACTCTATATACCAGATTTGATTTTTCTAAATTATATTATTTTTTGGGGGTGAGTGGCTCGAAACTAAGAGTTTTTTTAGAGTTGTGATTAGTGTCATGCAGTTAGTAAAAATGTTTTAAGCAACTCTATATACCAGATATGATTTTTATAAATTATATTAATTTTTGGGGGTGAGTGGCTCGAAACTAAGAGTTTTTTAGAGTTGTGATTAGTGTCAGGCAGTTAATAAAAATGTTTTAAGCTACTCTATATACCAGATATGATTTTTCTAAATTATATTATTTTTTGGGGGTGAGTGGCTCGAAACTAAGAGTTTTTTTAGAGTTGTGATTAGTGTCAGGCAGTTAGTAAAAATGTTTTAAGCAACTCTATATACCAGATATGATTTTTCTAAATTATATTAATTTTTGGGGGTGAGTGGCTCGAAACTAAGAGTTTTTTTAGAGTTGTAATTAGTGTCAGGCAGTTAATAAAAATGTTTTAAGCTACTCTATATACCTGATATGATTTTTCTAAATTATATTATTTTTTGGGGGTGAGTGGCTCGAAACTAAGAGTTTTTTTAGAGTTGTGATTAGTGTCAGGCAGTTAGTAAAAATGTTTTAAGCAACTCTATATACCAGATATGATATTTCTAAATTATATCAATTTTTTGGGGTGGGTGGCTAGAAACTAAGAGTTTTTTTAGAGTTGTGATTGGTGTCAGGCTGTTAGTAAGAATGTTTTAAGCAACTCTATATACCAGATTTGATTTTTCTAAATTATATCAATTTTTTGGGGTGGGTAACTTGAAACTGAGAGTTTTGTTAGAAATGTGATTAGTGTCAGGCAGTTAGTAAAAATGTTTAAAGCAACTCTATATACCAGATATGATATTTCTAAATTATATCAATTTTTTGGGGTGGGTGGCTCGAAACTGAGAGTTTTTTTAGAGTTGTGATTAGTGTCAGGCAGTTAGTAAGAATGTTTTAAGCAACTCTATATACCAGATATGATATTTCTAAATTAAATAAATTTTTTGGGGTGGGTGGCTCGAAACTGAGAGTTTTTTTAGAGTTGTGATTAGTGTCAGGCAGTTAGTAGGAATGTTTTAAGCAACTCTATATACCAGATATGATTTTTCTAAATTCTAGCAATTTTTGAGGGGTGAGTGGCTTGAAACAGAGTTTTCTTAAGGTAGTGATTAGTGTCATGCTGTTAGGAAGAATGTTTTAAGCAACTCTATATACTAGATTTGATTTTTCTAAATTATATCATATTTTGGGGTGGGTGGCTCGAAACTGAGAGTTTTTTTAGATTTGTGATTAGTGTCAGGCAATTAGTAAGAATGTTTTAAGCAACTCTATATACCAGATATGATATTTCTAAATTAAATCAATTTTTTTGGGTGGGTGGCTCGAAACTGAGAGTTTTTTTAGAGTTATGATTAGTGTCAGGCAGTTAGTAAGAATGTTTTAGGCAATTCTATATACCAGATATGATATTTCTAAATTATATCAATTTTTTGGGGTGGGTGGCTAGAAACTAAGAGTTTTTTTAGAGTTGTGATTAGTGTCAGGCTGTTAGTAAGAATGTTTTAAGCAACTCTATAAACCAGATATGATTTTTCTAAATTATATCAATGTTTGATGGTGAGTGGCTCGAAACAGAATTTTCTTAGGGTAGTGATTGGTGTCATGCTGTTAGTAAGAATGTTTTAAGCAACTCTCTATACCAGATATGATTTTTCTAAATTATATCAATGTTTGATGGTGAGTGGCTCGAAACAGAATTTTCTTAGGGTAGTGATTGGTGTCATGCTGTTAGTAAGAATGTTTTAAGCAACTCTATATACCAGATATGATTTTTCTAAATTATATCAATTTTTAGGGGTGAGTGGCTCGAAACTGAGAGATATCTTAGAGTAGTGATTGGTGTCATGCTGTTAGTAAGAATGTTTTAAGCAACTCTATATACCAGATATGATTTTTCTAAATTATATCAATTTTTGGGGGTGAGTGGCTCGAAACTGAGAGATTTCTTAGAGTAGTGATTGGTGTCATGCTGTTAGTAAGAATGTTTTAAGCAACTCTATTTACCAGATATGATTTTTCTAAATTATATCAATTTTAGGAGAAGAGTGGCTCGAAACTGAGAGTCTTCTTAGGATGGTGATTGGTGTCATGCTGTTAGTATGAATGTTTTAAGCAACTCTATATACCAGATATGATGTTTCTAAATTATATCAATTTTAGGGGGTGAGTGGCTCGAAACTGAGAGTCTTCTTAGGGTAGTGATTGGTGTCATGCCGTTAGTAAGAATGTTTTAAGCAACTCTATTGACCAGATATGTATTTTCTAAATTATATCAATTTTAGGAGAAGAGTGGCTCGAAACTGAGAGTCTTCTTAGGGTGGTGATTGGTGTCATGCTGTTAGTAAGAATGTTTTAAGCAACTCTATATACCAGATATGATTCTTCTAAATTATATCAATTTTAGGGGGTTAGTGGCTCGAAACTGAGAGTCTTCTTAGGGTAGTGATTGGTGTCATGTTGTTAGTAAAAATGTTTTAAGCAACTCTATATACCAGAAATGATTTTTCTAAATTATAGCAATTTTTTAGGGGTGAGTGGCTCAAAACTAAGAGTCTTCTTAGGGTGGTAATTGGTGTCATGCTATTAGTAAGAATGATTTAAGCAACTCTATATACCAGATATGATTTTTCTAAATTATAGCAATTTTTGAGGGGTGGGTGGCTCGAAACTGAGAATCTTCTTAGGGTAGTGATTGGTGTCATGCTGTTAGTAAGAATGTTTTAAGCAACTCTATATACCAGATTTGATTTTTCTAAACTATAGCAATTTCTGAGGGGTGGGTAGCTCGAAACTGAGAGTCTTCTTAGGGTAGTGATTGGTGTCATGCTGTTAGTAAGAATGTTTCAAGCAACTCTATATACCAGATATGATTTTTCTAAATTATAGCAATTTTTGAGGAGTGAGTGGCTCGAAACTGAGAGTCTTCTTAGGGTAGTAATTGGTGTCATGCTGTTAGTAAGAATGTTTTAAGCAACTCTATATACCAGAAATGAGTTTTCTAAATTATATCAATTTTGGGGGAAGAGTGGCTCGAAACTGAGAGTCTTCTTAGGGTGGTGATTGGTGTCATGCTGTTAGTAAGAATGTTTTAAGCAACTCTATATACCAGATATGATTTTTCTAAACTATAGCAATTTCTGAGGGGTGGGTAGCTCGAAACTGAGAGTCTTCTTAGGGTAGTGATTGGTGTCATGCTGTTAGTAAGAATGTTTCAAGCAACTCTATATACCAGATATGATTTTTCTAAACTATAGCAATTTATGAGGAGTGGGTGGCTCGAAACTGAGAGTCTTCTTAGGGTAGTGATTGGTGTCATGCTGTTAGTAAGAATGTTTTAAGCAACTCTATATACCGGATATGATTTTTCTAAATTATAGCAAATTTTGAGGGGTGAGTGGCTCGAAACTGAGAGTCTTCTTAGGGTAGTGATTGGTGTCATGCTGTTAGTAAGAATGTTTCAAGCAACTCTATATACCAGATATGATTTTTCTAAACTATAGCAATTTTTGAGGAGTGGGTGGCTCGAAACTGAGAGTCTTCTTAGGGTAGTGATTGGTGTCATGCTGTTAGTAAGAATGTTTTAAGCAACTCTATATACCAGATATGATTTTTCTAAACTATAGCTTTTCTTGAGGAGTGGGTGGCTCGAAACTGAGAGTCTTCTTAGGGTAGTGATTGGTGTCATGCTGTTAGTAAGAATGTTTTAAGCAACTCTATATACCGGATATAATTTTTCTAAATTATATCAATTTTGGGGGGTGAGTGGCACGAAACTGAGAGTCTTCTTAGGGTAGTGATTGGTGTCATGCCGTTAGTAAGAATGTTTTAAGCAACTCTATTTACCAGATATGATTTTTCCAAATTATATTAATTTTGGGGGGTGAGTGGCTCGAAACTGAGAGTCCTCTTAGGGTAGTGATTGGTGTCATGCTGTTAGTAAGAATGTTCTAAGCAACTCTATTTACCAGATATGATTTTTCTAAATTATATCAATTTTGGGGGGTGAGTGGCTCGAAACTGAGAGTCCTCTTAGGGTAGTGATTGATGTCATGCCGTTAGTAAGAATGTTTTAAGCAACTTTATTTACCAGATATGATTTTTCTAAATTATATCAATTTTGGGGGTGAGTGGCTCGAAACTGAGAGTCTTCTTAGGGTGGTGATTGGTGTTATGCTGTTAGTAAGAATGTTTGAAGCAACTCTATATACCAGATAAAAGTTTTCTAAATTATATCAATTTTGGGGGAAGAGTGGCTCGAAACTGAGAGTCTTTTCAGGGTAGTGATTGGTGTCATGTTGTTAGTAAGAATGTTTTAAGCAACTCTATATACCAGATACGATTTTTCTAAATTATATCAATTTTTGAGGGGTGAGTGGCTCAAAACTGAGAGTCTTCTTAAGGTAGTGATTGGTGTCATGCTGTTAGTAAGAATGTTTTAAGCAACTCTATATACCAGATATGATTTTTCTAAATTATATTAATTTTAGGGGGTAAGTGGCTCGAAACAGAGAGTCCTCTTAGGGTAGTGATTGGTGTCATGCCGTTAGTGAGAATGTTTTAAGCAACTCTATTTACCAGATATGATTTTTCTAAATTATATCAATTTTGAGGGGTGAGTGGCTCGAAACTGAGAGTCTTCTTAGGGTGGTGATTGGTTTTATGCTGTTAGTAAGAATGTTTGAAGCAACTCTATACACCAGATATAGGTTTTCTAAATTATATCAATTTTGGGGGAAGAGTAGCTCGAAACTGAGAGTCTTTTCAGGGTAGTGATTGGTGTCATGCTGTTAGTAAGAATGTTTTAAGTAACTCTATATACCAGATATGATTTTTCTAAATTATAGCAATTTTTGAGAGGTAAGTGGTTCAAAACTGAGAGTCTTCTTAAGGTAGTGATTGGTGTCATGCTGTTAGTAAGAATGTTTTAAGCAACTCTATATACCAGGTATGATTTTTCTAAACTATATCAACTTTAGGGGGTAAGTGGCTTAAAACTAAGAGTCTTTTTAGGGTAGTGATTGGTGTCATGCTGTTAGTAAGAATGTTTTAAGCAACTCTATATACCAGGTATGATTTTTCTAAACTATATCAACTTTAGGGGGTAAGTGGCTCAAAACTAAGAGTCTTTTTAGGGTAGTGATTGGTGTCATGCTGTTAGTAAGAATGTTTTAAGCAACTCTATATACCAGATATTTTTCTAAATTATAGCAATTCTTGAGGGGCGAGTGGCTCGAAACTGAGAGTCTTCTTAGGGTAGTGATTGGTGTCATGCTGTTAGTAGGAATGTTTTAAGCAACTCTATATACCAGATATGATTTTTCTAAATTATATCAAATTTGAAGGGTGAGTGGCTCGAAACTGAGAGTCCTCTTAGGGTAGTAATTGGTGTCATGCCGTTAGTAAGAATGTTTTAAGCAACTCTATATACCAGATATGAGTTTTCTAAATTATATCAATTTTGGGGGAAGAGTGGCTCGAAACTGAGAGTCTTCTTAGGGTGGTGATTGGTGTCATGCTGTTAGTAAGAATGTTTTAAGCAACTCTATATACCAGATATAATTTTTCTAAATTATATTAATTTTGAGGGGTGAGTGGCTCGAAACTAAGAGTCTTCTTAGGGTAGTGATTGGTGTCATGCTGTTAGTAAGAATGTTTTAAGCAACTCTATATACCAGATATGATTTTTCTAAACTATATCAAATTTAAAGGGTGAGTGGCTCGAAACTGAGAGTCCTCTTAGGGTAGTAATTGGTGTCATGCCGTTAGTAAGAATGTTTTAAGCAACTCTATATACCAGATATGATTTTTCTAAATTATATTAATTTTGAGGGGTAAGTGGCTCGACACTAAGAGTCTTCTTAGGGTAGTGATTGGTGTCATGCTGTTAGTAAGAATGTTTTAAGCAACTCTATTTACCAGATATGATTTTTCTAAATTATATCAATTTTGGGGGAAGAGTGGCTCGAAACTGAGAGTCTTCTTAGGGTGGTGATTGGTGTCATGCTGTTAGTAAGAATGTTTTAAGCAACTCTATATACCAAATATGATTTTTCTAAATTATATCAATTTTGGGGGTGAGTGGCTCGAAACTGAGAGTCTTCTTAGGGTGGTGATTGGTGTTATGCTGTTAGTAAGAATGTTTGAAGCAACTCTATATACCAGATAGAAGTTTTCTAAATTATATCAATTTTGGGGGAAAAGTGGCTCGAAACTGAGAGTCTTTTCAGGGTAGTGATTGGTGTCATGTTGTTAGTATGAATGTTTTAAGCAACTCTATATACCAGATATGATTTTTCTAAATTATATCAATTTTTGAGGGGTGAGTGGCTCAAAACTTAGAGTCTTCTTAAGGTAGTGATTGGTGTCATGCTGTTAGTAAGAATGTTTTAAGCAACTCTATATACCAGATATGATTTTTCTAAATTATATCAATTTTGGGGGGTGAGTGGCTAAAAACTGAGAGTCCTCTTAGGGTATTGATTGGTGTCATGCCGTTAGTAAGAATGTTTTAAGCAACTCTATTTACCAGATACGATTTTTCTAAATTATATCAATTTTGAGGGGTGAGTGGCTCGAAACTGAGAGTCTTCTTAGGGTCGTGATTGGTGTTATGCTGTTAGTAAGAATGTTTGAAGCAACTCTTTATACCAGATATAAGTTTTCTAAATTATATCAATTTTGGGGGAAGAGTGGCTCGAAACTGAGAGTCTTTTTAGGGTAGTGATTGGTGTCATGCTGTTAGTAAGAATGTTTTAAGCAACTCTATATACAAGATATGATTTTTCTAAATTATATCAAATTTGGGATGTAAGTGGCTCGAAACTAAGAGTCTTCTTAGGGTAGTGATTAATGTCATGCTGTTAGTAAGAATGATTTAAGCAACTCTATTTACTAGATATGATTTTTTTAAATTATATCAATTTTAGGGGGTGAGTGGCTCGAAACTAAGAGTCTTCTTAGGGTAGTGATTGGTTTCATGCTGTTGGTAAGAATGTTTTAAGCAACTCTATTTACCAGATATGATCTTTCTAAATTATATCAATTTTAGGGGGTGAGCGGCTCGAAACTGAGAGTCTTCTTAGGGTAGTGATTGGTTTCATGCTGTTAGTAAGAATGTTCTAAGCAACTCTATATACCAAATATGATTTTTCTAAATTATATCAATCTTGAGGGGTAAGTGGCTCGAAACCGAGAGTCTTCTTAGGGTAGTGATTGGTGGCATGCTGTTAGTAAAAATGTTTTAAGCAACTCTATTTACCAGATATGATTTTTCTAAATTATATCAATTTTGGGGGGTGAGTGGCTCGAAACTGAGAGTCTTCTTAGGGTAGTGATTGGTGTCATGCTGTTAGTAAGAATGTTTTAAGCAACTCTATTTACCAGATATGATTTTTCTAAATTATATCAATTTTGAGGGGTGAGTGGCTCGAAACCGAGAGTCTTCTTAGGGTAGTGATTGGTGTCATGCTGGTAGTAAGAATGGTTGAAGCAACTCTATATTACAGATATGATTTTTCTAAATTATATCAAATTTGGGGTGTAAGTGGCTCGAAACTGAGAGTCTTCTTAGGGTAGTGATTGGTGTTATGCTGTTAGTAAGAATGTTTTAAGCAACTCTATTTACCAGATATGATTTTTCTAAATTATATCAATTTTGAGGGGTGAGTGGCTCGAAACCGAGAGTCTTCTTAGGGTAGTGATTGGTGTCATGCTGGTAGTAAGAATGGTTGAAGCAACTCTATATTCCAGATATGATTTTACTAAATTATATCAAATTTGGGGGGTAAGTGGCTCGAAACTGAGAGTCTTCTTAGGGTAGTGATTGGTGTCATGCTGTTAGTAAGAATGTTTTAAGCAACTCTATATACCAGATATGATTTTTCTAAACTAAATCAAATTTGGGGGGTGAGTGGCTCGAAACTAAGAGTCCTCTTAGGGTAGTGATTTGTGTCATGCTGTTAGTAAGAATGTTTTAAGCAACACTATATACCAGATATGATTTTTCTAAATTATATCATTTTTGGGGGGTGAGTGGCTCGAAACTGGGAGTCTTTTTAGCTTAGTGATTGGTGTCACGCTGTTAGTAAGAATGTTTTAAGCAACTCTATATACCAGATATGATTTTTCTAAACTAAATCAAATTTGGGGGGTGAGTGGCTCGAAACTAAGAGTCCTCTTAGGGTAGTGATTTGTGTCATGCTGTTAGTAAGAATGTTTTAAGCAACACTATATACCAGATATGATTTTTCTAAATTATATCATTTTGGGGGGGTGAGTGGCTCGAAACTGGGAGTCTTTTTAGCTTAGTGATTGGTGTCACGCTGTTAGTAAGAATGTTTTAAGCAACTCTATATACCAGATATGATTTTTCTAAATTATATCAAATTTGGGGGGTAAGTGGCTCAAAACTAAGAGTCTTTTTAGGGTAGTGATTGGTGTCATGCTGTTAGTAAGAATGATTTAAGCAACTCTATATACCACATATGATTTTTCTAAATTATATTAAATTTGGGGGGTCAGTGGCTCGAAACTGAGAGTCCTCTTAGGGTAGTTATTGGTGTCATGCTGTTAGTAAGAATGTTTTAAGCAACTTTATTTACCAGATATCATTTTTCTAAATTATATCAAATTTAGGGGGTCAGTGGCTAGAAACTAATAGTCTTCTTAGGGTAGTGATTGGTATCATGCTGTTAGTAAGAATAATATAAGCAACTCTATATACCAGATATGATTTTTCTAAATTATATTAAATTTGGGGGGTCAGTGGCTCGAAACTGAGAGTCCTCTTAGGGTAGTGATTGGTGTCATGCCGTTAGTAAGAATGTTTTAAGCAACTCTGCTTACCAGATATGATTTTTCTAAATTATATCAATTTTGGGTGGTGAATGGCTCGAAACTGAGAGTCTTCTTAGGTTGGTGATTGGTGTCATGCTGTTAGTAAGAATTTTTTAAGCAACTCTATATACCAGATATGATTTTTCTAAACTATATCAAATTTGGGGGGTGAGTGGCTCGAAACTAAGAGTCTTTTTAGGGTAGTGATTGGTGTCATGCTGTTAGTAAGAATGTTTAAAGCAACTTTATTTACCAGATATGATTTTTCTAAATTATATCAAATTTAGGGGGTCAGTGGCTCGAAACTGAGAGTCATCTTACGGTAGTGATTGGTGTCATGGTGTTAGTAAGAATGTTTTAAACAACTCTATATACCAGATATGATTTTTCTAAACTATATCAAATTTGGAGGGTAAGTGGCTCGAAACTAAGAGTCCTCTTAGGGTAGTGATTGGTGTCATGCTGTTAGTAAGAATGACTTAGCAACTCTATATACCAGATATGATTTTTCTAAATTATATCAATTTTGGGGGATAAGTGGCTTGAAACTGAGAATCTTCTTAGGGTAGTGATTGGTGTCATGCTGTTAGTAAAAATGTTTGAAGCAACTCTATATACCAGATATGATTTTTCTAAATTATATCATTTTTGGTGGGTAAGTGGCTCGAAACTGAGAGTCTTCTTAGGGTAGTGATTGGTGTCATGCTGTTAGTAAGAATGTTTTAAGCAACTCTATATACCAGATATGATTTTTCTAAGTTATATCAATTTTGAGGGGTAAGTGGCTCGAAACTGAGAGCCTTCTTAGGGTAGTGATTGGTGTCATGCTGGTAGTAAGAATGTTTGAAGCAACTCTATATACCAGATATGATTTTTCTAAATTATATCAAATTTGGGATGTAAGTGGCTCGAAACTAAGAGTCTTCGTAGAGTAGTGATTGGTGTCATGCTGTTAGTAAGAATGATATAAGCAACTCTATATACCAGATATGATTTTTCTAAATTATATCAATTTTAGGGGGTGAATGGCTCGAAACTGGGAGTCTTCCTAGGGTAGTGATTGGTGTCATGCTGTTAGTAAGAATGTTTTAAGCAACTCTATATACCAGATATGATTTTTCTAAATTACATCAAATTTGGGGGGTAAGTAGCTCAAAACTAAGAGTCTTTTTAGGGTGGTGATTGGTGTCATGCTGTTAGTAAGAATGATTGAAGCAACTCTATATACCACATATGATTTTTCTAAATTATATAAAATTTGGGGGGTCAGTGGCTCGAAACTGAGAGTCCTCTTAGGGTAGTTATTGGTGTCATGCTGTTAGTAAGAATGTTTCAAACAACTATATATACCAGATATGATTTCTCTAAGTTATATCAATTTTGAGGGGTAAGTGGCTCGATACTGAGAGTCTCCTTAGGGTAGTGATTGGTGTCATGCTGTTAGTAAGAATGTTTGAAGCAACTCTATATACCAGATATGATTTTTCTAAATTATATCAAATTTGGGATGTAAGTGGCTTGAAACTAAGATTCTTCTTAGGGTAGTGATTGGTGTCATGCTGTTATTAAGAATGATTTAAGCAACTCTATATACCAGATATGATTTTTCTAAATTATATCAAATTTGAGGAGTAAGTGGCTCGAAACTAAGAGTCCTCTTAGGGTAGTGATTGGTGTCATGCTGTTAGTAAGAATGATATAAGCAACTCTATATACCAGATATGATTTTTCTAAATTATATCAATTTTGAGGGGTGAGTGGCTCGAAACCGAGAGTCTTCTTAGGGTAGTGATTGGTGTCATGCTGTTAGTAAGAATGTTTTAAGCAACTCTATATACCAGATATGATTTCTCTAAGTTATATCAAATTTGGGGGGTAAGTGGCTCGAAACTAAGAGTCTTCTTAGGGTAGTGATTGGTGTCATGCTGTTAGTAAGAATGATTTAAGCAACTCTATATACCAGATATGATTTTTCTAAATTATATCAAATTTGGGGGGTGAGTGGCTCGAAACTGAGAGTCTTCTTAGGGTAGTGATTGGTGTCATGCTGTTAGTAAGAATGTTTCAAACAACTCTATATACCAGATATGATTTTTCTAAATTATATCAATTTTGGGGGATAAGTGGCTCGAAACTGAGAGTTTTCTTAGGGTAGTGATTAGTGTCATGCTGTTAGTAAAAATGTTTGAAGCAACTCCATATACCAGATATGATTTTTCTAAATTATATCAAATTTGGGATGTAAGTGGCTCGAAACTAAGAGTCTTCTTAGGGTAGTGATTGGTGTCATGCTGTTAGTAAGAATGATTTAAGCAACTCTATATACCAGATATGATTTTTCTAAATTATATTAAATTTGGGGGGTGAGTGGCTCGAAACTGAGAGTCTTCTTAGGGTAGTGATTGGTGTCATGCTGTTAGTAAGAATGTTTTAAGCAACTTTATTTAACAGATATGATTCTTCTGAACTATATCAAATTTGGGGGGTGAGTGCTTTGAAACTAAGAGTCCTCTTAGGGTAGTGATTTGTGTCATGCTGTTAGTAAGAATAATTTAAACAACTCTATATACCAGATATGATTTTTCTAAATTATATCAAATTTGGGGGGTAAGTAGCTCAAAACTAAGAGACATCTTAGGGTAGTGATTGGTGGCATGCTGTTAGTAAAAATGTTTTAAGGAACTCTAATTACTAGATATGATTTTTCTAAATTATATCAATTTTGGAGGGTGAGTGGCACGAAACTGAGAGTCTTCTTAGTGTAGTGATTGGTGTCAGGTTGTTAGTAAGAAAGTTCTAAGTAACTCTATATACCAGATATGAATTTTCTAAATTATATCAATTTTTGGGGGTAAGTGGCTCAAAACCGAGAGTTTTCTTAGTGTAGTGATTGGCGTCAGGCTGTTAGTAAGAAAGTTCTAAGTAACTCTATATACCAGATATGATTTTTCTAAATTATATCAAATTTTTGAGGTAAGCGGCTCGAAACTGAGAGTTTTCTTAGTGTAGTGATTGGTGTCAGGCTGTTAGTAAAAAAGTTCTAAGTAACTCTATATACCAGATATAAATTTTCTAAATTATATCAATTTTTGAAGGTGAGTAGTTGGAAACTGAGAGTTTTCTTAGTGCAGTGATGGTGTCAGGCTGTTAGTAAGAAAGTTCTAAGTAACTCTATAGACCAGATATGATTTTTCTAAATTATATCAATTTTTGTGGGTAAGTGGCTCGAAACTGAGAGTTTTCTTAGTGTAGTGATTGGTGTCAGGCTGTTTGTAAGAAAGTTTTAAGTAACTCTATATACCAGATATGATTTTTCTAAATTATATCAATTTTTGTGGGTAAGTGGCTCCAAACTGAGAGTTTTCTTAGTGTGGTGATTGGTGTCAGGCTGTTTGTAAGAAAGTTTTAAGTAACTCTATATACCAGATATGATTTTTCTAAATTATATCAATTTTTGTGGGTAAGTGGCTCGAAACTAAGAGTTTTCTTAGTGTAGTGATTGGTGTCAGGCTGTTTGTAAGAAAGTTTTAAGTAACTCTAAATACCAGATATGATTTTTCTAAATTATATCAATTTTTGTGGGTAAGTGGCTCGAAACTGAGAGTTTTCTTAGTGTAGTGATTGGTGTCAGGCTGTTAGTAAGAAAGTTCTAAGTAACTCTATATACCGGATATAATTTTTCTAAATTATATCAATTTTTGGGGGTAAGTGGCTCGAAACTGAGAGTTTTCTTAGTGTAGTGATTGGTGTCAGGCTGTTAGTAAGAAAGTTCTAAGTAACTCTTTATACCAGATATGAATTTTCTAAATTATATCATTTTTGGAAGTAAGTGGCTTGAAACTGAGAATTTTCTTAGTGTAGTGATTGGTGTCAGGCTGTTAGTAAGAAAGTTCTTAGTAACTCTATATACCAGATATAAATTTTCTAAATTATATCAATTTTTGGGAGTAAGTTGCTTGAAACTGAGAATTTTCTTAGTGTAGTGATTAGTGTCAGGCTGTTAGTAAGAAAGTTCTTAGTAACTCTATATACCAGATATGAATTTTCTAAATTATATCAATTTATGGGAGTAAGTGGCTTGAAACTGAGAATTTTCTTAGTGTAGTGATTGGTGTCAGGCTGTTAGTAAGAAAGTTCTAAGTAACTCTATATACCAGATATGAATTTTCTAAATTATATCAATTTATGGGAGTAAGTGGCTTGAAACTGAGAATTTTCTTAGTGTGGTGATTGGTGTCAGGTTGTTAGGAAGAAAGTTCTTAGTAACTCTATATACCAGATATAAATTTTCTAAATTATATCAATTTTTGGGAGTAAGTGGCTTGAAACTGAGAATTTTCTTAGTGTAGTGATTGGTGTCAGGCTGTTAGTAAGAAAGTTCTAAGTAACTCTATATACCAGATATGAATTTTCTAAATTATATCAATTTATGGGAGTAAGTGGCTTGAAACTGAGAATTTTCTTAGTGTAGTGATTGGTGTCAGGCTGTTAGTAAGAAAGTTCTAAGTAACTCTATATACCAGATATGAATTTTCTAAATTATATCAATTTATGGAAGTAAGTGGCTTGAAACTGAGAATTTTCTTAGTGTAGTGATTGGTGTCAGGCTGTTAGTAAGAAAGTTCTAAGTAACTCTATATACCAGATATGAATTTTCTAAATTATATCAATTTATGGGAGTAAGTGGCTTGAAACTGAGAATTTTCTTAGTGTAGTGATTGGTGTCAGGCTGTTAGTAAGAAAGTTCTAAGTAACTCTATATACCAGATATGAATTTTCTAAATTATATCAATTTATGGGAGTAAGTGGCTTGAAACTGAGAATTTTCTTAGTGTAGTGATTGGTGTCAGGTTGTTAGGAAGAAAGTTCTTAGTAACTCTATATACCAGATATAAATTTTCTAAATTATATCAATTTTTGGGAGTAAGTGGCTTGAAACTGAGAATTTTCTTAGTGTAGTGATTGGTGTCAGGCTGTTAGTAAGAAAGTTCTAAGTAACACTATATACCAGATATGAATTTTCTAAATTATATCAATTTATGGGAGTAAGTGGCTTGAAACTGAGAATTTTCTTAGTGTAGTGATTGGTGTCAGGCTGTTAGTAAGAAAGTTCTAAGTAACTCTATATACCAGATATGAATTTTCTAAATTATATCAATTTATGGGAGTAAGTGGCTTGAAACTGAGAATTTTCTTAGTGTAGTGATTGGTGTCAGGCTGTTAGTAAGAAAGTTCTAAGTAACTCTATATACCAGATATGAATTTTCTAAATTATATCAATTTTTGGGAGTAAGTGGCTTGAAACTGAGAATTTTCTTAGTGTAGTGATTGGTGTCAGGCTGTTAGTAAGAAAGTTCTAAGTAACTCTATATACCAGATATGAATTTTCTAAATTATATCAATTTATGGGAGTAAGTGGCTTGAAACTGAGAATTTTCTTAGTGTAGTGATTGGTGTCAGGCTGTTAGTAAGAAAGTTCTTAGTAACTCTATATACCAGATATGAATTTTCTAAATTATATTAATTTTTGGGAGTAAGTGGCTTGAAACTGAGAATTTCCTTAGTGTAGTGATTGGTGTCAGGCTGTTAGTAAGAAAGTTCTAAGTAACTCTATATACCAGATATGAATTTTCTAAATTATATCAATTTTTGGGAGTAAGTGGCTTGAAACTGAGAATTTTCTTAGTGTAGTGATTGGTGTCAGGCTGTTAGTAAGAAAGTTCTAAGTAACTCTATATACCAGATATGAATTTTCTAAATTATATCAATTTTTGGGAGTAAGTGGCTTGAAACTGAGAATTTTCTTAGTGTAGTGATTGGTGTCAGGTTGTTAGGAAGAAAGTTCTTAGTAACTCTATATACCACATATGAATTTTCTAAATTATATCAATTTTTGGGAGTAAGTGGCTTGAAACTGAGAATTTTCTTAGTGTAGTGATTGGTGTCAGGCTGTTAGTAAGAAAGTTCTTAGTAACTCTATATACCAGATATGAATTTTCTAAATTATATCAATTTTTAGGAGTAAGTGGCTTGAAACTGAGAATTTTTTTAGTGTAGTGATTGGTGTCAGGCTGTTAGTAAGAAAGTTCTAAGTAACTCTATATACCAGATATGAATTTTCTAAATTATATCAATTTTTGGGAGTAAGTGGCTTGAAACTGAGAATTTCCTTAGTGTAGTGATTGGTGTCAGGCTGTTAGTAAGAAAGTTCTAAGTAACTCTATATACCAGATATGATTTTTCTAAATTATATCAATTTTTGTGGGTAAGTGGCTCGAAACTGAGAGTTTTCTTAGTGTAGTGATTGGTGTCAGGCTGTTAGTAAGAAAGTTCTAAGTAACTCTATATACCAGATATGATTTTACTAAATTATATCAATTTTTGGGGGTAACTGGCTCGAAACTAAGAGTTTTCTTAGTGTAGTGATTGGTGTCAGGCTGTTTGTAAGAAAGTTTTAAGTAACTCTATATACCAGATATGATTTTTCTAAATTATATCAATTTTTGTGGGTAAGTGGCTCGAAACTGAGAGTTTTCTTAGTGTAGTGATTGGTGTCAGGCTGTTAGTAAGAAAGTTCTAAGTAACTCTATATACCGGATATAATTTTTCTAAATTATATCAATCTTTGGGGGTAAGTGGCTCGAAACTGAGAGTTTTCTTAGTGTAGTGATTGGTGTCAGGCTGTTAGTAAGAAAGTTCTAAGTAACTCTATATACCAGATATGAATTTTCTAAATTATATCAATTTTTGGGAGTAAGTGGCTTGAAACTGAGAATTTCCTTAGTGTAGTGATTGGTGTCAGGCTGATAGTAAGAAAGTTCTAAGTAACTCTATATACCAGATATGATTTTTCTAAATTATATCAATTTTTGTGGGTAAGTGGCTCGAAACTGAGAGTTTTCTTAGTGTAGTGATTGGTGTCAGGCTGTTAGTAAGAAAGTTCTAAGTAACTCTATATACCGGATATAATTTTTCTAAATTATATCAATTTTTGGGGGTAAGTGGCTCGAAACTGAGAGTTTTCTTAGTGTAGTGATTGGTGTCAGGCTGTTAGTAAGAAAGTTCTAAGTAACTCTATATACCAGATATGAATTTTCTAAACTATATCAATTTTTGGGAGTAAGTGGCTTGAAACTGAGAATTTCCTTAGTGTAGTGATTGGTGTCAGGCTGTTAGTAAGAAAGTTCTAAGTAACTCTATATACCAGATATGATTTTTCTAAATTATATCAATTTTTGTGGGAAAGTGGCTCGAAACTGAGAGTTTTCTTAGTGTAGTGATTGGTGTCAGGCTGTTAGTAAGAAAGTTCTAAGTAACTCTATATACCAGATATGATTTTACTAAATTATATCAATTTTTGGGGGTAACTGGCTCAAAACTAAGAGTTTTCTTAGTGTAGTGATTGGTGTCAGGCTGATAGTAAGAAAGTTCTAAGTAACTCTATATACCAGATATGATTTTTCTAAATTATATCAATTTTTGTGGGTAAGTGGCTCGAAACTGAGAGTTTTCTTAGTGTAGTGATTGGTGTCAGGCTGTTAGTAAGAAAGTTCTAAGTAACTCTATATACCAGATATGATTTTACTAAATTATATCAATTTTTGGGGGTAACTGGCTCGAAACTAAGAGTTTTCTTAGTGTAGTGATTGGTGTCAGGCTGATAGTAAGAAAGTTCTAAGTAACTCTATATACCAGATATGATTTTTCTAAATTATATCAATTTTTGTGGGTAAGTGGCTCGAAACTGAGAGTTTTCTTAGTGTAGTGATTGGTGTCAGGCTGTTAGTAAGAAAGTTCTTAGTAACTCTATATACCAGATATGATTTTTCTAAATTATATCAATTTTTGTGGGTAAGTGGCTCGAAACTGAGAGTTTTCTTAGTGTAGTGATTGATGTCAGGCTGTTAGTAAGAAAGTTCTAAGTAACTCTATATACCAGATATGATTTTACTAAATTATATCAATTTTTGGGGGTAACTGGCTCGAAACTAAGAGTTTTCTTAGTGTAGTGATTGGTGTCAGGCTGATAGTAAGAAAGTTCTAAGTAACTCTATATACCAGATATGATTTTTCTAAATTATATCAATTTTTGGGTGTAAGTGGCTCGAAACTAAGAGTTTTCTTAGTGTAGTGATTGGTGTCAGGCTGTTAGTAAGAAAGTTCTAAGTAACTCTATATACCAGATATGATTTTACTAAATTATATCAATTTTTGGGGGTAACTGGCTCGAAACTAAGAGTTTTCTTAGTGTAGTGATTGGTGTCAGGCTGATAGTAAGAAAGTTCTAAGTAACTCTATATACCAGATATGATTTTTCTAAATTATATCAATTTTTGTGGGTAAGTGGCTCGAAACTGAGAGTTTTCTTAGTGTAGTGATTGGT
The DNA here is from genome assembly GCA_932526585.2 of Philonthus cognatus. Lineage (NCBI taxonomy): Eukaryota > Metazoa > Arthropoda > Insecta > Coleoptera > Staphylinidae > Philonthus > Philonthus cognatus. The sequence continues at coordinate 2,662,741 of CAKOBO020000020.1, read as the reverse complement.
GTCAGGCTGTTAGTAAGAAAGTTCTAAGTAACTCTATATACCAGATATGATTTTTCTAAATTATATCAATTTTTGGGTGTAAGTGGCTCGAAACTGAGAGTTTTCTTAGTGTAGTGATTGGTGTCAGGCTGATAGTAAGAAAGTTCTAAGTAACTCTATATACCAGATATGATTTTTCTAAATTATATCAATTTTTGGGTGTAAGTGGCTCGAAACTAAGAGTTTTCTTAGTGTAGTGATTGGTGTCAGGCTGTTAGTAAGAAAGTTCTAAGTAACTCTATATACCAGATATGATTTTACTAAATTATATCAATTTTTGGGGGTAACTGGCTCGAAACTAAGAGTTTTCTTAGTGTAGTGATTGGTGTCAGGCTGATAGTAAGAAAGTTCTAAGTACCTCTATATACCAGATATGATTTTTCTAAATTATATCAATTTTTGGGTGTAAGTGGCTCGAAACTGAGAGTTTTCTTAGTGTAGTGATTGGTGTCAGGCTGATAGTAAGAAAGTTCTAAGTAACTCTATATACCAGATATGATTTTTCTAAATTATATCAATTTTTGGGTGTAAGTGGCTCGAAACTAAGAGTTTTCTTAGTGTAGTGATTGGTGTCAGGCTGATAGTAAGAAAGTTCTAAGTAACTCTATATACCAGATATGATTTTTCTAAATTATATCAATTTTTGGGTGTAAGTGGCTCGAAACTAAGAGTTTTCTTAGTGTAGTGATTGGTGTCAGGCTGTTAGTAAGAAAGTTCTAAGTAACTCTATATACCAGATATGATTTTACTAAATTATATCAATTTTTGGGGGTAACTGGCTCGAAACTAAGAGTTTTCTTAGTGTAGTGATTGGTGTCAGGCTGATAGTAAGAAAGTTCTAAGTAACTCTATATACCAGATATGATTTTTCTAAATTATATCAATTTTTGTGGGTAAGTGGCTCGAAACTGAGAGTTTTCTTAGTGTAGTGATTGGTGTCAGGCTGTTAGTAAGAAAGTTCTAAGTAACTCTATATACCAGATATGATTTTTCTAAATTATATCAATTTTTGGGTGTAAGTGGCTCGAAACTGAGAGTTTTCTTAGTGTAGTGATTGGTGTCAGGCTGATAGTAAGAAAGTTCTAAGTAACTCTATATACCAGATATGATTTTTCTAAATTATATCAATTTTTGGGTGTAAGTGGCTCGAAACTAAGAGTTTTCTTAGTGTACAGATTGGTGTCAGGCTGTTAGTAAGAAAGTTCTAAGTAACTCTATATACCAGATATGATTTTTCTAAATTATATCAATTTTTGTGGGTAAGTGGCTCGAAACTGAGAGTTTTCTTAGTGTAGTGATTGGTGTCAGGCTGTTAGTAAGAAAGTTCTAATTAACTCTATATACCAGATATGATTTTACTAAATTATATCAATTTTTGGGTGTAAGTGGCTCGAAACTAAAAGTTTTCTTAGTGTAGTGATTGGTGTCAGGCTATTTGTAAGAAAGTTTTAAGTAACTCTATATACCAGATATGATTTTTCTAAATTATATCAATTTTTGTGGGTAAGTGGCTCGAAACTGAGAGTTTTCTTAGTGTAGTGATTGGTGTCAGGCTGTTAGTAAGAAAGTTCTAAGTAACTCTATATACCGGATATAATTTTTCTAAATTATATCAATTTTTGGGGGTAAGTGGCTCGAAACTGAGAGTTTTCTTAGTGTAGTGATTGGTGTCAGGCTGTTTGTAAGAAAGTTTTAAGTAACTCTATATACCAGATAAGATTTTTCTAAATTATATCAATTTTTGTGAGTAAGTGGCTCGAAACTGAGAGTTTTCTTAGTGTAGTGATTGGTGTCAGGCTGTTTGTAAGAAAGTTTTCAGTAACTCTATATACCAGATATGATTTTTCTAAATTCTATCAATTTTTGTGGGTAAGTGGCTCGAAACTGAGAGTTTTCTTAGTGTAGTGATTGGTGTCAGGCTGTTTGTAAGAAAGTTTTAAGTAACTCTATATACCAGATATGATTTTTCTAAATTATATCAATTTTTGTGGGTAAGTGGCTCGGAACTGAAAGTTTTCTTAGTGTAGTGATTGGTGTCAGACTGTTAGTAAGAAAGTTTTAAGTAACTCTATATACCGGATATAATTTTTTTAAATTATATCAATTTTTGGGGGTAAGTGACTCGAAACTGAGAGTTTTCTTAGTGTAGTGATTGGTGTCAGGCTGTTTGTAAAAAAGTTTTAAGTAACTCTATATACCAGATATGATTTTTCTAAATTATATCAATTTTTGTGGGTAAGTGGCTCGAAACTAAGAGTTTTCTTAGTGTAGTGATTGGTGTCAGGCTGTTAGTAAGAAAGTTCTAAGTAACTCTATATACCAGATATGATTTTTCTAAATTATATCAATTTTTGGTGTAAGTGGCTCGAAACTGAGAGTTTTCTCGGTGTAGTAATTGGTGTCAGGCTGTTAGTAAGAAAGTTCTAAGTAACTCTTTATACCAGATATGAATTTTCTAAATTATATCAATTTTTCGGAGTAAGTGGCTTGAAACTGAGAGTTTTCTTAGTGTAGTAATTGGTGTCAGGCTGTTAGTAAGAAAGTTCTAAGTAACTCTATATACCAGATATGAATTTTCTAAATTATATCATTTTTGGGAGTAAGTGGCTTGAAACTGAGAATTTTCTTAGTGTAGTGATTGGTGTCAGGCTGTTAGTAAGAAAGTTCTTAGTAACTCTATATACCAGATATGAATTATCTAAATTATATCAATTTTTGGGAGTAGGTGGCTTGAAACTGAGAATTTTCTTAGTGTAGTGATTGGTGTCAGGCTGTTAGTAAGAAAGTTCTAAGTAACTCTATATACCAGATATGATTTTTCTAAATTATATCAATTTTTGGGGGTAAGTGGCTCGAAACTGAGAGTTTTTTAGTGTAGTGATTGGTGTCAGGCTGTTATTAAGAAAGTTCTAAGTAACTCTATATACCAGATATGAATTTTCTAAATTATATCAATTTTTAGGAGTAAGTGGCTTGAAACTGAGAGTTTTCTTAGTGTAGTGATTGGTGTCAGGCTGTTAGTAAGAAAGTTCTAAGTAACTCTATATACCAGATTTGATTTTTCTATATTATATCAATTTTTGAAGGTGAGTGTTTGGAAACTGAGATTTTTTTAGTGTAGTGATTGGTGTCAGGCTAATAGTAAGAAAGTTCTAAGTTACTCTATATACCAGATATGATTTTTCTAAATTAAATCAATTTTTGGGTGTAAGTGGCTCGAATTTTAGAGTTTTCTTTGTGTAGTGATTGGTGTCAGGCTGTTAGTAAGAACGTTTTAAGTAACTCTATATGCCAGATATGATTATTCTAAATTATATCAATTTTTGGGGATAAGTGGCTCGAAACTGAGAGTTTTCTTAGTGTAGTAATTAGTGTCAGGCTGTTAGTAAGAAAGTTCTAAGTAGCTCAATATACCAGATATGATTTTTCTATATTATATCAATTTTTGAAGGTGAGTGGTTGGAAACTGAGAGTTTTCTTAGTGTAGTGATTGGTGTGAGGCTGTTATTAAGAAAGTTCTAAGTAACTCTATATACCAGATATGAATTTTCTAAATTATATCAACTTTTGAAGGTGAGTAGTTAGAAACTGAAAGTTTCCTTAGTGTAGTGATTGGTGTCAGGCTGTTAGTAAGAAAGTTCTAAGTAACTCTTTATACCAGATATGAATTTTCTAAATTATATCAATATTTGGGGGAAAGTGGCTCAAAACTGATAGTTTTCTTAGTGTGGTGTTTGGTGTCAGGCTGTTAGTAAGAAAGTTCTAAGTTACTCTATATACCAGATATGATTTTTCTAAATTATATCAATTTCTGAAGGTAAGTGGCTCGAAACTGAGAATTTTCTTAGTGTAGTGATTGGTGTCAGGCTGTTAGTAAGAAAGTTTTAAGTAACTCTATATACCAGATATAAATTTTCTAAATTATATCAATTTTTGGGAGTAAGTGGCTTGAAACTGAGAGTTTTCTTAGTGTAGTGATTGGTGTCAGGCTGTTAGTAAGAAAGTTCTAAGTAACTCTATATACCAGATTTGAATTTTCTAAATTATATCAATTTTTGGGAGTAAGTGGATTGAAACTGAAAGTTTTCTTAGTGTAGTGATTGGTGTCAGGCTGTTAGTAAGAAAGTTCTAAGGAACTCTATATACCAGATATGATTTTTCTAAATTATATTAATTTTTGGAGGTAAGTGGCTCGAAACTGAGAGTTTTCTTAGTGTAGTGATTAGTGTAAGGCTGTTAGTAAGAAAGTTCTAAGTAACTCTATATACCAGATATGATTTTTTTATATTATATTAATTTTTGGGGGTAAGTGGCTCAAACCTGAGAGTTTTCTTAGTGTAGAGATTGTTGGCAGGCTGTTAGTAAGAAAGTTCGAAGTAACTCTATATACCAGATATGATTTTTCTAAATTATATCAATTTGGGAGGTAAGTGGCTCAAAACTGAGAGTCTTCTTAGGGTAGTGATTGGTGTCATGCTGTTAGTAAGAATGTTTTAAGCAACTCTATATACCAGATATGATTTTTCTAAATTATATTAAATTTTGGAGGTAAGTGGCTCGAAACTGAGAGTTTTCTTAGTGTAGTGATTAGTGTCAGGCTGTTAGTAAGAAAGTTATAAGTAACTCTATATACCAGATATGATTTTTCTATATTATATCAATTTTTGAAGGTGAGTGGTTGGAAACTGAGAGTTTTTTTGGTGTAGTGATTGTCGTCAGGCTAATAGTAAGAAAGTTTTAAGTTACTCTATATACCAGATATGATTTTTCTAAATTATATCAATTTTTGGGGGTAAGTGGCTCGAAACTAAGAGTTTTCTTAGTGTAGTGATTGGTGTCAGGCTGTTAGTAAGAAAGTTCTAAGTAACTCTATATACCAGATATGATTTTTCTAAATTATATCAATTTTTGGGGGTAAGTGACTCGAAACTGAGAGTTTTCTTAGGGCAGTAAATGGTGTCAGGCTGTTAGTAAAAAATGTTTTAAGCAACTCTATATACCAGATATGATTTTTCTAAATTATAGCAATTTTTGAGGGGTGAGTGGCTCGAAACCGAGAGTCTTCTTAAAGTAGTGATTGGTGTCATGCTGTTAGTAAGAATGTTTTAGGCAACTCTATATACCAGATATGATTTTTTTAAATTATATCAATTTTGGGGGGTAAGTGGCTCGAAACTGAGAGTCTTCTTAGTGTAGTGATTGGTGTCAGGCTGTTAGTAAGAAAGTTCTAAGTAACTCTATATACTAGATAGGGATTTTCTAAATTACATCAATTTTGGGTAGTAAGTGGCTCGAAACTGAGAGTCTTCTTAGGGTAGTGATTGGTGTCATGCTGTTAGTAAGAATGTTTTAGGCAACTCTATATACCAGATATGATTTTTCTTAATTATAGCAATTTTTGAGGGGTGAGTTGCTCGAAACTGAGAGTCTTCTTAGGGTAGTGATTGGTGTCATGCTGTTAGTAAGAATGTTTTAAGCAACTCTATATACCAGATATGATTTTTCTAAATTATAGCAATTTTTGAGGGGTGAGTGGCTCGAAACCGAGAGTCTTCTTAGGGTAGTGATTGGTGTCATGCTGTTAGTAAGAATGTTTTAGGCAACTCTATATACCAGATATGATTTTTCTAAATTATATCAATTTTGGGGGGTAAGTGGCTCGAAACTGAGAGTCTTCTTAGTGTAGTGATTGGTGTCAGGCTGTTAGTAAGAAAGTTCTAAGTAACTCTATATACTAGATATGGATTTTCTAAATTACATCAATTTTGGGTAGTAAGTGGCTCGAAACTGAGAGTCTTCTTAGGGTAGTGATTGGTGTCATGCTGTTAGTAAGAATGTTTCAAGCAACTCTATATACCAGATATGATTTTTCTGAATTATACCAATTTTGGGGGGTAAGTGGCTCGAAACTGAGAGTCTTCTTACTGTAGTGATTGGTGTCAGGCTGTTAGTAAGAAAGCTCTAAGTAACTCTATATACCAGATATGATTTTTTTATATTATATCAATTTTTGAAAATGAGTGGTTGGAAACTGAGAGTTTCTTTGGTGTAGTGATTGGTGTCAGGTCTAATAGTAAGAAAGTTTTAAGTTACTCTATATACCAGATATGATTTTTCTAAATTATATCAATTTTTGGGGGTAAGTGGCTTGAAACTGAGAGTTTCCTTAGTGTAGTGATTGGTGTCAGGCTGTTAGTAAGAAAGTTCTAAGTAACTCTTTATACCAGATATGAATTTTCTAAATTATATCAATTTTTGGGAGTAAGTGGCTTGAAACTGAGAGTTTTCTTAGTGTAGTGATTGGTGTCAGGCTGTTAGTAAGAAAGTTCTAAGTAACTCTATATACCAGATATGAATTTTCTAAATTATATCAACTTTTGAAGGTGAGTAGTTAGAAACTGAAAGTTTTCTTAGTGTAGTGATTGGTGTCAGGCTGTTAGTAAGAAAGTTCTAAGTAACTCTATATACCAGATATGAATTTTCTAAATTATATCAACTTTTGAAGGTGAGTAGTTAGAAACTGAAAGTTTCCTTAGTGTAGTGATTGGTGTCAGGCTGTTAGTAAGAAAGTTCTAAGTAACTCTTTATACCAGATATGAATTTTCTAAATTATATCAATATTTGGGGGAAAGTGGCTCGAAACTGATAGTTTTCTTAGTGTAGTGTTTGGTGTCAGGCTGTTAGTAAGAAAGTTCTAGATAACTCTCTATACCAGATATGAATTTTCTAAATTATATCAATATTTGGGGGTAAGTGGCTCAAAACTGATAGTTTTCTTAGTGTAGTGTTTGGTGTCAGGCTGTTAGTAAGAAAGTTCTAAGTTACTCTATATACCAGATATGATTTTTCTAAATTATATCAATTTTTGGGGGTAAGTGGCTCGAAACTGAGAGTTTTCTTAGTGTAGTGATTGGTGTCAGGCTGTTAGTAAGAAAGTTCTAAGTAACTCTATATACCAGATATGAATTTTCTAAATTATATCAATTTTTGGGAGTAAGTGGCTTGAAACTGAGAGTTTTCTTAGTGTAGTGATTGGTGTCAGGCTGTTAGTAAGAAAGTTCTAAGTAACTCTATATGCCAGATATGATTATTCTAAATTATATCAATTTTTGGGGGTAAGTGGCTCGAAACTGAGAGTTTTCTTAGGGTAGTGATTGGTGTCATGCTGTTAGAAAGAAAGTTCTAAGTAACTATATACCAGATATGATTTTTCTAAATAATATCAATTTTTGGGGGTAAGTGGCTCGAAACTGAGAGTTATCTTAGTGTAGTGATTGGTGTCAAGCTGTTAGTAAGAACGTTCTTAGTAACTCTATATGCCAGATATGATTATTCTAAATTATATCAATTTTTGGGGGTAAGTGGCTCGAAACTGAGAGTTTTCTTAGTGTAGTAATTAGTGTCAGGCTGTTAGTAAGAAAGTTCTAAGTAACTCTATATACCAGATATGATTTTTCTAAATTATATCAATTTTTGAAGGTGAGTAGTTAGAAACTGAAAGTTTTCTTAGTGTAGTGATTGGTGTCATGCTGTTAGAAAGAAAGTTCTAAGTAACTCTATATACCAGATATGATTTTTCTAAATAATATCAATTTTTGGGGGTAAGTGGCTCGAAACTGAGAGTTTTCTTAGTGTTGTGATTGGTGTCAGGCTGTTAGTAAGAAAGTTCTAAGTAACTCTATATACCAGATATGATTTTTCTAAATTATATCAATTTTTGGGGGTGAGTGTCTCGAAACTGAGAGTTTTCTTAGGGTAGTGATTGGTGTCATGCTGTTAGAAAGAAAGTTCTAAGTAACTCTATATACCAGATATGATTTTTCTAAATAATATCAATTTTTGGGGGTGAGTGGCTCGAAACTGAGAGTTTTCTTAGAGTGGTGATTGGTATCATGCTGTTAGAAAGAAAGTTCTAAGTAACTCTATATACCATATATGATTTTTCATAATTATATCAATTTTTGGGGGTGAGTGGCTCAAAACTAAGAGTCTTCTTATGGTAGTGATTGGTGTCAGGCTGTTGGTAAGAATGTTTTAAGCAACTCTATATAATACATATGATTTTTCTAAATTATATCAATATTTGGGGGGTGAGTGGCTCGAAATTGAGAGTTTTCTTAGGGTAGTGATTGGTGTCAGGCTGTTAGTAAGAAAGTTTTAAGTAACTCTATATACCAGATATGATTTTTCTGAATTATATCGATTTTTTGGGGTGAGTGGCTCAAAACTGAGAGTTTTCTTAGGGTAGTGATTGGTGTCAGGCTGTTAGTAAGAATGTTTTAAGCAACACTATATACCAGATATGATTTTTCTAAATTATATCAATATTTGGGGGTGCGTGGCTTGAAACTGAGAGTTTTCTTAGGGTAGTGATTGGTGTCAGGCTGTTAGTAAGAATGTTTTAAGCAACTCTATATACCAGATATAATTTTTCTAAATTATAGCAATTTTTGGGGGTGAGTGGTTTAAAACTCAGAGTCTTCTTAGGGTAATGATTGGTGTCAGGCTGTTAGTAAGAATGTTTTAAGCAACTCTATATGCCAGATATCATTTTTCTAAATTATATCAATTCTTGGGGGTGGGTGGCTTGAAACTGAGAGTTTTCTTGGGGTAATGATTGGTGTCAGGCTGTTAGTAAGAATGTTTTAAGCAACTCTATATAACAGATATGATATTTCTAAATTATATCAATTTTTGGGGGTGAGTGGCTCGAAACTGAGAGTATTCTTAGGGTAGTGATTAATGTCAAGCTGTAAGTGAAAATGTTTCAAGTAACTCTATTTACTAGATATGTGGCAACGATGTGAGTTAAATTTTTTATGATTTATCTAAATTATATCAATTTTTGGGGGTGGGTGGCTTGAAGCTGCGAGTTTTCTCAGGGCAGTAATTGGTGTCGGGCTGTTAGTAGCGATGTTTCAAACAACTCTTTATCCTGGATATATGGCAACATTGTGAGTTAAATTTCTAATAATTTTTCTAAACTATATCAATTTTCTGGGGTGGGTGGCTCGAAACAGAGTTTTTTTTGGGTAGGGATAGGTGTCACGCTGCTAGTAGGGATGTTTTAAACAACTTTATATACCAGATATGTGGCTACATTGTGAGTTGAATTTTTAATGATTTTTCTAATATATATCATTTTTTTGGGGTGGGTGGCTTGAAACAGAGTTTTTTTAGGGTAGTGATTAGTGTCAGGCTGTTAAAAGCGATGTTTCAAAAACAATTCTATATACCAGATATATGGCAACAATATGAGTTAAATTTCTTATGATTTTTCTAAATTATGTCAGTTTTCAGGGGTTGGTGGATCGAAACTTAGAGTTTTCTTAGGGTTATAATTGCTGTCAGACTGTTAGTAGTGATGTTTTAAACAACTCTATATACCAGATATATAGCAACAATGTCAGTTAAATTTTTTATGATTTTTCTAAATTGTATCAATTTTCGGGGCGGGTCGGCTTGAAGCGGAGAGTTTTCTTAGGGTAGTAATTGGTTTCAGGATGTTTTAAATAACTTTCTATACTAGATATGTGGCAAAAATGTGAGTCGAATTTTTTATGATTTTTCTAAATTATATCAAGAGAAGAGAAGACTCTCAGTTTCAAACCACTCACCCCAAAAATTGACATATTTTAGAAAAATCATAAAAAATGCAACTTACATTGTTGCGCTAGATCTGAGTTAGAGAGTTGTTAAAACCATACCAACTACCAGCCTGACAACAATCACTACCCTGAAAAAACTCTAAGTTTCAAGCCATCCACCCCCGAAAATTAAAATAATTTATAAAAATCATGAATAATTTAACAAACATTGTTGCCATATTTCTGATATATAGAGTTGTTTAAAAAATCCCTGCTAACAGCCTAACACTAATCACTACCCAAAGAAAACTCTGTTTCGAGCCACACACCCCCGAAAATTGATATAAATTAGAAAAATCAGGAAAAAATCAACTTACATTGTTGCCACATATCTAGTATCTAGAGTTGTTTAAAACATCCCTGCTAACAGCCTGATACCAATCACTACCCTTGGAATATTCTCAGTTTCGAGTCACCCACCCCTAATAATTGTATTAATTCAGAAAAATCATAAAAAATTCAACTGCCATTGTTGCCATATATCTGGTAAATAAAGTTGTGTACATCATCCCTACTAACAGCCTGACACTAATTACTACCCTAAAAAAGTCTTAGTTTCAAGCCACCCACCCCCGAAAATTGTTATACATTAGCAAAATCATGAAAAATTCAACTTTTATTGTTGCCATATATCTGGTAGATAGAGTTATGTAAACCATTCCTACTAACAGCCTGACACCAATCACTACCATAAGAAAACTCTCAGTTTCGAGCCAACCACCCCTGAAAATTGATATAATTTAGAAAAATCATAAAAAATTCAACTCATGTTGTTGCCATTTATCTGGTAGATAGAATTGTGTAAAACATCTCCACTAACAGCCTGATACCAATCTCTACCCGAAGAAAATTCTCAGTTTCGAGCCAACCAACCCCGAAAATTGATATAATTTAGAAAAATCATAAAAAATTCAACTGACATTGTTGCTATATATCTGGTATATAGAGTTGTTTAAAACATCCCTACTAACAGTCTGACAGCAAATACAACCCTAAGAAAACTCTCAGTTTTAAGCCACCAACCCCCGAAAACTGACATAATTTAGGAAAATCATAAGAAATTCAACTCACATTGTTGCCATATATCTGGTATATAGAATTGTTTTTGAAACATCGCTTTTAACAGCCTAACACTAATCACTACCCTAAATTAACTCTGTTTCAAGCCACCCACCCCAAAAAAATTATATATATTAGAAAAATCATTAAAAATTCAACTCACAATGTAGCCACATATCTGGTATATAAAGTTGTTTAAAACATCCCTACTAGCAGCGTGACACCTATCCCTACCCCAAGAAAACTCTGTTTCGAGCCACCCACCCCAGAAAATTAATATAGTTTAGAAAAATCATTAGAAATTTAACTCACAATGTTGCCATATATCCAGGATAAAGAGTTGTTTGAAACATCGCTACTAACAGCCCGACACCAATTACTGCCCTGAGAAAACTCTCAGCTTTAAGCCACCCACCCCCAAAAATTGATATAGTTTAGAAAAATCATAAAAAAATTTAACTCACATTGTTGCCACATATCTAGTAAATGGAGTTACTTAAAACATTTTTACGTACAGCCTGACACCAATCACTACCCTAAGAAAACTCTCAGTTTCAAGCCACCCACCCCCAAGAATTGATATAATTTAGAAAAATGATATCTGGTATATAGAGTTGTTTAAAACATTTTTACTAACAGCCTGACACCAATCACTACCCTAAGAAAACTCTCAGTTTCGAGACTCTCACCCCCAAAACATGATATAATTTAGAAAAATCATATCTGCTATATAGAGTTGCTTAAAACATTCTTACTAACAGCCTGACACCAATCATTACCCTAAGAAGACTCTCAGTTTTAAACCACTCATCCCCAAAAATTGATATAATTTAGAAAAATCATATCTGGTATATAGAGTTGCTTAAAACATTCTTACTAACAGTCTGACACCAATTATTACCTTAAGAAGACTCTCAGTTTTAAACCACTCACCCCCAAAAATTGATATAATTTAGAAAAATCATATCTGGTATATAGTGTGGGGTTTCGAAACTGAGAGTTTTCTCAGGATAGTGATTAGTCTTAGGCTGTTAGCGGGGATGTTTAAATCAACTCTATATACTAGATATATGTGAACAATGTGAGTTAAATTTTTCATGATTTTTCTAAATTATATTAATTTTCGGGGGTGGGTGGCTCGAAACTGAGAGTTTTCTCAGGGCAGTAATTGGTGTCGGGCTGTTAGTAGGGATGTTGTTTAACAACTCTCTATACCAGATCTATGGCAATAATGTTACATTTTTTATGATTTTTTTTAAAATATGTCATTTTGGGGGGTGGGTGGCTCTAAACTGAAAATTTTCTTAGGGTAGTAATTGGTGTGAGGCTATTAGTAGGAATGTTTTTAAGAACTTTATATACTAGATATGTGGCAACAATGTAAGTTTAATTTTTGATGATTTTTCTAAATTATATCAATTTTCGGATGTGGGTGGCTCGAAACTGAGAATTTTCTGAAAGTAGTGTGAGGCTAATTTTTATTTAAACTATCTGGTTAGAGGGATTTAGCTCTAAAAACACAAAAGGGATAACCTTTCACAAATTGCCTCCTACCCAGCGTCACTCAGTGGAGACGGGGTGGTTCAAAAGTTAAATTCAATAAGGGCGCCACGTAATTTTAAGAAGGCTATTGGCATACCCCCCTCAAGTATAAAATTACGAAAATTAATTAATCCCGCTAACCATAATACTAGGAAGGGACTCTTCAGAATATTACATCATCATTTTCCCAACAAAATGAATATTTATTTCTATGAACCACAAAAAAAAACAATAAAACGATCTTTGTTTGTTGGCTTAGATAAAAATAAGGTAATGCAAAAAAATACTTTCGCGAGTGCACTCGGAATTACAATTCCAATACAAGTAAATAAAACTCACACGAGATGCTCAACAATAAAACGTTTCCAATAAATCGGTTCTCATACTCAAAAATAAACATAATCTCCCTCATTTAAGCGCAAAAAAGATACTGCATCATCATTAACCCATTAGCCCAATAATTAAACTTTTAAATCACGACACCGGCGAACGAATACAGCGGAATTCTTACACTCAACTTTCGTTTCAAATCGCCACCCGTGATGGCTACCGACGTGAACAAAAAAAAATACACAAATAACAGAACAACTCATCTTGTATCATTCGGCTAAATCCCTCGTTCCCGTCTCCTCGCCCTCTATCGACACGCTGGCCAGAGAATCCAGCAAGTGGTTAGGATGGGAATACGGAAATCTGCACTGCAGGGAACGTCGCTCACGCGGAATTTTCCCAAGACAGCATTCGTACAAAAGCAGTAACCAACCAGGAAAAGAAAACCCTTTTGTAGATGGTTTTGTTCTCTTAAAAGTATCAAACGCAAACAACAACGCTTATCGGTGGTGCACGTGCGACAAATGCTAGGTTTAACCAAAAAGTCAGGAGAGATGTGCGCAAGACCCCGACCATACTCGACGCGTGCCAATTAACCGAACCGTCCCCTATGCAACCCAATATTCCGCTTTTTAATTGCGAAGCGCGAAAATTTAACGTTACAGTAGTGATTGGTGTCAGGCTGTTTGTAGGAATGTTTTAAACAACTTTATATACCAGATATATGGCAACAATGTGAGTTGAATTTTTTGTGATTTTTCTAAAATATATCAATTTTTGGGTGTGGGTTTTTCGAAACTTAGAGATTTTTTATGGTAGTGATTGATGTTGGGTTGTTAGTAGGAATGTTTTAAACAACTCTATGTACCAAATATATAGCAACAATTTGAGTTGAATTTTTTATGATTTATCTAAATTATATCAATTTATGGGGGTGGGTGGCTCGAAACTGACAGTTTTTTTAGGGTAGTGATCCGTGTCAGGCTGTTAGGAGGGATGTTTCAAACAACTCTATATACTAGATATGTGGCAACAATGTAAGTTTAATTTTTGACGATTTTTCTAAATTATATCAGCTTTCGGAGGTGGGTGGCTTAAAACTGAGAGTTTTCTTATTGTAGTGATTGGTATTAGGCTGTTAGTAGGAATGTTCAACTTTTTATACCAGATATATGGCAACAATGTGAGTTGAATTTTTTATGATTTTTCTAAAGTATATCAATTTTCAGGGGTGGGTGGCTTGAAACTAAGAGTTTTCTTAGGGTAGTGATTGGTGTCAGGCTGTTAGTACGGATGTTTTAAATAACTCTATCTACCAGATATATGGCAACAATGTGAGTTGAATTATTTATGATTTTTCTAAATTATATCAATTTTCGGGGGTGGGTGGCTTGAAACTGTGAGTTTTCTAAGGGTAATGATTGGTATCAGGCTATTAGTAGGAATGTTTTAAACTACTTTTTATACCAGATATCATTTTATATCAATTTTCGGAGGTGAGTGGCTTGAAACTGAGAGTTTTCTTAGGGTAGTGATTAGTTTTAGGTTGTTAGTAGTGATTTTTTAAACATATTTCTATACTAGATATGTAGCAACAATGTGAGTTGAATTTTTTATGATTTTTCTAAATTATATCAATTTTTGTGGGTGGGTGGCTTGAAACTGAGAGTTTTCTTAGGGTAGTGATTGGTATCAGGCTGTTAGTAGGGATGTTTTAAACAACTTTATATACCAGATGTATGGCAGGCAACAATGTGAGTTGAATTTTTTCTGATTTTTCTAATATATATCAATTTTCGGGGTTGGTAGGCTCGAAACTGAGTTTTCTTAGGGTAGTGACTAGTGTCAGGCTGTTAGTAGGGATGCTTTACACAACTCTATTTACCAGATATATAGCAACAATGCCAGCTGAACTTTTTATGATTTTTCGAAATTATATCAATTTTCGGGGGTGGCTGGCTCTATACTGAGAGTTTTTTTAGGGTAACGATTGGTGTCAAGCTGTTAGTAGGGATGTTTAAAACAACTGTATATACCAGTTTCATGGCAACAATGTGAGTTGATTATTTTCGATTTTTCTGAAATATATCAATTTTTGGGGGTGGGTGGCTCAAAACTGAGAGTTTTATTTAGGTGTTAATTAGTGTCAGTCTATTAGTAAGAATATATTTAACACTCTTAGTCGTTTAGTTAATGGCAACTATGTTAGTTGTAACTTTTATGATTTTTCTAAAATGTATCAATTTTTGGGGGTAGGTATTTTGAATCAGAGGTTTTCTAAAATGTTGAATTGTATCAGGATGTTAGTGGGGATGTTGTAGACACATTTTTCTACCTGATTTTTGGCAACAATTATAGATGTTTTTTTTTTCCGAAATTTCTAAGTTTTTGGGGGTGAGTATTTAAAAACAGAGTTTACTTGGGGTGTGGAGTAAATGATAATTTTTATTTTTGTCTAAATATTGCTAGGAGAATATTTTATGTATTTTCTAAACAGGGACTTTCTTAATACCAAATAAATATGTTTTAAGGGGTATATTAAGTTCTAATTATAGGGTGTCACTTTATTATGTTTTAAAATCATGTAAATCGGTATTATAATTGTCTTGAAAAGTCTTAAAATGTTATTTAATTGATAATTAAGTTAGGTGCAATATTTGACTGGTCCGCTGTGAATTTTTGATGCTGGCTAAAAAGTGAATCTGAATCTGATGCTAACTTCAACATCATATAAACGTATACAATGTTTACAACATATCAAGTCAGATATTTTGAAGTTATACATTATGGAATGAAATATAACTTTGAATCATTTTTAGATAGGAAATTATTTCTTTTAACATTGTATCGACTTTCATAAATCAATACCTATCATAAATAATAATAGATAATTCTTAGAATTGTTAATTATAACATGATATAAATAATAGTTTGCGTATTTATTATTATAATTAGTGTTGCATTTAAATTTGTTACAATCTAAAAGTATCCTGGAATTTGTGAAGTTCGGCCGAGAGAGAAAAAGCAAGCACGAGATAACGCCGGGCGGCTGCCCGAGCAGTGCCTAACGTAATCACATTCACCTCCACATTCATATGTGGGAATGGCATTTATCAGCGTTGCCATATGGCCGCTTGTTATTTCCGCCAGAAAGCCAACCTAATTCCGCCAGAATATATAAAAGTACGAGATAAATAAAAATACATAAAATTTCTGAAATAATTGACTATATTTAAAATAAAACAACTAGATATAGTACAAAACACAACAATGTTATAAATAACAATAACAAAAATAAAATAATTAAAGGATTTGTAAACATTCCTCAAGTATTACTTCATCGTCTTCAGGCCATACCTGAAATGCGTTGGCAGATTTCAATTCATCCAAAATTAAATCTGGTGCCTTAAATTCATAACAACAAATGTTTTGTCTAGTCAACCCTTCCCTAATTGCAATAATTGAATTTATCATTTTAACGTTAATGCGGTTGCGCAATTTATTTTTTATTAAATTCTTTTTTGAAAATAATCGCTCTACTTCAGCATTTGAATAGGGAAGGGTTAATAGAGATAATGCTAATGATTATATTCCAGAAAATGGATTTTCACCATCCGCATTTTTTAAATTAAAAACTTCTATCCAAAAATTGACTGTGTGGTTAGTCTTTTGCCATATAAATAAATTAATTTGTCGTCACTGATTATCTATTTTTGATATATTTTCATCGGAATATTTAAAATGTATGAGTAACTGTGGTATGTCATTTTTTACTGTTTTTAGCATATTTTCTACAGAAAACATATTAATCTTTTTTAGAAAATCTATGTTTTCTGGTAATCTGTTTTTTATTTCTTTTAAAAAATGTTTAATAAAATGAATGCACCTTTCTCTTATAGCATATTCCTATGTTTTCTGGTAATCTGTATTTTATTTCTTTTAAAAAATGTTTAATAAAATGAATGCACCTTTCTCTTATAGCATATTCCCCTACGAACCCGTGCTCTTTCATTTCACTTATTTCTTTTTTCAAATAGGTATCCAAGATACGAGCTTTTGTTTATCTATTTATCGATTTCATCAAATGGATGATTAAATATATCGAAAATAGATCCTGGTTTTTTATATTTTATTTACAAACGAATTTATTAGCATGGATAAATCAAAAAATAATTTAGTTGGATCGGCATATTTTCCTTCAAAAGATTTGTTTACTTTTTGAATGTCCGCCAAAATGGGTTGTAAGAAGCAAACATAAGCATAATTAATATCATCATTATACATAGTGTATAACATTTCGGCAGTGCAACATTTTTCGGATAATCTGCAGATCTCGAAATGTGTTTTTAATTCTAACCACTGTTCAAATATTCGGCTTACTGCAGATTCAATAGATAGCCACCTTGTATTGCAAGATTGAACAATTTTGAGTGGGTCATGGTCATTATTTATTAATTTGAACAGTTGTTTATATGCCAATTGCCTTTGACTGGATTGACTAAACCAGTCATACGTTTCTCGAATTAAAAATTCTAAATTTCTTGGCAAAAATGTAGCAGCTGCCGAAGAAACTGACAATTGCAATAAGTGGCACACACATCTTACAAGTATCAGATTGGGTACAAAACTTTTAAGTTTTGTGTACACCCCGTTATTAATTCCTGTCATTACAGACTCGTTATCGGTGCCTATACCCTTTGAATTTTGCAAAGGCAGCTTATATTTTTTTAGTACCGCTAATAGCGTTTGAACAATACTTTCTGCATTACAACTGGCAAATTCTGCTAATTCTAAAAACGTGCTAACTATTCTATTATTATTTTTACTAAAATAATTAATAATAATACCTAAATATTTATGAACACTTATATCAGTTGACTCATCCAATAATAAACTAAATGAGCTTTATCCAATATCCAGAGAAAGTTCACTCATAAAGTATGGTCCCAACACATTTTGAATAATATTAGAACACTTAGTACGTTTTAACTTAATATTCATACTAATATCGTCGGGAAATATACTTTGGCATAAGGGCGTTAGATGATCTATATTTCTAATACTACCATGCATTGCTATATATAATGATAGTTTACATTCACATATTTTTGATTTTTTTTCTTCCGACGTTTTACCAAAGTTAATTGTTAATTGTTTTTTGGTTGTAATTCCAGTAATTACATTTTCATGTGCAATGTGTTTTTTTTTACTTTGCATGCAATTTTAAATCACAAAGATTATTGTTAAGCATCACTTTGCAATATTTGCAATTCGGCATTGGTCCAGAAGTGGATTCGACAACATCCAACCACTTTTTTAAATCCGGATCTTGCAACCATGCACTCCTGAATTTTTGAATATATTGTGGTTTTGGCATTTTCACATATTTTGTGTACTGTCTGAAATTGTTTTAAGTTAATTTAACTATTAAATGTATTATATTTAAATATTATTACCGAAAATATATATGTAGGTCTTTGAAAATTAAACTGAACTTAATTCAAATAATTCCTAGCTGCTAGTAGTATACCTGTACGGTATATTACTAAAATAAAAGATATCATTATATTTATCGGAGAATAAAAACAACAGACTTACCAATAACTAAATAAACTATTGAAATTGAATTATAAATTCCTTAAATAACAGCCGGCTTGTAATAATAAAATAATAGATTTTATTGACAATTGTATCCCTCAATATAAAGTAACAAACTTACCGGTAATCGTAAAGTACAACGAAAAAAAAAATGATAAAAAAGTCCAATTAACACTAAAGAAATACCCAATTCAAAAGTTCAAAATAACACAGACACAACTTCACACAACGAGTACTAAATGATTATGGTAATCCTTTTAAGAATAATTTTGGAATTAGATGGAAGGAGAATGATAACAAATCTCGATTGTGCTAATTTTGTGCTCAGCATTAAAAATTGAGTAGTGTTTACAGTTTGTCAGCTAAAGAGGAAATTCGATTAATCGGGATTTTTGTAACATACTCATTCTAAATGAAGGTTTATTTATTTTATTCCGTCCTGAGCAACGCCTGTTATTTTTTTGTGTGTTATTTTTACTAAGCGGAAAAGAATAATGTGTTTAGATAAACAAGAAAATAATCTTAGTTATTACATTTCGTTTAACCTTTATTGAAAATAATGAAGTTTACAAATTTAAATCAAATTCCGCTAGTTTTTTCGACAATTCAAAATAATTCCGCTAGAAAATCCGCCAGCCGCTAAAATGAAAAATATTCCGCAATCCGGATTGAAAATCCGCCAGATCTAGCGGATTTTCCGCTGACATGGTAACACTGGCATTAATGCGCCAATAACATTCAGAGAGACAGAGACGGAATGAATATATTCCCTCTCGTCAACCTGTGAGTCGACGTCTCGGTTGGAAAACCGGGTCCAGATTTAATACATTTGATTTCCTCTCTTTGATGCAGTGCACAAAACATTTTTTGAAGCACTAGAAAAAATCTAGGGCTAAAAGTATTCAGTTAAATATCGCGGATAATTATACTTGTCAAATTTAAGATTGGGTTTCATCCGTACGTTGTGTTATAAGATATCAAAATTATGGAGATCTATTATGTTTGTAATATCTACTGTTTTTGTAATGTGAGACATCTATGAGTAAAGAGTTTAGTTGATACACAGTTTTCCAACCAACAACACGTGTTTTTATTTCGCTCCTCGTGGTTCATCTAATATCTGAATTCCAGCGATACTATTTCAATAGGTTATGGGCCCAGGAAAACCCGGTAGACAGGTGTTAGGTGTACCAAAACGTTACGTTCACGTTAATCGCGTTTCGCGTTAAAAACACAGTTGTGTTAGTGGTCGAAGAAACAGTATTCTCATAAGATGGCGGTAAACTATTTAGCAAGTGTGCCGAAATTGCGTGGCCGCGAGAACTATGATGAATGGTCGTTTGCCATGGAAAGTGTATTAGTGCTTGAAGGATTAAGCAAATGCATCGACGGCAGTGAAGAAAACGAAGATCTAATAGCAAAAGCAAAGGCTAAGCTGATTTTAACCGTCGATCCATCGTTATTTCCTCATGTGAAAGATGCAAAACCGGCCAAGGAAGTATGGTCGAAGATAAAAAATTTATATGACGACAACGGGTTTACAAGAAAAATAGGACTTTTAAGAACATTGATATCTGCCAGATTGGAGAATCACGAATCTATGGAGTCATACATAAATCAAGTTGTCGAGACATCGCAGAGACTAAGCAGAACGGGCTTTCAAATTAACGAAGT